>JAAWVA010000030.1:28820977-28917377 GCA_015227895.2 Colaptes auratus
CTTTAAGAAAGAGACAGTTGCTGAACACTCTGTCTGAATGTTTTTGATATTTGAACAAAAACAAGATAGTCAAACTAATTTCATTGGTGCTTATGGGGTGCAGTTGGAGTTGGGTTCTGTTATGGTTCAGTCTGTGTCTGGTCTGCGGTTCAGGCTGGGTGCAGTCTGTGCTTTCTCTCTTGCTGAAGCAGGAACGGCCTTGGGTTAACAGCTAACCAGATAAGAGAAACAATTTTGCATGTGCTTTTTACCTAACAGACTTTTTCTTTTAATTGTCTTTCTCTCTCTCTCTCTAACCCTTTTGGGAAAAAGGGGAGGTGGGGAGGGAGAGAGGGGGGGTCAGGGAACCCCCCTGGCCGGCTGGGGGGAAAGGTTTTTCTGCATTGTGTTCATGGTTATTATTCCTGTATATATTGTAAATATTGTATATTTGTGTACATATTCATTGCATCCATTTATGCTTGTAAATATAGCTTTCATCTGCTTTCCGACTGAGCTAGCTGTGGTTTCTTCCCTGTGTGTGGGGAGGGAACTTTCTCACCCCACCACATATTTTTTTTAATTGGCGGCCCACGCGCGGCTTGTGGATAGTTGCTGTCCAGAAGCAGAGCAAAAGTTGCTGATTTATTGTCTGCTCAGGTCGGAGGTTGCAAGATGAAAGTGTTTTGATTTTAGAGCGTCTGTTTTTTTCAATCTTGGGGTCCTTGTATATCAAAGCATGTCCTAGGATTGATTTTCGATCGCTTAAGCAGATACTTGATGTATAAATTGTATTGGTTTAAGTATAAGATTCAGCTTTCTATGACCGGTGCCTGGGATTCTTTTGGCTTAATAGATACGGGAATGTGACCTCGACTACTCTGCCCATAGAGAAAAGGAGTTTAAGATCCCAGTAGGTGAAAGGGTCGTTTTAAGTGATGGCTGGGATCCAAAGGTGATTTATTTTATGTGTGCAATCCTGCTGTTGGTGATAAGCAATGCATACTGTTTTATGCTCTGTACCGGGAGAAAAAAAAGTGGCTAAGCTGCTTTGTAATTAGGCGTAGACCAAGAGGAGAAGGAACAGCTCTAACTCGACCCCAGAAATATCTAGTGATGAGGAGAAGGGAGGATCTGTATCAGTTAAAAGAAAGCTAAAACTTCCATTGGAAAGGCTGCTCTGAACGGTGCTGTTGGTGGTTCTGGCAATCAGCCAGCTGCAGCGGCGGCAGCGGCAGCGCCTAACATGGCGGCTCCCCGTCCTCGGCAGCCATTAGCAGGCACAGCCAGTTCCTCTTCTTCTTCGGCAGGACGGAGTGTCCTCCGCAGCAGCTGATCCGTCTCAGAACCTGTCAGCTTCTGTTAAGCCAGCTGTAATTTAAACACAGCTCCAGTTAAGCAGGTAGCTGTTTCCAAGACGAGAAGTGGAAGACCAAGCTGATTCAGAAGCTGATGCTGGTGAGGGAACTTCTGCTTTAAGAGAGCCTGCTGAGGAGGAGGAGAAGATTTCTTAAAGATATAGCTGAGTTATGAGAACATCATGGATGGAGATGCAGGGCAAAATTGCTGATAGCAGAACAACAGAGGTGGTACTCCTGACCTTAAGAGAGATTCTTAGGAGAGTGACAATAATATTAATGGGGCAACAGTTCAGGAAGAGGAGGAAAGGGAGGAGTCAGATGACATTCTTGGCTGTTCTTCCCCAAGAGAAGAGATAGGAATGTGCGTAAAGATTACATCAGAGCAGATAAGGAGCCAATCCTAGCTTGGCTTGCTAGATGTACGATACAGGTGCTCCAGCTCTAATGGTTGGAGACAAGTCAGCAGCTCAACTAGGAACTCTCTCAAGGATAATGGAATAGATAGACACCTAGGCAGGACTCTCGGTAAGGTTACTCTGTGGATACGCCTTTTATGGCAACCCTCATGAGATATCCTTCCCGAGATGATCTCCATGGAATCCTAAGCCCTGGACTACCATAGAGGAAGGAATTAAGCGTCTGAGAGAATTTGCTGTCAGAGAGGTACTCTATGGTGGCCATGAGACTCTGAATCTGATGAAATTCCTGTAGGAATTGTCTTGCTAAAAAGCTCATCAAACTTGCTCCTCCTAACTATGCAAATATTCTGGCAAGCAGGATTGTGGCAAGAAATTATGGCGGGCTTCTCTCTACGGTTGGCAATTCACTGATCAAATGAGACAATTGGAGGACAGCATGACACGTGTTTCTTTGGTTTCAGCCATTGAAACTCTTGTCTGGTGAAATGAGGAATTGCATGAAAGAGCTGAAGGATGAATTTAAAAAACATTCCCAATTGGCACAGAGAGATAATTCCAATTCTTCCTCCAGATGGATACAGGTTTGCTCTGTGAGGAATAGGCGTCCTCCAAGGATTCATTCCAAAAGAGGTCATTCCAAACAAAACAGATCCAACCAAAACAGACCACCAGGCAGTCACGTGGGAGTATTGGATAACTCTGCGTGATCAGTTTGGTGAGAACAGAACAGATGGGATGGTCAACCAACTGCTAATCTTTCAGGAGACTGAGGGAACTGCAAAGTGCAGAACCGAGGTAGCAATACCAGAAGGGTAGCTGTTACTTCTGCAGTCACCAGGACAACTCTAGTAGCTCCAACAGTGGCTCCAGTTCTAACACTGCACACTGTGCTCATTGCACATGTGGGCATGTTCCCATAACTAGGGGTGCCCTGCCTCCCGCCAGGGGGAGGAGAGGGGTAACAGAGATAACAGAATCTATTGGGATGTGTCCATCCAGTGGCTGGCACTTCACAATTTCAGAAGTACAGGGCCTTGGTTGACACAGGGGCTCAGTGCACCATAATGCCATCAAATTATCAGGGATCAGAAGCTAGAAACTATTCTGGAGTCACTGGTGGATCTCAAGAGTTAACTAAGGTGGAGGTTGATATAAGTTGAACTGGTAAACAGTGAGGAAGCATACAGTTGTGACGGACCTGAAGCACCTTGTATTCTGGGAATTGATTTTCTGAGAGAAGGGCGTTTCAAAGACCCTAAGAGGTTACAAATGGGCTTTGGAGTGGCATCTGTAGAAATGATGGACAAAAACTGAAGTTGTCTGTTAGACCTGATCTTTCTGATGAATCTGCAGTTGTGGGACAACACAAAGATTGAGGACATTAAATTGCCGGTTGCTTCTCAGACTGTGCATCACAGACAATACAGAACCAACCCTGACTCTTTGTTGCCATTCAGAATCTGATTCGTCAGTTGGAGAGTCAGAAAGTCATCAGCAAAACTCATTCACCTTTCAACAGTTCAAGTGTGGCCTGTGCGAAAGCAGAATGGAGACTGGCGTCTGACAGTCGACTACCGAGCTCTGAATGAAGTAGTAACTCACCTATGAGTGCAGCAGTACCAGACATGATGGAACTCCGGATGAGCTGGAATCCCAAGAGGCCAAATGGTATGCTACCATAGACATGCTAATGCCTTTCTCTATTCCCATAGCAGAGGAATGCAGGCCTCAGTTTGCTTTCACGGGAGAGGAATCCAGTACACTTTCAACAGATGCCAGTGGGCTGGATCCACAGCTCCAGCATCTGTCATGCGGTGATCCACGATGCTCTGGAGAAAGGTGGTGCTCAGAACACATCCAGTTCATCGACGATATCATCGTCTGGGGTAAAACTGCTGAGGAGGTCTCGAGAAAGGTAACAAAGTCATTGACATTCTTCTGAATGCAGGTTTCGCCATCAAGCGAGACAAGGTGAAAGGACCTACCAGAGAGATCCAGTTTCTGGGAGTGCGGTGGCAGGATGGACGCCGACACATTCCAGTGGATGTGGTAAACAGAGTCTCTACCATGGCCAATCCCATGAACAAGCAAGAAACTCTACGTTTCTTGGGGATAGTGGGATTGGGAGACTGCACATTCCTGGTTACAGTCAGATTGTGAAACCTCTGTATGATGGACTCGAAAGAGAAACAATTTCCACTGGGGACCTGAACAACAAGCAGCTTTTGACCAGATAAAGCAAGAGTGGTTCAAGCAATGGGTCTGGGACCTGTCCGAGATGGTCCAGACATTAAGAACATTTTGTACAGGCTGCAAGTGACAATGGTCCAACCTGGTGCTTGTGGCAAAGAGCTCCAGGGAGACACGTGACGACCTCTTGGTTTCTGGAGTAGAGGTTACAGAAGTTCAGAGGCTAATTATACTCCAACAGAGAAAGAGATTCTAGCTGCCTATGAAGGAGTAAAAGCAGCTTCTGAAGTGATTGGAACTGAATCACACACTTCCTAGCTCCCAGATTACCAGTTTTGAACTGGATGTTCAAAGGCAAGGTTTCCACACCACATCATGCAACAGACTCTCCTGGTCTAAGTGGATGGCTCTGATAACACAGAGAGCTCGCATGGGAAATCTTGAAAGACCTGGTCTAGTGGAGGTGATCTCAAGTTGGCCTGAAGGTATCAACTGCACTAAACCTCCAGAGGAGAGAGTAACTCGTGCTGAGGAAGCTCCTCCTTACAATGACCTTTCTGATGATGAAAAGAAATATGCTTTGTTCACAGACGGTTCCTGTCGGCTGGTCGGGAACAAGCGAAGGTGGAAGTCTGCAGTGTGGAGTCCAACACGCCGAGTTGCAGAGGCAAAGGATGGAGAAGGAGAATCCAGCCAGTTTGCAGAGGTAAAGCTGTCCAGCTAGCTCTCAACGTAGCTGAACGTGAGAGGTGGCCAAAGCTTATCTCTACACCGACTCATGGATGGTAGCCAATGCTCTGTGGGGTTGGCTAAAGAACTGGATAAAGAATGGTTGGCAGAGAAAAGGAAAGCCTCTTTGGGCAGCTGACCTGTGGCAGGACATTGCTGATCGAATCGAGAGAATTCCAGTGAAGGTGAGACACATTGATGCTCACATCCCTAAGAGCAAAGCTACTGAGGACAGCAACACAAACATCAGGCAGATCTAGCTGCAAGAGTTCTCAAGTAGACATGGACTCTGATCTTGATCTCGACTGGAAACACCGAGGTGAGATATTCTTAGCTTGGTGGGCTCACGATTCATCAGGACATCAAGGCAGAGATGCAACCTACCAGTGGGCACGTGACAGTCCATAGACATTTCCATGGATGCTATCACGCAAGTCATCCATGACTGTGACATTTGTGCTGCTATTAAGCAGGCAAAGAGACTTAAGCCCTATGGTATGGTGACAGGGTCCAAGTACAAGTATGGTGAAGCGGCAGATTGACTACATCACTCTACCACGTTCTCGTTCTGGTAAGCAGTATGTGCTTACTATGGTCGAGGTGAACAACTGGATGGTTGGAAACTTATCCAGTTCCACATGAACTGCACACAACACCATTCTGGTCTGGAGAGACAAATCCTGTGGAGACACGGAACTCCAGAGAGGATTGAGTCAGACACGGAACTCATTTCAAAAACAACCTTGTAAAGAGCTGGGCCAAGGAGCACGGCATTGAGTGGATATTCCACATTCCCTACTATGCACCAGCTGCAGGGAAGATTGAACGCTACAACGGTTTGCTGAAGACCACTCTTAAAGCCATGGGGGGTGATCTTTGAAAAAATGGGAAAAACATTTAGCACAAGCAACCTGGCTGGTAAATAGTAGAGGTTCAGTGAACCGAGCTGGTCGCACACACTCAGATCTGTACAGAAAGTGGAAGGGATAGAGTTCTGTTGTTAGAGAAAAGAATCTGTTAGGTCAAACTGTTTGGGTATTTTCTCCCTCAGGAGAGGCTAAACCTGTCCGAGGGGTGGTTTCAGCTGAAGGTCCGGGTCACACTTACTGGGTCATGCAAGAGAATGGTGAAATTCAGTGTATTCCACAAAGAAAAAATAACTTTAGCTGAAAGAGTTTAATTTCAGAGTGTTGTACAGCTACATCGCGCCCAAAGGAAGAATCCTTGAGGAATCCACGGTGCACGAACCCTGAGAACCCTGAGAGCCCTGAGTCAACTGAGAGTCCCTGCTTCCCTGTTCCCTGTTTCCCTTTCTCGCTTCAACTGCGAAGAGACAAACTGTTTTCCATTTTTCTTGTTCTTGGACTTCTGAATCATCTACACCTGAGGATAGCCGGAATGGACTATCAACTTTACTTGCAAATTGTGAGCTATTGCTTTAGATTGGATGGACAGTATGAACAGCCAATGAAATTGTTTAGAAGAGGTGATTGTGACCGTGTGCGGTTGATGCTATGCCTTAGAAAAGAGACACAGGCTGAACACTCTGGCTGAATGTTTTTGATATTGAACAAAAACAAGATAGTCTAAACTAATTTCATTGGTGCTTGTGGGGTGCAGTTTGGAGTTTGGGTTCTGTTGGTTCAGTCTGTGTCTGGTCTGGGTTCAGGCTGGGTGCAGTCTGTGCTGCTTTCTCTCTGAAGCAGGGAACGGCCTTGAGTTAACAGCTAACCAGATAAGAACATTAATCTTGCATGACTGTTTTAGCTAACAGAATTTTCCTTCCTTATGGTCTCTCTCTCTCTCTCTAACTCTTTTTGGGAAAAAGGGGAGGGGGGGAGGGAGAGAGGGGGGTTCAGGGAACCCCCCTGGCCGGCTGGAGGGAAAGGTTTTTCTGCATTGTGTTCATTGTTATATTTTCCTGTATATATTGTAAATATTGTATATTTGTGTATATATTCATTGCATTCCTTTCTGCCTGTCAATATAGCTTTCATCTGCTTTTCCGACTGAGCTAGCTGTGGTTTCTTTCCCTGTGTGTGGGGAGGGAACTTTCTCACCCCACCACAGGCAGGCAGATCCTGCCCCTCATGTGTGGGTCAAGGCTCTTCTGGTGCAGTGGGGGTGGGGGGGTGGTTCATAGCAGCATAGAAGGCCTAGGCTGGAAGGACCTCAGAGCTCATCTGCTCCAACCTCCCTGCCATAGGCAAGGATGCCTCTCCAATAGACTCAGCTGCTCAAGGCCTCATCCAGCCTGGCCTTCAACACCCTCAGGAGAGGGCATCCTACCTGGGCAGCCTATTCCAGAGTCCCACAACCCTCATACTGAAGAACTTCTTCCTAAGGCCCAGTCTAAACCTCCTTTCCTCACCTTCAAACCTTCCCTCCTGCCCTGTCACCAGACACCCTCATGAAAGTCCCTCTCCAGCCTTCCTTTAGCATCCTCTAGGGTTTGTGATGTGAGTGGAGGACAGGGCCTGACAGTCCCAGCCTTCCTGAGGCTGTGGAAAGAGTGCAGTGAGGCCTCCCAGTTCCTTAGGACAACAGCTCCTCACAGGCCTCAGGGGCAGAGAATTGCCAGAGTCAAGAGTGCCTTGGTTTCTCTTCATCACTCCCACCACTGCCATTGCCCTTGGCCAGCTCTCCCACAGCTTGGTCCTGCACTGTCTCACAGCTGCTTCTCCTGCCCTGCAGGCTGCAGACACTCCTCTCACTTCCCCACCTGGGCCTTCCCATGCCTTCACTGACACCTGCCCCACTCACCCTCTGCTCCTGGGAACAAAGAGAAGGGCTGATCCCAGACTCCTTCTGGAGATCTTCTCAGGCCACAGCACTACCCTTTGAGAGTTTTCTTGCTCCTCATGGCCAGGCTGCACCTGCCAGGCTGCACCATCTGGCAGTGTTCCTCTCTCCTGCTCTTGCCTACCTCAGAGGAGCTGCCAAGGCTGGGCCTTGCAGTTTCTTGAACACAGCACCAAGCCCTGTGCTGATGCGTCCATCAGTGCTCAGGCACAGAAGAGACACGCAGCAAAATCATCAGCCCCTTCCTGCAGCAGCCCAGGCCCTTTGGCAGACGGCCATCTGACAGATCACTCGCCCATCTGCCAGCCAGGAGCCCAGGCTGCCCTAGCAGCTCCTGCAGACACACCTGACCTCACATCCCTTTCCAGCTCTGTTCTGCTGTTGGCCAATCCTATCAGAGGCACAAGTGGCTTCACCTTCCCCTTCCCCGTCCTTGGCCTACTGAATGATGAGTTTGAAGAAGACGCTGAGCACAGGATTGCACACTCAGCCCTCAGCCTCCTTCTGGCCAGGCCTGAGCAGATCCAAGTTCACCAGATCCATCTGGCAGATTTCCTACCAAGGCTTGAGTGGAGGAGCTGCTGGCTCTGTCCTGCTGCAGTGTTGTGGAGGAGACTCCTGCACATCCTCTTGTCCAATGATCCTGCTCGGCAGGGGTAAGCAGATGAGGTCCCTTAAGGACTCTGACCAGTTTGGCTTCATCTCCAGAGGGGCTGCAAGGCCTGGCTCAGATGTGGAGGAGTTCATGAAGACATTGCACAGTGCTGGCCCAAGGGCTTGCCCTGAGGGATGCCACTGGCAAGTGTCTGCCAGGAGGACTCTCCACTGGTGACATTTGGGCTTCAGCCACCATCCAGCCACCATCTCATCCTTTTCTGCACTCCAGCTCTCAGCAGTCTGTCTGTAAATAGACTATGGGGGACCATGGCAAAGCCTGGCTAAGGTCCAGGCACAAAACATCCCTTCTTGCCCCTACCATATGGCTTCAGAATACCTCTCTAGTGCTGCAAGGGCCTGCAAATGGCTGCAGAGGTGTTTGAGCCTTC
The DNA here is from genome assembly GCA_015227895.2 of Colaptes auratus. NCBI lineage: Eukaryota > Metazoa > Chordata > Aves > Piciformes > Picidae > Colaptes > Colaptes auratus. The sequence goes on from JAAWVA010000030.1 coordinate 28,829,504, forward strand.
ACCTTCCCAGGGACTGTGCTGAGGGTGACCACCCTGCAATGTTCCCCACTCTCCTCTTTGGTGTTCTTGAAGAGGCCTTTTCCAAGGAGCCCAGAACCTCTGGGATGGCTCTGTGCACATCTCAGGGCACAGTCCAGCAAGGCTGATGTGAGCAGACAGGAGCCTGCCCAAGCCATCTGAATGAATCTGCCTGGGCCAGGGTTTGTTCTGGAGTGACACCCAGCAATGTCCCAGCTCTGCCAGGTGTCCACATCTGAGCTGGCCTCGTGGACCCCTAATGGAGTGTGGGATGTTCAGAGACAGAGTCTTTCCCCATCACTCACACAGGCCCTGCCCTGCAGCAATCAGAGAGTTGCCCTGGCCTCGCTGCCATGCCAGAGGATTGGAGGCTCCTCACACCTCCAGTGCCCTGGTACCTCAGCAATAGCTGATGGTGTTTGTGCTCACTCAGGTTCCCCTCAGCTCATCTGCTGACATCTCATGCACAATGCAAACAGCCTCTGCTGTCCTCCTGAGGCCATGTCCTCTGTGGAGGGACAAAAGTCTCTCCAAGCTGAGGTGTGAGGCTGCTGCTGGGAAACGCTGGTTTGTGAAGGCTAGTCTGGGGTGACTGCCCTGGGACAGCTTCCCCAGGGTGTCCAGTGAACACAGACACAGTCCGAGCCTTCTCTGCTGATGCTTCAGGTCACTTGCTGGAGGCCTGGCTGTGTGAGGACACTGCTGTGTGCCCCAGCCCTGCACACTCCCACACTTTAGCTGTTCCCTGCTCTTTGCATCTGTTGGGCATGCTCTTGAAGGAAACTTTGGAAGAAGACCTAAGCCTTCAGGCACTGCCCCAAGCAGATCACCTGTCTGTGTGGAAGTGCTCTTGTGGAGGCCATCTGAGCCAAAGAAGTTCCCAGGGCCTGTGTCTGCCTGTGGTCATGGGACTGCCACGCAGCAGGATGATGCCCAAGCTGCCAGAGCACTCAGGCCTTGCCCCAACACAAAAGCTGAGCAGGAGAGGGTGGAGGTGGAAAGAGAACAGCCCTGGAAAAAGAAGTCTGGGCAGGACCCTATCAGAGCAGTCCTGGCTTTGGAGCACAGGGCATGAACAGTGCTCTGGATTCCCCTGGGATTCACAGGGCACGGAGCAGGGGAATCAGCAACTCCTCTCCTGCAGTGGTAGGGTCACACAGGCATGTGGCTAAGCACTGCTCCTGCTTTCTGAACTGACACACAGGGTTGTGCAGCTCCTCAGTCTGCTGCTTCAGGCTGAGGCAGATGTTTGCACTGCCAGACTTGGCTAAGTCCCTTCCCTGGCAGCTGGGCAGATCTCTACCCTCGGGCGTCCAGTCCTCCTGAAGGCATGTTGGGCTCTCCCGACCAGTGAGGCTGGCAATGCAATGCTGCAGCTTCTCAGGCTCTCAGCATTGGTCCCTCCTCTAGAGGTATTCTCAGGGCTGAGGCTCAACAGGCCTGTCTGCATGCTGGCTTCTCCTCGCCTTGCAGAGGCCACTCATTTGCTTGCATCTAGGAGAGAGAAGACTTAATAGCAATGAGCTTAATGGCAAAGGCTATGGCAGGAGCTTAGCAGCTCGGGCAAGGAGAGAGGACAAAGATGGATGTTAGGAAGAAGTTCTTCACAGAAAGAGTGATTTGCCATTGGAATGTGCTACCCAGGGAGGTGGTGGAGTCACCATCACTGGAGGTGTTTAGGAAGAGCCTGGATGGGGCACTTGGTGCTATGGTTTAATTGATTAGATGGTGTTGGGTGATAGGTTGGACTCAATGATCTTGAAGGTCTTTTCCAACCTGGTCTATTCTATTCTATTCTATTCTATTCTATTCTATTCTATTCTATTCTATTCTATTCTATTCTATTCTATTCTATTCCATTCCATTCCATTCCATTCCATTCCATTCCATTCCATTCTCGTCTATACTATTCTATTCTGAGAGAAAGAATTGTATTTACAAGCTGGGGCAATACTGATAGGTTTCTGGAGCCTGGATGTGGCCAATGGGCACTCTCATAAACAACCAGCTGCAGCCTATGGGAGGTGTGAAGCTGGAATTATGCCATGCTTGGCATCAGCACCAGCATCCCATGCCATGGGGGTGTGCAGGGGTCTGTGCCACCTTGGCCTTTGTTCCCCTCATGAAAGGAGGGGGAACATTTCCACGTGCTGGGACAAGTTTCAGTATCTGGGCATAATTCTGGGCATAATGTGCCTTCACCACAAGTAACTCCACCTGTGAGTGCAGCAGTGCCAGACAGGATGGAACTCCAGTAGGAGCTGGAATCCAAAGAGGCCAAATGGTTATGCTTTAGCTTTTCTTTTCCCTCTTTCCCATCCAAGTTCTTCTCTTTGATCTTCCTCAAACATTCTTCTCCCAACAGCCCAGCTCTGCTCTCTCCCCACTGCACCTGGCTTTGCTGCCTTTGTGTCCCCACTTGGTGTTTCCAAGAGGCTTGTGATGCTGATTCCTGCTCTGGACAGCACAGAACCAGGGACTCCTTCCATTAGCTGTAGTGCCCTGCAGTTTCTCAGCTGTGGCCTTGTGTTGATGGCTCAGCACAGTCAGGGGGAGCCAGCTGCACACAAACATTAACAGCTGGCTGAAAGAGATCAGGCAAGGCAGGCAAGAGACTGGCATGGCTGAGTCATGGAAGCATAGAATGATAGAAGATGGGGACCGTGGGTCAAAGCCTGTGGAATCCTGATCCAAATCCCTGCATTGATTGTGACCAGCTGTTGGGGTTTGACTTGTTAAGTGCTGCTATGAAATCCCACAGCCTGAGCTCATGATTCACCAGAACTACTGAAGGGATTTCAAACTGCTGCTGCTGCCTTCAAGTTCTACAGGAGCCACAGTGCCTTGGGGAAGCACTGCCCCTGAAATCCCTGCACCCAAACTCTGAGTCACAAACCAGGGACCAAGTCTGGCACTAGGACTGGATTTAACCCCAGACAGGTTTCTCTCTCAAGTTGTTGAGAGAGTGAGGAGTCCATTCAGAGCCTGTGAGGCAACAGAAGGGCTTCCTTGAGGCCTTTCTTCCCAGGCTCCATGCAAAATCCTTCCAGCCCCAAGGAGATTTTCCTTTCACAATCTTTCTAATCCTCCCACAAAATGATTTTCCTCTGCAGGATTCTCCCATGGTGAAGGTGAGAGAGTGACCCTTGGCACCCAACTGAACCTGTTGAATCTCTGTTCCCTTTGCTGAATTCCATCCAATTCATTCCAGTGTCTCAGATTCTCCTCCGCCTCAGCAGAACTCATTGCTGCTTTCCTCTTCTGAGGGAGGTGCCTTGGGACTGGATTGGATTTGCCCAAGCCATTGCCATTCATGGCCGGAATGGCAACAATTTCTTTGTATGGGGTGCAGGGGCCTAGGGGAGATGCAAACACCCCCATGGTGTAGGGAGGTAGCTGCAGCCCTGTGGAGAAGGGGTTGGGGATATTGGAATCAAAGAATCCTGGAATGGTTTGGATTGGCAGAGATGGAAGAGAGCATTGAGTGCAACAGCCTGACCATGGCCAGGGACATCTCCCACTAGGTTGGGTTGCTGAAAGTCCTGACTTTGGAGACTTCCAGGGATGGACATCCCCTTCTCTGGGCAACCTGTTGCAGTCTCCTGCCACCCTCCTTGCCAAACATTTCTTCCTTCTATCCAATCTCAGTCTCCTCTTTCAGTTCAAAACCACTGCCCCTTGTCCACCCACTGCAGCCCTTGGTCAAAAGTCTCTTTGCTGTCCTGTGACCCACCACATCTCCATCTGCAAAGACCTTGGAGAGTGCCTAGAGATCTCCCAAGATGTGCTTGGGAGGCCTCAGGCACATGGCTAGTAGATAGAGGCTGAAGGCCATGGGCTCAATGGTGTGAAGAGTGAGGACAGGAGCAGAGTAGCCTGAGAGTGCCTGGGGAGTAGTTTGAGATATGGAGAAGCTTTTCTGCACAGTGACAAAGTGCAAGGGAAAGAAACAAAGCCACAAAGTGCAGCTGGGGAGCTCCAGGCTGGAGATGAGGAGAAAGAAATGTCACTGCAAGACATCCCCCAGCGCGGGACCCTGGAGCACTCCAAGGCTTGGAGTTTCAAGGGACACCCAGGGAGGATGGAGAGAGAGCAGCAAAGGAAGGTGCCAGCAAGGTGGGGCAGCTGGCTGGGTGACTACAGCCTGCAGGGAAAGAGGCTCAGCTGATGCAGCAGCAGAGGACAGCCTGAGGGGCAGATGACAGAGGGCTGTGGGAGAGCTGAAAGGCTCCTGGCAGAGCCAAGCTCTTCCTGCCTTGGGTTTTGGCTGTGGTCTGTGCCACTGCTGCCTCTGAGGAGACAACTCCTCCTTCCAGCTCTAGGGCCTCATTGCCTCCTTGTCCATCCTCAGGAGCCTGGGAGGGCTTGTGCCATAGTCCTGCTCTTGACATTGGTCCTCTCCACATCTCACTGATCCAGGAATCCCCCTGAGGGGTGAATGAGGGACAGGATCTGCCTGTCCAGGAGCCAGGGCTCAGGGCTTGACCCTTTGCATTAATGAAACACCTCCACGTTTGCTCAGCATCAGAGAGACCTTCCTCTGCTTGTCCTGACCTCTCAGCACTGCCTCCAGTTCTCTGCTCCAACCACAGCCTGCAGACACTTTCCCAGCAGTGTCCTCACTGGAAGCCATCAACAAGAGAAGAAACTTCAAAGTTTGAAAGTGACTTCAACTTCTGGAGAGGTTTCATCATCTCCCTCTCAGTCTCTGATGTTTACCTGGCACCAAAGCCACCAGGGGGTCATTAAAATGCCCTTGGGTTGGTCCTCTGCTGCTCAGCTGGGCTGAGCACCATGGATGGAGGGAGCTGCTGGCAAGTAGGCAGCACTGAAAAGTGTCAGCTGTGCCCAGGAGCAGCTCCTCTGCTCTGCACAGCAGGGCTGAGGGCACTGCCAGTGGATCTTAGCAAGATGAAGAAGGCAAAGAGAGCTTGGAGGTGTCCAGGAGGGTGCATGAGCGCTGACAGGAGAAGTCACTGCAGTCCCTGACAGGGTGAGTCTGTGGGGGCAGGGCAGTGCAGCTGCAGCTCCTGGAGGCATCTCCTAAAGCTGGCACAGCCACAGCTGCTGGGGGCTGGAAGGAAATCTTCCTGTGCAGAGGCTCTTTTCAGGCTTTTCTGAAGAGCTGTGGAGGCCTGGGGTGCAGGCAGGGGTGGTGAGGGCTGTCCTTCAGAGCAGGGTCCCTGCAGCCCAGGGGCTGTGTGCTGGGGCAGGGACTCTGCTGCTTGCCAGGCTCAGCTCTCAGCCTGCCCAGGAGCTCCAGACAGTGCTGTGGGGAGAAGCTGTGAGTGGCAGGAGACAGCCCTGACAGGGCAGGGCAGGGCAGGGCAGGGCAGGGCACGGTCCTTCTGCTGTGGGGAGGGAGCTGTGTTGGCCAGAGCTGCTCACAGTTCTAGCTCCCCCCTGGGCATTTCTGAGGAGGCTTCCAGAAGAGCATCAAGGCAGCATTTTGCTGGAAGGGAAGGAGTCTTGGCTTTGAATGTTGATCCCCTTGGTGTGCTGGGTGGGCTGTGTGAGACTGGAGTTTAGAGTTTGTTTCTCCACTCTGGTGAAGACTCTCATTAGCCTTTTGAGCTGCTCCTGAGCCCCTGCACACCCAGAGCTGCCCCTGGTCTGTGTCCTGCTGCTGCGAGGGATCTGCAGGGCAGAGCTGAGCACACAGCAGGTGGGAAGGGCTCTGTCAGCAGGGACAGGGAGGGGAGCTGGGCACAGAGAAGCAGCTCCTGGCAGGGACAGCTGCCAGCAGCAGGGTCTCGGGCAGGGAGGGGAGAGTGATCAGCTGGCAGAGATGCCCTGGCAAGGGGGATCAGGCTCCTCTTTGCCATTCTCTGCACTGCAGATACATTTCCCAATGCAGGACTTTTGCTCTCCTCTTCTACCCAGCAGAGTTAGTGCCCTCAAAGCTCTGGGCTCCAGGTCAGGAGTCACAACCTTGGCAGCTGATATTCATCTGAAGGCTCCTGGAGTGTGCACACAAAAGGAGGACAAAAGCTCTTCAGTTCCATCCTGTGAGCTGCAGAGCAGAGCTGGGGAAGGAGAAGGCTTCACCCCCAGCCCCTCTGCCTTTCTCTCTTCCCTTCACTGTCTCTGCAGTGCTGCAGAGCTGTTCCCTGGTTCTCCTTGGATCCACAGGCACTCTTGCTCTGTGGCATTGCTGTTGGGATGTGGCCCACTCTCTGCTCTGACACCAGAGGAATCTTCATGGCAATTCTGGGTCCCTGCTGCACTTGAAGCTGTGATGAACTCTGCCATGGGTTGGCAGTGATGGGACTGAGCTGATCCATTCCTCCTGCAGCTCAGGGACAGGGGTTACAATGAGGCTGAGAGAAGTGTGCCCTAACTTGTCACTGCCTTTCCCTCCTTGCACAGGTCTCCATGGCCAGAGGCAGCAGATGGCCAACAGCAGCTCCATCAACCACTTCCTCCTCCTGCCATTGCCAGGCACAAGGCAGCTGCAGCTCCTGCACTTCTGCCTCTTCCTGGCCATCTACCTGGCTGCCCTGCTGGGCAATGGCCTCATCATCACCACCATAGCCTGGGACCACCACCTCCACACCCCCATGTACTTCTTCCTCCTCAACCTCGCCCTCCTTGACCTGGGTGCCATCTCCACCACCGTTCCAAAATCCATGGCCAATTCCCTGAGGGACACCAGGGACATCTCCTATGCAGGATGTGTTGCTCAGGTCTTTCTCCTTCCCCTTTTTCATTTCAACAGAGTATTTTCTCCTCACCACCATGTCCTATGATCGCTATGTTGCCATCTGCAGACCCCTGCAGTATGAGACCCTCCTGGGCAGCAGAGTTTGTCTCCACCTGGCAGCAGCTGTCTGGGCCTTTGGGGTTCTCTATGCTCTGCTGCACACAGCCAATACATTTTCCCTGCCCCTCTGCCAGGGCAATGCTGTGGAGCAGTTCTTCTGTGAAATCCCCCAGATCCTCAAGCTCTCCTGCTCCACATCCTACCTCAGGGAACTTTGGCTTATTATGGTCAGTGTCTATTTTTTCTTTGTCTGTTTTGTGTTGATTGTGGTGTCCTATGTGCAGATCTTCAGGGCAGTGCTGAGGATCCCCTCTCAGCAGGGACGCCACAAAGCCTTTGCCACCTGCCTCCCTCACCTGGCTGTCATTTCCCTGTTTCTCATCACTGCCGCCTTTGCCTACCTGAAGCCCTCCTCCTTCTCCTCCCCATCCCTGGACCTGGTTGTTTCAGTTCTGTACTCAGTGTTGCCTCCAGCAGTGAACCCTCTCATCTACAGCCTGAGGAACCAGGAGCTGAAGGCTGCCCTGTGCCAACTGATCCCTGGATGCTTTGAGAAGCAATAAACTTTGTTTTTCTCCTGCAGAGCAGTTCTGATGCCACTCAGTGCAGACCCAGTTCTGGCTGTTGCTGCTGCTTTTACCCTTGTGAGAATGTTGTTCCCACACAAATGTCTTTCTTCAGACCATTTCTGGTTCAGTGTTTGTCCTGTCTGCTGTGACCCAGAGGCTGCAGACATGAGGAGCTATGCTCCCTGGGTGTTCAACACAATAAAGTACCCTGTTTCTCTGCATTCCTTCCTCCTGAGTTGCTTGTCTCAGTTGCTTCCTCCAAGGCTTCTGTGGAGCTGCAGGGCAGTGCCTGTGTGCAGAGGTGGAGGGGCAGAGTCCCAGCACAGCAGCAGTGCCAGGCAGCCCCACAGCTTGGGCTGTCCTCAGCTGCTCTTTCTGCCCTTCCACCCTCTCCTGCTGAGCCTCTGTGCTGGGGCAAGGCCTGAGTGCTCTGGCAGCTTGGGCACTGTGCTGCTGGGTGGCAGTGCTGGGACTGCAGGCAGGGAGAGTCCATGGCTGCCTGTGGGACAGAGCTGTGGGACAGAGCAGCACTGCCATCAGAACAGGAGGTCTCCTCATGCCTTCATACTCCAACCCTCTCCCATTGCAGACTGCACCTACTCACTCTCCAATGTTTTTCTCCAGTCCATTTCTCATTCAGCACTGGTCTGTCTGCTGTGACCCAGAAACTGCAGACATGAGGAACACTGTTCCCTGTGTTTTCAACACAATCAAGAACACTTCAAGGTTTCTTTCTCTGAGCACCTTCCTGAAAGCTTTCTCTGAAGCTGCAGGGCAGTTCCTGTGTGCAGAGGTAAGAGGTAACACCCAATAGAGGTTGCTGGGCTTGTCCACCCTGGAGAAAGGAAGATCTTGGGAGGAATGAGCAGCAGCAAGGCTCTGATCCTGGGAAGAATGTGTCAGGCTCTTGTCCACTGTTCTTGGACAACAGGCAATGGTCTGAAACTGATGAGGTTCAGGCTTCACAGAGAGAGAAAGTTTGCCCCTGGAAGCTGTTTTCCAGACTGTGCAGGAGCTCTGTCCCAGGCAGTGACCACTACATGTTTGGCTCAAACCCTGAGGAATCTGCTGTGATGCTGCTTAGAGCTGGCAGTTGCTTGAGACACCTCCTGAAGTCCCTCCCAGCCTGACTGCTGCTGTCCTCCCTTGCACTTCATAGCTTCAAAACAGGGAAAGCTCTTGGACTCTCCCTGATCACAGCACTCATTCCCAGCAAGTGCAGAGCTTTCTCACAGGGTATCCCAGCCAGCACTGACCACATCCTTTGCTTCACTCAAGATCTTCTCTGTTACTGTTGTAATACACTCCACAAAGAACCTTTGATCCTCCTGACCCTGCACTTGTGGGGTTGTACCTTCTAATGGTATTGCTGAGGTTCCTGGGGTATTTACCCCCTTGGGTGGCAACTCCAGGGAACAGTTTCCATTCTATGCCTGTTAGTGCCCTGCACTCCCCCACACTGTCAACTTGTTTGAGGCACTGGCCCTCTAACCTTAAATGCTGTCCTGCTGGGATGCCAGTCCACAGGGACCTCCACACGTGAGTGGATTTGGCCATCAAAGGCCTCCTGAAGTTTGACAAGGCCAAGGCAGGCAAGGTCTGCACTGGGGCAGAACAACCTCATGCCTCTGGACAGGCTGTGATGTGAGCAGCTGGGCAGTGTCCCTGGGAGGGGGGCATGGGAGTCATGGTGGAAGCCACATCAGGTGGTGAGGTTCCAACTCCTAAAAGAGGGTGGAGAACCTGGAGAAGTGCAGAGAAATTCTCTCATGAAGGGCTTAGGGCCCACAACACAGGAGCTGTGTGGCAAGCTGGAGGCAGCTGGGCCTCTCTGGCCTGGTGAGGGGCAGGCACAGGGCAGTCTCAAGGCAGCCAGCACCTGCCTGGAGAGGTGGTGGAGCCAAGCTCTTCTGCAGTGGCAGATGGCCTGGCAGGGACAACAGCTACAAGGTGCTTGCTGCTAGGAGCTTTTTCCTGGGCCTTAAGCAAGTTGGTGTCTGCTCAGTTTTGTCTGTTTTGTGTTCCTGGTGGTGTCCTATGTGGAGATCTTCAGGGCAGTGCTGAGGATCCCCTCTCAGCAGGGACGCCACAAAGCCTTTGCCACCTGCCTCCCTCACCTGGCTGTCATTTCCCTGTTTCTCATCACTGCCGCCTTTGCCTACCTGAAGCCCTCCTCCATCTCCTCCCCATCCCTGGATCTGGTGGTGTCAGTTCTGTACTCAGTGGTGCCTCTAGCAGTCAACCCTCTCATCTACAGCCTGAGGAACCAGGAGCTGAAGGCTGCCCTGAGCCAACTGATCCCTGGATGCTTTCAGAAGCAATAAACTCTTTGTCTTCTCCTGCAGAGCAGTTCTGATGTCACTCAGTGCAGGCCCAGCCTGGCTGCTGGACTTTCTGGTGGGGGAGTCTAGTTTTTTGCTATTTATATCTTCTTCCTACACTTTCTAATTCACTCTCTGGTTTTTCTGACCAGAAGTTTGTGTAAGTGGACCTCTGCTCCTTGTTTGTTTCAACACAATAAAGGGCCTTGCAGTAGTATCTTTTTTCCTGAGATCCTTCCTCTAAGACTTTTCTGGAGCTTTAGGGGCAGCTCCTGTGTGCAGAGCTGGAGAAGAACAGCATCCCAGAGCAGCAGCAGCTCCAGGGAGCACCAGCACTTGTTTGTCCTGGGCTGTTCTCTTTCCACTTCCACACTCTCCTGCTGAGCCCCTGTGTTGGGGCAAGGCCTGAGTGCTCTGGCAGCCTGGGCACCATCCTGCTGCGTGGCAGTCCCATGACCACAGGCAGACACAGGCCATGGGAACTTTGGCTCAGATGGCCTCCACCAGAGCAGTTGCACCCAGACAGGTGATCTGCTTGGGGCAGTGCCTGAAGGCTTAGGTCTCCTTCCAAAGTTTCCTTCAAGAGCAGGCCCAAGAAATTGTCCAACAGATGCAAAGAGCAGGGAACAGCTAAAGTGTGTGAGTGTGCAGGGCTGGGGCACACAGCAGTGTCCTCACACAGCCAGGCCTCCAGCAAGTGACCTGAAGCATCAGCAGAGAAGGCTCTGGACTGTGTCTGTGTTCACTGGACACCCTGGGGAAGCTGTCCCAGGGCAGTCACCCCAGACTAGCCTTCACAACCACCGTTTCCAGCAGCAGCCTCACACCTCAGCTTGGAGAGACTCTTTGTCCCTCCACAGGAGGACATGGCCTCAGGAGGTCAGCAGAGCCTGTTTGCATTGTGCAGATGAGATGTCAGCAGATGAGCTGAGGTGAACCTGAGTGAGCAAACACCATCAGCTATTGCTGAGGTACCAGGGCACTGGAGGTGTGAGGAGCCTCCCAGCCTCTGTCAGGGGCAGCAGGAGGCCAGGGAGACTCTCTGACTGCTGCAGGGCAGGGCCTGTGTGAGTGATGGGGAAAGACTCTGTCTCTGAACATGCCACACTCCATTAGGGTCTGTGAGGCCATCTCAGATGTGGACACCTGGCAGAGCTGGGACATTGCTGTGTGTCACTCCAGAACAAACCCTACTGGCCCAGGCAGATTCATCTCAGATGGCTTGGGCAGGCTGCTCTCTGCTCACATCAGCCATACTGGACTGTGCCCTGAGATGTGCACAGAGCCATCCCAGAGGTTCTGGACTCCTTGGAAAAGGCCTCTTCAAGAACACCAAGCAGGAGGATGGGGAACATTGCAGGCTGGTCACCCTCAGCACAGTCCCTGGGAAGGTGATGGCTCAAACACCTCTGCAGCCATTTGCAGGCCCTTGCAGGACAAGAGAGGTAGTGCTGAAGCCATTTGAGTAGGGGCAAGAAGGGGATGTTTTGTGCCTGGACCTTAGCCAGGGCTTTTCCATGGTCCCCCATAGTCTCTTTAGAGCCAGACTGCTGAGAGCTGGAGTGCAGAAATGGATGAGGTGGTGGCTGGGGGGTAGAGGAAACCCAAATGTCACCAGTGGAGAGTCCTCCTGGCAGACACTTGCCAGTGGCATCCCTCAGGGCAAGCCCTTGGGCCAGCACTGTGCAATCCTTCATGAACTCCCTGCACCATCTGAGCCAGGGCCTTTGCAGCCCCTCTGGAGATGAAGCCAAAGTGGGCAGAGCCCTTGAGGGACCTCATCTGCTTACCCCTGCCCTGAGCAGCATCGTTGGACAAGAGGATGTGCAGGAGTCTCCTCCACAACTGCAGCAGGACAGAGCCAGCAGCTTCTCCACTCAAAGCCTTGGTAGGAAATCTGCCAGATGGATCTGGTGAAACTTTGATCTGCTCAGGCTCTGGCCACAGGGAGGCTGAGGGCTGAGTGTGCAATCCTGTGCTCAGGTGTGTCTCAGGAACTCACCATTCAGTAGGAAGCCAAGGACTGGGAAGGGGGAGGTGAGGCCACTTCTGCCTCCTGAGAGGATTGGCCACCAGCAGGGACACAGCTGGGAAAGGGACTGTGAGGTCAGCTGTGTCTGCAGGAGCTGCTAGGGCAGCCCTGGGCTCATGGCTGGCAGATGGGCAGAGTGATCTGTGAGATGGCCTCTGCCAAAGGGCCTGAGCTGACTGCAGGAAGGGGCTGATGGGTTGGTTGCTGTGTCTCTGCTGCCTGAGTAGCTGATGGGACAGCAGCAGGCACAGGGCTTGGTGCTGTCTATGCAGGAAACTGCAAGGCCACCAGCCTTGGGAGCTCCTGCTGAGGTAGGCAAGAGCAGGAGAGAGGAACACTGCCAGATGGTGCAGCCTGGCAGGTGCAGCCTGGCCATGAGGAGCAAGAAACCTCTCTCAAAGGGTAGTGCTGTGGCCTGAGAAGTTCTCCAGAAGGAATCTGGGCTCAGCCCTTCTCTTTGTGTCCCCAGGAGCAGAGGGAGAGTGTGGGCAGGTGTCAGTGAAGGCATGGGAAGGCCAAGGTGGGGAAGTGAGAGGAGTGTCTGCAGCCTGCAGGGCAGGAGAAGCAGCTGTTGGACAGTGCAGGACAAAGCTGTGGGAGAGCTGGCCAAGGGCAATGGCAGTGGTGGGAGTGATGAGGAGAAGCCAAGGCTGTGCCCTCTTGGCTATGGCAATTCTCTGTCCCCAAGGCCTGTGAGGAGCTGTTGTCCTAAGGCACTGGGAGGGCCTCACTGCCTCTGTCCACAGCCCCAGGAAGGCTGGGGACTGTCAGGCCCTTGTCCTCCACTCAGCATCACAAACCCTAGAGGGATGCTAAAGGAAGGCTGGAGAGGGACTTTTCATGAGTGTGTCTGGTGACAGGGCAGGAGGGAAAGGTTTGAAGGTGAGCAAAAGGAGGTTTAGACTGGGCCTTAGGAAGAAGTTCTTCAGTATGAGGGTTGTGGCACTCTGGAATAGGCTGCCCAGGTAGGATGCCCTCTCCTGAGGGTGTTAAAGGTCAGGCTGGATGAGGCCTTGGGCAGCTGAGTCTATAGGAGAGGCATCCTTGCCTATGGCAGGGAGGTTGGAGCAGATGAGCTCTGAGGTCCCTTCCAACCTAGGCCCTGCTATGCTGCTATGAAACCCACCCCCCACCCCCACTGCACCTGAAGAGCCTTGACCCACACATGAGGGACAGGAGCTGCCTGCCCAGGGGCTCTGCTCAGGCCTTGGCCTTTGTGCTGCAGAACCCAGAGCCAGAGTTTGCTCTCCTGCACTTTGCCTTTGCCTGCTGCAATCACAGCCTCTCCTGAGCTGCTCTAACGAGTCCCTGGGGAGGCTTTGGCAGTAACAAGCCTCAGTGGGGCCAATCAATGCTTCAAGGTACTTTGTGTTTGCTTCTTGCTTCTTGCACAGTTTCTTCACTCTTCTCTCAGTACCTGAGGTTCATGGAATGATCCCCAAGTGCCCTGGGGAGCTCTTTGTGTCTCTCTTTTGTTTCCTTCCAGATTTCAAAGTGCACCTCACAAAGCTCAGGATTTGATGGCAAACTATTTGGTTCTTTCTCAGATGAGGGCAGAGGTGACAGCAGCATCCACCAAGCCAGAATGATGCAGGCTGTCTGCTCAGGAGGTCTGGACTGGGAGGAGAAGCTGTCCTTTGAGGGCTGACATTGAGCAGAACTTTGCTCCTCACCTTCCCCATCCTCCCCATTGCTGTTGCTGCCCACCTGGGCCTTCCATCCCTGCTCCTTGCATCAGACTTCTCCACTGCTCTCTGCAGCTGGAGCTCACAGCTCCATGGCACCAGCTGCCCCCCTGCTCTCCTTAGACAACTGCCTGCACACAGCCACAGAAGAATTGTTGCTCTTTGGAAGCAAAGCAAAGCCAAGGCTGAGAAAGTTCCCTCAGCAGTCCATGCCCTCTGGACCCATCTGCTCAGCACAAGCTGTCTCTCAGCAGCTTGCCTGTCCACAAGGGTGAGACAAAGCCAACAAGTTGTGCCGTGGCTGTGATTTCTCAGCCAGTCAAGAGCTCTTGAGAGTGAGAAGCAGAGGAAAAGCTTCGATCCTAGCAGCCCTTCCTCATGAAGCAATCCTGAATTCAAATCTCTTTCTATGGCTGTGCCTGGAGAGAAGCACCAAGCACACAGACACAGGGACAGAGCTGGCTGCCTCCAGTGGAACTTAGAGCCCCCAAACATGGTGACAGCAAAGGTGTCTGTCCAAAGACACGGAGAGGTGGAGAGGTGGCTGGCAGAGAGGCTGCCCTGGAGTTCAGTTTCCTTCTGCTAAAGCTCAGGGCAAACACAAAGCTTCAACATTCTCAGAGGATGAGACCTGAGCCTGGAGAAGTCTGACTTGGTGCTGGCCCTTGGTGCAGGTTGTGCCTGAGAGATGTCTGAGTGGGGGAGATGCTGGACACAGCTGCTGTGATCCAGGAGAGCTCCAAGGCTCTGGCTTTAGGGTCACTGTTTTGAGAGGTGGAGATCATTGACTTCCATCAGGTGTTTCTCTGATGTGGAGAACCTTGGATGCTGAACCATCCTGGGATCTTTTGCCACTTGCACAGACCCTGAAGCTTTTGACCTCCAGAGTTTTCTCTCACCTCCCTGTTGGCTGTGATCCAAGCAGAGATGCACTGAGCTGGCAGGAGGTGACAAACCCCCAAACCATAGAGAGAGCAGTGCAAGGCTGGGAGAGCCCTGGTCAGGGCTGAGCCATTCCTTGCAAGTCAGTCCTATCCTCTGCACCCTTTGCTTCTCTCTGCCTGGGCTCATATCCTTCTCTTCTCTCCATTAGCCCTGCTCCTTTGTGCTGGGGAGGAGCAAAGTTTGCAGATCTGCCCCTTGGAACAGGCCAGAAGGTAAAGAACCCAACTTTGGGACAGCAGCAAGATCCCAGGCTCCTGCTGACTTCTGAGCACCTCTCAACCCCCTCCAGACCTCCTCCCAAACCACACTTCACCACTTGTGGAGCTTTGAGGGTCATTGGCTGTGATGGGAATGTAGGAGTTCACCTGCCTGAGCCCCAGGTGGTCAGGTCTCAGTTGCATGGCCAGAGGGGGATGGTTGGGATGGCTACGCCCTGAGGTATCAGCCCCATCAGCACTACAACCAGGGGACTCAGCACAGGAGTCAGGGCTCTGATCCCTCCATTGCAAGAAGTCACACACAGTGTCCTTACTTGCCAGTCACTTGGTCCCCAAGGATTTGCCCAAGAGCACAGGGGTGACCATTCCTCTCAGCAGCATGGCCTCCCAGGAGGCCTTGGACTGGATCTGGGAGGAGAAAAATAGATATAGAATAATTTGGAGGAAGCAAATCTCAGCTTTGAGGAATAGTAGAAGAGGCTGATGGGGACATGAATGAGGACAGCAAGTGTGAAATGTATGAGGATTAGGAGGAAGAGAATGACAATAATTATGTGGAGGACAAAGGGGATGATGTGGAAGAAGAGGAGGATGATATGGAATAGGAGAAGAATAAAGAGAAGGAGGAAGAAGATGAAGAGGAGGAAGAGGGCAAACCCATATCAGCCCCTCTGTGCCACCCAAGCAGCCACATTAGTGCCCTGAGGGTGGGCAGAGCTTCCTTCCCACCCAGCTTGGAGCTGGTAAAGCCCCACTGCCCCCAGCCCAGTGCCCAGCCTTCTGTCTGTGAGGACTACGGCAACAGCTTCACCCTCAGCTCCAATCTCATCGGGCACTGCTGGGTCCACAGCCAGAAGCAGCTGCCCCTCTGAGCTGCCTGAGGCAAGAGCTGCCCTCAGATGCCCACCCTCAGCCAGCACCGCTGCACCCACACCGGTGCCATAGCTTTACCTGCACAGGCTGCAGCAAGGGCTTCAGCAATACACCAACCCCGGCGCTGCCAGGCCAAACGTGACCCCCCCTGGGGGGACTTTCTCCAACATCTCGAACTGCAATCTCCTCTTTTACACCTTCTTTCCTCAGAAGCAAATGTGCCCCTGCCCTTCTCTGCACCAGCCAGTGCTGAGGAGGGTAATGACAGTGCTGAGTCAGCACAGCCAGTGCCACCACTGCAGCTGGGCTGCGATTTGGCTCTTTGTTCCTCAACACTTTGGGTTTCCTAGAGGGAAAAGAAAAACCTCATCCCAAGGATAATGCCTAATTAGAATGGAAACCCCAACCCTAATAAAGGATTGTCTTTGGTTAGTTTTCCTTTGACATTTCTGTCCCAAAAGGCCACTTTTGGGGACATTTCTTCCCCAGGGACAGGGATGGAGCCATGTGCCCATTTCAGGGAGGTGTCCTTGAGGGGTCCTGGGAGGGTCTTGAAACTGAAGTGAGGAAATCAAACTCAGTGCCTCCCATAGCCATTCAGCAGTATCTTTAATAACCTGCAGGGACATGGAATGATGGCTCCAAAATGAACATTAATTAACATTAATTCAGCATTCTGTTGTGAAGTAGGTTATTAAATTTATTAATATGAAATATGAATAAGGAAAATATTAATTTTATTAATTATCAAATTATTAATAACCGATGAATCAACAACTTCTATACATGTTCTATTGCACGTTCGTGCAATACATTCCATAAATGGCTTAGTGTTATGATCAGAACTTAATTAAACTATCTACAGACTATTTGTATGTTTATATAATGAAGAGTGCAGTTCCGCCGCTTGGCCACTAGATGGCGACTCGGCGGAACGCGGGAGGTTTCTGGCTATGTACAACAATATTACAATCTTTCTGTGCATCAGCGATGACTCTGCTACACGCAGATACTTTGAACTGAGTGCTAGTGGGTGGAAAGCACGTGGAAGATACTCTGTAGCTGTTGTTTGTAGCAAGTGGGGGTCCGGCTGACTACTGCCGCTGGACTGATTCCTAGTAGACTTGAAACGGTGGTGTTGGGTATTATCTCCTCTCTCCGCAGCAGTGGAGAAGGAATGCTGGAACCTGGGCTTGGCTTGGAAGCAGGTTCCCTTCAGGACTCGGTCGGTTCCCTCCAGACAATAGGGATAGGTCCTGGTCGGGTTCGGCCCATAGGGTCGGCCCTGGAAGTTGGCTCGCATGGCAGGGCGGGGCGACGGTTGCCGGTAGGCGGGCTCAGAGGTTCCCGGTCGGACAACAATAGCTACAGGGTCGGCCCCGTGGCGACGGATCTCGGGGCTGAGGTAAGCAGCCTTGGAGAGAGAATGCGGCTGCGCTGAGCTGCGGCTTCTCCGTTACTGGCCTTAAAGGCACAGCGGGATGATTGGGGTAGTCCCGGGTTTGGTGCAGTATAGGCACGAACAATGCTTTAGTCTTCCCTGCGGTTACAGGGCTTGGAGCGGCACACGTGGCGGCTCTTCTCCCGCTATGGCGGGGCTAGGTATATGCGGACTTAGTCTCTATCAAGTCCCTTCTCCCCGACAGCTGGGCAGATCTTACCCTCGGGGGCTGGTCCAGTCCTCCGGTAGCACGGTGGGCTCTCCCGGTCGGTATGACTGGCTGTGACGACGCTGGCTTCTCGGGCTCAGCGAAGGTCCTCCCTCTGGGGTGATCCTCACGATCAAAGTGCTTCTCACGATGCAGAGGCTTCAGTATGTGTGCGTGGATGATAGAAGCTAATAACAATAAGCTCAATGGCAGAGGCTGTGGCTCGAGAGCTGCTCTCTCGAGTGAGTACAGAGACAAAGTGAAAGAGGGGGCAACTTGTTTACCAACAAGGGTAATACTTATAGATTCCTCGAGGCTGGGTTTGACCAATGGGCACTCTCATAGACAACTGGCTTCAGCCTATAGAAAGCGTGAAGCTGGAATTATGCCCATGCTTGGTAATCGCACTAGCACTCCATGTGCTGAGTGTGTGCTGGCCTGGCTAATGCCTTGGCTTTTGTCTTCCTCCTGAAGGAGGGGAAACCTGTCCACATGCAGGGGCCAGATCTAGTATCTGGGCAGAATGTGCCTTCACCACATTACCACCCCCTTGCCCATGGGCATATATAAGCCTTGAGTATGAATTACCCTTAACAAGGTTTATCACATACAGGTTAAGCTATCTCATACCTGCTTGATAGATTACACTTTCAAACATAGTGACTTACAATACCGTAGTGCTATATGAACAGTATACAAACTTTAAACTGTACTCTTAACAGAGAATGCTGCCTTAGCAGTGTGGAACAAATGTTTGCTCCGAAACCAATATTGGCACTCTTGATTATCTCCCACCACCCCCTTGACTGAGTGATGGGATTTGACTCCCATATGACACTGAAGCCATCAAAGTGTCTGCAGGGTTTGTCAATTTCCCACCCCCTTGATAGGATGGACTCTGTCATTATGACAGGACTTTCTCAGTATCAAGATGAGGAATAATACCTTTCCTTTGCTGCTTTTATCAGGGCAGAGATTACAATTTTCATTACTTCCTTCCTCGCCTTTGGTTTCATAGATAATGCAGCTTCCTTGAGCCATTCCATGTCAAGGAGTAGCTCACACCATGGGTCTAGTGAATCAGGTGAGTCTTGCGACTTAGAGCATTCCCTGTCACTCTCTGTGTTTCCTTTCCCTCTACTGGGCTGCAGGAACCTGGTGAGCATTGTCTTCCAGTGCTATATTCATGTCTGCCTGGGTTGGCGGAAGGGGAGGCTTGAGAGCGTTGCTCTTCCTTTCTCTGGCCATACGATATTGCTTTATGGCTGGCAGTATATACCTTTTGCTGATGTCCCCCCTTGCCACGGTGGTCACTTCGGTATTGGTCCCCCTTCCAGCTGCCAGATTTATTTTGTAAGCTCAGCACTACTCCTGTTCACAGTCCCGTTGATAATGGCGCTATCACGCATTCAGGTATATTTAAAGACCGTGCTAGTTGATACCATTTCCCTCTGGGTGAGGAGGATCTATTAGAAGTACGCTGTTTATCTCTCCGGCAGCTGGAATTTCACCCTCTGGAACGTCCCGAGTGACTGCGATCTGACTCCGGACTGCTGCTTAAACTCATGGAAGTCACAGCAGGGGAGATCTTAGCACGGCGCACTTCCCCTGGGGTGTCGCCACGTGGCTGCCCTTGAACCCAGTATGGCATCTGTCGCGGGGAATCTCAGCTGTGAGCATATGATCAGAGTAGCCCAGGTCTTTAAGGATGGGACGCAAACGCACGGCTTTGCTCCGTATGGGCTCGTCCTCAGAACTGTAATCCGTATCGTCCCGGTCGGATGGGTTTCTCTCCGTTTGGTAGTTCTGGGATTTTTTCCAGGCTTCACTTCTCGGAGCACAACTGGCAAGCAGACTTAACTCACACGCTGCTGCTGACATGCTGGGATGAATGGGTGAATTTGGACTCGCTGTTTGCAGTGTTTGGAGCCTTGGGAGCTCCAAGGAGACCGTGGGTCTGAAGTCTTGCCCTGCGGTGGCATTTGCTACCTTTAAGTCCTTTCCGCTAGACTGCGGTGGGGGTAATTCGTAAAAGGACGGTATGGGAGATCTGGCTCCGGGCTCAACACCGTATCCGCGGGGCTCCTCGGGGCTAGGTGGTTGGGAGATCCCAGGAAGGTTTGAAACAGAGTCTGTGTCTGACCCCACCAGTGCCTTGATAGCAGCGTTGCTTTCTTTAATTTGCAACGTTAATAAGTCATGAAGTTTGTTATTTAGTGCTTCAGACTTTCCTAACTCTCTTTCCAGGGAATCATTTTTTTTCCTCAAGTTTTTTAATCTTTTCCTCTAATGCTGTAAATTCGTCTTGTGTGCGCATTATGCAAGCCGCGATCGCAACAACCCTCTCTTCGGTTACTGCGGTTGGGTCAGTGCATAGCTCAATCACGTATTCGGTTAATTTCGTAATGATTCGGTCCGGATTTGTCAGATTGTCTATAGCCCATTGTATATTGGATCGTTTCATTACGTATCCCATTCTGTAGAGATAGTCACTTATCGGATAACCCTTGCACTGCGCCATTAATGTTATGAATATGCCCTCAGAAATGAGAGGCAGAGATATCAATGAAAAATATATCTGTTAGGTTTATTTATATATATATACAAACTCTGCAACGGGGTATATACAGTCTCCTTCACAGGTACGATATTCGGTTAGTGAAACTATCTTTACAGAATGTTCAGGTATAGACACTTAAACTAAATGATTCACAGAACTTAGAATCAAAACTGATTTGGAAATCGGCAGGGGAGGGGGTTGGTCAGTGACCGGCGATCCTCCACCCGGAGCGATTTGCACGCTACCCCAACTGAAACTCTATGCAGAAAGGCTTGGCTTACGCACAAGCTGAGAACTTCGTGAAGTCTTCCCTTAAGAATGTTTATAGTCCGCAGAACGTGGCACGGATATGCCGTAATGAGAACACAGGAAATGGCGCCAACCGCGTGGCTGCGCCGCGTGGCTGCTGCTGCTCCCAGGATATGGAGGTTCCCTGCTCGAGCAGGGGGGGCACTGTGGCAGTTCAGCAACGCTGGTTCACACGGGTTACCCGGTTTTCTCCTGCGGCGATGGATCATGCAGCGGTTGATCCCACAGGGTACTGTCCGTAGCACTGCACGCAGTTGGGTGGTGGTGGCAAAGTACCACGAAGCCTCTTGGAGCACTGGCTTTAGTCCCGGGTAAGGTGAACCACAACAGCACTGGTGTGCACACTGATACAGGCTCGAACACAAATGTGTGGGGGGGGTTCATCACCAAACGACCCCTATTGACCATTTGCCCCAGTGAATACTGGTCCAATGAGCATCTGTTGATAACACAAAGGTTAACCAATGAACTGGCAGCTACCAAATATGGTGTAAGCTTATGCTATGAACAGGGAAACAAACATATAACCTGGCCCTCGCCTACCACAGGGGTGAGACCACGCCCAGGCAGGCAGTTTACCTGGACTCAGTGGCGTCAGGATCCCCCCTGCTGCCTTCAGAAAGGAGGGGGAAACAAAGGAGGGTTAACACACAGAAAAGTATGTCCTAGAAATATTTGGGGCACAATCCTGGCCATAAGCATCATCCACTACAAGGACCATGGTTAATTTCGTCAGCACTCTTAATTCCCTCATCTATGGTGTTCCAAGCCTTAGGGTTCCATGGAAGGTCATCTCTGGATGGACACCTCCTAAGAGCTGCCAGTCAAAGGCGTGTCCACAAAGGAACTTTACCATGGTACTTGCCTAGATGCCTATCTATTCCACTAGCTTTTGAGAGGGTTCCAAGCTGAGAGGCTGACTTGTCCCCCACTACTGAAGCAGGGGTCCCTGTATCGTGGCACCTGCCTAGCCATGTAAGAATTGGCTCATTCTCTCCTCTAATGTAATCCTTTCTTACATGCCTGATTTCCTGCCTGGGAGTATTAGCTGCTTGGCTGTTATCTTCATCAGTCTCCTCCTCTTGAAGTTGCTGTCCCCATAATCCTGCTGCTGCCCTCCATAGGAGGTCTTTAAGTTCAGAAACACCTCCATTATCTCCTGACTTACCAGAACCTGTATCCTGTCCTGCATCTCCACTCTCCACTGATGGCCTCAGCAATTCACCTATATCTTAAAGGCAAACTTTCTCTCCATTTTCAGAAGGATCCTTTTTAACCAGCAGAGGGATCTTGCTGTTCTTTCTGTTCTTCTGCCTCTGCATCTGCCTTGTGTCTGCCCCTTTTATCCAAAGCTGGCAGATGGACTTTGGGACCCAAGGGGCTTCTGTGGAACTTGCTTCCATTCCTGCTGCTGCAGGCTGAAGAGATTTTGCCTCGTTAATGGCTGCCGGTGGAGCCACAGCCACAGGCACTGCTGTTGTGAGCTGTGTCTGCCCCCCGCTGGCTGAATGCCAGAACTGCTACCGGTCTCACTCAGAGCTGCTTTCCCATTAACTCCTGTCTTCCTGTTTCCCCCTGTTTGTCCTGTTTCTGTGTCTTCCTCATCACTGGAAATGTCTGCATTTGAGTTAGAACTAGCCCTATGATGTCTGCGTCTGCTGCGTCTGAAAGCAGAACAGCTATTCGCTGCTCGTCTCTCTCGGTGCAGTGCCATCAGTAAAATCATTCTGGGGTCCCAGCTGCTCACATAACTCTCTGCAACAGGAATGCTGAATTGATGTATTCCTGCAGGAACAGTCACAGTCACATTATCATAGCTGTTAAGCCACAGAAATCCCAAGCAGTGCTCATGCAGCATTTTCAGCTTCTGTTTAAACCAAAGGGACAGTTTATATGCCAAATATCTTCCTCACTTACCCAACTTCAAGGCCACACACCATCTGTACAGAATCCCAGTCAGAGCAGAATATATCAAATGTCTCAAAACCCAAAACAGCTTCATTTTGCTTCCTTACTCTGAGCAGCAATTAATCAATCAAGCAATTGCTCCACATTGAATAGGCACCAGTTTTTTACATTTTTTTGTGATGGGTGATCAGCACAGGAACAGTTTGGAGCGAGCATTCCATGTCCATGCAGGTTATTGAAGGATAATGCTGAATGGCTATGTCAGGCACTGAGTTTGATTTCCTCACTTCAGTTTCAAGACTCTCCCTGGACCCCTCAAGGACACCTCCCTGAAGTGGGCAGATGGCTTTATCCCTGGCCCTGGGGAAGAAATGTCCCCAAAAGTGGCCTTTTGGGACAGAAATGTCAAAGAAAAGGCAGCAAGAGGCAATACTTTATTAGAGTTTGGGTTTCCATTCTAATCAGGCATTATCCTTGGGATGAGGTTTTTCTTTTACCTCTAGGAAACCCAAAGTGTTGGGGGAAAAGCAGCCAAATCCCAGCCCAGCTGCAGTGGTGGCACTGACTGTGCTGACTCAGCACTGTCATTACTCTCCTCAGCTGGTGCAGAGAAGGGCAGGGGCACATTCGCTGCTGAGGAAAGAAGGAGGTTGCAGTTCAAGCTGCTGGAGAAGGTCCCCCCCAGGGAGGTCACGTTTGGCCTGGTTAGGACAGAGCTGCAGGTGAAGCCCTTGCTGCAGCCTGTGCAGGGGCAGGGTAGGCACCGGTGTAGATGCAGCGGTGCTGGCTGAGGGTGGCCATCTGAATGGAAGCTCTTGCCCCAGCCAGCTCAGAGGTGTACGTGTTTCTGGCTGTGGACGCAGCAGTGCCGGATGTGGTTGGAGCTGAGGGTGAAGCTCTTGCCATAGTCTCCACTGACAGATGGCTGGGCACTGGGTTGGGGGCAGTGGGGCTTTACCAGCTCCAAGCTAGATGGGAAGGAAGGTCTGCCCACCCTCAGGGCACTGCTGTGGCTGCTTGGGTGGCACAGAGGGGCTGATATGGGTTTCCCATCTTCCTTCTCTTCATATTCCTCCTCCTTCTCTTCTTTGTCCTATTCCATATCATCCTCCTTTTCTTACACATCATCCCCCTTTGTCCTCATAATTATTGTCATCCTCCTCCTAATCCTCATATACTTCATCCTTGCTGTCTTCAGCCATGTCTTCATCAACCACTTCTACTATTCCTCAAGGTTGAAATTTGGCTCATTCCAATTATTCTCCAGGAAATTATTCTCCTCCCAGATCTAGTCCAGGGCCTTCTGGGAGGCCATGCTGCTGAGAGGAATGGTCACCCCTGGGCTCTTGGGCAAATCCTTGGGGACCAAGTGGCTGAGAAGTAAGGACACTGTGTGTGACTTCTTGCAATGGAGGGATCAGAGCCCTAACTCCTGTGCTGAGTCCCCTGGTTGTAGTGCTGATGGGGCTGACACCCCCAGGACAAAGCCATCCCAACCATCCCCCTCTGGCCATGCAACTGATACCTGACCACCTGGGGCTCAGGCAGGTGAACTCCTACATTCCCATCACAGCCAATGACCCTCAAAGCTCCACAAGTGGTGAAGTGTGGTTTGGGAGGAGGGTCTGGAGGGGGTTGGGAAGTACTCAGGGGTCAGATGGAGCCTGGGATCTTGCTGATATCCCAAAGTTGGGTTCTTTCCCTTCTGGCCTGTTCCAAGGGGCAGATCTGCAAACTTTGCTCCTCCCCAGCACAAAGGAGCAGGGCTGATGGAGAGAAGAGAAGGATATGACCGCTGGCAGAGAGAAGCAAAGGGTTCAGAGTAAAAGACTGACCTGCAAGGAATGGCTCAGCCCTGACCAGGGCTCTCCCAGCCTTGCATTTCCCTCCCTATGGCTTGGGGGTTTGTCACCTCCTGCCAGCTCACTGCATCTGTGCTTGGATCACAGCCAGCAGGGAGCTGATAGAAAACTCTGGAGGTCAAAACCTTCAGGGTGTGTGCAAGTGGCAAAAGATCCCAGGATGATTCAGCATCCAAGGTTCTCCAGATCAGAGAAACACCTGATGGAAGTCAATGATCTCCACCTCTCAAAACAGTGACCCCAAAGCCAGAGCCTTGGAGCTCCCCTGGATCCCAGCAGCTGTGTCCAGCATCTCCCCCACTCAGACATCTCTCAGGCACAACCTGCACCAAGGGCCAGCACCAAGTCAGACTTCTCCAGGCTCAGTTATCCTCCTCTGAGAATGTTGAAGCTTTGTGAGTGTTTGCCCTGAGCAGCAGCAGAAGAAAACTGAACTCCAGGGCAGCCTCTCTGCCAACCACCTCTCCACCTCTCTGTGTCTTTGGACAGGCACCTTTGCTGTCCCCATGTTGGGGGGCTCTATGTTGCACTGGAGGCAGCCAGCTCTGTCCCTGTGTCTGTGTGCTTGGTGCTTCTCTCCCGGCACAGCCATAGAAATAGATTTGAATTCAGGATCCCTTGCAGTCAGGGTCAGCCTTGTCCTCATCCACTCTTTTCCAACCTTTTCCTCATCCAACTTTTTCCTCTGCTTCTCTCAAGAACTCTTGACTGGCTGAGAAATCACAGCCATGGCACAACTTGTTGGCTTTGCCTCATCCTTGTGGACAGGCAAGATGCTGAGAGACAGCTTGTGCTGAGCAGATGGTTCCAGAGGCCTTGGATTGCTGAGGGAACTTTCTCAACTTTTGGCTTTGCTTAGCTTCCAAAGAGCAACAATTCTTCTGTGGCTGTGTGCAGGCAGTTGTCTAAGGAGAGCAGGGGGCAGCTGGTGCCATGGAGCTGTGAGCTCCAGCTGCAGAAAGCAGTGGAGAAGTCTGATGCAAGGAGCAGGGATGGAAGGCACAGGTGGGTAGGGAAAAGCAGTGGGGAGGTTGGGGAGGGTGAGGAGCAAAGTTGTCTACTCAGTGTCAGCCCTCAAAGGACAGCTTCTCCTCCCACTCCAGACCTCCTGAGCAGACAGCCTGCATCATTCTGGCTTGGTGGATGCTGCTGTCACCTCTGCCCTCATCTGAGAAAGAATCAAATAGTTTACCCTCAAAACCTGAGCTTTGTGAGGTGCACTTTGAAATCTGGAAGTGAACAACAAAGACACAAAGAGCTCCTCAGGGCACTTGGGGATCATTCCATGAACCTCAGGTACTGAGAGAAGAGTGAAGAAACTGTGCAAGAAGCAAGAAGCAAAAGACAAAGTACCTTGAAGCATTGATTTGCCCCACTGAGGCTTGTTACTGCCAAAGCCTCCCCAGGGACTCGTTAGAGCAGCTCAGGAGAGGCTGTGATTGCAGCAGGCAAAGGCAAAGTGCAGGAGAGCAAACTCTGGCTCTGGGTTCTGCAGCACAAAGGCCAAGGCCTGAGCACAGCCCCTGGGCAGGCAGCTCCTGTCCCTCATGTGTGGGTCAAGGCTCTTCAGGTGCAGTGGGGGTGGGGGGTGGGTTTCATAGCAGCATAGCAGGGCCTAGGTTGGAAGGGACCTCAGAGCTCATCTGCTCCAACCTCCCTGCCATGGGCAAGGATGCCTCTCCACTAGACTCAGCTGCTCAAGGCCTCATCCAGCCTGGCCTTCAACACCCTCAGGAGAGGGCATCCTACCTGGGCAGCCTGTTCCAGAGTCCCACAACCCTCATACTGAAGAACTTCTTCCTAAGGCCCAGGCTAAACCTCCTTTTCCTCACCTTCAAACCTTTCCCTCCTGCCCTGTCACCAGACACCCTCATGAAAAGTCCCTCTCCAGCCTTCCTTTAGCATCCCTGTAGGGTTTGTGGTGCTGAGTGGAGGACAAGGGCCTGACAGTCCCCAGCCTTCCTGGGGCTGTGGAAAGAGGTAGTGAGGCCCTCCCAGTGCCTTAGGACAACAGCTCCTCACAGGCCTCGGGGGCAGAGAATTGCCAGTCAAGAGGGCACAGCCTTGGCTTCTCTTCATCACTCCCACCACTGCCATTGCCCTTTGCCAGCTCTCCCACAGCTTTGTCCTGCCCTGTCTCACAGCTGCTTCTCCTGCCCTGCAGGCTGCAGACACTCCTCTCACTTCCCCACCTTGGCCTTCCCATGCCTTCACTGACACCTGCCCACACTCACCCTCTGCTCCCTGGGACACAAAGAGAAGGGTTGATCCCAGACTCCTTCTGCAGAACTTCTCAGGCCACAGCACTGCCCTTTGAGAGAGGTTTCTTGCTCCTCATGGCCAGGCTGCACCTGCCAGGCTGCACCATCTGGCACTGTTCCTCTCTCCTGCTCTTGCCTACCTCAGCAGGAGCTCCCAAGGCTGCTGGCCTTGCAGTTTCTTGGCTGGACAGCACCAAGCCCTGTGCCTGCTGCTGTCCCATCAGGTCCTCAGGCAGCAGAGACACAGCAACCAACCCATCAGCCCCTTCCTGCAGTCAGCCCAGGCCCTTTGGCAGAGGCCATCTGACAGATCACTCTGCCCATCTGCCAGCCATGAGCCCAGGGCTGCCCTAGCAGCTCCTGCAGACACACCTGACCTCATAGTCCCTTTCCCTGTTGTGTTCCTGCTGGTGGCCAATCCTCTCAGGAGGCAGAAGTGGCCTCACCTCCCCCTTCCCAGTCCTTGGCTTCCTACTGACTGGTGAGTTCCTGAGACACAGCTGAGCACAGGATTGCACACTCAGCCTTCAGCCTCCTTCTGGCCAGAGCCTGAGCAGATCAAAGTTTCACCAGATCCATCTGGCAGATTTCCTACCAAGGCTTTGAGTGGAGAAGCTGCTGGCTCTGTACTGCTGCAGTTGTGGAGCAGACTCCTGCACATCCTCTTGTCCAATGATCCTGCTCAGGGCAGGGGTAAGCAGATGAGGTTTCTCAAGGGCTCTGCCCAGTTTGGCTTCATCTCCAGAGGGGCTGCAAAGGCCCTGGCTCAGATGGTGCAGGGAGTTCATGAAGACATTCCACACT
This sequence comes from Colaptes auratus, assembly GCA_015227895.2. Classification (NCBI taxonomy): domain Eukaryota; kingdom Metazoa; phylum Chordata; class Aves; order Piciformes; family Picidae; genus Colaptes; species Colaptes auratus. The sequence continues at coordinate 28,856,281 of JAAWVA010000030.1, forward strand.
GCTGGCCCAAGGGCTTCCCTGAGGCATGCCACTGGCAAGTGTCTGCCAGGAGGACTCTCCACTGGAGACATTTGGGCTTCCTCCACCATCCAGCCACCACCTCACCCATTTCTGCACTCCAGCTCTCAGCAGTCTGGCTCTAAAGAGACTATGGGGGACCATAGAAAAGCCCTGGCTAAGTTCCAGGCACAAAACATCCCCTTCTTGCCCCTACCCATATGGCTTCAGCATTACCTCTCTTGTCCTGCAAGGGCCTGCAAATAGCTGCAGAGGTGTTTGAGCCTTTACCTTCCCAGGGGCTGTGCTGAGGGTGACCAGCCTGCAATGTTCCCCACCCTCCTTTCTGTTGTTCTTGAAGAGGCCTTTTCCCAGGAGCCCAGAACCTCTGGGATGGCTCTGTGCACGTCTCAGGGCACAGTCCAGCAAGGCTGATGTGAGCAGACAGGAGGACTTTGAGTCTCTCACTGATCAGCCACAGTTGCATTTGGGAGCACTGCCCCAGGGGCACAGATTCCTGACCAGCTGAGGGCTAATCTTTTCCTGCTTTTACTGCCACATCTCCAATACTTTCTCTTTCCTCCTGGTGCTGCCCACCCTGTGTGTTTGTTCCTTATTATGGGATGGTGACAGCCTGGATGGATGCACACCCTGAGTGTTTTTCCCCCCGAGGTGACTTGACTTCAGGCAGTAAATGTTTGCTAATCAGTTAGGTTGCATCTCTGGACACATTTGGAATCTCTCTTCTTTGGATCAGGAGCCTCTTCCATCCCCATCCTGTGCTTCTAGTTCTGGATTATCCTGCAGTCACCCACAGAAATGTCAGAGCTCTGTCAGGTGTCCCCACCTGAGCTGCCCTCATGAACTGCTTCTGCACCTCAGGATGTTCAGACAGAGTCTTTCCCCATCACTCACACAAGCTCTGCACTGCAGCAGACAGAGTGTCCCTGGTCTCCTGCTGCCCCTGCCAGAGGCTGGGAGGCTCCTCACACCTCCAGTGCCTTGGTACCCCAGCCTCAGCTGGGGTTTGTGCTCACTCAGGTTCCTCTCACCCCACACACCATGACCATGTTTGCATCTCAGCTGTTGAATGCCAGCAGCCACTGCTGACCTCCTGATCCTGTGACCTGCAACTGGGGGACAAAGAAACTTTGCACATTGTGATGAGAGACCAGCGCTGGGAATAGTGGTGGTGAGTGGCTAGAGCAGGATGATTACCCTGGGACAGCTTCCCCAGGCTGTGCAGTGAACAGAGACACAGATCAGAGGGCTGCTCTGCTGCTCCTTCAGGCCTCTTGCATGAGGCCTGTCTCTGTCAGGACACTGCTGTGTGCCTGTCGTGGTTTGGGCTGGGTGCCCTCTGCTACATGGTGTGCTTCCTGTGTCCAGAAGTCCAGCCCAGTGGGTGGACACAGGAAACCAGGTATCTCCTACCACAGTTCCCTGCACCACTATAAAATCCAGCGTGGGGTCTGGCACTGCCTCTTTCTTCCCTCGCCGGCACCCGGTAACTGGGGGAGACATCTCCCGGCCTTGGGCCTGGCTAGGCCCAAAGCCAGGGGGATGGGCAGTCTCAGGTCTGGCCAGCTGAGACTAGCTTCTCAGTGGAGGGGGGAAGAAGGAGCCCTGGGCGGCTTGGGTGCACCCTCAGGTTGGGATGGGATGTTTCTGGGTCTGCTTTGGGGTTTCTCTTTTGTCACTGCTTCTGGCTCTCTGTGCACATTCACTCTTTGCTATTTGAACTTTCCATCACTTTTGCAATCCGTTTGTCAGTCATTATTTCTGCCTGGGGTGGGGAGGGCATCTCCTCAACCCACTACAGTGCCCCAACCTTGCACACTCACACTTGAGCTGTTCCCTGCTGTTTCCATCCCTGGGCACTTCCTTGGGCCTGCGCTGGAAAGTAACTTTCTTTGGAGAGAAATGAAGCCCTAAGCCTTCAGACTCTGCCCTGAGCAGATCATCTGTCTTTGTGGAACTGCTCTTGGGGGCCAGCTCAGTCAGAGTAATTCTCACAGCCAGTCCCTGCCTGTGCTCACAGGGCTGGCATGCAGCAGAGCCCTGACCAAGCTGCCACAGTACTCAGGCCTTGCGCTGACACAGGGGAGTGTGGAAGTTGAAAGGGAGAAGCCTTGGGAGACCAAGTCCTAGTGCACTCTCGCAGTGCTGCTGTGCTGGGACTCTTTGCCCTTCTGCCTCTGCACACAGGACCTGTCCCTGAAGCTCCAGAGGAGGCTTGGAGGAAGGTTCTCAGGAAACAAAACTGTTACTGAAAGGCTCTTTATTTTGTTTGAATGAACAGAAGCACAGGTCCTGGGACACTAACTCCTGGTCAACAAAGCAAAGCAGAGGGTGAATTAGCACAGGGATGTCCACATTATAAACAGTAAAATCCACCACCAGAAAGTACAGCAGCCAGGCTGGGCCTGCACTGAGTGACACCAGAACTGCTCTGCAGGAGAAGACAAAGAGTTTATTGCTTCTGAAAGCATCCAGGGATCAGTTGGCTCAGAGCAGCCTTGAGCTCCTGGTTCCTCAGGCTGTAGATGAGAGGGTTGACTGCTGGAGGCACCACTGAGTACAGAACTGACACCACCATATCCAGGGATGGGGAGGAGATGGAGGAGGGCTTCAGGTAGGCAAAGAAGGCAGTGCTGAGAAAGAGGGAGACCACAGCCAGGTGAGGGAGGCAAGTGGCAAAGGCTTTGTGGCGTCTCTGCTGAGAGGGGATCCTCAGCACTGCCCTGAAGATCTGCACATAGGACACCACAATCAACACAAAACAGACAAAATGATAAACAGGCACTGGCCACAAGAAGCCAAAGTTCCCTGAGGTAGGATGTGGAGCAGGAGAGCTTGAGGATCTGGGGGATTTCACAGAAGAACTGTTCCACAGCATTGCCCTGGCAGAGGGGTAGAGAAAATGTATTGGCTGTGTGCAGCAGAGCATAGAGAACCCCAAAGGCCCAGACAGCTGCTGCCAGGTGGAGACAAACTCTGCTGCCCAGGAGGGTCTCATAGTGCAGGGGTCTGCAGATGGCAATGTAGCGATCGTAGGACATGGTGGTGAGGAGAAAATACTCTGCAGTAAGCAGGAAAAATACAAAGAAGACCTGAGCAGCACATCCTGCATAGGAGATGTCCCTGGTGTCACTCAGGGAATTGGCCATGGACTTGGGAATGGTGGTGGAGATGGAGCCCATGTCAAGCATGGCAAGGTTGAGGAGGAAGAAGTACATGGGGGTGTGGAGGTGGTGGTGCCAGGCGATGGTGGTGATGATGAGGCCATTGCCCAGCAGGGCAGCCAGGTAGATGGCCAGGAAGAGGCAGAAGTGCAGGAGCTGCAGCTGCCTTGTGCCTGGGAATGGCAGGAGGAGGAAGTGGGTGCTGGAGCTGCTGTTGGCCATCTGCTGCCTCTGGCCGTGGAGACCTGTGCAAGGAGGGAAAGGCAGTGACAAGTTAGGGCACACTTCTCTCTGAAAACAAAGATTGCAGTGCTCATAGAACACCTTCTGCCTGAGCTGCATGAGGAATGGATCAGCTCATTCCCCACCACACCCAACCTGTGGGATGTTCTGCACAGCTTCAAATGCAGCTTGGACTCTTAGCTTCCATGGAGACAGCTCTGGGGCAGGAGTACCAGCGTCAGTGTCAGAACAAAAAGTGACCACATCCCAACAGCAATGCCATAGAGCAAGAGTCCTGTAGATCCATGGAGAACCAGGGAACAGCTCTGCAGTGCTGCAGAGACAATGAAGGGAAGAGAGAAAGGCAGAGGGGCTGGGGGTGAAGCCTTCTCCTTACCCAGCTCAGCTCTCTGCAGCTCAGAAGATAGAACTGAAGACCTTTTGTCCTCCTTCTGTGTGCACACTCCAGGAACCTTCACATGAATGTCAGCTGCCAAGGTTGTGACTTCCGACCTGGAGCCCAGAGCTTTGGGGGCACTGCTTCTGCTGGGTAGAAGAGGAGAGCAAAAGGTTGCATTCGGAAATGTGTCTGCAGTGCAGAGAATGGCACAGAGGAGCCTGATCCCCCTTGCCAGGGCATCCCTGACAGCAGATCCCTCTTCCCCTCTGCCCAAGTCCCTGCTGCCTGCAGCTGTCCCTGCCAGGAGCTGCTTCTCTGTGTCTAGCTCTCCTCCCTGTCCCTGCCACCCATCCCAACTTCTGTGTGCTGAGGTGTGCCCTGCAGACCCCTCCCAGCAGCAGGATACTGCCCAGGGGCAGCTCAAGGTGTGCAGGGGCTCAGGAGCAGATCAAAGGCTAATGAGAGTCTTCTCCAGAGTGGAGAAACAAACTAAACTCCAGTCTCACACAGGCCACCCAGCACACCAAGGGGATCAACATTCAAAGCCAAGACTCCTTCCCTTCCAGCAAAATGCTGCCTTGATGCTCTTCTGGAAAGCCTCCTCAGAAATGCCCAGGGGGGAGCTAGAACCATGAGCAGCTCTGGCCAACACAGCTCCCTCCCCCACAGCAGAAGGACCCTGCCCTGCCCTGCCAGAGCTGTCTCCTGCCACTCACAGCTTCTCCCCACGGCACTGTGTGGAGCTCCCTGGGCAGGCTGAGAGCTGAGCCTGGCAGGCAGCAGAGTCCCTGCCCCAGCACACAGCCCCTGGGCTGCAGGGACCCTGCTCTGAAGGACAGCCCTCACCACCCCTGCCTGCACCCCAGGGCTCCACAGCTCTTCAGAAAAGCCTGAAAAGAGCCTCTGCACAGGAAGATTTCCTTCCAGCCCCCACCAGCTCTGGCTGGGCCAGCTTTAGGAGATGCCTCCAGGAGCTGCAGCTGCACTGCCCTGCCCCCACAGACTCACCCTGTCAGTGACTGCAGTGACTTCTCCTCCTGCCAGCTCTCAGTCACCCTCCTGGACACCTCCAAGCTCTCTTTGCCTTCTTCATCTTGCTAAGATCCACTGGCAGTGCCCTCAGCCCTGCTGTGCAGAGCAGAGGAGCTGCTCCTGGGCACAGCTGACACTTTTCAGTGCTGCCTACTTGCCAGCAGCTCCCTCCAGCCACGGAGCTCAGCCCAGCTGAGCAGCAGGGGACCAACCCAAGGGCATTTTAATGACCCTCTGGTGGCTTTGGTGCCAGGTAAATATCAGAGACTGAGAGGGAGATGATGAAACCTCTCCAGAAGTTGAAGTCACTTTCAAACTCTGAACTTTCTTCTCTTGTTGATGGGTCCCAGTGAGGACACTGCTGGGAAAGTGTCTGCAGGCTGTGGTTGGAGCAGAGAACTGGAGGCAGTGCTGAGAGGTCAGGAGAAGCAGAGGAAGATGTCTCTGATGCTGAGCAAACCTGGAGGTGCTTCATTAATGCAAAGGGTCAAGCCCTGAGCCCTGGCTCCTGGACAGGCAGATCCTGTCCCTCACTCACGCCTCAGGGGGATTCCTGGAGCAGTGAGATGTGGAGAGGACCAATGTCAAGGGCAGGACTATGGCACAACCCCTCCCAGGCTCCTGAGGATGGACAAGGAGGCAATGAGGCCCCAGGGCTGGAAGGAGGAGTTGTCTCCTCAGAGGCATCAGTGGCACAGACCACAGCCAGAACCCAAGGCAGGAAGAGCTTGGCTCTGCCAGGAGCCTTTCAGCTCTCCCACAGCCCTCTGTCATCTGCCTCTCAGGCTGTCCTCTGCTGCTGCATCAGCTGAGCCTCTTTCCCTGCAGGCTGTAGTCACCCAGCCAGCTGCCCCACCTTGCTGCCACCTTCCTTTGCTGCTCTCTCTCCATCCTCCATGGCTCTTCCTTGAAATATCAAGTCTTGAGCTGGTCCAGGTTGCTGCTGGGTGACATCTTGCACCACAGCACTGCCCTGGCAGTGACATTTCTTCCTCCTCGTGTCCAGTCTGGGCCTCTCCCGCTCCACTTTGTGACTTTATTTCTTTCTCCTGCTGCTCTTCACCAGTCAGGGAATCTTCTCATGTCTCAAAACACTCTCAGGCTGCTCCTCCACTCTACTCATTCTCCACACCACTGGGCTCAGGGGCTTCAGCCACTACCTAGTGGTCATATGTCAGATGCCTTCAAATCCCTGGTCAAAGGACAGTGGATTTAAACTGAAAGAAGGGAGAGCTAGATCAGATAGAAGGAGGAAATATTTTATGGCGAGGGTAGCAGGACACTGGAAAAGGTTATCCAGAGAAAGAGAGAAGAGAAGGTTCTGAGGAGACCTTCTTGTGGCCTTCCAGTAACTGAAGGGGGCTACAAGAAAGCTGGGGAGGGACTTTTTTGGGTGTCAGGGAGTGACTGGGGGGGAATGGAACAAAAGTAGAACTGAGTAGATTCAGACTGGATGTTAGGAAGAAGTTCTTCCCCGTTAGAGTTGTGAGACACTGGCACAGGTTGCCCAGGGAGGTGGTGGAAGCCTCATCCCTGGAGGTTTTGAAGGCCAGGCTGGATGTGACTGAGTAACCTGCTCTAGTCTGAGGTGTCCCTGACCATGGCAGGGGGGTTGGAGCTGGATCATCCCCAGGAAGCTGAGTTAGTCTGTTCCACTCCCCCTCTCTGTCCAAGCCTATAAAGGGGAGAGTACAGCAACCCTTTGGGGCTCTTTTGCTTCTGCCTCACCAGGAAGAGAGGACTAAGAGAGTCACTGCTGGCTTCCTGCCTCTCTGCCACGTGGTCAGGCCTGGTCTTTCTCCCTGCTGCATCCACCTTTCTCCAAAGGACTGTTGGTTTTGTCTATCTCCCCATCCCTCCTTGTTCCTTACCCTTGTGAGCCCTTCCTGTTATAGTTCTAGGTGTGTATAGATATGTATTTGAAAGACAACTTTTACCTCTCTGCTTCCAAACTGACTCCAAATTATTTCTCAGTGGATTTCAGCCTTCCCTTTTCTTTTCCTCTCTATTGGGAAAGAGGAGGGGGGAAGTGGGGGAGGGATTCTCAGCTTTGCCCCCATCTGAGCTCTTAAATCCCCAGTTAAGGCTCAAACCACCCCACTGCAGCAGCTGATAACCAGACAAGGCCACAGGTTCCACCTTGGGGAGTGCTGCAATGCAAGCTGAGGCTCCCTGTGTGACTGCACCCAGAGATTATGGAATGGGTTGAGAGCTTTGTGGCTCTGCTGCTGGACAGAGTCCCTGAGGATGAGTGAGGCAGCAGTTCAGAGCCAGAAGAGCATGCATGGCCCCCATAACTCTGGGACAGTGCTGGCAGGAGTTGAATGTGCTGTAGGCATGGCAGCTGGCTGAGGAACTGTGACCACCTCTGAGACTGGAAAGGGAATAAAGCTGCCAGGGTAACAGAGAAGTTTGGAACTCCCCCAGCTTTTTGAGACCTTCAGAGCCTGGGAGATGTTGCTGGCAGCCATGGTGGTGACTTTCTCTTGCTTTTCTTATTTCCTACTTTCCCTCCTCTTCTGTATTTCTAACATTCCTCCTGCCCATGCAGGTGAAGCACAAGCCAGGGGCTTTTCTCAGCCAGCTACTTGGTTCCTTCTTGGTTTCATTTGCAGGGTCTGTAAAAGAACCTCCTGCTCTGCAGAAGCGGATCAGGATGCTAAGGCTCAATGGAGGGAGATCACCACTCCCCTGGTGCAGGTAGCCCACACTCCTAATGCAGTCCCAGATGCACCTGGCCTTGTTCATGGTGAGCATTCACTGGTGGCTCCTCTTGCATCCCTGGAAGTGCCCAGGTCCATGTCTTCAGGGTCCCTACTCAGCCAGTCAGGTCCCAGCCTGCCCTGATAGGTGGGTTGCTGCTTCTTTCCCCTCCAGGAAGGAAACAGGACAAGCTGCAGTGATCACAGTATCAGAGTATCACAGTATCACTAAGGGTGGTAGAGACCTCGAAGATCATCGAATCCAACCTGTCACCACAGACCCCCATGACTAGACCATGGCACCAAGTGCCACATCCAGTCCCCTCTTGAACACCTCCAGGGACGGTGACTCCACCACCTCCCTGGGCAGCACATTCCAATGGCTAACAACTCTCTCAGTGAAGAACTTTCTCCTCACCTCCAGCCTAAACTTCCCCTGGCACAGCTTGAGACTGTGTCCCCTTGTTCTGGTGCTGGTTGCTAGAGAGAAGAGGCCAACCCCTTCCTGGCTACAACCACCCTTCAGGTTGTTGTAGAGAGCAGTGTGGTCTTACCTGATCCTCCTCTTCTCCAGGCTAAACAACCCCAGCTCCCTCAGCCTCTCCTCACAGGGCTGTGCTCAAGGCCTCTCCCCAGCCTCATTGCCCTTCTCTGGACACCTTCAAGTGTCTCGCTGTCCTTCCTGAACTGAGGGGCCCAGAACTGGACACAGGACTCAAGGTGTGGCCTAACCAAAGCAGAGTACGGGGGCACAATGACCTCTCTGCTCCTGCTGGCCACACTATTCCTAATGCAGGCCAGGATGCCCTGGGCCTTCTTGGCCACCTGGGCACACTGCTGGCTCATGTTCAGGCAGCTATCAATCAGCACCCCCAGGTCCCTCTCTGTTTGGCAGCTCTCCAGCCACTCTGACCCCAGCCTGTAGCTCTGCCTGGGGTTGCTGTGGCCAAAGTGCAGCACCTGGCACTTGGACTTGTTGAATGCCATCCCATTGGGCGGGATTTGAACAGAGGCAGCACGGCTCGCGGGGCTCCCGCTCGGCAGCAGCCCTCGGTACAGCGCCGGGACTGGCAGCCGCTTGGGGGGCTTCCACGGTTTCTCCTCTTCGCGCTACGGGATCGGCTGGGAACGCGGCGTTCCCTGCACAAGCTGCGAGGCTCGGAGCGGCCCTGAATTCACGTGCGCGCGGCTCGTGAGCCCAGCGCCTTCGGCGGCGGGATTTGAACAGAGGCAGCGCGGCTCGCGGGGCTCCCGCTCGGCAGCAGCCCTCGGTACAGCGCCGGGACTGGCAGCCGCTTGGGGGGCTCCGCTCGGCAGCAGCCCGCCTTCGCTGGTATCCTCTGGTACTCGCGCGCGCCGCTGCACTTTTTCTAAATTTGTTTTTTGTTTGTTTGGGGGTTTTTTGGGGGTTTTTGTTTTTGTTTTTGTCCAGTGGGTGCTGTGGCCAGGGGCAGCATGGTTGTATCTCGCAGCAAAATCTTAAAAAGATCAGTTTCCACCCAGACTGAGGTTGAACACAAGCAGGTAGCTGTCCAGGTATCTGGCTGTAATGAGTGCTGGAGCCTGGCTCTCGAGCCTGCTCTTGAGATGCAGGGTAGTGGAAGCATCTCTTGCATTAGGTGTGAGCAGATCGGCTATCTGCTCGACCTGGTGGCCAGACTAAATGATGAGGTTGCTAGTCTTAGAGATGTATGGGAATGTAGAAAAGAGACGAGCCAGAGGAGGAAAGAGATGAACCAGAGAAAGCAGGCTCTGCAGGCTTCCCCAGCAGAGGCTGGTTATCCAAAAGGCAGAGGGGAATGGACGCAGGTTCCTCTCAAAAAACACAAATCAAAACCTCCTTGCCTCCCCCCAGCTCCCTCGCTGCCCTTGGAAAACAGGTATGGGGCACTGGAGATTGAGGGTGAGGTGATACTGATGCCGGAGGACACACCAACTGGGGTTTTTCCTGAGGCTAAACCGCCTAAGGTTAAACAGTCCAAGGCAAAGCAGCCTACGGTTAAACAGCCTAAGGCAAAGCAGCCTAAGGTTAAACAGCCTTCCCCTGGCATCAGGACTTGCTCCCTCAAAAAAAAGAGGAGGGTAATTGTTATTGGTGATTCCCTCCTGAGGGGAGCAGAAGGTCCCATATGTCGGCCAGACCCATCACATAGGGAAGTTATTAGCCTAGTAGGAGCACAAGTTAAGGATGTTACCAGTAGGCTGCCCAGTCTGGTACAGCCCTCTGACTACTATCCCTTATTGGCTCTGCAGTTAGGGAATGATGATGTTGCTACCAGAACTCCCAGGGCTATCAAAAATGACCTCAGGGCCCTGGGAGATCTGGTTGAGGGGTCAGGTGCACAAATAATTTTTACATCGATACCGTTAACTGCAGGAGGGAATACGATAAGGAACAGGACGGCAGCTGCAGTCAACAAGTGGCTTAGAGGCTGGTGCAGTCGAAAGAATTTTGGGTTCTTAGATCTTGGAGAACTTTCTACTGCACCAGGTCAGCTGGTAACAGATGGACTCCATCTGTCCCAGAGGAGGGGGAAGGTCATAGTATACGAGAATGGCCTGTCCCCCAAAGGGAAAAAGATTCTGGGAAGAGAATTGGCAGGCCTCATTGACAGGGCTTTAAACTAGCTTCGAAGGGGGAAGGGGCTGGAACCAGTCACCTCAGGCAGCAGTCTGGGGGAGATAAGCTAGGGCTAGAGATGAAACCAGCAGCCCAGCTTCAGTGCATGTACACTAATGCACGAAGCATGGGTAACAAACAAGAGGAGCTAGAAGCCCTGTTGCAGCAGGAAAGTTATGATGTAGTTGCCATCACAGAGACATGGTGGGACGACTCACATGACTGGAGCGCTGCAATTGACAGCTACAGGCTGTTCAGGAGGGACAGGCAAGGAAGAAGGGGTGGAGGGGTGGCCCTGTACATCAGGGAGGCACTAGATGCCGTTGAGATGGAGATCAGGGATGACCGGGTTGAGTGCTTGTGGGTAAGAATTAGAGGGAAGTTCGGGAGGGCAGACATCCTGGTTGGAGTCTGTTATAGACCACCCAACCAGGAGGAAGATGTCGATGAAGCATTCTATAGGCAGCTTAAGGCTGTCTCAAGGTCACCTGACCTCATTCTCATGGGCGACTTCAACCTGCCTGATATCTGCTGGGATCTCAACACAGCAGAAAGAAGGCAGTCTAGGAGGTTTCTGGAGTGTATGGAGGACAGCTTCTTATCCCAGGTGCTGCGTGAACCTACCAGGGGTAAGGACATGCTTGACCTCCTCTTCACCAACAGGGAAGGGCTGGTGGGTGATGTGGTGGTCGGAGGGTGTTTAGGCACCAGTGACCACGAGATAATCAAGTTTTCGGTATTCAGCCAAGCCAAGAGGGGCAGCAAGAAGACCTCCACTCTGGACTTCAGGAGGGCAGACTTCAGGCTACTCAAGGAACTAACTCAGAAGGTTCCCTGGGATGCAGCCCTTAAAAATAAAGGGGTCCAGGAGAGCTGGAGCTGCTTCAAAGAAGAACTCTTGAAGGTTCAGGAACAGGCTGTGCCAGTGTCCCGGAAGATGAGCCGCCGGGGCAGACGGCCAGCCTGGTTGGTCAATGAACTCTTAATAGAACTAAGGGAAAAAAAGAGGGTGTACCATCTCTGGAAGAAAGGGGAGGCAACCTACGGAATGTTTAGGGATGTTGCTAGGACATGCAGAAAGAATATTAGGGAGGCAAAAGCCCATTTAGAACTTAGACTGGCCTCTGATGTGAAGGACAACAAAAAGTCCTTCTATAAATACATCAATAGCAAGAGGAAGGGCAAGGACAACCTCCACTCCTTGGTTGACACGGAGGGAAGGTTGTAACAAAGGATGAGGAAAAGGCAGAGGTACTTAACACCTTCTTTGCTTCAATCTATCCTAGCATGGCAGAACATCTTCCAGACAGCTGGCCTGCAGAGCTGGCAGAAGGAACCAGGGAGCTGCATAGTTTCCCGCTGCTCCAGGAGGCAGTTAGAGATCTTCTGAGCCGCTTGGACCCCCACAAGGCCATGGGACCAGATGGGATCCATCCTAGGGTGCTGAGAGAGCTGGCAGATGAGCTGGCCAAGCCGCTCTCCATCATTTTTCAGCAGTCCTGGCTCACTGGAGAGGTCCCAGAAGACTGGAAGCTGGCCAACGTGGTGCCCATCCACAAGAAGGGCCGGTTGGATGAGCCAGGGAATTATAGGCCTGTCAGCCTGACCTCAGTGCCAGGCAAGATTATGGAACAGGTCATCTTGAGTGCGATCATGCAGCACTTACAGGATGGCCAAGGGATCAGGCCTAGCCAGCATGGCTTTAGGAAGGGCAGGTCCTGCTTGACCAACCTGATCTCCTTCTATGATCAGGTGACCCGCCTGGTTGATGTGGGGAGGCCTGTGGATGTGGTCTACCTGGACCTCAGCAAGGCCTTTGACACCGTCCCCCACAGCAACCTCCTGGCCAAGCTGGCAGCCCATGTCTTGGATGGGAGCACACTGCGTTGGGTTAGGAACTGGCTGGAGGGCCGAGCCCAGAGAGTGGTGGTTAATGGTGCCACATCCGGCTGGCGGCCAGGCACTAGTGGTGTGCCCCAGGGATCAGTGCTGGGCCCCATGCTCTTCAACATCTTTATTGATGATCTGGATGGGGGCATCGAGTCCATCATCAGTAAATTTGCGGACGACACCAAGCTGGGGGCAGTAGTTGATCTGCTGGAGGGCAGAGAGGCTTTGCAGAGGGACCTCGACAGGCTGGACAGATGGGCAGAGTCCAAGGGCATGAGATTGAACACATCCAAGTGCCGGGTTCTGCACATTGGCCACAACAACCCCATGCAGTGCTACAGGCTGGGGTCAGAGTGGTTGGAGAGCGGCCAGGCAGAGAGGGACCTGGGGGTGCTGGTTGATTGTAGGTGAACATGAGCCTGCAGTGTGCCCAGGCAGCCAAGAAGGCCAATGGCATCCTAGCCTGCATCAGAAACAGTGTGGCCAGCAGGAGCAGGGAGGTCATTCTGCCCCTGTACACTGCACTGGTTAGGCCACACCTTGAGTCCTGTGTCCAGTTCTGGGCCCCTCAGTTTAGGAAGGATGTTGACTTGCTGGAAGGTGTCCAGAGAAGGGCAACAAAGTTGGTGAGGGGTTTGGAAGACAAGCCCTATGAGGAGAGGCTGAGGGAGCTGGAGTTGCTTAGCCTGGAGAGGAGGAGACTGAGGGGTGACCTTATTGCTCTCTACAACTACCTGAGGGGAGATTGTAGACAGGCAGAGGTTGGTCTCTTCTCCCAGGCAGGCAGCACCAGAACAAGAGGACACAGTCTCAGGCTGCGCCAGGGCAGGTTTAGACTGGATGTTAGGAGGAAGTTCTTTACAGAGAGAGTGATTGCCCATTGGAATGGTCTGACCAGGGAGGTGGTGGAGTCACCATCATTGGAGGTATTCAGGAGGAGACTTGATGGGGTACTGGGTGCCATGATCTAGTTGTTTAGGTGGATTGATTGTTGCTAGGTTGGACACGATGATCTTGAAGGTCTCTTCCAACCTGGATTTATTGTATTGTATTGTATTATGGTTTAGTTGATTAGATGAGTGGGTGATAGGTTGGACTGAATGATCTTGAAGGTCTCTTCCAACCTGGTCTGGTCTATTCTATTCTATTCTATTCTATTCTATTCTATTCTATTCTATTCTATTCTATGCTATTCTATTCTATTCTATTCTATTCTATTTTCTATTCTACACCAGATCTTGTCTTTAATGACGCCATATGCAAAGAGGTAGCCCTTCCAGTTCACATAACCATGACAGGGAGAGGGTGGTACTAGTATTGGTGCATAAGCAAGAAAATTTAACACATCTCAAGCTGCACCAAGGGTGGTTTAGGCTGAATGTTAGGAAGAAGTTCTATACAGAGAGAGTGATTGCCCATTGGAATGGGCTGCCCGGGGAGGTGGTGGAGTCGCCGTCACTGGAGACGTTCAGGAGGAAATTTGATGGGGTGCTTGGTGCCATGGTTTAGTTGATTAGATGGTGCTGGATGATAGGCTGGACACGGTGATCTTGAAGGTCTCTTCCAACCTGGTTTATTCTATTCTGTTCTATTCTATTCTACTTTCAAAAGGAGAGAATCCTTTGTTAAAGGGCAATTTAAGTAAAGTTTAAAAAGCGATTAGGACTAGTGAGGCATTTATGAGAGAACATAACAGTGCAGTAAATGACAAGTGAGAAAAAAGGATTGTTTATTTCTCAGTGTTTCTCCACTGTCAGTGCTCTCCTTCTGATGCAACAGGTTGCAAAGGAAAGCTCTCTGCCTTTTCCATTTTCAACAGCTATTTTCAATATCCACACAAGATTTCCAGGTGCCAGGGTCTTCCAAGTCCATGGGGGAGCAGGAGCAACACGACACCAATATGATGCATAAATCATTCAACTTTATTGACTCTCAGCTCTGCTTTTATATTGCACACTCGCACTGTTCTGCAATCTGATTGGCTGTTCTGCATCCTCACAAGCTCTCCCCATGCCCTGTTGATCAGTCTGGTTGGTTGTTGACATTTGCACAGCTTGGATCACAATCCCAGATTCACCTCCCCTGCTGTGTGACGATGTCTTCTTATTGCTAACTTTCCCAGCGGCTGTTGTATCAGGGCTGCAGCTCATGTTCCTTGGCAAGGCCATCAGAATACACATCCTGAGCACAGCTACCATAGAGCACATTCTAAACTAGCTGCTTGTGTCATTCTGAGTGAGTTGCTTATGCTAACGCTTCAAGACAGCCCAGGCCCCAACATCTCCCCCCTTTTTCTTCAACAAAGCATCAATGGAAGGCTCAAGCATGTTTTGTATGCATCTTGCAGTACCAGGCAACAGCAAAAGCAACAGTAACACAAATCCGACTAACATCAGCATCGGTCGAATCCAGCTGCTAAGCCAAGACCTAACACCCCATGACTGCAACCAGCTTCAAAAGGGATTATCGTTCTTTTGAATGTGTTTCATGGGTCTGGTCCTGAGAGTTGAACACACCATTGCCTGGCTTTGCACACAACCCCAGCAACCAGCTCCATTTGAGTGCTCACTGTTTGCTTTGGGGGAAATGGTAAAAAGACCCAATCCAGAAAATGAAAAGGATGTGGCCAGTGCTCATTCCATTGTGCTGTGAGAGCTGGAGGATGCCCTTGGGAGATAAGCACAGAAATGTTGACAGGTGCTGCTTCTGCTGCAGCTTGTTCCCATGGCATGGCGAGCTCCACTTGCTGCAGTGCAGGTTGTGCTTTTGCAGTCAAGCCTCGAGGAGATAAAAGGTCAGGGTCTCCCTTCAGTAAGTCAAATAAGGGAGCTAGCAGGGTTGTGCTAAGAGCTAGCAAGGGTCTTACCCAGTTTATGGTTCCAGTAATTCTGCAAATCATGAAGGGTGGTCACAGATTGCTGAATTTGTATCACTTGTGGCTGCATTGCTTGAGCTAAGAGTATTAGTCCCAAATATTTCCAAGGTGCTTGGTGCTGCACCTTCTGGGGCTATTCTAACCCTTATTTCCTCAATGCTTCTGTCACATCAGGCACAACTGCACTCAGCATGGCCTCTGTCTGTGTAGCAATTAGCACATCATCCATATCTGGTAGCAATACCTGGTGGGATATTTATTGTGTCCTTACCTGTGGTAACGCCTGTGCCACATACCACTGACAAACAGCAGGGCTGTTTTTCATGCCCTGAGGCAACACAGCCCACTGATACCTTGTCCTGAAGGGACAAAAAGCCTCAAAAATGCTCTGGATCAGACAATGAAGCAGGAGCCAGCAGGGCTGGTTTGGCAGGAATTTGCCCACGTTGCCCAGGCTTGTCTGAACATGTCCTGGGGTCCAAGTGGGCCAGGTGTGTGTGCCTGTGGCCACGTTTGGAGAGAACTCATTCTACAGGTTACAGTGTCAGGTTTTATCTCTCAATCTCTGTTGTCACTGGCCAGCATTGTCTTGGGAAATCTATAAACACCAACCCAAAGAGCCAGCACCTTGCCCACACCCAGGAAGCTGGAACCCAGAAGCAGCAACTGGAACAGGAAGCCTCCCATGTTGCAATCTGAACTTCAAGCCCCATCAGACTTTGCTGCAGTCAGCACTTTCACTTTCTGAAGCTGGCATGGCTGCAGCATGCTCTGAATATCAGCAACAGGTTCAACTCAATCCAGCACAGCCCCTCAGTGTACTCCTGGGGCAGGGAAATGTTGGGAAAGCAGAGCCTGGAGGCTTGTTCAGCAGTAGCCAAACCACTGCTGTGGTATCAGCTCCAGCACTGCAAAACACAGCACTGAGGAGAAACAATGCTCTGAGGAGAATTAATTCCAGCTCAGCCAAACCCAATACAACTCTTCAAGATCCTAAAAGCTCCCCAACACTCAACAAAATCTCTTCCCACTCCTGGGTGGGTGGAAAGCTTTAGGGAAGATCCAGATCAGCAGGAATCCATCAGGAACACTGCTGAGCTAGGGAGAAGGCTTGTGGAAGCCCCAGGCCTGCTGGAAAGCAGCAGAGCTCCTTAGTGGGAAGCTGACAGAAGCTTTCTGAGTGCTTCCAAAGACCTCCCTGAGATCCCCTCTGTACCCTCCATAGATTCTGAAAGTCAATCCTGGAACCCTCCAGCCCCTCTGTAATCAAATGAATATTTTATATCCTTTACTATTGAATCTCTTGGGCAGTGGTATCTTCAAACACTGCCCTGGCTGATTTACAAAGTACATTCACAGGTTCTGGCATTGGGCTGTGGGTATTACATTCCACATCTCAAGACAGTTCAATGACTTCAGCACAGACCTAAGAGGTTCCAATGCAGCAATTCCAGTTGAAAGGAAGGTTCTGTGGTTTGACACAGAGGGATTCTGTGGCAGGTTAGCCAGGGACTCATGACTTGCTCCTCTGTCCTGTACCTGCCCAGATGTTGTGGCTATAATTTGAGCAGTCCTTGGCTCAGAGAGGGCTAGGGGCCTCTCTCCTCTCATGCCCATTAACAGTCTGGAGCTTGCCTTTGTCTCAGAGAGGGCTAGGGCCTCTCTCTTGTGTGCTCTATTGCGAGGCTGTAGCCTCTTCTGGGATTCAAATCTCTTGGAGTTTTCCCTTTCTGTTCTGCCTGGTCCAGGTGCAAGGCCTGGGTGTAGTTGCTGCCTGTTGGTGCAGGCTCTTCAGCTGCAACTCTGGCAGCATTTGTCTCTTGTTGCTGTCTGGGTGAGAACCAGGCAAGTTGTCTAACTTCTTGGCTGGTTTAATACTGTCCCAAGACAATTCATTCCCTTGGTACCACAGAACACTGATAACTGTACCTATAGAATGGGGCATGGCCAGAGGCACACACGGAGTTCACAGCTGTCTGGCTGGGCCACTTTCTGGGCTTTGACCTTCAGGACACCGTCCAAACACCTAACATCCCCTGACATCCCCCCCCCCAAAACCCCTCTGAGATACCCCTGAGACTGCCCCTAGCAAGGCACTCTCAAGAGTCTTCTGAGAACCTCGCTTTGACCTCCCTGAACTGGGCACACAGCTCCATTCCCAGGGAATAAATGTCTAAAATAAAAGCAAACAGACAGGATTCTGTGAGTTTGGATTTTTATTGACACAACTGGGCAACGGACAGAGAGATTTTCATCCCAAGGAGACAAAAAGAAAGGGGGAAGAACCAGACAAACCCTGACAAAGCTGAGCCCAGCTCCAGTGGCAGCTCCAGCTGAGCTGACTCATCACTGTAATTGTTCTCATCAGCACTAATTGGTGTTCAAAAGGGCAGGAGGAGTTTGTTCCTGCTGGAGCCTCCAGCCTCTAAGAAATGCAGGTGAAAAAGAGGTGATTTTGGTTCAAATTGCGGGAAAGGTCCTTTCAGGGGCTCATGATTACCCCAACAGACCCTAGGTGGGTTTATTTTGCCTGCCCCGCACTGTGGGCTGGTCAGCAGTGTGGCTGCGGCGATGCCTGGTGAGGTTGGAGCTGCTGCTGAAGCTCTTGCTGCAGTCAGGGCAGGTGAAAGCCTTCTCTCTGCTGTGCACATGACGATGCTGGGGCGAGATGGGAACTACGGCTGAAGCGCTTTGCCGCAGTCGGCGCAGCTGTACGGCTTGTCACCGCTGTGCCTGAGCTGGTGGTTGATGAATTGAGTGTTCGTGGTGAGCTCTTGCCACACGCAGCACAGGGAACAGCTTCTCCCCGGTGTGGATGCGGCGGTGATGGTGAGGCTGGAGCTGTGCTTGAAAGTTTTGCCGCAGTCCCTGCAGGTGAAGGACTTAGTGCTGTGCACACTGCGGTGTTGGGTGAGGGCAGAGCTGTGAGTGAAACTCTTACCGCAGTCGGCACAGCTGTACGGTTTGTCACCACTGTGAATGAGTTGGTGCTTGATGTATAAAGTGCTGGTGGTGAAGCTCTTGCCGCACTCAGCACAGGGGAAGAGATGCTCTCCAGTGTGGCTGCGGCGGTGGATGGTGAGGCTGGAGCTGTGCTTGAAAGTTTTGCCGCAGTCCCTGCAGGTGAAGGACTTCTCACTGGTGTGGCTGAGGCGGTGCTGGCTAAGATGAGCCCTCTGCCCGAACCGCTTGCCACAGTTGTCACAGGTGAAGGGCTTCTCACCGTGGGGTGAGGCAGTGCCGGGTGAGATGAGAGAGCGCTGGATGAAGCTCTGCCCACAGTCACCACAGGTGAATGCTTTCTCTCCAGTGTGGGTGCGGCAGTGCCGGATGAGGTCACAGCTCCTGCTGAACTTCTTGCCACATTCACCACAGACGAAGGGCCGGGAGCCAGGGTGGGGGCAGTGGTGCTTCACCGCCTCTGAGCCAGCTGGGAAGCTCTGCCCACTCAGGGCACTGATTCAGAGGTTTGGGTGGACCAGAAGGGCCTGCTCTGGCTTCATCCTCTGTACATTCCTTCCCCTCGTCCTGGTCATCTTCATCCTCATCATTATCCTCCTCTTCATGCTCCTCATTGTCACAGTCATCATTCTCCTCACCATCCTCCTCCTCCATCTTGTCCTCTTCCTCCTCCTCCTCTCCCTTGAGGCTGGACTTTGGCTTCTCCAACTTGTTCTCTGGGTGACTGCTCTTCTCCCAGCTCTTGTCTGGGACCTTCTGTGAGGCCATACTGTGGCAGGAAGGCATCAGACCTGTTCAATCTTCCCTAAGATGGAAGCACCTGAGGCCAGGACCTCAAACACTGAGATCCTGTCTGGGTCATGACAGTCCCTGACTCCAAACACCTCTCAACACCCAGCAGCAGGAAAGAATGCAGAGGGGACCTCAAACCTTCAGGTTTTGCCACAATGTGGGCACAGACATCTAATACCTGTGCTGAGACCACAGGTTCCTGTGATCAGTGCCCTGAGGTACCCTGGGGCTTATGAGCGGTCTTGTCCCACTCCCCTCAAGCCTGGTAGCATTGGCAGAGTGGTCCCTGACCCAGGCCCTGTCCTTTGATCTCTCCTGGCTCAGACAATGGAGGCAGCAGCACTGACGAAGGAACACCAAACCACCTCCAAGCCTCTCCCACCACCCTCCATATCCCAAACCCAAACATCACCTCCTGCACACAACTGACCTCCACCAGCCTGGGGAGTTCCCAGACTACCACAACACCTGATGAGCACCAAGCCCCTGGAGAGGTGAATGTGGGTGGGAGTGGTGAAGAAGATGGAGAGGTGCCCTGGGGCTGGGTCCTGCTGTTGCCCCACTCTGGGATCCTTACCTGCTGGCCTGCTCCAAGGGGCAGATCTGCAAACTCTGCTCTCCCCCAGCACACGGGGCAGGGCTGATGGTGGGAAGGGACTCAGCCCCTGCAAGAGAGAAGCAAAGGGCTCAGAGGAGAGCACTGACCTGCAAGGGATGGCTCAGCACTGCCCAGCACAGGCAGCACAGCTCAGCCTTGCTGGGGCAGTTCCCAAGCCCAGCAGCACAGCCACAGCACACAGCCAGGGCTGATCAAGATGGGAGGCCTCAACAACTGCACACTCAGCTCCTTGCCCAGCACACAGCCCCCAGCACACACTGCAGGCCAGCACCACAACACAGCTGCCTCCACACAGCCTCTCCCAGGCCTTGCCTAAAGCTTCCTCCCACTGCCTGCCCAGGGCGCTGATGCCTGCACTGCATTTGACAGCACATCTTGCTCTAGACCCAGCTCTCCTCCCTGGCTCTGCCCCCACACCCACTCTGCTGTGCTCACCTCTGCCCTGCACACACCTCTCTGCTGCCCACTCCCCAAGGCAAGATCAGAGTAGCCCTCAGGACACACACAAATGATCTCTGGAGATGCAGCAAAGGGGGAAGGGACTTGGGCAGCTTCTTGCTAAACCTCTTCAGCTCTCACTGGGATGCTGGAGGAGTCTCTGGCTCCTGCCCAAACCTGACACCTCCAGCACCCTTCACACACCTGCAGCCCAAGAGACTCACTGGAAAGGGTTTTGATTCCTTCTCTCCCTGACCATTTCTCTTGGCTATTTCTTTGCAGTTCTCCTGGAGCTGCCACTCCACATGCCCAAGAGAAAAGGAGGTTGGATGGCAGGGCACAGTGCCCAGGGGCTGCTGTTCATCTCCCAGCTGCACATGCAGAGCTGCAGCACAATTCACTCCTTTCACCTCCTGAAATCATGACAGATTCTGCCATTCCCTGCACACAGTCAGGGGACTGTCCTCAGCCAGGCAGGGTTTGGGGCTTTCAGCTTCTGGGGTCAGCTGCTGCCAGCACCGTTGTAGGTAGGAGCCAGGCAGAGCCTCACAGCTGCTGAACTAAGCCCTCCCACCCCCTGCAGCCTTCACCCTCCATCTCTCTATCCCATTGCTCCAGCTCCACTCACTTGCTGCCCTCTGAGAGTCCCCAGGGCTGATCTACACATCCAGCATGGCCCATGAGAAGGCACTCAATGAGAGCATGGAGAAGATATCCTGGAGAACAAGTTGGAGGAGCTCAACAGGAGCTCTGAATGTGCACTTGCAGCTCAGGTGGCCAATCAGATCCCAGGTTGCATCAAGAGGAGTGTGGCCAGCAGGTCAAGGGAGGGGATTCTCCCCCTCTACTCAGCCCTGGTGAGACCCCACCTGGAGTACTGCCTCCAGTTCTGGAGCCTCTATTACAAGAGGGATCTGGAGGTGCTGGAAGGTGTCCAGAGAAGGCCACGAGGATGATCAGAGGGCTGGAGCACCTCTCCTATGAGGACAGACTGAAGGAGTTGGGGCTGTTCAGTCTGGAGAAGAGAAGGCTCTGAGGTGACCTCATTGTGTGCCTTCCAGTATCTGAAGGGGGCCTCCAAGAAGGCTGGGGAGGGACTTTTCAGACTATCAGGGAGTGATAGGACTAGGGGGAATGGGATGAAGCTGGAGGTGGGGAGATTCAGGCTGGACATGAGGAGGAAGTTCTTCACCGTGAGGTGGTGAAGGCCTGGAATGGTTGTCCAGGGAGGTGGTTGAGGCCCCATCCCTTGAGGTGTTTAAGACCAGGCTGGACGAGGCTCTGGCCAGCCTGATCTAGGGTAGAGTGTCCCTGCCCATGGTAGGGGGTTGGAACTAGATGATCCTGGAGGTCCCTTCCAACCCTGACTGATTCTATGATTCTCTTTTCAGGGCTCACACATTTAACATCCATTTGGGTTCTGTTTAAAGTCCCTGCCCTTCAGCCCATGAGACATTGTCACCTGTGGGTTGTAAAGCAGCACCCCAGGTAATGCACTGAGCCATAACTGGTGAGGGAAAATTGGCTCAAGTCTCTTTGAAAGGTTCTTTGAATTGTTGTGCCTGACACCCAGCCCACCAGCTGTATTCAGCTGCCAGGTGTCTTGTTGAGTCGCCCCCTAGTGGACAAACCATGACATGCCATCAGCTTTGGGCTGGGAAACAGCAGAGCAGTCTGCTTCTGACCATGCTTCCTGCCAGCACAGCTGACAAAAGCTCTGCACAGCCCTCAGCCTGCAGCCACACAGCAAAAGCTCTCCTGCCCTGAGCCTCCTGTGCTCAACAGCCTGGAGAGAAACTGAACATCAGTCTGCAGCCCCCCCGGAAGATTTGTGCCTCAAGAGATTGCAGAGCACAGAGGCCTTGGATGCCACCACCCCAGCACAGCCAACCCCCCCACAGCTGACACCAGCCCCAGGCCTCCGAAGCTCAGGCTCAGCACAGCACCCACGCCTGACACCCCCACGGCACCCAGCACACAGCCTGCCCCAGCTCCCCCCCGCACCGGCCCTCAGCCCAGCCGCTGCCCTGCAGCACAGCAGCGCGCCAGCAGCTGCCAGCACAAAGCCTCCACCCCCAGGGCTCCCCCACACCCCCCCACAGCAGCCTCTGCTGCAAGCCACACCCCACGCTCACCACACCTCTCCTGCACACAGCAGCCCCCACAGCGCCGCCCACAGCTCAGCTCTGCTGCCAGCCCAGCCCCCAGCACAGGGACACAGGGCCAGGGCCAGCCCCTGCAGCCCACCAATGGCTCCGCCTGCAACACAGCAGCAGCCAAAGGGGGCCTGCAGCTGCCCCCAGCAGGGGAGTCAGCAAGACAGGACTACAAGGAACCTCCAAACACACCCACCCCGACCCCCCCCCCCCCCACCCACGCCCCAACCCCACACACCCTCCCACAACACCACACACGACACCCACCCACCCCCTCTGCCCTACCCCACACAGCCCCACAGACACCACACCCCCCACATCACACACCCCCACAGCTCCCCACACACTGCCCACAGACACACACAGCTCCCCACAACCGCACCCACCCCCGCGCAGCACCCCACCACTCCCTTCTCCAAGCCTCACCACCCCGACCCACACCACAACACACACAGCCTCCCCCAGCAACAACTCCAACCACCAAAGTCACACAAACTCCACAGGCTCCTTCCCAGCCTCTCAGACGCCTCTCTCGGCCCCCAACCCCCAGGGAACCTCACAGACACCCCACAACTGCACAGCCCCCACCACCACCCCCCACAGCCCCACAGACACCAGCCCCACACCTCATGATCCCTCCTCAATCCCACCTCATCCACCTCCAGACACAGCCTTCAGCCCCAGGGCAGCCCAGTGCCAACCCCAGGAGCCGCTCCCCCAGGCCCAAGGAATCCCCACCCAGCATCCCCCACTCTGGCCCGAGGGTGCCCACACCTACCCCACAACCGAGGCCAAAGGGACGCAGAGCAGGAGAAAGACGAAGAAGGAAGAGCTCGCAGCAGAGGCGGCTACCGACTGCCGCCCCCTGCAGCCTCCTGGCAGCCTGAGCGAGCAGAGAGCGATGCAATGGAGGCCCCGAACAGACCACGTTTCAGCCCAGCGGGGGTGGGGTCTCGGTCCGGAACGGAAGTCCCGCTCACGCCCGGGCAGCCACAGCCAATGAGAGGCGCCGGGAGCGCGGCAGCTCCTCCCCCTGGCCGCTGCCGAGGCACAGCGAGGCTCTGCCGCTGCCGGCCGCGGCCGCCATTGTTGCTGCCCCGTGGGGAGCGGCAGCGGGGCCGGAGCGCGGGAGCAATGCCGGAGGTGCTGGCGGGCGAGCGGCAGCTGCCGGCTGCTGAGCTGCGGCGGGGTGGGAGGGGCTGAGGGGACAGGGAGCGCTGGGGGCGGCGGCAGCGGAGCGGGGAAGGGTCTGGCTGCGTGGGGCTGCTGGGGCGTGTGTGGAGTTGGGGGTCGGGAGGGGCGGGGGGGCAGGGGCCTGCGGGCTGGGGAGGGTGGGGGGGGGGGTGGGGGGGGGGGGGGTGGTGGGTGGGGGGCTGGGGAGTATCTGGAGGGGCAGAAGGAGGAGATGTGGGGGTGGTGTGGGGAGGGCATCTGTGGGGTGTGGCAGGGTTGGTGTTTGGGGCAGGGGGCAGCAGGAGGGCTGGGGGGAGAGGGGTGGGGTTGGGATCCCTTGGGCTGAGGGTTGTGATCTGGATCCTTTGGAGTCTCGGGGTGTGACCGGTTTAGGCAAGAAACTCTACGTTTCTTGGGGATAGTGGGATTTTGGGGACTGCACATTCCTGGTACAGTCAGATTGTGAAACCTCTGTATGATGTGACTCAAAAGAGAACAATTTCCACTGGGGACCTGAACAACAAGCAGCTTTTGACCAGATAAAGCAAGAGGTAGTTCAGGCAATGGGTCTGGGACCTGTCCGAGATGGTCCAGACATTAAGAGCATTTTGTACACGGCTGCAAGTGACAATGGTCCAACCTGGTGCTTGTGGCAAAGAGCTCCAGGTGAGACACGTGGAAGACCTCTTGGTTTTTGGAGTCGAGGTTACAGAGGTTCAGAGGCTAATTATACTCCAACAGAGAAAGAGATTCTAGCTGCCTATGAAGGAGTAAAGCAGCTTCTGAAGTGATTGGAACTGAATCACAACTTCTCTTAGCTCCCAGATTACCAGTTTTGAATTGGATGTTCAAAGGCAAAGGTTCCACACCACATCATGCAACAGATTCCACCTGGTCTAAGTGGATGGCTCTGATAACACAGAGAGCTCGAATGGGAAATCTTGAAAGACCTGGTCTGGTGGAGGTGATCTCAAGTTGGCCTGAAGGTACCAACTGCACTAAACCTCCAGAGGAGAGAGTAACTCGTGCTGAGGAAGCTCCTCCTTACAATGACCTTTCTGATGATGAAAAGAAATCTGCTTTGTTCACAGACGGTTCCTGTCGGCTGGTCGGGAACAAGCGAAGGTGGAAGTCTGCAGTGTGGAGTCCAACACGCCGAGTTGCAGAGGCAAAGGATGGAGAAGGAGAATCCAGTCAGTTTGCAGAGGTAAAAGCTGTCCAGCTAGCTCTCGACGTGGCTGAACGTGAGAGGTGGCCAAAGCTTAATCTCTACACACCGACTCATGGATGGTAGCCAATGCTCTGTGGGGTTGGCTAAAGAACTGGAAGAGGAATGGTTGGCAGAGAAAAGGAAGCCTATATGGGCAGCTGAGCTGTGGCAGGACATTGCTGATCGAATCGAGAGAATTCCAGTGAAGGTGAGACACATTGATGCTCACATCCCTAAGAGCAAAGCTACTGAGGAACAGCAACACAACCATCAGGCAGATCTAGCTGCAAGAGTTTCTCAGTAGACATGGACTCTGATCTTGATCTCACTGGAAACACCGAGGGGAGATATTCTTAGCTCGGTGGGCTCACAATTCCTCAGGACATCAAGGCAGAGATGCAACCTACCAGTGGGCACGTGACAGATCCATAGACATTTCCATGGATGCTATCACACAAGTCATCCATGACTGTGACATTTGTGCTGCCATTAAGCAGGCAAAGCGACTTAAGCCCTTATGGTATGGTGACAGATGGTCCAAGTACAAGTATGGTGAAGCTTGGCAGATTGACTACATCACTCTACCACGTTCTCGTTCTGGTAAGCAGTATGTGCTTACTATGGTAGAGGCAAACACTGGCTGGTTGGAAACTTATCCAGTTCCACATGCATCTGCACGCAACACCATTCTTGGTCTGGAGAGACAAATCCTGTGGAGACACGGAACTCCAGAGAGGATTGAGTCAGACAACGGAACTCATTTCAAAAACAACCTTGTAAAGAGCTGGGCCAAAGAGCAGGCATTGAGTGGATATTCCACATCCCCTACTATGCACCAGCTGCAGGGAAGATTGAAGGCTACAACGGTTTGCTGAAGACCACTCTTAAAGCCATGGGGGGGGATCTTTGAAAAACTGGGAAAAGCATTTAGCACAAGCAACCTGGCTGGTAAATAGTAGAGGTTCAGTGAACCGAGCTGGACCGGCACACTCAGATCTGATCTGCTACAGAAAGTAGAAGGTGATAGAGTTCCTGTTGTTAGAGAAAAGAATCTGTTAGGTAAAACTGTTTGGGTGTTTTCTCCCTCAGGAGAGGCTAAACCTGTCCGAGGGTGGTTTCAGCTGAAGGTCCGGGTCACACTTATTGGGTAATGCAAGAGAATGGTGAAATTCAGTGTATTCCACAAAGAAATCTAACTTTAGCTGAAAGAGTTTAATTTCAGAGTGTTGTACAGCTACATCGCGCCCAAAGGAAGAATCCTTGAGGAATCCACGGTGCACGAACCCTGAGAACCCTGAGAGCCCTGAGTCACTGAGAGTCCCTGCTTCCCTGTTTCCCTGTTTCCCTTTTCTTCGCTTTGCCTGTGAAGAGACAAACTGTTTTCCATTTTTCTTGTTTCTTGGACTTCTGAATCATCTACACCTGAGGATAGCGGAATGGACTATGAACTTCACTTACAAATTGTAGATATTGTTTTAGGTTGGATGGACAGTATGAACAGCCAATGAAATTGTTTAGAAGAGGTGGATTGTGACCGGTGAGGCTATGCCTTTAAGAAAGAGACAGTTGCTGAACACTCTGGCTGAATGTTTTTGCTATTTGAACAAAACCAAGATAGTCTAAACTAATTTCATTGGTGGCTTGTAGGGTGCAGTTTTGAGTTTGGGTTCTGTTGGTTCAGTCTGGTCTGGTCTGGGTTCAGGCTGGGTGCAGTCTGTGCTTCTCTGTCCTGTGGGCTGGATGGCTTCTCTTTCTGAAGCAGGAACGGCCTTGAGTTAACAGCTAACCAGATAAGAACACTAATTTTGCATGTGCTTTTTAGCTAACAGAATTTTCTTCCTTAATTGCCTTTCTCTCTCTCTCTAACCCTTTTTGGGAAAAAGGGAGGTGGGGAGGGAGAGAGGGGGGTTCAGGGAACCCCCCTGGCCGGCTGGAGGAAAAGGCTTTTCTGCATTGTGTTCATTGCTGTATTTTCCTGTATATATTGTAAATATTGTATATTTGTGTACATATTCATTGCATTCCATTGATGCCTGTAAATATAGCTTTCATCTGCTTTTCCGACTGAGCTAGCTGTGGTTTCTTCCCCTGTGCGTGGGGAGGGAACTTTCTCACCCCACCACATTTATCATTCCTATTCATATTCATAGATTAATAACCTCTTCATCACACTTGCTGCTAGGAAAGGTTATGGAGCAGGTCCTGCTGCACTTACAAGAACCAGGTGACCACACCCGTCAGCAGGGGTTTATGAAAGGCAGGTCCTGCCTGACTCATCTGATCTCCTTCTACAGTAAGGTGACCTGGCTAGGGGTGAGGGAAGGGCCATGGACACTGTCTGCCGGACTGTAGTGAAGCCTTTGACACTGTCTGCCTGTCACAAAGGAAGAGAGCAGGCAGGAGAGTTATACAAAAGCAAAGCTCTGCTCTATTACAATGCAATCTGCTCCCCTGCCAATAGAAGCAAATGACCAATTGGATTGTCAGCTGGGCAAATTCTGTTATTCAGCTGCTGAGACTGCCAAATGATTTGGAGCATTTCAGTGTTGGGAAAGATGAACCAAACCTTGCCCCAGCTCACTTAGAAAAGGCAAAACTCCCAGGGGTACCCAGAAACTACACTCCCCAAAGAGCAGAGAGGAGGAGGTGAACTCCTTAGGTTCCATGCTGGCAGGGAGCAGTGTCTTGCCTGGCAGAGGGACAAATCCTGAGTGAGCCAAGCCCCCAGGAACCATCCCCTGGCAGTGAGAAGTTGCTGCCAGTCCCAGTGCTGCTTTGCAAAGCCCCAGGACAATCTGTGGAGCCTGGGAAGAAGCTTCCAAGCTGCCTGCCCTCCTGCTGCAGCCAGAGCAGCCAGCCACCCAAGCCTGACCAGCTAGCACACAGCAGCCTCCCACCCCTGCTTGGGTGCAGCTCAGTGAGTGCTTTACTGCCTCCTTTGATGGTTCCTGTCGATATGGGGAAGGCACATTATACCCAGAGTTATGCCCCAGACACTGAAACTTGTCCCAGCATGTGTGGACACATTCCCCTCCTTTCCTGAGGGGAACAAAGGCCAAGGGGTTAGCCAGGCAGCACAGACCCCTGCACACACCATGGCATGGGATGCTGGTGCTGATACCAAGCCTGGCATAATGCTAGCTTCAGGCTTCCTATAGGCTGAAGCTGGTTGTTATGAGAGTGCCCATTGGCCAAACCCGGCTCAAGGAACTTGCAAGTGTTGCCCCAACTTGTAACCAAGTTGCCCTCTTTCTCTTTGTCCCCTCTCCTTGCCTGAGCTGCTGAGCTTGCTGCCTACATGCCACAGCCTTTGCTATTAAGCTCATCAGTATGAAGTCTTCACACCTCCCATGACAGACTGAATGCTTTTAGCACCTCCCAGTCCAGGCTGGATCCTAGGATGCCCTCCCAGTCCAGCCTGGGCCCTCCCCCCTCTACTCAGTCCCCTGCTCCAATGCAGTGCAGCTGAGCCAAGCCCTTGCCTCACCCCTTCCAGTTCAGCCCTCCCAAACCCACTCCTGACCCTGACTCTGCCCCCATTGCTCATCCTGGCTCCAGCCTTTACCCTTGGCATTGACCCTTGGGCATTAACCTAGGCCTCAACCCAGCCACAACCCAGCCTCTGCCTCTCAGAACTGGCCCTCAGCTGAGCCCTTCCCAGAACACTCAGCAGGACAGCTGAGGGAAGGAGACTTCTGAACTTCCTCACTGTTAGAAACTCTCTCCCCTAGTTCAGAGCTTAGCTTTCTGACATCAATCAAGTAAACCTGGAGCTTGGGAGAGCAAATGAAGCTAGAGCAGCAGATGGCAGCTCTAGACAGAGAGAGAACTAAGGCTGAATCTGGAAAGCAGGCTGGGTTCTCACACCCCTGGGCCTCACGAACAAGAGAAGGAGAGTTCTGTGGGATTGGCAGAGGACCAACAGGAAAAAGACATGACAGAAGACATGGGGACTGCAATGTTGCTAAAAGGACAGGAGGTGGCAGCAAAGACCAAGACATGAAAGACTTTAACTATCAAATAAGATTTTATCCTTCCCTGCCTGTGTGTGACTGAGTCCTAGCTGAGGACCATGGTTAACCTTTCCAGCACAGGTACATTTTGGAGCCATCATTCCATGTCCATGCAGGTTAGTGAAGGACACTGCTGAATGGCTATGGGAGGCTCTGAGTTTGATTTCCTCACTTCACATTCACACTGAAGACCCTCCCAGGACCCTTCAAGGACACCTCCCTGCAGTGGGCAGATGGCTTCATCCCTGGCCCTGGGGAAGAAATGTCCCCAAAAGTGGCCTTTTGGGACAGAACGTCAAAGAAAACCCAAAGACAATACTTTATTCGAGTTGGGGTTTCCATTCTAATTAGGCATTATCCTTGGGATGAGGTTTTTCTTTTCCCTCTAGGAAACCCAAAGTGTTGGGGGGAATACAGCCAAATCCCAGCCCAGGTGCAGTGGTGGCACTGGCTGTGCTGACTCAGCACTGTCATTTCTCTCCTCAGCACTGGCTGGTGCAGAGAAGGGCAGGGGCACATTTGCTTCTGAGGAAAGAAGGTGTAAAAGAGGAGATTGCAGTTCAAGCTGCTGGAGAAGGTCCCCCAGGGAGGTCAGTTTGCCTGGCAGTGCCGGGGTTGGTGTATTGCTGTGTCCCCTGGGGCACGCTGGTCACTGGCGTGGGGGTGAATATGCCAGGTGAGGGAGGCGCTGCGGGTGAAGCCCTTGCTGCAGCCTGTGCAGGGAAGGGCTGGCACCGTGTGGTGCAGCGGTGCTGGCTGAGGGTGGACATCTGAATTGAGCGCTCGCCCCAGCCAGCTCAGAGATGTAGGTGTTTCTGGCTGTGGACGCAGCGTGCCGGCTGAGGTTGGAGCTGAGGGTGAAGCTCTTGCCGTAGTCACCACTGACAGACGTCTGGGCACTGGGCTGGGGGCAGTGGGGCTTTACCAGCTCCAAGCTGGGTGGGAAGGACTCTGCCCACCCTCAGGGCACTGATGTGGATGCTTGGGTGGCACAGAGGGGCTGATATGGGTTTCCCCCTTCCTCCTCTTCATCTTCCTCCTCCTTCTCTTCTTTGTCCTATTCCATATCATCCTCCTCTTCTTCCACATCATCCCCTTTGTCCTCATAATTATTGTCATCCTCCTCCTAATCCTCATACTTCATCCTTGCTGACTTCAGCCACTTTCCATCAACCACTTCTAACTATTCTCAAGGCTGAGATTTGGCTCCTTCAAATTATTCTCCAGGAAATTATTCTACTCCCAGATCTTGCCAGGTCCTTCTGGGAGGCCATGCTGCTGAGAGGAATGGTCACCCCTCGGCTCTTGGGCAAATCCTTGGGGACCAAGTGACTGAGAAGGAAGGACACTGTGTGTGACTTCTTGCAATGGAGGGATCAGAGCCCTAACTCTTATGCTGAGTGCCCTGGTTGTAGTGCTGATGGGGCTGACACCCCCAGGACGTAGCCATCCCAACCATCCCCCTCTGGCCATGCAACTGAGACCTGACCACCTGGGGCTCAGGCAGGTGAACTCCTACATTCCCATCACAGCCAATGACCCTCAAAGCTCCACAAATGGTGAAGGTGGTTTGGAGGAGGATCTGGGGAGGTTGGCAGATGCTCAGGGGCCAGCAGGAGGCTGGGATCTTGCTGCTCCCCCAAAGTTGGGTTCTTTATGTTCTGGCCTGTTGCAAGGAGCAGGTCTGCAAACTTTGCTCCTCCCCCTGCACAGTGGGGCAGGGCTGATGGAGAGAAGAGAGGATATGATCCCAGGCAGAGAGAAGCAAAGGGTTCAGAGGAGAGGACTGACTTGCAAGGAATGGCTCAGCCCTGACCAGGGCTCTCCCAGCCTTGCACTGCTCTCTCTATGGTTTGGGGTTTGTCACCTCCTGCCAGCTCAGTGCATCTGTGCTTGGATCACAGCCAACAGGGAGCTGAGAGAAAACTTTGGAGGTCAAACCTTCAGGGTCTGTGCAAGTGGCAAAAATCCCAGGATGATTCAGCATCCAAGGTTCCCAGATCAGAGAAACACCTGATGGAAGTCAATGATCTCCACCTCTCAAAACAGTGACCCTAAGGCAGAGCCTTGGAGCTCTCCTGGATCACAGCAGCTGTGTCCAGCATCTCCCCCAGTCTGACATCTCTCAGGCACAACACTGTAGCAGGGCCAGCACCAAGTCAGACTTCTCCAGGCTCAGTTCTCCCCTCTGAGAATGTTGAAGCTTGTGAGGTTTGCCTGAGCTCCAGCAGAAGGAAACTGAACTCTAGGCAGCCTCTCTGCCAGCCACTTTCCACCTCTCTGTGTGTGTTTGGACACCCTTTGGCTGTCACCATGATGGGGGGCTCTACGTTCCACTGGAGGCAGCCAGCTCTGTCCCTGTGTCTGTGTGCTTGGTGCTTCTCTCCAGGCACAGCAATAGAAAGAGATTTGATTCAGGATCCCTTGCAGCCAGTCAGGGGGAGCCTTGTCCTCATCCACTCAGTCATTCAGAGGCTCTTGTATTAGAACACATTCTGCTGAACCACCTGGGGATTGCACATTGGTTCCTGAGAGGGCTACTAGGATCTAACCTTTTCCTCTGCTTCTGACTCTCAAGAACTCTTGACTGGCTGAGGAATCACAGCCATGGCACAACTGTTGGCTTTGCCTCATCCTTGTGGACAGGCAAGCTGCTGAGAGACAGCTTGTGCTGAGCAGATGGTTCCAGAGGCCCTGGATTGCTGAGGAAACTTTCTCAGCCTTGGCTTGGCTTTGCTTCCAAACAGCAACAATTCTGTGGCTATGTGCAGGCAGTTGTCTTAGGAGAGCAGGGGGCAGCTGGTGCCATGGAGCTGTGAGCTGCAGCTGCAGAGAGCAGTGGAGAAGTCTGATGCAAGGAGCAGGGATGGAAGGCCCAGGTGGGCAGGGACAGCATGGGGAGGTTGGGGAGGGTGAGGAGCAAAGTTGTCCACTCATGTCAGC
The DNA here is from genome assembly GCA_015227895.2 of Colaptes auratus. Taxonomy (NCBI): domain Eukaryota; kingdom Metazoa; phylum Chordata; class Aves; order Piciformes; family Picidae; genus Colaptes; species Colaptes auratus. Next base: position 28,887,509 of record JAAWVA010000030.1, read on the forward strand.
CCTCAAAGGACAGCTTCTCCTCCAGTCAGACCTCCTGAGCAGACGCCTGCATCATTCTGGCTTGGTGGATGCTGCTGTCACCTCTGCCCTCATCTGAGAAAGAATCAAATAGTTTACCATCAAATCTGAGCTTTGTGAGGTGCACTTTGAAATCTGGAAGTAAACAGCAGAGACACAAAGAGCTCCTCAGGGCACCCATGAGCCTCAGGTACTGAGAGAAGAGTGAAGAAACTGTGCAAGAAGCAAGAAGCAAAAGACAAAGTACCTTGAAAGCACTGATTGGCCCCACTGAGGCTTGTTACTGCCAAAGCCTCCCCAGGGACTCGTTAGAGCAGCTCAGGAGAGGCTGTGATTGCAGCAGGCAAAGGCAAAGTGCAGGAGAGCAAACTCTGGCTCTGGTTTCTGCAGCACAAAGGCCAAGGCCTGAGCACAGCCCCTGGGCAGGCAGCTCCTGCCCCTCATGTGTGGGTCAAGGCTCTTCAGGTGCAGTGGGGGTGGGGGGTGGGTTTCATAGCAGCATAGCAGGGCCTAGGCTGGAAGGGACCTCAGAGCTCATCTGCTCCAACCTCCCTGCCATAGGCAAGGATGCCTCTCCTATAGACTCAGCTGCTCAAGGCCTCATCCAGCCTGGCCTTCAACACCTCAGGAGAGGGCATCCTACCTGGGCAGCCTATTCCAGAGTCCCACAACCCTCATACTGAAGAACTTCTTCCTAAGGCCCAGTCTAAACCTCCTTTTCCTCACCTTCAAACCTTTCCCTCCTGTCCTGTCACCAGACACCCTCATGAAAAGTCCCTCTCCAGCCTTCCTTTAGCATCCCTGTAGGTTTGTGATGCTGAGTGGAGGACAAGGGCCTGACAGTCCCCAGCCTTCCTGGGGCTGTGGACAGAGGCAGTGAGGCCCTCCCAGTGCCTTAGGACAACATCTCCTCACAGGCCTCGGGGACAGAGAATTGCCATAGCAAGAGGGCACAGCCTTGGCTTCTCTTCATCACTCCCACCACTGCCATTGCCCTTGGCCAGCTCTCCCACAGCTTTGTCCTGCACTGTCTCACAGCTGCTTCTCCTGCCCTGCAGGCTGCAGACACTCCTCTCACTTCCCCACCTTGGCCTTCCCATGCCTTCACTGACACCTGCCCACACTCACCCTCTGCTCCTGGGGACACAAAGAGAAGGGCTGATCCCAGACTCCTTCTGGAGATCTTCTCAGGCCACAGCACTACCCTTTGAGAGAGGTTTCTTGCTCCTCATGGCCAGGCTGCACCTGCCAGGCTGCACCATCTGGCAGTGTTCCTCTCTCCTGCTCTTGCCTACCTCAGCAGGAGCTCCCAAGGCTGCTGGCCTTGCAGTTTCTTGCATAGACAGCACCAAGCCCTGTGCCTGCTGCTGTCCCATCAGGTACTCAGGCAGCAGAGACACAGCAACCAACCCATCAGCCCCTTCCTGCAGTCAGCCCAGGCCCTTTGGCAGAGGCCATCTCACAGATCACTCTGCCCATCTGCCAGCCATGAGCCCAGGGCTGCCCTAGCAGCTCCTGCAGACACACCTGACCTCACAGTCCCTTTCCCAGCTCTGTTCTGCTGTTGGCCAATCCTCTCAGGAGGCAGAAGTGGCCTCACCTCCCCTTCCCAGTCCTTGGCTTCCTACTGAGTGGTGAGTTCCTGAGACACACCTGAGCACAGGATTGCACCTCAGCCCTCAGCCTCCTTGTGGCCAGAGCCTGAGCAGATCCAAGTTTCACCAGATCCATCTGGCAGATTTCCTACCAAGGCTTTGAGTGGAGGAGCTGCTGGCTCTGTCCCGCTGCAGTTGTGGAGGAGACTCCTGCACATCCTCTTGTCCAATGATCCTGCTCAGGGCAGGGGTAAGCAGATGAGGTCCCTCAAGGCTCTGCCCAGTTTGGCTTCATCTCCAGAGGAGCTGTAAAGGCCCTGGCTCAGATGGTGCAGGGAGTTCATGAAGACATTCCACACTGCTGGCCCAAGGGCTTGGCCTGAGGGATGCCACTGGCAAGTGTCTGCCAGGAGGACTCTCCACTGGTGACATTTGGCCTTCAGCCACCATCCAGCCACCACCTCACCCATTTCTGCACTCCAGCTCTCAGCAGTCTGGCTCTAAAGAGACTATGGGGGACCATGGCAAAGCCCTGGCTAAGGTCCAGGCACAAAACATCCCCTTCTTGCCCCTACCCATATGGCTTCAGAAATACCTCTCCTGTCCTGCAAGGGCCTGCAAATGGCTGCAGAGTTGTTTGAGCCTTCACCTTCCCAGGGACTGTGCTGAGGGTGACCAGCCTGCAATGTTCCCCACCCTCCTTTATGGCATTCTTGAAGAGGCCTTTTCCAAGGAGCCCAGAACCTCTGGGATGCTCTGTGCACATCTCAGGGCACAGTCCAGCAAGGCTGATGTGAGCAGAAGCAGCCTGCCCAAGCCATCTGAGATGAATCTGCCTGGGCCAGTAGGGTTTGTTCTGGAGTGACACACAGCAACGTCCCAGCTCTGCCAGGTGTCCACATCTGAGCTGGCCTCATGGACCCCTAATGGAGTGTGGGATGTTCAGAGACAGAGTCTTTCCCATCACTCACACGGCCCTGCCCTGCAGCAGTCAGAGAGTCTTCCTGGCCTCCTGCTGCCCCTGCCAGAGGCTGGGAGTCTCCTCAAACCTCCAGTGCCCTGGTACCTCAGCAATAGCTGATGGTGTTTGCTCACTCAGGTTCACCTCAGCTCATCTGCTGACATCTCATCTGCACAATGCAAACAGGCTCTGCTGACCTCCTGAGGCCATGTCCTCCTGTGGAGGGACAAAGAGTCTCTCCAAGCTGAGGTGTGAGGCTGCTGCTGGAAAGGGTGGTTGTGAAGGCTAGTCTGGGGTGACTGCCCTGGGACAGCTTCCCCAGGGTGTCCAGTGAACACAGACACAGTCCAGAGCCTTCTCTGCTGATCCTTCAGGTCACTTGCAGGAGGCCTGGCTGTGTGAGGACACTGCTGTGTGCCCCAGCCCTGCACACTCACAGGGAAGCACTGCCCCTGAAATCCCTGCACCCAAACTCTGAGTCATAAACCAGGAACCAAGTGTGGCACCAGGATTAGATTTACCCCAGACAGACATCTCTCTCAAGTTGTTGAGAGAGTGAGGGAGTCCATTCAGAGCCTTTTGGGGCAACAGAAGGGCTTCCTTTAGGCCTTTCTTCCCAGGCTCCATGTAAAATCCTTCCAGCCCCAAGGAGATTTTCCTTTCACAATCTTTCTAATCCTCCCCAAACTGATTCTCCTCTGCAGGATTCTCCCATGGTGAATGTGAGAGAGTGACCCTTGGCACCAAACTGAACCTGTTGACATCTCTGTTCCCTTTGCTGAATTCCATCCAATTCATTCCAGTGTCTCAGATTCTCCTCCTGCCTCAGCACAACTCATTGCTGCTTTCCTCTTCTGAGGGAGGTGCCTTTGGGGTTGGATTGGATTTGCCCAAGCCATTGCCATTCCTGGCCAGGAATGGCAACAATTTCCTTTGTATGGGGGTGCAGAGGCCTAGGGGAGATGCAGACACCCCCATGGTGTAGGGAGGTAGCTGCAGCCCTGTGGAGAAGGGGTTGGGCATATTGGAATCAGAGAATCCTGGAATGGTTTGGATTGGCAGAGATGGAAGAGAGCATCGAGTGCAACAGCCTGACCATGGCCAGGGACATCTCCCACTAGGTTGGGTTGCTGAAATGCCTGACTTTGGAGACTTCCAGGGATGGATGTCCCCTTCTCTGGGCAACCTGTCACAGTGTCCTGCCACCCTCACTGCAAACCATTTCTTCCTTCTATCTAAACTCAGTCTCATCTTTCAGTTCAAAACCACTGCCCCTTCTTCACCCACTACAGCACTTGGTCAAAAGTCAGGCTGGATGTGAGGAGGAAGTTCTTCCCCATGAGAGTGGTGAAGCCCTGGAATGGGTTATCCAGGGAGGTGGTTGAGGCCCCGTACCTGGAGGTGTTTAAGCCCAGGCTGGATGAGGCTCTGGGCAGCCTGATCTAGTGTGGGGTGTCCCTGCCCATGGCTGGGGGGTTGGAACTAGATGATCCTTGTGGTCCCTTCTAACCCTGGCTGATACTATGATACTAAAAGTCTCTTTGTTGTCCTATGAACACCACATCTCCATCTGCAAAGACATTGGAGAGATCTCAGAGATCTCCTAAGATGAGCTTGGGAGGCCTCAGGCACATGACCAGTAGAGAGAGGCTGAAGGCCATGGGCTTAATGGTGTGAAGATTGAGGACAAAAGCAGAGTAGCCTCAGAGTGCTTGGGGAGTGGTTTGAGACATGGAGAAGCTTTCCTGCACAGTGGCAACCTGCAAGAGAAAGAAACAAAGCCACAAAGTGCAGCTGGGGAGCTCCACACTGGAGATGAGGAGAAAGAAATGTCACTGCAAGACATCCCCCAGCAGCACCCTGGAGCACTCCAAGGCTCGGAGTTTCAAGGGACACGCAGGGAGAATGGAGAGAGAGCAGCAAAGGAAGGTGGCAGCAAGGTGGGGCAGCTGGCTGGGTGACTACAGCCTGCAGGAAAGAGGCTCAGCTGATGCAGCAGCAGAGGACAGCCTGAGGGGCAGATGACAGAGGGCTGTGGGAGAGCTGAAAGGCTCCTGGCAGAGCCAAGCTCTTCCTGCCTTTGATTCTGGCTGTGGTCTGTGCCACTGATGCCTCTGAGGAGACAACTCCTCCTTCCAGCCCTGGGGCCTCATTGCCTCCTTGTCCATCCTCAGGAGCCTGGGAGGGGTTGTGCCATAGTCCTGCCCTTGACATTGGTCCTCTCCACATCTCACTGCTCCAGGAATCAGCCTGAGGGTGAGTGAGGGACAGGATCTGCCTGTCCAGGAGCCAGGGCTCAGGCTTGACCTTGGCATTAATGAAACACCTCCAGGTTTGCTCAGCATCAGAGAAATCTTCCTCTGCTTGTCCTGACCTCTCAGCACTGCCTCTAGTTCTCTGCTCCAACCACAGCCTGCAGACACTTTCCAGCAGTGTCCTCACTGGGACCCATCAACAAGAGAAGAAACTTCAGAGTTTGAAAGTGACTTCAACTTCTGGAGAGGTTTCATCATCTCCCTCTCAGTCTCTGATGTTTACCTGGCAGCAAAGCCACCAGAGGGTCATTAAAATGCCCTTGGGTTGGTCCTCTGCTGCTCAGCTGGGCTGAGCTCCGTGGCTGGAGGGAGCTGCTGGAAAGGAGGCAGCAATGAAAAGTGTCAGCTGTGCCCAGGAGCAGCTCCTCTGCTCTGCACAGCAGGGCTGAGGGCACTGCCAGTGGATCTCAGCAAGATGAAGAAGGCAAAGAGAGCTTGGAGGTGTGCAGGAGGGTGACTGAGAGCTGACAGGAGGAGAAGTCACTGCAGTCCCTGACACGGTGAGTCTGTGGGGGCAGGGCAGTGCAGCTGCAGCTCCTGGAGGCATCTCCTAAAGCTGGCACAGCCACAGCTGCTGGGGGCTGGAAGGAAATCTTCCTGTGCAGAGGCTCTTTTCAGGCTTTTCTGAAGAGCTGTGGAGGCCTGGGGTGCAGGCAGGGTGGTGAGGGCTGTCCTTCAGAGCAGGGTCCCTGCAGCCCAGGGGCTGTGTGCTGGGGCAGGGACTCTGCTGCCTGCCAGGCTCAGCTCTCAGCCTGCCCAGGAGCTCCACACAGTGCTGTAGGTAGAAGCTGAGTGGCAGGAGACAGCCCTGGCAGGGTAGGGCAGGGCAGGGTCCTTCTGCTGTGGGGAGAGAGCTGCCTTGGCCAGAGCTGCTCACAGTTCTAGCTCCCCCCTGGGCATTTCTGAGGAGGCTTTGCAGAAGAGCATCAAGGCAGCATTTTGCTGGAAGGGAAGGAGTTTGGCTTTGAATGTTGATCCCTTGGTGTGCTGGGTGGGCTGTGTGAGTCTAGAGTTATTTCTGTACCCTGCAGAAGGCTCTGAGACCAAAGGTCTCATTATCTGTTGTCTGAGCTGCTCCTGAGACCTGCACACCCAGAACTGCCCCTGGGCAGTGTCTGCTGCTGGGAGGGGTCTGCAGGGCAGAGCTGACCATAGAGCAGGTGGGATGAGCTCTGTCAGCATGGATGGGGAGGAGAGCTGGGCACAGAGAAGCAGCTCCTGGTAGGACAGCTGCTGGCAGCAGAGAGTTGGGCAGGGGGGGAGAGGGATCAGCTGTCAGAGATGCCCTGGCAAGGGGGATCAGGCTCCTCTGTGCCATTCTCTGCACTGCAGACACATTTCCCAATGCAACTTTTGCTCTCCTCTTCTACCCAGCAGAGGCAGTGCCCTCAAAGCTCTGGGCTCCAGGTCAGGAGTCACAACCTTGGAGCTGACATTCATCTGAAGGCTCCTGGAGTGTGCACACAAAAGGAGGACAAAAGCTCTTCAGTTCCATCCTGTGAGCTGTAGAGAGCAGAGCTGGAGAAGGAGAAGGCTTCACCCAAGCCCCTCTGCTTTTCTCTTCCCTTCATTGTCTCTGCAGCACTGCAGACCTGTTCCGTGTTTCTCCACCTCTCCATGGGACTTTTTCTCTGGGACTGGGCTGTTGGTCACTTTGTTCTGACACCAGAGGAATCTTCATGGCAATTCTGGGTCCCTGCTGCATTTGAAGCTGTGAGGAACTCTGCCATGGGTTGGTAGTGATGGGACTGAGCTGATCCATTCCTCCTGCAGCTCAGGGACAGGGGTTACAAGGAGGCTGAGAGAAGTGTGCCCTAACTTGTCACTGCCTTTCCCTCCTTGCACAGGTCTCCATGGCCAGAGGCAGCAGATGGCCAACAGCAGCTCCAGCACCCACTTCCTCCTCCTGCCATTCCCAGGCACAAGGCAGCTGCAGCTCCTGCACTTCTGCCTCTTCCTGGCCATCTACCTGGCTGCCCTGCTGGGCAATGGCCTCATCATCACCACCATAGCCTGGCACCACCACCTCCACACCCCCATGTACTTCTTCCTCCTCAACCTCGCCCTCCTTGACCTGGGTGCCATCTCCACCACAGTCCCCAAGTCCATGGCTAATTCCCTGAGGGACACCAGGGACATCTCCTATGCAGGATGTGTTCTCCAGGTCTTCTTTTTCATATTCCTAATTGGAGCAGAGTGTTTTCTCCTCACCATCATGTCCTACGATCGCTACGTTGCCATCTGCAGACCCCTGCACTATGAGACCCTCCTGGGCAGCAGAGTTTGTCTCCATTTGACAGCAGCTGCCTGGGCCTGTGGCTTTCTCTATGCTCTGCTGCACACAGCCAATACATTTTCTCTGCCCCTCTGCCAGGGCAATGCTCTGCACCAGTTCTTCTGTGAAATCCCCCAGATCCTCAAGCTCTCCTGCTCCACATCCTACCTCAGGGAACTTTGGCTTCTTGTGGCCAGTGGCTATTTAGCATTTGTCTGTTTTGTGTTGATTGTGGTGTCCTATGTGCAGATCTTCAGGGCAGTGCTGAGGATCCCCTCTCAGCAGGGACGCCACAAAGCCTTGCCACCTGCCTCCCTCACCTGGCTGTGGTATCCCTGTTTAATCACCACTGGCATCTTTGCCTACCTGAAGCCCTCCTCCATCTCCTCCCATCCCTGGACCTGGTGGTGTCAGTTCTGTACTCAGTGGTGCCTCCAGCAGTCAACCCTCTCATCTACAGCCTGAGGAACCAGGAGCTGAAGGCTGCCCTGAGCCAACTGATCCCTGGATGCTTTCAGAAATAATAAACTCTTTGACTTGTCCTGCAGAGTAGTTGTGATGTCACTCAGTGCAGGCCAGCCTGGCTGCTGGAGTTCTGGCTGCTGCTGGGGCTGTTCCACTTGGGAGAATGTTCTTCCAACACAAAGGTCTTCAGACCATTTCTGGTTCAGTGTTCTCCTGTCTGCTGTGACCCAGAGGCTGCAGACATGAGGAGCTGTGCTCCCTGGGTGTTCAACACAATAAAGGACCCTGCAGGGAGTTGTTTCTCTGAGTTGCTTCCTCCAAGGCTTCTGTGGAGCTGCAGAGCAGTGCCTGTGTGCAGAGGTGGAGGGGCAGAGTCCCAGCACAGCAGCAGTGCCAGGCAGCCCCACAGCTTGGGCTGTCCTCAGCTGCTCTTTCTGCCCTTCCACCCTCTCCTGCTGAGCCTCTGTGCTGGGGCAAGGCCTGAGTGCTCTGGCAGCTTGGGCACTGTGCTGCTGGGTGGCAGTGCTGGGACTGCAGGCAGGGAGAGTCCAGGCCTGCTTGTGGGACAGTGCTGTGCTGCAGAGCAACACTGCCATCAGAACAGGAGGTCTCCTCATGCCTTCATACCCCAACCCCCTCCCATTAAGGACTGCACCTACTCAGAGTCCAAACTGGGTACCCTGACCCCCTTCCAGTGTAGACTCAGTGCGAAGATGGTTCCTTTAACCCCTCCCAGTACAGATGTGGCCTCATCCCAGTACAAACTGGATCCTACTGTCCTCTAGCACTGCAGCCTGGGTCCCATCCCAGCACAGAATGTATGCCCTGGCTCCCTTCCCAGTACCATCTGCATCCATCTCAGAACAAACTGCACACCCTCAGGCCCTCCTGGTGCAGTTTGGACCCTGTTTCAGCACAAACTGGATTCCCACATAGCACATATCCCTGTAGAGACCTGGTCACATCTGAGTACAAGCTGCATCTCCTGATCTCCCAGTACACACTGCGCCCGGTCCCAGTACTAACAGGAGCCCCTGGTGTGCCTTAGTAAAGTTTTGGACACCTCCCAATGAAGCTGAACCCATACCCTCCCCCAGTAACACTGGGCCTTGTACCAGTGCACTCTGAAAGCCTAATCCTGTCCCAGTACAGGCTGGGCACTTCCTGTCCAAACTGGATCCCTGCAGTTTGGGGCTCCCCAGGTCAAGAGAGACAGAGATCTGCTGGAGAGAGTCCAACAGAGGCTAGGAGGATGAGGAAGGGACTTGAACATCTCTGGGGCCAAGCCACTCTCCATTATTGACCTGGAGTCCTGGCTCACTGGGGAGGTCCCAGGGTATTGGAGAGGAGCAAATGTGGCACCCAGCTGCAAGAAAGGAAGAAAGGAGGATCCAGGAAACTATAGAGCTGGCAGTGTGAGCTGGGTAGCAGGGCAAGGCATGGAGCAGAGCATCTCCAGCACCATTACATGACCTGGAGAGGACAAGCAGGGGATCAGGGCCAGTCAGCATGGGTTTAGGAAGGGCAGGTCCTGCCTGACCCACCTGATCTCCTTCTCTGACAGGATGAGTGACTGTTGGAGGAGGGCAAGGCTGTGGCTATTGTCTGCCTAGACTTCCCAAAAGCCTTTGGCACTGCTCCCCACAGAATTCTCCTGGGCAAAGTGGCTGCTCCTGGCTTGGATGAGCAATGCTCTGCTGGATACAGCCCTGGCTGGGTGGAAGGGCCCAAAGAGTGGTGCTCAGTGGAGTTCAATCCAGCTGGTGGCAGGTCACAAGTGGTGTTCCTCAGGGCTCAGTGTTGGGACCACTTCTGTTGAACATCATTGTTGTTAACCTTGATGAAGACACAGAGTGTGTCAGCAGTGAGTTAGCAGATGACACCAAATTAGGTGTCTGCATGAGGGTAGGGAGGCTCTGCAGAGGGACTTAGATAGATTGGATCCATGGGCAACATCATCAGGAGAAGCTTCAAGAAGGCCAAGTGCCAGGTCCTGCCCTTGGGGCACAACAACCCCAAGCAATGCTCCAGAGGTAGTGTGGCTGGAGAGCTGTCTGGCAGAAAGGGACCTGGGGGTGCTGATGGACAAGCAGCTGAATAGGAGGCAGCAGTGTGCCCAGGTGGCCAAGAAAGCCAAAGGCATCCTGGCTGGGATCAGCAATGCTGTGTGCAGCAGGAGCAGGGAGGTGACTGTCCCCTGGGACTCAGCTCTATGGAGGCCACACCTTGAGTGCTGTGTCCAGTTTTGGGCAGCTCCATCCAAGAGAGATGTGGAGGTGCTGGAGCCAGGGCAGAGGAGGGCAAAGAGCTGAGGAAGGGCCTGGAGAAGAAATCTGATGAAGAGCAACTGAAGGAGCTGGGGCTGGTTAGTTTGGAGAAGAGGAGGCTGAGGGGAGACCTCCTGGCTCTCTGCAACTACCTGAAAGGAGGTTGTGGAGAGGCTGCTGCTGGTCTCTTCTCACAGGTCATTAGTGACAGAACAAGAGGCAATGGCCTCAAGCTAGGACTGGTAGGTTTAGACTGGACAGTAGGAAATAAATTCTCCCATCCAGAGTGTTCAGGGAGTGGAATGTGCTGCCCAGGGAGGTGGTGGAGGCACCAAGCCTGGAGGTGTTTCAGGGTGGTTTGGATGTGGTGCTTGGAGATATGGCTTAGGGATGACCCTTGTAGAGTAGGGTTATTGGTTGGACTTGGGGATCCTGAGGGTCTTCTCCAACCTGAATGTTTCTGTGATTCTGTGACAGACTGAGAGCCCTGGGGCTGTTTAGTCTGGAGAGGAGAAGCCTCAGGGGGGATCTGATCAATGGCTATCAAAGATCAGAGGGGGGTGTCAGAGGAAGGTGCCAGGCTCTTGGCAGTGGTGCCCAGTGCCAGGACAAGGAGCAATGGGTGTAAGATGGAACACAGGAGGTTCCACCTCAGCATGAGGAGACTCTTCTGTGCTGTGAGGGTGCTGGAGCCCTGGAGCAGGCTGCCAGAGAGGTTGTGGAGTCTCCTTCTCTGGAGGTTTTCAAAGCTGCCTGGATATGTTTCTGTGTGACCTGGTCTGGGTGATCCTGCTCTGGCAGTGAGATTGGACTGGAGGATCTCTGGAGATCACTTTCAAGCCCTCATATTCTGTGATTCTGTGATTTAAGCCCTCCCAGTTCAGACTGGGCTCATCAGGACACCAAAGCCTCTCCTCAGGCCTGGCCTGGGCCCCAGCCCTCAAAGGCATCTCTGAGAAGTCAGCCTTCCCCTGGATACTTCAGCCCCAAACCTGCTTCCTGTGCTCTGATCCCTCTCTTATATCCCCTCCTACCCTGGAGTGACTCTGCTTGGCCCCTGGCACAGGGGAGGAGTCTCTATCTAGCACCTGAAGATGCTGAGCTTCTTTAGCCTGGGGAAGTGAAGGCTCAGGGGTGATGTGCACCTGCTTGAAGGGGGGGTGTCAGCTGATGGAGCTTTTCTTGCTTGTGGACACAGAAGGAAGCCTTCAGAAAGTGCAACTGAAAGGTTCAGGCTGGAGGCCAGGACTAAGAAATGTCACTCAAAGTGTAGAGCTGTGGTGCAAGAGGTGACCCAGAAGGAATCTGGAGATCCTTTGTGTGTCAAGGAACAGGCAGCAAGAGTGGAGAGGCCTGAGTGAAGGTGTGGAAATGTCAGGGGGAGAGTGGCTGGGGAAGCCAGATGGATGACAACAGCTGAAGGGAAAGAGCTGCAGGCATGGGACAGTGAAGCACAGCCTGCAGGAGGGATGGCCAAGGGCTCTGGCAAGGCTGAAAGGCTCAAGAGGTACAAGGTCTTGATCCTGTTCCTTTTGGCAGCAGCTTCTGCCACCATGGCTGCTGAGATGAAGTTATAGTTGGAGTCTCTCAGGATCTGCCTTTCCAAGGCCTGAGGCTCAGAGCTTAGCCTTTCTCTTTCCTAACCCAAAGAATTTTTGTTCTGCTTCTGACTTCTTGAGCAGATTCCTTCAGTCTCCTCTCAGTGTGTGAGGCTCAGGCAATGATCCCCAAGTGCCCTATGAGCTATTTGTGTCTCTGCAGTTTTCTTCAGGATTTCAAATGCTCTTCATATCAAAGGGAGAATATTCTGTTAGCTTTCAGTTTAGGATTCTTTGATTCCAATATCCTCAACCCCTTCTCCACAGGGCTGCAGCTACCTCCCTACACCATGGGGGTGTTTGCATCTCCCCTAGGCCTCTGCACCCCATACAAAGGAAATTGTTGCCATTCTGGCCATGAATGGCAATGGCTTGGGCAAATCCAATCCAAGCCCAAAGGCACCTCCCTCAGAAGAGGAAAGCAGCAATGAGTTCTGCTGGGGCAGGAGGAGAATCTGAGACACTGGAATGAATTGGATGGAATTCAGCAAAGGGAACAGAGATGTCAACAGGTTCAGTTTGGTGCCAAGGGTCACTCTCTCACATTCACCATGGGAGAATCCTGCAGAGGAGAATCAGTTTGGGTGAGGATTAGAAAGATTGTGAAAGGAAAATCTCCTTGGGGCTGGAAGGATTTTACATGGAGCCTGGGAAGAAAGGCCTAAAGGAAGCCTTTCTGTTGCCTCACAAGGTTCTGCTGTGGCATACACTGAATGTCCCCAGTTTCTAACATGACCCAGGAGGTGTGACCAGGCCCCTCAGCAGAGACCACCCCTGGGGTTGGTTTGCCCCCACCAGCAGCAGGGGAAACCCATACCCCACACTGCCTTTCCCAGCAGGTTCTTCTCAGCAATCACAGGAACTCCATCTCCATCCACTGTTAGCAGCAGGTGGGACTGGGCAGGACCAGCTGGGTTCACAGCTCCTCTGCTGGTCACTAACCAAGTGGCTTGAGCTAGGTGTCTTTCCCAGTTCCTAAAGGCTCCACCCCCCATGGCTTTTAGGGTGGTCTTTAGCAAGCCAGTGTAGTGCTCGACCTTCCCCCCAGCTGGTGCATGGTGGGGGATGTGGTAAATCCACTCAAAGCCATGGTCCTTTGCCCAGTCCCTTAGGAGATGGTTCTTGAAGAGGCTTCCATTGTCCCATTCAATCCTCCCGGGGGTGCTGTGAATCCACAGGACATGTCTCTCCAGGCCCAGGATGGTGTTGTGAGCAGTGGCATGAGGTACTGGGTAGGTCTCCAGCCAGCCTGTACTTGCCTCCACCATGGTCAGTACGTACTGCTTGCCGCTGTGAGACCGAGGCAGGGTGATGGAGTCGATCTGCCAGGCCTCTCCGTACTTATATTTCGACCATCTGCCCCATACCACAGAGGCCTCATGCGCTTGGCCTGCTTGATGGCAGCACAGATGTCACACTCATGGATGACCTGTGAGATGGCCTCCATAGAGATGTCCACTGATCTGTCCCGAGCCCACCGGGATGTGGCATCTCTCCCTTGGTGGCCAGAAGTGTCCTGGGCCCAGCAAGCTAAGAACAGCTCACCCTTGTGTTCCCAATCCAAGTCTATTTGGGAGATTTTAGCAGCCAGATCTGCTTGGTGGTTATGCTGGTGTTCTTCATTGGCTCTGCTCCTGGGGACGTGCGCATCGATGTGCCGTACCTTTGTTGGCAGCCTGTCCAGGCGGGCAGCGATGTCTTGCCACAGCTCAGAGGCCCAAACAGGCTTCCCTTTTCTCTGCCACCCGTTCCTCTTCCATTCCTTCAGCCACCCCCACAAGGCATTGGCTACCATCCAGGAGTCAGTGTAGAGGTACAGCACTAGCCAGTTCTCTCGTTCTGCTATATCCAGGGCCAGCTGGACAGCTTTTCCCTCTGCGTACTGACTGGATTCACCTTCTCCATCCCTTGCTTCCGCCACTTGCCTTGTTGGGCTCCAAACAGCTGCCTTCCATCTCCGCTTGCTGCCTACAAGCCAGCAGGACCCATCTGTAAATAGAGCATAGCCCTTCTCATGGTCAGGGACATCGTTGTATGGGGGAGCCTCCTCAGCACGGGTCACTGCCTGCTCTGGTGGCATCCCAAAGTCAGCACCCTCTGGCCAGTTGGTGATCACTTCCACTATGCCAGGGCGTTCGAAGCTCCCCATTCGAGCTCGCTGCGTTATCAGGGCCATCCACTTACTCCAGGTGGCATCTGTGGCATGATGTGGGGTTGAGCCTCTTCCTTTGAACATCCAGGTCAGGACTGGAAGCCTTGGAGCCAGAAGTAGAGGTGACTCAGTCCCAATTACCTCAGAGGCAGCCCGGACGCCCTCATAGGCAGCTAGGATTTCCTTTTCTGTCGCGGTGTAGTTGGCCTTGGAGCCTTTGTAGCCCTTACTCCAGAAACCTAGGGGCCTGCCCCTGGTTTCACCAGCAGCCTTCTGCCACAAGCTCCACGTAGGACCATTCTCACCAGCTGCAGTGTACAGCACATTCTTGATCTCTGGTCCGGTTCGAACAGGTCCCAGAGCCATAGCCTGGACCACCTCTCGTTTGATCTGGTCGAATGCCACCTGCTGCTCAGGTCCCCACACAAAATCATTTTTCTTCCTTGTCACATGGAAGAGAGGCTTCACAATCTGACTGTACCCGGGAATGTGCATTTTCCAGAAGCCCACAAGCCCCAAAAAGGACTGTGTCTCTTTCTTGTTCGTGGGCTGCACCATAGTGGCTACCCTGTTCACCACCTCCTGAGGGATGTGGCGACGGCCATCCTGCCATTGAACACCCAGGAACTGGATCTCCCTGGCAGGGCCTTTGACCTTACTTCTCTTGATGGCAAAGCCAGCCTCCAGCAGGATATCGATTATCTCCTCACCGTTCTGGTAGACTTCCTCTGCTGTCTCACCCCATACGATGATGTCATCGATGAACTGCAGATGCTCAGGGGCTCCACCTTTCTCTAAGGCAGTCTGGATCACCTCGTGGCAGATGGTTGAACTATGGACCCAGCCCTGAGGCAACCCATTCCATTGGTACTGAACTCCCCTCCAGGTGAAAGCAAACTGTGGCCTGCATTCTTCTGCAATGGGAATGGAGAAAAAGGCATTAGCAATGTCACTTGTGGCATACCACTTGGCTGCCTTCGATTCCAGCTCGTACTGGAGCTCCAGCATGTCCAGCACGGCAGCGCTGATCAGAGGAGTCACCTCATTCAGGCCACGGTAGTCCACGGTCAGTCTCCATTCCCATTTGCCTTCCGCACTGGCCATATCGGGCTGTTGAAGGGGAGTGAGCCTTGCTGATCACCTTCTGGCTCTCCAGTCGTCGAATCAGTTGGTGTATGGGGTGCAGAGAGTCTCTGTTGGTCCTGGATTGCCTGCGATGCACTATGCGAGAGGCAATAGGTAGCTTCAAATCCTGCACCTTATGGCTGCCCACCACGGAGGGGTCATCCGACAGCTGGGGCTTGGTGGACAGCTGTTCTTTGCCTGCAGTCTCCACAGCTGCCACCCCAAATGCCCACTTGTGCCCCTAGGCTCCTTGATGCATCCCTCCCGCAGAAAGTCAATGCCAAGAATGCAAGGTGCAGCTGGACCAGTCACTAGGTTGTGCTTCCCCATTCATTCCCGGTCAGGCTTCTCTCAGCCTGCAGTACAGTCAGGTCTTGTGAGCCCCCTGGGACTCCCTGAATGCTTATGGGTTCAGCCCCTTTGTACCTCGATGGTATCAGGGTGCATTGGGCCCCTGTGTCCACCAGAGCTGGGTACTTCAAGGCTTCTGAAGTGCCAGGCCATTTCACATACACATCCCAGGACACTCTGTTGTCCCTGGCCTCCACCTGGCTGGAGGTAGGGCACCTCTAATGCTGGCGGCAATGCCCACGCTTGTCACAGGGTCCTGTGTTCCTAGGGGAAGGGTCTCTTGAGCCAGAGGGACCCCTCTGGGAAACTGGGGCAGCCCTTCTGGAAGAGTTATCCCCAGTGTGGCCACCTTGCAGTTCCCGCACTCTGTTCCAGTGGGCAGATGTGGGTTGGCCATGCCAGGTGTCCATGTCCTCTCCGTGGTCACAGAGGAACCTCCACAGAGACCCTCTTGACATCCCCCAGTTGGCTTGGGGTGATCTCCTAGGGGAAGGTCGCCTGTTCCTGATTGCTGAAACCTGGATCCATTCTGAGGGAGAAGGGGAAAAGGAGGCATCACTCCCCCTTTTCAGTTCAGATATGGAGGTCTTGATCTCTTTGACAATGTCTTTGGCCATAGTTTCTATGGCTGAGATCAGGGGTTTCTGATTTACGCTGTCCTCATATTCCCTTAAATCATTGGCAAACTCACAGACAGTTTTAGGACTTCCATCCTGTCCAGTCAGGAGTATCCCTCCTCACGTGGGAGCATATTTCTGAGGAGCACCCTGGGTGAGTTTCTTCACAAAGGGCCGTCTCATGGGCACCTCATCTGGGTCCGAAGGGAGCTGGCCATCCCCATCAATTATTTCCAGCACAGCCATCTGTCTCAGGTAGCAAATGCCCTGTTCCATAGTTGTCCATCTGACTGGGGCCCAGGGCAGGTCATCCCTTGAGCGGTACCGGCTCTTGATGGCATTGAGGGTACGGGCCCAGAGAGTGTGTGTTCCATCGAGTTTGGCTAACTCTTTGTCCAGAGCAGCATCACGAGTCAGGGAGCCTGAATGCTTTGCCTCCCTTTATCCGGGTCCACTGTGTCCACCCCCTCCCAGCATCTCAGGGCCCAGCTCAGTATTGGCTCACCCTCTTTCCTTGCGTAATCCAGACGAGTTTGCCTTAGTTCCTCTCTGGGTAACGATGTGACAGTTATTTCCTGGTCTGACTCATCTTCAGCCACCGCTGGGTTCTCTGAGGTGCTGGGGCCTGCTGAGGTTCCTTCCTCACCATCTGTGCTTGGCGATGATTTTTGACTTCTTTTTCTGCGTGTGGTGACTGGTGCCAGAGAGACTGCATTGGCAGGAGCATTAGGGGTTAACTGTGGAGCTGCTGGTGGTGGGGCAGACCCTTGTGCCTGGGGCTCAGGCTGAGATCTGGCACACTCATTACAACCCGACCCCTCCCTCTTTGTGTTTACAGAGTGCTTACAATGCCCACAGCAGACACATCCCAGTCGTTAAAGAGTGCAAAGGAGTGTGTTATCACCCTCCAAACAGCTTAATGGGTTAGCTCCTCCCCCACCCAACACGGTGTGACTGGTTGAGGCTATGCCTTTAAGAAAGAGACAGTTGCTGAACACTCTGGCTGAATGGTTTTGATATTTAAACAAAAACAAGATAGTCTAAACTAATTTCATTGGTAGATTGTAGAATGCAGCTTTGGGTTTGGGTTCTGCCAGTCTGATCTGAGTTCAGTCTGTGCTTCTCTGTCCTGTGGGCTGGACAGCTTCTCTCTTTCTGAAGCAGGAACGGCCTTGGTTAACAGAGCTAACCAGATAAGAAAACTAATTCTTGCATTCGCTTTGAGCTAACAGAATTTTTCTCCTTAATTGCCTTACTCTCTCTCTCTCTAACCCTTTTTGGGAAAAAGGGGAGGTAGGGAGGGAGAGAGGGGGGTTTAGGGAATCCCCTGGCCAGCTGGAGGGAAAAAGCTTTTCTGCACTGTGTTCATTGCTGTGTATTTCTGTATATATTGTAAATATTGTATATTTGTGTACATATTCATTGCATTCCATTTCTGCCTGTAAATATAGCTTTCATCTGCTTTTCTGACTGAGCTAGCTGTGGTCTCTTTCTTTGTGTGTGGGGGGAGGGAACTTTCTCACCCCACCACACCCTCCCCAACCTTCCCATTGCTGTCACTGCCCACCTGGGGCTTACAAGGTGGTTCAGCAGAATGTGTTCTAATCCAAGGGCCTCTGAAGGACAGAGTGGATAAGGACAAGGCTGACCCTGACTGGCTGCAAGGGATCCTGAAGTCAAATCTCTTTCTATGGCTGTGCCTGGAGAGAAGCACCAAGCACAAAGATACAGGGACAGAGCTGGCTGCCTCCAGTGGAAAATAGAGCCCCCAACATGGTGACAGCAAAGGTGTCTGTCTAAAGACACAGAGAGGTGGAGAGGAGGTTGGCAGAGTGTGCCCTGGAGTTCAGTTTCCTTCTGCTAAAGCTCAGGACAAGCACTCACAAAGCTTCAACATTCTCAGAGGATGAGACCTGATCCTGGAGAAGTCTGACTTGGTGCTGGCTCTTGGTGCAGGTTGTGCCTGAGAGACGTCTGAGTGGGGGAGATGCTGGACACAGCTGCTGTGATCCAGGGGAGCTCCAAGGCTCTGGCTTGAGGGTCACTGTTTTGAGAGGTGGAGATCATTTACTTCCATCAGGTGCTTCTCTGATCTGGAGAACTTGGTTGCTGAATCATCCTGGGATCTTTTGCCACTTGCACAGACCCTGAAGTTTTGACTTTCAGAGTTTTCTATCACCTGATTGTTGGCTGTGATCCAAGCACAGATGCACTGAGCTGGCAGGAGGTGACAAAGCTCCAATCCATAGGGAGAGCACTGCAAGGCTGGGAGAGCGAGGGTGCAGCACACCAAGGACACCTCACAGGGCTCTATTTCTCTCTGTCCTGATCCATACCTGCCTTAACCCTGGGCTAGTTCATGGCCTAAGCAAGGGCGGAGGGGGAATCCCATCAGGTCTTGAGAAGGTTTCCAGTGACAGGGGGACTGTGCCAGCACAGCCTGGTCCATGACCTGAGTCCATTTCACTCAGCCAGAGTGGCTGTGTGGTTGCTTCCTGTCTCTGTGCCTCTCAATAGAGAATGTCATCATCCAATCAGATGGAAGGACATTTGGTGGTTCCTTAGCCTCCAAAGTCTTCTTCAATGCCACTCAGTGACACAAAGCACACAGGAAACACTGATGATGGGAAATGTCTGCAGCAGTGAGACTTTCTTGGCCATCCTCCTAACTGTAACTGCAAACCAATGTGGAACAGCAAGCAGAGAGCAGAGCAGGCAGGAAAATCACAGTGGCTGTGCCACCAGGGGCAGTGTCCCATCTGTTGCTGGACACCACCCAAACAGCACTTCCCACCAGCAGTGTTCTTCATCCCTCTTGATCCCTTTTGAGGATTCAATGGATCTCTACCGTACCATAGTGGACTGTGAGAAGTCTTTATCCTGATTCTCCTGGTTTTTGTAGCAGGCTGATGGAATCAGGATGCTGGAGGAGCTGTTGGATTGCAGTGAAATTCTTCCCAGTGGGTGTAGGTTGTAGCTAACCATACAACATGTGAGCAAAGACACATCCTGGTGAGCAGTGATTGGCACAGAGAATTTCCAATCACAGCCAATGAGTACAGAGACATCACACAGACAGAAACTGAACTGATTGCTGTGGTGGTACATCCTCACAGGTCCTGAAGGTCACTGCCACGAGGGCCAACCCTGTCCTGGGACCATCCCTGCCAGGCCAACCCCACAGGACTGCTGCCTGCTGTCTGGAGGGAGGCTCCTGAGTCCTGCTAAGGGAGCCTGCCTACCGGCTAGCCTACATTCCATCCCTGTCCTCTGTCACGGCAGGGAGAAGGTTGTCTCCACCATTCCCATCCAGACCAGACCAGGAACCAGCCCCGGCGCCAGCAGCCTGCTGGAACCTAACCTGTTACTAACAAAGGACACAGTGAATCTTCCACCTGCTTCCTACTCACTGATGTTCAGTTCAAAGCACCTGTGCCTAGCAGCACATTACTAGTCCAAGCCTTGATGTATTGTAATACCTCTGTATAGAGTTAAGCAGCTGCCAGCGTCTTGTCGAGTCGCCACCTGGTGGACAAGCAGTGGAATTGCAGTCTGAGTTATATGAATAGAAATTAATTCTGCAAATATTCTAATTGAGTGCAAATTATCAATCCTGAACCATTTCTGGGATGTATTTCACAGTCGAGCACTAGAATATGGATATAAAATAGTGACTCGTTGTTAGTGATATATTTAATAAGTAATACAAATTAATATTTTTATAACTCATATTTCATATTCATAAATTAATAACCTCTTCATCACACCAAGAAATTTAATCTCTTATCCTGGATATTGACATTTGGAAGGTGGAATGACCAACCCACTCTTGGTGGGCTCATAGGAAGGGAATGTCTCCCTCTCTCCCTGCCCAGCCCCCTGCAGTGGGGGAGTCTTACTGGGGTCTGCATTGAAAATACCACACCTCACAATACAGACTGGGCCCCTCCCATCCTCTCTACTCAGTCCCCTGCTCTAACACAGTGGAGCTGAACTCCTCCTGCACCTCACCCCATACAGCTCATCCCCTCCCAAACCCACCCCTCACCCTGACGCTGCCCCCATTGCTCATCTTGGCCCCAGCCTTTACCCTTGGCATTGATCCTTTGACCTTAACCCCAGGCCTCAACCTAGCCCCAACACAAACCCTGCCCCTCAGAGCTGGCCCTCACCTGAGCCCTGCCCAACACTCTCAGCAGGACAGCTGAAGGAAGGAAACTCATTAACTCCTCACTAACTGTTAGAAACTTCCACTCATTAGAGTAGTTCTCAGCCATCAATAAAGGAACCATTGAGCTTGGTAGAGCTGGAGAAGGCCACCCAGGGGGGTCACGTTTGGCCTGACAGTGCTGGAGTTGGGTCCCCTGGTGCCCACTGGTCGCCGGTGTGGGGGTGAATATGCCAGGTGAGGGAGGAGCTGTGGCTGAAGCCCTTGCTGCAGCCAGTGCAGGGGAAGGGCTGGCACTGGTGTGGGTGCAGCGGTGCTGGCTGAGGGTGGACATCCGGGTGAAGCTCTGGCCTCAGGCAGCTCAGAGATGCAGCTGCTTCTCAGTGACAGAGAAGTAAGAAGACTGTGTGTGACTTTTTGCAATGGGGGGATCAGCCCCCTAACTCCTGTGCTGAGTCCCCTGGTTGCAATGCTGGGCCTTTAGGGGATGACACACCCTGGTACCCAACCACACCCCTCTGGCCATGCAACTGACCCTTGACCACCTAGAGCTCAGGGGGTTGACCCCCTAAATTCCTGGCACAATGACCCTCAAAACCTTACAAGAGGTGAGATGTGGTGGGGAGGAGAGTCTGGGGGGCATTGAGAGGTGCTCCGGGGTCAGCAGGAGACTGGGGTCTTGCTGCTGTTCCAAAGTTGGGTTCCTTACTCTCTGGGCTGCTCCAGGGGACAGATCTGCAAACTCTGCTCTTGCCTAGCCCAGAGATTCAGGGCTGATAAGGAGAAGGTATGGCCCCAGTCAGAGAGAAGCAAAGGGCTCAGAGGAGAGGACTGAACTGCAAGGCATAGCTCAGTGTTGACCAGGGTTCTACAGCAGAGCAGGCAGGGCTCCTGAAGATAGGAGGTGTTCTGTGGAGACTCAGCTCCTTGCCCAGCAGACAACCAAGAGCACAAATCTGCAAGGCAGGAGCACAAGTGAGAGGCCTGCAGGCAGCCTCTCCCAGCCTTGGCTGCTGATTCCTCCCACTGCCTGCGGGTTCCTCCCATTTGCTGCTCAGGGCTCTGCTGCCTGCAACTCTATTGGCAATTCTATTGGCAACTCTATTGGCAACTCTATTGCTCTGGCCCCTGGTGTCCTCCCTCACCCTGCTCACAGAGCCCACCCCACCCACTGAGTGCTCAGCTCTGCCCTGCAAGCATCTCCTGCCCACAGGGCTCTGGCCAAGGGGGACTCTGTGCTGTCCACTCCTCAAGAGAAGATGGGAGAAGCCCTGAGGAGACAAAGAAGGGGATGTGCACAACCCATTGACACACATGAAAGCCAAAGAGCCTCATTTGAAGGGCTGTTGTTTCTTTCTCTCCCTGATCAAGTCTCTGAGATTATATTTCAGAGGAATTCTGACCCAGCTCCAGAACCAGTGCCTGGGTGACCACTGACTCCAGCTGAAGATACAGATGAGGAGCATGCTGTTAAGGGTGCTGTGGTTTGGATTTGTTACCCAGCCAGTGCTGAGAGCAGACTCTGTCCTCACTGCATGGATCACTTGGGCACACACCAGTGGCAACTCCGTGTACGATGTACACCACTTGCCCACTCCTCTATTCCTCCTCCTTGCAGTAAGGACACTCACCATGGCCCAAGCACAAGCTCCTTGGGACCAGGTGCTGCTAAGCTCCACTGGAAGTGCTGAAACCCCACAGAACAAGGCAGGCTAAGCTCTCTCTTGGTTTCCCTGGAAATGAAAGGTACAGCAAACCTGCCTGGGGCTGGGGCAGCTCTCCTCAGGTGGCTCAACTGCAATCCATGGCAGAAGAGCAAATGCAGACTGGATGCAGGGAGTCAATGGATCTACTCACCAGGAACCAAATGAAAGGAGAATCTCTACAACACCCACCCATTTTACCAACCAGAGCACAAAGACTGTAACACAACAGCCCATCCAGACTCAGGTTGTGGTGTAACGTCCCCTGACCAAACCCATAACTGGGTTTTGTATTTGGGGTTCCGTGGACAGTCCTGAAACCAATCCCCATGCACCCCACAGGACACTGTGCACAGAGACCATGTGCTGGGCTGGGCAGGGCTGGCTTGAGAGCAGTCATGAAGAAAAGGCCATGGTGGTGCTGTGGAGGAGAAGCTCAACAGGAGGCAGCAGTGAGCACTTGCAGCCCAGAGAGGCAACCAGAGCCTGGGCTGCAGCCTGTAGATCCATGTTGATCAATGACTTAGTTTGAAATAGAATCAATCTATATAAGAACCCAAAAGGGAGTGGTAATGAAAAGTTAGATGGTCTTCATGTCTGTATGAGGCCCTGGAGGTGATGAGATGTGCAACCAAACCTGTGAGAAAGATGGGAATGAAAAAGAACCAAGTGCTACATCCTTGAAGCAGATGGGAAAGACAAGTGGGAGAAGAGCCCCTGCTCAAATCCAGATGCAACAGTGAGCTGAGTGGGATAGGCTGTGGGAAAGGGGAGTTGTAACATTCACCTATGCCTGAAGAAGGAGCCACAGGCTCTGCAGGTCTGGGCCCCTTGGCTCCCCTTGCAGCCCTGGTCCTGTTCTCACTGCTCTGTTTGTATCTCAGCTCATGGTGCTGGAACCAGCTGGGCCTGCACCACAATATTTGTCACAGCTCTGGAACACCACCACAGCAATCAGTTCAGTTCTGTCTGTGTGATGTCTCTGTAATCATTGGCTGTGATTGGAAATTCTCTGTGCCAATCACTGCTCACCAGGATGTGTCTTTGCTCACATGTTGTATGGTGCTACAACCTACACCCACTGGAAAAAATTTCACTGCAATCCAACAACTCCTCCAGCACCCTGATTCCATCAGCCTGCTGCAACCACCAGGAGAAGCAGGACAAAAGACTCTGCCCAGAGTCCACCCTGACACTGAAGAAATCCATTGAGTGCTAAAAGTAATCAAGAGGAGTGGAGAACACTGCTGGTGGGAAGTGCTGTTTGGATGGTGTCCAGCAGCAGCTGGGACACTGCCCCTGGTGGCACAGCCACTGTGATTTTCCTGCCTGCTCTGCTCTCTGCTTGCTGTTCAGCATTGGTTTGCAGTTAGAGTTAGGAGGATGGCCAAGCAAGTCACACTGCTGCAGACATTTCCCATCATCAATGTTTTCTGTGTGCTTTGTGACCTGAATGTTGAGAAGACTTTGGAGGCTAAGGAACCACCAAAATTCCTTCCCATTCTGATTGGATGATGACATTCTCTGTTGAGAGGCACAGAGACAGGAGGCAACCACACAGCCACGCTCTGGCTGAGAGAAATGCACTCAAGTCACAGAGCAGATTGTGGTGGCACAGTGCCCCTGTCACTGCTAACCTCCTCAAGACCTGATGGGATTCCCCCTCCCCTCTTGCTTAGGCCATGAACTAGCCCAGGTTAGGCAGGTATGGATCAGGACAGAGTGAAATAGAGCCCTGAGAGATGTCCTTGGTGTGCTGCACCCTCACTATCCCAGCGTTGCCCTGCTCTCCCTATGGCTTGGGGGTTTGTCAGCTCCTGCCAGCTCAGTGCATCTGTGCTTGGATCACAGCCAACAGGGAGGTGATAAGAAACTCTGAAAGTCAAAACCTTCAGGGTCTGTGCAAGTGGCAAAAGATCCCAGGATGATTCAGCATCCAAAGTTATCCAGTTCAGAGAAACACCTGATGGAAGTCATGATCTCCACCTCTCAAAACAGTGACCCTAAAGCCAGAGCCTTGGAGCTCTCCTGGATCACAGCAGCTGTGTCCAGCATCTCCCTCACTCAGACATCTCTCAGGCACACCTGCACCAAGGCCAGCACCAAGTCAGACTTCTCCAGGCTCAGTTCTTGTGCCCTAAGAATGCCAAAGCTTTGTGAGGGTTGCTTGAGCTCCAGCAGGAGGAAACCAAACTCAAGTCAGCCTCTCTGCCACCTCTTTTCTCCACCTCTCTGTGTTGGACAGACACCTTTGCTGTCACCAGAGTCAAGGTTTCTATCTTGCACTGAACCCAGCCAGCTCTGTCCCTGTGTCTGTGTGCTTGGTGCTTCTCTCCAGGCACAGCCATAGAAAGAGATTTGACTTCAGTGTCCCTTGCAGGCAGTCAGGGTCAGCCTTGTCCTTATCCGCTCTGTCCTTCAGAGGCTCTTGGATTAGAAACATTCTGCTGAATCACCTTGTAAGCCCCAGGTGGGCAGTGACAGCAATGGGGAGGTTGGGAGGGCAAGGAGCAAAGTTGTCCCATTCAATGTCAGCCCTGAAGGACAGATGTTCCTGCAAGTGCAGATGTCCTGCTGAGACAGCCTGGGTCAGTGTCATTTGGGAATTCTCATCTCTGAGCTAAACTGAAATGGAGTAATATATTTTATCTATGACATAAAAAAACCTGAGCTTTGTGAGGTGCACTTTGAAATCCTGAAGAAGATTGCAAGACAACACATCTCCTTAGGGCACTTGGGACTCATTGCAGGAACCTCAGTTACTGAGGGAACTGAAGAAACTTCTTCAGAAGTCAGAAGGACAACACAAGTGCCTTGAAGCACTGATTGGCCCCACTGAGGGCATTACCAACAAAGCCTCCCAAGGCTCCTTAGAGCAGCTCAGTGGAGGCCATGATTGCAGCAGACAAAGGCAAAGTGCAGGAGAGCAAACTCTGGTTGGGTTTATGGAGCAGAAAGGCCAAACCCTGAGCACAGTGCCTGGGCAGGCAGATCCTGTCCCTCATGTATGGGTCAGGGCTGCTCAGGTGCTGTGGGGTGTGGGGTTTGTGATGCTGAGGGAAGGTTAAGGGGATGAGAGTCCCCAGCCTTCCTGGGGGTGTTTAAGGAAGCACTGAGGACCCCCCTGGTGCCTTAAGAAGTCTCCTCACAGCCCTTGGTGGTGTGATTGCCATAGCCAAGAAGGCAAAGCCTTGGGTTCTCCTGATGACTTCCAGCCTTGCCAGTGCCCATTGCCATGCCATCCACCACAGGTTGTCCTACACTGTCCCCACACTGGCTTTGCTTTCTGCAGCAGAAAGGCCAGCCCTGACCACAGAGACTGGGCAGTCAGATGCAGAGAGGCTCAAGCTAAAGTTTCCTCTCCCTGTCCTGGTGACAGAGGCAACTGCCATAGACAGGAGAGAAGACCTGAGTCGTGTTGAGCTTTCAGCCTTGCAGGTGGTGCTACACTGCCCCATGCCTGCAGCTATACAATACAATATGATACAATACACCATGTTGGAAGAGACCTTCATGATCATTGCGTCCAACCTATCAACCAGTCCAACCCAGCCAAACAACTAGATCATGGCATCAAGCACCCCATCAAGTCTCCTCCTGAACACCTCCAATGATGGTGACTCCACCACCTCCTCGGGCAGACCATTCCAATGGGCAATCACTCTCTCTGTATTGAACTTCCTCCTAACATCCAGACTAAACCTCCCCTGGCGCAGCTTGAGACTGTGTCCTCTTGTTCTGGTGCTGCCTGCCTGGGAGAATAGACCCTTCAGGTAGCTGTAGAGAGCAATAAGGTCACCCCTGAGTCTCCTCTTCTCCAGGCTAAGCATAGTTTCATAGTTTCATAGTGTGACTGGTTGAGGCTGTGCCTTTAAGAAAGAGACAGTTGCTGAACACTCTGGCTGAATGTTTTTGATATTTGAACAAAACCAAGATAGTCTAAACTAATTTCATTGGTAGATTGTAGAGTGCAATTTTGAGTTTGGGTTCTGTTAGTTCAGTCTGTGTCTGGTCTGGGTTCAGGCTGGGTGCAGTCTGTGCTTCTCTGTCCTGTGGGCTGGACGGCTTCTCTCTTTCTGAAGCAGGAACGGCCTTGAGTTAACAGCTAACCAGAGAAGAAAACTAATCCTTGCATGTGCTTTTTTTGAGCTAACAGAATTTTTCTTCTTAATTGCCTTTCTCTCTCTCTCTAACCCTTTTGGGAAAAAGGGGAGGTGGGGAGGGAGAGAGGGGGGTTCAGGGAACGCCCCTGGCCGGCTGGAGGGAAAAGTTTTTCTGCATTGTGTTCATTGCTGTATTTTCCTGTATATATTGTAAATATTGTACATTTGTGTACTATTCTTGCATTCCCTTCTGCCTGTAAATATAGCTTTCATCTGCTTTTCCGACTGAGCTAGCTGTGGTTCTTTCCCTGTGGTGGGGAGGGAACTTTCTCACCCCCACCACACATAGTTTCATAGTTTCAGTTAGGGTTGGAAGGGACCACAAGGATCATCTAGTTCCGACCCCCCCTGCCATGGGCAGGGACACTCTACACTAGATCAGGCTGGCCAGAGCCTCATCCAGCCTGGTCTTAAACACCTCAAGGGACGGGGCCTCAACCACCTCCCTCGACAACCCATTCCAGGCCTCACCACCCTCACGGTGAAGAACTTCCTCCTCACATCTAGCCTGAATCTCCCCACCTCCAGCTTCATTCCATTCCCCCTAGTCCTATCACTCCCTGATAGCCTGAAAAGTCCCTCCCCAGCCTTCTTGTAGGCCCCTTCAGATACTGGAAGGCCACAATGAGGTCACCTCGAGCCTTCTCTTCTCCAGACTGAACAGCCCCAACTCCTTCAGTCTGTCCTCATAGGAGAGGTGCCCAGCCCTCTGATCATCCTCGTGGCCCTTCTCTGGACACCTTCCAGCACCTCCAGATCCCTCTGTAATAGGGGCTCCAGAACTGGACTCCAGGTGGGGTCTCACCAGAGCTGAGTAGAGGGGGAGAATCACCTCCCTTGACCTGCTGGCCACACTTCTCCTGATGCAGCCCAGGATCTGATTGGCTTTCCGGGCTGCAAGTGCACATTGAGAGCTCATGTTGAGCTTCTCGTCCACCAGCACCCCCAAGTCTCTCTCCTCTGGGCTGCTCCCCAGCCAGTCACTGCCCAGCCTGGATTTGTGCCTGGGATTGCCTCGACCCAGATGCAGGACCCTGCCCTTGGTCTTGTTGAAGCTCATGAGGTTGGCTTGTGCCCACTCTCCAGCCTGTCAAGGTCCTCTGGATGGCATCCCTTCCCCCAGCGTGTCTGCTGCACCACACAGCTTGGTGTCATCAGCAAACTTGCTGAGGGTGCACTCAATGCCACTGTCCATGTCACCCACAAAGATGTTGAACAAGACTGGTCCCAGGACTGATCCCTGAGGGACTCCGCTTGTCCCTGGCCTCCACTGGGACATGGACCCATTGACAGCCACTCTTTGGGTGGGCCATCAAGCCAGTTCTTATCCATCTAGTGGTCCATCCATCAACCCATGTGTCACCAGCTTGGAGACCAGGATGTGGTGTGGGACAGTGTCAAAGGCTTTGCTCAGGTCCAGGTAAGACATCAGTTGCTCGCCCCCTCATCTATTAATGCTGTCACTTGTTCATAGAAGCCACCAGGTTTGTCAGGCAGGATTTGCCCTTGGCAAAGCCATGCTGACTGCTCCCAATCACCTCTTCACTACTCTCTTCTGAGTCAGTAGTGCCTCCAGGAGGATCTGCTCCATGATCTTTCCGGGCACAGAGGTGAGACTGACTGGCCTGTAGTTCCCTGGTTCCTCCTTCTTACCCTTTTGAAAATGGGAGCAATGTTTGCCCTTTTCCAGTCTGTGGGGACTTCCCCAGTCTGCCATGACTTTTGGAATAGAATAGAGAGGGGCTTAGCAACCTCATCTGCCAGTTCTCAGCACCCGTGGGTGTATCCCGTCGGGTCCCATGGACTTGAACACTTTCAGGTTCTTCAGGTGATCACGAACCTGAGCTTCACTTATGAGGGCAGTTCTTCCTCCCCGTCCCTGGCATCGTCTGCCATGACTCCAGGAGTGTGGCTGGAGGCCCTTGCAGTGAAGACTGAGGTAAAGAAGTTATTGAGTACCTCAGCCTTTTCCACATCACTTGTGACCATTTCACCAGTTTCCTTTCTGAGGGGGCCCACACCTTCCCTACTCTTCTTCTTGCCATTAATATACCTGTAGAAATTCTTAGTGCTCCCTTTAACCTCCCTGGCTAGATTCAATTCCAACTCTGCTTTGGCTTTCCTAACCAGGCCTCTTGCTGCTCGGGCAGCTTCCTTATATCCCCCCTGTTCTATCTGTCCTTCCCTCCACTTCCTGTAGAGTTTCTTTTTAAGTAATAGTGTGTCCAGGAGCTCCTTGTTCATCCAGGCAGGCCTCCTAGCGTTCTTCCCTGCTTTTCTCTTTGTTGGTATACATAGCTCCTGGACACAGAGGAGGTGGTCCTTGAATACTGACCAGCTGTCCTGGGTCCCTCTTCCCTCCAGGGCTTTGTCCATGACACTTTGGCTAGCAGATTCCTGAAGCGATCGAAGTCTGCACGCCTAAAGTCTAGGGTCATAAGCTTAGAATAGGTCCTCCTGATAGCCCTGAGGATATTAAATTCAACTGCTTCATGGTCACTGCAGCCAAGGCTGTCTCTGAGCCTCACATTGGTTACCAGCCCTTCCCTGTTGGTGAGAACAAGGTCCAGCATAGCACCTTTTCTTGTTGGTTCCTCTACCATTTGGAGGAGGAAGTTGTCTTCTATGCAGTCCAGGAACATCCTGGATTGCTGGTGCCTTGCTGTGTTGTCCCTCCAGCAGATGTCAGGGTGGTTGAAATCACCCATGAGGACCAGGGCTTGTGACCTGGAAGCCGCTTCTATTTGCCTGTGGAGGGCCTCATCTGCTTGGTTCTGCTGGTCAGGTGGCCTGTAGGAGACCCCCACAGTAATATCTCCTTCCCCTGTCTTGCCTTTAATTCTAACCCATATACTCTCAACTCTCACCATCTCATCATCCCTCCCCAGGTGGAGTTCTGCTGATTCCAGCTGGTTCTTGACATAGAGGGCAACACCTCCTCCTCTCCTTCCCTGCCTATCCTTCCTAAAAGCTTGTACCCGTCTATCCCTACATTCCATCATGGGAATCATCCCACCAAGTGTCAGTAATGCCACTATGTCATGGCCTCCCAGCAGCACGGTGGCCATTAATTCATCCTGTTTGTTGCCCAAGCTGCGTGCATTTGCATAGAAGCACTTCAGCTGGGCTGGCCCTGTCGTCCTCTTCTGCCAATTCCCCTTGGTTTCCACAGGGTGTCCTGGTGTGTCATCTGTGTCTCGCCTCAGGGCAGCAAGTTGAGAGCCCTTAGCAGCTCTCCATCCCACTGCCTCTGGTGAGCTGCCCCTCTGCTTCTCACAGGCCAGCAGGAGACTATTACCCCCTTCCCCTTTCAAATCTAGTTTAAAGCCCTTCAATGAGCCCTGCCAATTCCTGCCCCAGGATCCTTTTCCCCCTCTGGGACAAGTGTGTCCCATTAGTTGTTTGCAGCTCTGGTGCCTGTAACCAAGCCATGATTGTAGAACCCAAAGCCCTGTCGATGGCACCAGCCCCGGAGCCATGAATTGACCTGTTGGCTCTTCCTCAGTGTTCCTCATCCATCGCTGACATTAGAGGGATAGCAGAGAACACAACCTGAGCTCCTGATCCCTTTAGCAGGTGCCCCAAGGTTCTGAAATCTCTTTTAATTGATTGTGAGCCTCTTGTTGTTGCATCGTCACTACCCACCTGAAAGAGACCAGCAGTGGGAGTAGTCTGAAGGACTCACGAGGTTGGGAATTTTGCCTAAATGTCCTTTCCTTGGGCACCAGGGAGGCAGCAGATCTCCCTATGAAATGGGTCTGGTCTGCATATGGGCCCTCTGCTCCCTTCAGTAGGGAGTCTCCTATAACGATGACCCTGCGAGGTTTCTTTTCCGGTCTAGTTTGATAGCTGGCCTGAGGCAACCTGTCATTGGTGCAGCTTCTGTCTTCCTTGAGTCCTCGTCCTCACCTATGACCTGTTCCTCCTGCAGAGCCTCATACCTATTCTGTACCTGCACTGTAGGCAGTGCCTGCTCAAAGCAGGCTTGCTCCGTCTGCATTTCTTCTCCGTCGGGCAGAGACCGCTCCCATTGCCCTGCCCTTGTGGTTACTGCAGGGAGGCTGAGAGGCTTGCTGATGGGAAGGTACAAAACTCT
>JAAWVA010000030.1:28917387-29095724 GCA_015227895.2 Colaptes auratus
CCCTCAAAGGCATCTCTGAGAAGTCAGCAGCCTTCCCCTGGATACTTCAGCCCCAAACCTGCTTCCTGTGCTCTGATCCCTCTCTTATATCCCCTCCTACCCTGGAGTGACTCTGCTTGGCCCCTGGCACAGGGAGGAGTCTCTATCTGCACCTGAAGATGCTGAGCTTCTTTAGCCTGGGGAAGTGAAGGCTCAGGGTGATGTGCACCTGCTTGAATGGGGGTGTCAGCTGATGGAGCTTTTCTTGCTTGTGGACACAGAAGGAAGCCTTCAGAAAGTGCAACTGAAAGGTTCAGCTGGAGGCCAGGACTAAGAAATGTCACTCAAAGTGTAGAGCTGGGTGCAAGAGGTGACCCAGACGGAATCTGAGATCTTTGTGTGTCAAGGAACAGGCAGCAAGAGTGGAGAGGCCTGATGAAGTGTGGAATGTCAGGGGAGAGCTGGCTGGGAAGCAGATGGATGACAACAGCCTGAAGGGAAAGAGCTGCAGGCATGGACAGTGAAGCACAGCCTGCAGGAGGGATGGCCAAGGGCTCTGGCAAGGCTGAAAGGCTCAAGAGGTACAAGGTCTTGATCCTGTTTCCTTTTGGCAGCAGCTTCTGCCACCATGGCTGCTGAGATGAAGTTATAGTTGGAGTCTCTCAGGATCTGCCTTTCCAAGGCCTGAGGCTCAGAGCTTAGCCTTTCTCTTTCCTAACCCAAAGAATTTTTGTTCTGCTTCTGACTTCTTGAGCAGATTCCTTCAGTCTCCTCTCAGTGTGTGAGGCTCAGGCAAGATCCCCAAGTGCCCTATAGCTATTTGTGTCTCTGCAGTTTTCTTCAGGATTTCAATGCTCTTCATATCAAGGGAGAATTCTGTTAGCTTTCAGTTTAGGATTCTTTGATTCCAATATCCTCAACCCCTTCTCCACAGGGCTGCAGCTACACTCCCTACACCATGGGGTGTTTGCATCTCCCCTAGGCCTCTGCACCCCCATACAAAGGAAATTGTTGCCATTCCTGGCCATGAATGGCATGCTTGGGCAAATCCAATCCAAGCCCAAAGGCACCTCCCTCAGAAGAGAAAGCAGCAATGAGTTCTGCTGGGGCAGGAGGAGATCTGAGACACTGGAATGAATGGATGGAATTCAGCAAAGGAACAGAGATGTCAACAGGTTCAGTTGGTGCCAAGGGTCACTCTCTCACATTCACCATGGGAGAATCCTGCAGAGGAGAATCAGTTTGGGTGAGGATTAGAAAGATTGTGAAAGGAAAATCCCTTGGGGGCTGGAAGGATTTTACATGGAGCCTGGGAAGAAAGGCCTAAAGGAGCCTTTCTGTTGCCTCACAAGGTTCTGCTGTGGCATACACTGAATGTCCCCAGTTTCTAACATGACCCAGGAGTGTGACCAGGCCCCTCAGCAGAGACCACCCCTGGGTTGGTTTGCCCCCACCAGTCAGCATGGGGAAACCCATACACCCCACCTGCCTTTCCAGCAGTTCTTCTCAGCAATCACAGGAACTCCATCTCCATCCACTGTTCAGCAGGTGGGACTGGGCAGGACCAGCTGGGTTCACAGCTCCCCTGCTGGTCACTAACCAAGTGGCTTGAGCTAGGTGTCTTTCCCATTCCTAAAGGCTCCACCCCCCATGGCTTTTAGGGTGTCTTTAGCAAGCCAGTGTAGTGCTCGACTTCCCCCCAGCTGGGCATGGTGGGGGGTGTGGTAAATCCACTCAAAGCCATGGTCCTTTGCCCAGTCCCTTAGGAGATGTGTTCTTGAAGAGGCTTCCATTGTCCCATTCAATCCCCCGTGGGTGCTGTGAATCCACAGGACATGTCTCTCCAGGCCCAGGAGGGTGTTGTGAGCAGTGGCATGAGGTACTGGGGTAGGTCTCCAGCCAGCCTGTACTTGCCTCCACCATGGTCAGTACGTACTGCTGCCGCTGTGAGACCGAGGCAGGGTGATGGAGTCGATCTGCCAGGCCTCCTCCGTACTTATATTTCGACCATCTGCCCCATACCACAGAGGCCTCATGCGCTTGGCCTGCTTTGATGCAGCACAGATGTCACACCATGGATGACCTGTGAGATGCCCTCCATAGAGATTGGCACTGATGCTGTCCAGCCCACCGGGCTTGTGGCATCTCTCCCTTGGGTGTTCCCCAGAAGTGTGTCCTGGGGCCAGCAACTAATAACAGCTCACCCTTGTGTTCCCAATCCAAGTCTATTTGGGAGATTTTTGCAGCCAGATCTGCTTGGTGGTTATGCTGGTGTTCTTCAATGGCTCTGACTCCTGGGGACGTGCGCATCGATGTGGCCGTACCTTGATGTTGTGCAGCCTGTCCAGGCGGGCAGCGATGTCTTGCCACAGCTCAGAGGCCCAAACAGGCTTCCCTTTCTCTGTGCCACCCGGCCTCCTTCCATTCCTCAGCCACCCCCACAAGGCATTGGCTACCATCCAGAGTCAGTGTAGAGGTACAGCACTAGCCAGTTCTCTCGTTCTGCTATATCCGGGCCAGCTGGACAGCTTTTCCCTCTGCGTACTGACTGGATTCACCTTCTCCATCCCTTGCTTCCGCCACTTGCCTTGTTGGCTCCAAACAGCTGCCTTCCATCTCCGCTTGCTGCCTACAAGCCAGCAGGACCCATCTGTAAATAGAGCATAGCCCTTCTCATGGTCAGGGACATCGTTGTATGGGGAGCCTCCTCAGCACGGGTCACGGCCTGCTCTGGTGGCATCCCAAAGTCGCACCCTCTGGCCAGTTGGGTGATCACTTCCACTATGCCAGGGCTTCTAGAAGCTCCCCATTCGAGCTCGCTGCGTTTCAGGCCATCCACTTACTCCAGGTGGCATCTGTGGCATGATGTGGGTTGAGCCTCTTCCTTTGAACATCCAGGTCAGGACTGGAAGCCTGGAGCCAGAAGTAGAGGTGACTCAGTCCAATTACCTCAGAGGCAGCCCGGACGCCCTCATAGGCAGCTAGGATTTCCTTTTCTGTCGCGGTGTAGTTGGCCTTGGAGCCTTTGTAGCCCTTACTCCAGAAACCTAGGGGCCTGCCCTGGTTTCACCAGCAGCCTTCTGCCACAAGCTCCACGTAGGACCATTCTCACCAGCTGCAGTGTACAGCACTTCTTGATCTCTGGTCCGGTTCGAACAGTGGTCCCAGAGCCATAGCCTGGACCACCTCTCGTTTGATCTGGTCGAATGCCACCTGCTGCTCAGGTCCCCACACAAAATCATTTTTCTTCCTTGTCACATGGAAGAGAGGCTTCACAATCTGACTGTACCCGGAATGTGCATTTTCCAGAAGCCCACAAGCCCCAAAAAGGACTGTGTCTCTTTCTTGTTCGTGGGCTGCACCATAGTGGCTACCTGTTCACCACCTCCTGAGGGATGTGGCGACGGCCATCCTGCCATTGAACCCCAGGAACTGGATCTCCCTGGCAGGGCCTTTGACCTTACTTCTCTTGATGGCAAAGCCAGCCTCCAGCAGGATATCGATTATCTCCTCACCGTTCTGGTAGACTTCCTCTGCTGTCTCACCCCATACTGATGTCATCGATGAACTGCAGATGCTCAGGGGCTCCACCTTCTCTAAGGCAGTCTGGATCACCTCGTGGCGATGGTTGAACTATGGACCCAGCCCTGAGGCAACCCATTCCATTGGTACTGAACTCCCCTCCAGGTGAAAGCAAACTGTGGCCTGCATTCTTCTGCAATGGGAATGGAGAAAAAGGCATTAGCAATGTCACTTGTGGCATACCACTTGGCTGCCTTCGATTCCAGCTCGTACTGGAGCTCCAGCATGTCCAGCACGGCAGCGCTGATCAGAGGAGTCACCTCATTCAGGCCACGGTAGTCCACGGTCAGTCTCCATTCCCCATTTGCCTTCCGCACTGGCCATATCGGGCTGTTGAAGGGGGAGTGAGCCTTGCTGATCACCTTCTGGCTCTCCAGTCGTCGAATCAGTTGGTGTATGGGGTGCAGAGAGTCTCTGTTGGTCCTGGATTGCCTGCGATGCACTATGCGAGAGGCAATAGGTAGCTTCAAATCCTGCACCTTATGGCTGCCCACCACGGAGGGGTCATCCGACAGCTGGGGCTTGGTGGACAGCTGTTCTTTGCCTGCAGTCTCCACAGCTGCCACCCCAAATGCCCACTTGTGCCCCCTAGGCTCCTTGATGCATCCCTCCCGCAGAAAGTCAATGCCAAGAATGCAAGGTGCAGCTGGACCAGTCACTAGGTTGTGCTTTCCCCATTCATTCCCGGTCAGGCTTCTCTCAGCCTGCAGTACAGTCAGGTCTTGTGAGCCCCCTGGGACTCCCTGAATGCTTATGGTTCAGCCCCTTTGTACCTCGATGGTATCAGGGTGCATTGGGCCCCTGTGTCCACCAGAGCTGGGTACTTCAGGCTTCTGAAGTGCCAGGCCATTTTCACATACACATCCCAGGACACTCTGTTGTCCCTGGCCTCCACCTGGCTGGAGGTAGGGCACCTCTAATGCTGGCGGCAATGCCCACGCTTGTCACAGGGTCCTGTGTTCCTAGGGGAAGGGTCTCTTGAGCCAGAGGGACCCCTCTGGGAAACTGGGGCAGCCCTTCTGGAAGAGTTATCCCCAGTGTGGCCACCTTGCAGTTCCCGCACTCTGTTCCAGTGGGCAGATGTGGGTTGGCCATGCCAGGTGTCCATGTCCTCTCCGTGGTCACAGAGGAACCTCCACAGAGACCCTCTTGACATCCCCCAGTTGGCTTGGGGTGATCTCCTAGGGGAAGTTCGCCTGTTCCTGATTGCTGAAACCTGGATCCATTCTGAGGGAGAAGGGGAAAGGAGGCATCACTCCCCCTTTTCAGTTCAGATATGGAGGTCTTGATCTCTTTGACAATGTCTTTGGCCATAGTTTCTATGGCTGAGATCAGGGGTTTCTGATTTACGCTGTCCTCATATTCCCTTAAATCATTGCAAACTCACAGACAGTTTTAGGACTTCCATCCTGTCCAGTCAGGAGTATCCCTCCTCACGTGGGAGCATATTTCTGAGGAGCACCCTGGGTGAGTTTCTTCACAAAGGGCCGTCTCATGGGCACCTCATCTGGGTCCGAAGGGAGCTGGCCATCCCCATCAATTATTTCCAGCACAGCCATCTGTCTCAGGTAGCAAATGCCCTGTTCCATAGTTGTCCATCTGACTGGGGCCCAGGGCAGGTCATCCCTTGAGCGGTACCGGCTCTTGATGGCATTGAGGGTACGGGCCCAGAGAGTGTGTGTTCCATCGAGTTTGGCTAACTCTTTGTCCAGAGCAGCATCACGAGTCAGGGAGCCTGAATGCTTTGCCTCCCTCTTATCCGGGTCCACTGTGTCCACCCCCTCGTCCCAGCATCTCAGGGCCCAGCTCAGTATTGGCTCACCCTCTTTCCTTGCGTAATCCAGACGAGTTTGCCTTAGTTCCTCTCTGGGTAACGATGTGACAGTTATTTCCTGGTCTGACTCATCTTCAGCCACCGCTGGGTTCTCTGAGGTGCTGGGCCTGCTGAGGTTCCTTCCTCACCATCTGTGCTTGGCGATGATTTTTGACTTCTTTTTCTGCGTGTGGTGACTGGTGCCAGAGAGACTGCATTGGCAGGAGCATTAGGGGTTAACTGTGGAGCTGCTGGTGGTGGGGCAGACCCTTGTGCCTGGGGCTCAGGCTGAGATCTGGCACACTCATTACAACCCGACCCCTCCCTCTTTGTGTTTACAGAGTGCTTACAATGCCCACAGCAGACACATCCCCAGTCGTTAAGAGTGCAAAGGAGTGTGTTATCACCCTCCAAACAGCTTAATGGGTTAGCTCCTCCCCCACCCAACACGGTGTGACTGGTTGAGGCTATGCTTTAAGAAAGAGACAGTTGCTGAACACTCTGGCTGAATGGTTTGATATTTAAACAAAAACAAGATAGTCTAAACTAATTTCATTGGTAGATTGTAGAATGCAGCTTTGGGTTTGGGTTCTGCCAGTCTGATCTGAGTTCAGTCTGTGCTTCTCTGTCCTGTGGGCTGGACAGCTTCTCTCTTTCTGAAGCAGGAACGGCCTTGGTTAACAGAGCTAACAGATAAGAAAACTAATTCTTGCATTCGCTTTGAGCTAACAGAATTTTTCTCCTTAATTGCCTTACTCTCTCTCTCTCTAACCCTTTTTGGGAAAAAGGGGAGGTAGGGAGGGAGAGAGGGGGTTTAGGAATCCCCTGGCCAGCTGGAGGGAAAAAGCTTTTCTGCACTGTGTTCATTGCTGTGTATTTCTGTTATATTGTAAATATTGTATATTTGTGTACATATTCATTGCATTCCATTTCTGCCTGTAAATATAGCTTTCATCTGCTTTTCTGACTGAGCTAGCTGTGGTCTCTTTCTTTGTGTGTGGGGGAGGGAACTTTCTCACCCCACCACACCCTCCCCAACCTTCCCATTGCTGTCACTGCCCACCTGGGGCTTACACAGGTGGTTCAGCAGAATGTGTTCTAATCCAAGGGCCTCTGAAGGACAGAGTGGATAAGGACAAGGCTGACCCTGACTGGCTGCAAGGGATCCTGAAGTCAAATCTCTTTCTATGGCTGTGCCTGGAGAGAAGCACCAAGCACAAAGATACAGGGACAGAGCTGGCTGCCTCCAGTGGAAATAGAGCCCCCAACATGGTGACAGCAAAGGTGTCTGTCTAAAGACACAGAGAGGTGGAGAGGAGGTTGGCAGAGTGTGCCCTGGAGTTCAGTTTCCTTCTGCTAAAGCTCAGGACAAGCACTCACAAAGCTTCAACATTCTCAGAGGATGAGACCTGATCCTGGAGAAGTCTGACTTGGTGCTGGCTCTTGGTGCAGGTTGTGCCTGAGAGACGTCTGAGTGGGGGAGATGCTGGACACAGCTGCTGTGATCCAGGGAGCTCCAAGGCTCTGGCTTGAGGGTCACTGTTTTGAGAGGTGAGATCATTTACTTCCATCAGGTGCTTCTCTGATCTGGAGAACTTTGGTTGCTGAATCATCCTGGGATCTTTTGCCACTTGCACAGACCCTGAAGTTTTTGACTTTCAGAGTTTTCTATCACCTGATTGTTGGCTGTGATCCAAGCACAGATGCACTGAGCTGGCAGGAGGTGACAAAGCTCCAATCCATAGGGAGAGCACTGCAAGGCTGGGAGAGCGAGGGTGCAGCACACCAAGGACACCTCACAGGGCTCTATTTCTCTCTGTCCTGATCCATACCTGCCTTAACCCTGGGCTAGTTCATGGCCTAAGCAAGGGCGGAGGGGGAATCCCATCAGGTCTTGAGAAGGTTTCCAGTGACAGGGGGACTGTGCCAGCACAGCCTGGTCCATGACCTGAGTCCATTTCACTCAGCCAGAGTGGCTGTGTGGTTGCCTCCTGTCTCTGTGCCTCTCAACAGAGAATGTCATCATCCAATCAGAATGGGAAGGACATTTGGTGGTTCCTTAGCCTCCAAAGTCTTCTTCAATGCCACTCAGTGACACAAAGCACACAGGAAACACTGATGATGGGAAATGTCTGCAGCAGTGAGACTTTCTTGGCCATCCTCCTAACTGTAACTGCAAACCAATGTGGAACAGCAAGCAGAGAGCAGAGCAGGCAGGAAAATCACAGTGGCTGTGCCACCAGGGGCAGTGTCCCATCTGTTGCTGGACACCACCCAAACAGCACTTCCCACCAGCAGTGTTCTTCATCCCTCTTGATCCCTTTTGAGGATTCAATGGATCTCTACCGTACCATAGTGGACTGTGAGAAGTCTTTTATCCTGATTCTCCTGGTTTTTGTAGCAGGCTGATGGAATCAGGATGCTGGAGGAGCTGTTGGATTGCAGTGAAATTCTTCCCAGTGGGTGTAGGTTGTAGCTAACCATACAACATGTGAGCAAAGACACATCCTGGTGAGCAGTGATTGGCACAGAGAATTTCCAATCACAGCCAATGAGTACAGAGACATCACACAGACAGAAACTGAACTGATTGCTGTGGTGGTACATCCTCACAGGTCCTGAAGGTCACTGCCACGAGGGCCAACCCTGTCCTGGGACCATCCCTGCCAGGCCAACCCCACAGGACTGCTCCCTGCTGTCTGGAGGGAGGCTCCTGAGTCCTGCTAAGGGAGCCTGCCTACCGGCTAGCCTACATTCCATCCCCTGTCCTCTGTCACGGCAGGGAGAAGGTTGTCTCCACCATTCCCATCCAGACCAGACCAGGAACCAGCCCCGGCGCCAGCAGCCTGCTGGAACCTAACCTTGTTACTAACAAAGGACACAGTGAATCTTCCACCTGCTTCCTACTCACTGATGTTCAGTTCAAAGCACCTGTGCCTAGCAGCACATTACTAGTCCAAGCCTCTGATGTATTGTAATACCTCTGTATAGAGTTAAGCAGCTGCCAGCGTCTTGTCGAGTCGCCACCTGGTGGACAAGCAGTGGAATTGCAGTCTGAGTTATATGAATAGAAATTAATTCTGCAAATATTCTAATTGAGTGCAAATTATCAATCCTGAACCATTTCTGGGATGTATTTCACAGTCGAGCACTAGAATATGGATATAAAATAGTGACTCGTTGGTTAGTGATATATTTAATAAGTAATACAAATTAATATTTTTATAACTCATATTTCATATTCATAAATTAATAACCTCTTCATCACACCAAGAAATTTAATCTCTTATCCTGGATATTGACATTTGGAAGGTGGAATGACCAACCCACTCTTGGTGGGCTCATAGGAAGGGAATTGTCTCCCTCTCTCCCTGCCCAGCCCCCTGCAGTGGGGGAGTCTTACTGGGGTCTGCATTGAAAATACCACACCTCACAATACAGACTGGGCCCCTCCCATCCTCTCTACTCAGTCCCCTGCTCTAACACAGTGGAGCTGAACTCCTCCTGCACCTCACCCCATACAGCTCATCCCCTCCCAAACCCACCCCTCACCCTGACGCTGCCCCCATTGCTCATCTTGGCCCCAGCCTTTACCCTTGGCATTGATCCTTTGACCTTAACCCCAGGCCTCAACCTAGCCCCAACACAAACCCTGCCCCTCAGAGCTGGCCCTCACCTGAGCCCTGCCCAACACTCTCAGCAGGACAGCTGAAGGAAGGAAACTCATTAACTCCTCACTAACTGTTAGAAACTTTCCCACTCATTAGAGTAGTTCTCAGCCATCAATAAAGGAACCATTGAGCTTGGTAGAGCTGGAGAAGGCCACCCAGGGGGGTCACGTTTGGCCTGACAGTGCTGGAGTTGGTGTCCCCTGGTGCCCACTGGTCGCCGGTGTGGGGGTGAATATGCCAGGTGAGGGAGGAGCTGTGGCTGAAGCCCTTGCTGCAGCCAGTGCAGGGGAAGGGCTGGCACTGGTGTGGTGCAGCGGTGCTGGCTGAGGGTGGACATCCGGGTGAAGCTCTGGCCTCAGGCAGCTCAGAGATGCAGCTGCTTCTCAGTGACAGAGAAGTAAGAAGACTGTGTGTGACTTTTTGCAATGGGGGGATCAGCCCCCTAACTCCTGTGCTGAGTCCCCTGGTTGCAATGCTGGGCCTTTAGGGGATGACACACCCTGGTACCCAACCACACCCCTCTGGCCATGCAACTGACCCTTGACCACCTAGAGCTCAGGGGGTTGACCCCCTAAATTCCTGGCACAATGACCCTCAAAACCTTACAAGAGGTGAGATGTGGTGGGGAGGAGAGTCTGGGGGGCATTGAGAGGTGCTCCGGGGTCAGCAGGAGACTGGGTCTTGCTGCTGTTCCAAAGTTGGGTTCCTTACTCTCTGGGCTGCTCCAGGGGACAGATCTGCAAACTCTGCTCTGCCTAGCCCAGAGATTCAGGGCTGATAAGGAGAAGGTATGGCCCCAGTCAGAGAGAAGCAAAGGGCTCAGAGGAGAGGACTGAACTGCAAGGCATAGCTCAGTGTTGACCAGGGTTCTACAGCAGAGCAGGCAGGGCTCCTGAAGATAGGAGGTGTTCTGTGGAGACTCAGCTCCTTGCCCAGCAGACAACCAAGAGCACAAATCTGCAAGGCAGGAGCACAAGTGAGAGGCCTGCAGGCAGCCTCTCCCAGGCCTTGGCTGCTGATTCCTCCCACTGCCTGCAGGTTCCTCCTCATTTGCTGCTCAGGGCTCTGCTGCCTGCAACTCTATTGGCAATTCTATTGGCAACTCTATTGGCAACTCTATTGCTCTGGCCCCTGGTGTCCTCCCTCACCCTGCTCACAGAGCCCACCCCACCCACTGAGTGCTCAGCTCTGCCCTGCAAGCATCTCCTGCCCACAGGGCTCTGGCCAAGGGGGACTCTGTGCTGTCCACTCCTCAAGAGAAGATGGGAGAAGCCCTGAGGAGACAAAGAAGGGATGTGCACAACCCATTGACACACATGAAAGCCAAAGAGCCTCATTTGAAGGGCTGTTGTTTCTTTCTCTCCCTGATCAAGTCTCTGAGATTATATTTCAGAGGAATTCTGACCCAGCTCCAGAACCAGTGCCTGGTGACCACTGACTCCAGCTGAAGATACAGATGAGGAGCATGCTGTTAAGGGTGCTGTGGTTTGGATTTGTTACCCAGCCAGTGCTGAGAGCAGACTCTGTCCTCACTGCATGGATCACTTGGGCACACACCAGTGGCAACTCCGTGTACGATGTACACCACTTGCCCACTCCTCTATTCCTCCTCCTTGCAGTAAGGACACTCACCATGGCCCAAGCACAAGCTCCTTGGGACCAGGTGCTGCTAAGCTCCACTGGAAGTGCTGAAACCCCACAGAACAAGGCAGGCTAAGCTCTCTCTTGGTTTCCCTGGAAATGAAAGGTACAGCAAACCTGCCTGGGGCTGGGGCAGCTCTCCTCAGGTGGCTCAACTGCAATCCATGGCAGAAGAGCAAATGCAGACTGGATGCAGGGAGTCAATGGATCTACTCACCAGGAACCAAATGAAAGGAGAATCTTCTACACCCATTTTACCAACCCAGAGCACAAAGACTGTAACACAACAGCCCATCCAGACTCAGGTTGTTGGTGTAACGTCCCCATGACCAAACCCATAACTGGGTTTTGTATTTGGGGTTCCGTGGACAGTCCTGAAACCAATCCCCATGCACCCCACAGGACACTGTGCACAGAGACCATGTGCTGGGCTGGGCAGGGACTGGCTTGAGAGCAGTCATGAAGAAAAGGCCATGGTGGTGCTGGTGGAGGAGAAGCTCAACAGGAGGCAGCAGTGAGCACTTGCAGCCCAGAGAGGCAACCAGAGCCTGGGCTGCAGCCTGTAGATCCATGTTGATCAATGACTTAGTTTGAAATAGAATCAATCTATATAAGAACCCAAAAAGGGAGTGGTAATGAAAAGTTGAGATGGTCTTCATGTCTGTATGAGGCCCTGGAGGTGATGAGATGTGCAACCAAACCATGTGAGAAAGGATGGGAATGAAAAAGAACCAAGTGCTACATCCTTGAAGCAGATGGGAAAGACAAGTGGGGAGAAGAGCCCCTGCTCAAATCCAGATGCAACAGTGAGCTGAGTGGGGATAGGCTGTGGGAAAGGGGAGTTGTAACATTCACCTATGCCTGAAGAAGGAGCCACAGGCTCTGCAGGTCTGGGCCCCTTGGCTCCCCTTGCAGCCCTGGTCCTGTTCTCAACTGCTCTGTTTGTATCTCAGCTCATGGTGCTGGAACCAGCTGGGCCTGCACCACAATATTTGTCACAGCTCTGGAACACCACCACAGCAATCAGTTCAGTTTCTGTCTGTGTGATGTCTCTGTAATCATTGGCTGTGATTGGAAATTCTCTGTGCCAATCACTGCTCACCAGGATGTGTCTTTGCTCACATGTTGTATGGTTAGCTACAACCTACACCCACTGGAAAAAATTTCACTGCAATCCAACAACTCCTCCAGCACCCTGATTCCATCAGCCTGCTGCAACCACCAGGAGAAGCAGGACAAAAGACTCTGCCCAGAGTCCACCCTGACACTGAAGAAATCCATTGAGTGCTAAAAGTAATCAAGAGGAGTGGAGAACACTGCTGGTGGGAAGTGCTGTTTGGATGGTGTCCAGCAGCAGCTGGGACACTGCCCCTGGTGGCACAGCCACTGTGATTTTCCTGCCTGCTCTGCTCTCTGCTTGCTGTTCAGCATTGGTTTGCAGTTAGAGTTAGGAGGATGGCCAAGCAAGTCACACTGCTGCAGACATTTCCCATCATCAATGTTTTCTGTGTGCTTTGTGACACTGAATGGCATTGAAGAAGACTTTGGAGGCTAAGGAACCACCAAAATTCCTTCCCATTCTGATTGGATGATGACATTCTCTGTTGAGAGGCACAGAGACAGGAGGCAACCACACAGCCACGCTCTGGCTGAGAGAAATGCACTCAAGTCACAGAGCAGATTGTGGTGGCACAGTGCCCCTGTCACTGCTAACCTCCTCAAGACCTGATGGGATTCCCCCTCCCCTCTTGCTTAGGCCATGAACTAGCCCAGGGTAAGGCAGGTATGGATCAGGACAGAGTGAAATAGAGCCCTGAGAGATGTCCTTGGTGTGCTGCACCCTCACTATCCCAGCGTTGCCCTGCTCTCCCTATGGCTTGGGGGTTTGTCAGCTCCTGCCAGCTCAGTGCATCTGTGCTTGGATCACAGCCAACAGGGAGGTGATAAGAAACTCTGAAAGTCAAAACCTTCAGGGTCTGTGCAAGTGGCAAAAGATCCCAGGATGATTCAGCATCCAAAGTTATCCAGTTCAGAGAAACACCTGATGGAAGTCAATGATCTCCACCTCTCAAAACAGTGACCCTAAAGCCAGAGCCTTGGAGCTCTCCTGGATCACAGCAGCTGTGTCCAGCATCTCCCTCACTCAGACATCTCTCAGGCACAACCTGCACCAAGGGCCAGCACCAAGTCAGACTTCTCCAGGCTCAGTTCTTGTGCCCTAAGAATGCCAAAGCTTTGTGAGAGGTTGCTTGAGCTCCAGCAGGAGGAAACCAAACTCAAGTCAGCCTCTCTGCCAGCCTCTTTTCCACCTCTCTGTGTTAGGACAGACACCTTTGCTGTCACCAGAGTCAAGGTTTCTATCTTGCACTGAACCCAGCCAGCTCTGTCCCTGTGTCTGTGTGCTTGGTGCTTCTCTCCAGGCACAGCCATAGAAAGAGATTTGACTTCAGTGTCCCTTGCAGGCAGTCAGGGTCAGCCTTGTCCTTATCCGCTCTGTCCTTCAGAGGCTCTTGGATTAGAACACATTCTGCTGAATCACCTTGTAAGCCCCAGGTGGGCAGTGACAGCAATGGGGAGGTTGGGGAGGGC
The DNA here is from genome assembly GCA_015227895.2 of Colaptes auratus. NCBI lineage: Eukaryota > Metazoa > Chordata > Aves > Piciformes > Picidae > Colaptes > Colaptes auratus. Next base: position 28,930,663 of record JAAWVA010000030.1, read on the forward strand.
AAGGAGCAAAGTTGTCCATTCAATGTCAGCCCTGAAGGACAGATGTTCCTGCAAGTGCAGATGTCCTGCTGAGACAGCCTGGGTCAGTGTCATTTGGGGAATTCTCATCTCTGAGCTAAACTGAAATGGAGTAATATATTTTATCTATGACATAAAAAAACCTGAGCTTTGTGAGGTGCACTTTGAAATCCTGAAGAAGATTGCAGAGACACAAACATCTCCTTAGGGCACTTGGGACTCATTGCAGGAACCTCAGTTACTGAGGGAAGACTGAAGAAACTTCTTCAGAAGTCAGAAGGACAACACAAAGTGCCTTGAAGCACTGATTGGCCCCACTGAGGGCATTACCAACAAAGCCTCCCAAGGGCTCCTTAGAGCAGCTCAGTGGAGGCCATGATTGCAGCAGACAAAGGCAAAGTGCAGGAGAGCAAACTCTGGGTTGGGTTTATGGAGCAGAAAGGCCAAACCCTGAGCACAGTGCCTGGGCAGGCAGATCCTGTCCCTCATGTATGGGTCAGGGCTGCTCAGGTGCTGTGGGGTGTGGGGTTTGTGATGCTGAGGGGAAGGTTAAGGGGATGAGAGTCCCCAGCCTTCCTGGGGGTGTTTAAGGAAGCACTGAGGACCCCCCTGGTGCCTTAAGAAGTCTCCTCACAGCCCTTGGTGGTGGGTGATTGCCATAGCCAAGAAGGCAAAGCCTTGGGTTCTCCTGATGACTTCCAGCCTTGCCAGTGCCCATTGCCATCCCCACCACAGGTTGTCCTACACTGTCCCCCACACTGGCTTTGCTTTCTGCAGCAGAAAGGCCAAGCCCTGACCACAGAGACTGGGCAGTCAGATGCAGAGAGGCTCAAGCTAAAGTTTCCTCTCCCTGTCCTTGGTGACAGAGGCAACTGCCATAGACAGGAGGAGAAAGACCTGAGTCGTGTTGAGCTTTCAGCCTTGCAGGTGGTGCTACACTGCCCCATGCCTGCAGCTATACAATACAATATGATACAATACACCATGTTGGAAGAGACCTTCATGATCATTGCGTCCAACCTATCAACCAGTCCAACCCAGCCAAACAACTAGATCATGGCATCAAGCACCCCATCAAGTCTCCTCCTGAACACCTCCAATGATGGTGACTCCACCACCTCCTCGGGCAGACCATTCCAATGGGCATCACTCTCTCTGTATTGAACTTCCTCCTAACATCCAGACTAAACCTCCCCTGGCGCAGCTTGAGACTGTGTCCTCTTGTTCTGGTGCTGCCTGCCTGGGAGAATAGACCCTTCAGGTAGCTGTAGAGAGCATATAAGGTCACCCCTGAGTCTCCTCTTCTCCAGGCTAAGCATAGTTTCATAGTTTCATAGTGTGACTGGTTGAGGCTGTGCCTTTAAGAAAGAGACAGTTGCTGAACACTCTGGCTGAATGTTTTGATATTTGAACAAAACCAAGATAGTCTAAACTAATTCATTGGTAGATTGTAGAGTGCAATTTTGAGTTTGGGTTCTGTTAGTTCAGTCTGTGTCTGGTCTGGGTTCAGGCTGGGTGCAGTCTGTGCTTCTCTGTCCTGTGGGCTGGACGGCTTCTCTCTTTCTGAAGCAGGAACGGCCTTGAGTTAACAGCTAACCAGAGAAGAAAACTAATCCTTGCATGTGCTTTTTTTGAGCTAACAGAATTTTCTTCCTTAATTGCCTTTCTCTCTCTCTCTAACCCTTTTTGGAAAAAGGGGAGGTGGGGAGGGAGAGAGGGGGGTTCAGGGAACGCCCCTGGCCGGCTGGAGGGAAAAGATTTTTCTGCATTGTGTTCATTGCTGTATTTTCCTGTATATATTGTAAATATTGTACATTTGTGTACATATTCATTGCATTCCCTTTCTGCCTGTAAATATAGCTTTCATCTGCTTTTCCGACTGAGCTAGCTGTGGTTTCTTTCCCTGTGTGTGGGGAGGGAACTTTCTCACCCCACCACACATAGTTTCATAGTTTCAGTTAGGGTTGGAAGGGACCACAAGGATCATCTAGTTCCGACACCCCTGCCATGGACAGGGACACTCTACACTAGATCAGGCTGGCCAGAGCCTCATCCAGCCTGGTCTTAAACACCTCAAGGGACGGGGCCTCAACCACCTCTCTCGACAACCCATTCCAGGGCCTCACCACCATCATGGTGAAGAACTTCCTCCTCACATCTAGCCTGAATCTCCCCACCTCCAGCTTCATTAAATTCCCCCTAGTCCTTTCACTCCCTGATAGCCTGAAAAGTCCCTCCCCAGCCTTCTTGTAGGCCCCCTTCAGATACTGGAAGGCTGCAATGAGGTCACCTTGGAGCCTTCTCTTCTCCAGACTGAACAGCCCCAACTCCTTCAGTCTGTCCTCATAGGAGAGGTGCTCCAGCCCTCTGATCATCCTCGTGGCCTTTCTCTGGACACCTTCCAGCACCTCCAGATCCCTCTTGTAATAGGGGGCTCCAGAACTGGACTCCAGGTGGGGTCTCACCAGAGCTGAGTAGAGGGGGAGAATCACCTCCCTTCACCTGCTGGCCACACTTCTCCTGATGCAGTCCAGGATCTGATTGGCTTTCCGGGCTGCAAGTGCACATTGAGAGCTCATGTTGAGCTTCTCGTCCACCAGCACCCCCAAGTCTCTCTCCTCTGGGCTGCTCCCCAGCCAGTCACTGCGCAGCCTGGATTTGTGCCTGGGATTTCCTCGACTCAGATGCAGGACCCTGCCCTTGGTCTTGTTGAAGCTCATGAGGTTGGCTTGTGCCCAGCTCTCCAGCCTGTCCAGGTCCCTCTGGATGGCATCCCTTCCCTCCAGCGTGTCTGCTGCACCACACAGCTTGGTGTCATCAGCAAACCTGCTGAGGGTGCACTCAATGCCACTGTCCATGGCACCCACAAAGATGTTGAACAAGCCTGGTCCCAGGACTGATCCCTGAGGGACTCTGCTTGTCCCTGGCCTCCACTGGGACATGGACCCATTGACAGCCACTCTTTGGGTGGGGCCATCAAGCCAGTTCCTTATCCATCTGGTGGTCCATCCATCAAACCCGTGTGTCACCAGCTTGGAGACCAGGATGTGGTGTGGGACAGTGTCAAAGGCTTTGCTCAGGTCCAGGTAAATGACATCAGTTGCTCGCCCCTCATCTATTAATGCTGTCACTTGTTCATAGAAGGCCACCAGGTTTGTCAGGCAGGATTTGCCCTTGGCAAAGCCATGCTGACTGCTCCCAATCACCTCTTCACTACTCTTCTGAGTCAGTAGTGCCTCCAGGAGGATCTGCTCCATGATCTTTCCGGGCACAGAGGTGAGACAGACTGGCCTGGAGTTCCCTGGTTCCTCCTTCTTACCCTTTTTGAAAATGGGAGCAATATTTGCCCTTTTCCAGTCTGTGGGGACTGCCCCAGTCTGCCATGACTTTTGGAATAGAATAGAGAGGGGCTTAGCAACCTCATCTGCCAGTTCTCAGCACCCGTGGGTGTATCCCGTTGGGTCCCATGGACTTGAACACTTTCAGGTTCTTCAGGTGATCACCAACCTGAGCTTCACTTATGAAGGGCAGTTCTTCCTCCCCATCCCTGGCATCGTCTGCCATGACTCCAGGAGTGTGGCTGGAGGCCCTTGCAGTGAAGACTGAGGTAAAGAAGTTATTGAGTACCTCAGCCTTTTCCACATCACTTGTGACCAGTTCACCAGTTTCCTTTCTGAGGGGGCCCACACCTTCCCTACTCTTCTTCTTATCATTAATATACCTGTAGAAATTCTTAGTGCTCCCTTTAACCTCCCTGGCTAGATTCAATTCCAACTCTGCCTTGGCTTTCCTAACCAGGCCTCTTGCTGCTCGGGCAGCTTCCTTATATCCCCCCTGTTCTATCTGTCCTTCCCTCCACTTCCTGTAGAGTTTCTTTTTAAGTAATAGTGTGTCCAGGAGCTCCTTGTTCATCCAGGCAGGCCTCCTAGCGTTCTTCCCTGCTTTTCTCTTTGTTGGTATACATAGCTCCTGGACACAGAGGAGGTGGTCCTTGAATACTGACCAGCTGTCCTGGGTCCCTCTTCCCTCCAGGGCTTTGTCCCATGACACTTTGGCTAGCAGATTCCTGAAGCGATCGAAGTCTGCACGCCTAAAGTCTAGGGTCATAAGCTTAGAATAGGTCCTCCTGATAGCCCTGAGGAGATTAAATTCAACTGCTTCATGATCACTGCAGCTAAGGCTGTCTCTGAGCCTCACATTGGTTACCAGCCCTTCCCTGTTGGTGAGAACAAGGTCCAGCATAGCACCTTTTCTTGTTGGTTCCTCTACCATTTGGAGGAGGAAGTTGTCATCTGTGCAGTCCAGGAACATCCTGGATTGCTGGTGCCTTGCTGTGCTGTCCCTCCAGCAGATGTCAGGGTAGTTGAAATCACCCATGAGGACCAGGGCTTGTGACCTGGAAGCCGCTTCTATTTGCCTGTGGAGGGCCTCATCTGCTTGGTTCTGCTGGTCAGGTGGCCTGTAGGAGACCCCCACAGTAATATCTCCTTCCCCTGTCTTGCCTTTAATTCTAACCCATATACTCTCAACCATCTCATCATCCCTCCCCAGGTGGAGTTCTGCTGATTCCAGCTGGTTCTTGACATAGAGGGCAACACCTCCTCCTCTCCTTCCCTGCCTATCCTTCCTAAAAAGCTTGTACCCGTCTATCCCTACATTCCAATCATGGGAATCATCCCACCAAGTGTCAGTAATGCCCACTGTGTCATGGCCTCCCAGCAGCACGGTGGCCATTCATTCATCCTGTTTGTTGCCCAAGCTGCGTGCATTTGCATAGAAGCACTTCAGCTGGGCTGGCCCTGTCGTCCTCTTCTGCCAATTCCCCTTGGTTACCACAGGGTGTCCTGGTGTGTCATCTGTGTCTCGCCTCAGGGCAGCAAGTTGAGAGCCCTTAGCAGCTCTCCATCCCACTGCCTCTGGTGAGCTGCCCCTCTGCTTCTCACAGGCCAGCAGGAGACTATTACCCCCTTCCCCCTTCAAATCTAGTTTAAAGCCCTGTCAATGAGCCCTGCCAATTCCTGCCCCAGGATCCTTTTCCCCCTCTGGGACAAGTGTGTCCCATTAGTTGTTTGCAGCTCTGGTGCCTTGTAAACCAAGCCATGATTGTAGAACCCAAAGCCCTGTCGATGGCACCAGCCCCGGAGCCATGAATTGACCTGTTGGCTCTTCCTCAGTGTTCCCTCATCCATCGCTGACATTAGAGGGATAGCAGAGAACACAACCTGAGCTCCTGATCCCTTTAGCAGGTGCCCCAAGGTTCTGAAATCTCTTTGAATTGATTGTGAGCCTCTTGTTGTTGCATCGTCACTACCCACCTGAAAGACCAGCAGTGGGGAGTAGTCTGAAGGACTCAGGAGGTTGGGAATTTTGCCTATAATGTCCTTTCCTTGGGCACCAGGGAGGCAGCAGATCTCCCTATGAAATGGGTCTGGTCTGCATATTGGCCCTCTGCTCCCTTCAGTAGGGAGTCTCCTATAACGATGACCCTGCGAGGTTTCTTTTCCGGTCTAGTTTTGATAGCTGGCCTGAGGCAACCTGTCATTGGTGCAGCTTCTGTCTTCCTTGAGTCCTCGTCCTCACCTATGACCTGTTCCTCCTGCAGAGCCTCATACCTATTCTGTACCTGCACTGTAGGCAGTGTGCTGCTCAAAGTAGCAGGCTTGCTCCGTCTGCATTTCTTCCGTCGGGCAGAGACCTGCTCCCATTGGCCCTGCCCTTGTGGGTTACTGCAGGGAGGCTGAGAGGCTTGCTGATGGGAAGGTACCAAACTCCCTGTTCCACTAAGAGTCACCCCCTGTTCTGGTTTAGTAGAGGTTAGATTTTGGAAATAGTCAATGTTCCTTTTGCTGTCTCTTACAGCTCTTAGCCTTTCTACCTCTTCTTTTAGTTCAGCCATGTAGTGGGTTGAGGCAGCCCCCCTCCCCACCACGGGCAAAAATAACAACTCAGACAAACGGATTGCAAAAGTGATGGAAAGTTTAAATGAAAAAGCAGTGAATGTTTACAGAGAGCCAGAAGTGCAGTGACAAAAGAAAATCCCAAAACATTCCCAGAAAGATCCCATCCCCACCTGGGGGTACATCCAAGACCCCCAGGGCTCCTTCTTCCCCCCTCCCCACTGCTAGGCTAGTCTCCGCTGGCCAGATCTGAGACTGCCCATCCCCCTGTGGCCTTGGGGCCTAGCCAGGCCCATGGCCGGGAGACAACATCTCCCCCAGTTACCGGGGTGATGGCGAGGAAGCAAGAGGAGGTGCCAGACCTCGCACTGGATCTTATAGTGGTGGTGCAGAGAATTATGGTAGAAATACCTAGTTTCCTGTGTCCACCCACTGGGCTGGACCTCTGGACACAGGAAGCACCTCATGTAGCAGAGGGCACCCAGCCCAAACTGCAACATGCCACCCCTTATTTCATACCATAATCTCTGCACCCCAAACATATCATCAAATCAGAAATCTTCTGATGACATGTCCAGCAAAGTCCTTATCTTCATCTGGGCGTCCACCCAAACAATCTCTCATTCAGGCTCAAGCATCAGTCCATTCCAGTTCTTCTTCTCTCATCTAATGGAACCTCCCAGTGATGCAGAGTTCACTCTTCTGCGGTGCAAGCTCTTCATGGATCCGTTGGAGATGCTGGTCACCTGGAAAAGCCTCACAACTCCTCACCCCTTTATTTCCATCTCTATTTACTCAGCGGCATATTTCCACCCCTGGGGCAAGCCAGTCAGAACAATCAGGCTCTAACTGCTTCTCCACCCCTCCAGGGAAAACGGCGCGCTGAGCCTTCCACAACCCTGCACGGACCTATCCCAAGCCCAGTGCTGACCGCTTCCAGCCGCGGCCCGAGGCTCCACAGATGCATGTCACAGTACACCGCCCTCCCGCTGGGCGTTCGCGTACCGAGGCGTGACAGCATCAGACTACACAACCCTCCCCCAGAGGAGGGAAGGGCTGCACCACAACCTACTGAGAAGAAGGGAGGTAGTGCCAGGTGCTTGGCGCCATTTTCAGAACTCGTCCGAAAGATCGGGGAAGAGACTAGGGCCGGCCCTGCTACAGCCCGAGAGCACGGCCGGGGCCGCCGCCGCCACTTCGAGCGCACGGCCAGGGCCGCCGCCGCCACAGCCCGAGTGGACGGCCGGAGGCCGCCGTCGCCACTCAGAGCACGGCAAGAGCCCACCGCCGCCGCAGCCCGAGTATACAGCAGGGCTCCAGCCACCTCTATCGCCGCGGTACAGAATCAAAATCACCTCCACCCCTCGGGCATTCAAACAGCTCCTCCAGCGAAAGCCATAAACGCGTTCTCAGAGCCCTTGAGAACGGCTTTCCAGCTGGGGTCCCCGTTCGCCCTCCTGAGTTTCGGGAGCTGGGCTCGCCCGCTCGCCACGGCTGGCTCTATCCCCGCAGCGAGAACGGACCTGACTTTGATCTGCTCGCCGCTGCCCCTCCCCCCCTCCCCCGCTTCACTCCCCGCCGCTTCTGTCGCTCCACAGAGAATAAAGGTGGAGGAAGGGCAGGTCCCGCGTTCTTAAGCGGTACCCCAATTCCGATGGTCAAGAACCACCCCTGCATAAAACAGCAGGAGGGGGCTCCGTGCCACCGGCCACGCACCAGGTGTCCCCCTGCAATCCACAAGAACTCACACAATCGCCCCAGCAACAAAACTTGAGCCCCAACTTCTAAAACCCAAACCGACGCCCAGAACTAGATTTAAACTCTCCGTCTTTTGCAATCCGATCTGCAGAGTGACCACAAAACAAACTCCTACTCCTGGCTGGCTCGCCAGGAATGCAAAGGGGTTGAGGGCAGACCCCCTCCCCACCGTAACCATCCTCTGCTACCAATAATGTAGTGGGTTGAGGCAGCCCCCTCCCCACTACGGGCAAAAATAACAACTCAGACAAACGGATTGCAGAAGTGATGGAAAGTTTAAATGAAAAAGCAGTGAATGTTTACAGAGAAAGGTAGAAGCACAGTGACAAAAGAAAAATCCCAAAACATACCCAGAAAGATCCCATCCCCACCTGGGGGTACATCCAAGACCCCCAGGGCTCCTTCTTCCCCCCTCCCACTGCTAGGCTAGTCTCAGCTGGCCAGATCTGAGACTGCCCATCCCCCTGTGGCCTTGGGCCTAGCCAGGCCCATGGCCGGGAGACAACATCTTCCCCAGTTACCGGGCGGCGGTGAGGAAGAAAGAGGAGGTGCCAGACCTCGCACTGGATCTTATAGTGGTGGTGCAGAGAATTATGGTAGAAATACCTGGTTTCCTGTGTCCACCCACTGGGCTGGACCTCTGGACACAGGAAGCACCTCATGTAGCTGAGGGCACCCAGCCCAAACTACAACACTTTCCAAGGCCTGAGGCTCAGAGCTTGGCCTTTCTGTTTCAGAAACCAAGGCCAGGGTTTGTTCAGCTGCACTTTGCCTTTGTCTGCTTTCAGTCATGGCCTCCATGGAGCTTCTCTAAGCACCCCTGGGAGGCTTTGTTGCTAATGGCCCTCAGTGAGGCCAATTAATACTTGGAGGAATTTTTGTTCTGCTTCTGAATTCCTGAGCAGATTCCTTCAGTCTCCTCTCAGTGTGTGAGGCTCAGGCAATGATCCCCAAGTGCCCTAAGAGCTCTTTGTGTCTCTGTAGTTTTCTTCAAGGTTTCAAAGTGCTCCTCACAAAGCTCCTTTAGTATTTATTTCATATCAAAGGGAGAATATTCTGTTAGCTTTCAGGTCAGAGCAGAGATGATAATTCCCCAAGTGACCCTGACCCAGGCTGTCTCACCAGGACATCTGCACTTGCAGGGAAATCTGCCCTTCAGGTCTGACATTGAAGGGACAACTTTGCTCCTCACCCTCCCCAACCTCCCCATTGCTGTCCCTGCCCAATCCCAATCCCATCCAAGGCTTCCCAGGAACAGAAGCCTCTGGGTTTTGCCCATATCATGGGCACAATGCCAATGGACAGTAGCTTCACTAGTACAGGTTGGGCTATCTGTGTCTGTGGTAGGGATTCACTCCTTTGTCCATCAGGGCCATGGGCAGCAGCCATCACTAGTTCCATGGGACTAAAATGTTTGAATTTTGGGGCTTCCATATATTCCTCATCAGCTGCTGGCAGTAAAAACTTCTTGTGCCAACCATGAGTCCCAGCTGTGCCTCAAGCTATCAGCATGTCTTGCAATAAGACCATTGGTCTGTTCAGCTACACCATTAGCCTGAGGATAATATGGGCCATGGAACACTCCTTTAATTCATTCTCCTTGCACCCAGCCTGCCACTGTGCTCACTGTGAAGTGTGATCCATTGGCACTTTGGACACACTCAGGCACAGGAAGAATGCTGAACCATTTCTCCAGAGCTTCAATCCTTTGAGCTTCTGTGGCAGTGCTGAGAGCTGTGGCCATGGCTCAGCCTGGAACCACTTCTGCTCCTACCAGGATATAACTTTTCCCAGGAGAGGTCTTCAAAGGGCCAACATAATCAACTTGCCAGGGGCTCCACAGAGGCTTGTTGTGTCTGATCTGTTGGGCAGAGGCTTGGTTTGGGTGGTTGGCCTTAAGCCTTACCCAACATTGTGGCCAAGCTGTTGGAATTGTTCCAAATGTTTCAAGCTGACCTCCCTCCAGCCTGGCACTCAGAATAGAGGTTGGCCTTTCCTGGGTGGCCTCTTCTCATGTGCAGCCACTCAGCCAATCTTGCTCAATCTTCCCCTTCATTGTTCACCACAGGAATTCTTGCTGGGTGATCTGCCTGATGGTTCCATTTTGCAGCAGCTCTTCCCTTCTGTGCATGGCCTTTGACCCCTCCTGCCTTTGAGGCTCTTGAGTGACCTGTTTCTCAGAGTCATTGCCAGTCTCCAGCTCTCCAGATTGATTCCCCCTGACACATCCATTCAGTGGCACCCTTGGAGGCTGCACAGGCATCAATGTGAATAGCAGGGGCACCATTCCCTGCTGCCAGCATGAGTGCAGGGCAATCCTCCTACCTGTGCACCACCTTCCTCTGCCACAGTCTTCCCAGTGCCAGCCTCCAGCACTGCAGCTTTCTGTTGCCATTTGCATCCCATACAGTGGGTGGAGTCAGCTGAGAACCACACTCCTCCTGCACTTGAGTCTGTGGTCAGCTCAGCTGCTGCCTTAGTTGGAGACAGTTCATAGGGCAGGCCTAACAGCACTGTGTCTGCAGTCCCAGGCTGTGGTAGGTTGGAAACTTTTGCTAGAGCCTTTCTCAAGTGACTGTCCAGTGAGCAGCATTGAAGCCAAGAAAGACAAGGCAAAAAGAAGACATCAGGAATCTGATCAAGATCCATTCCTGGCCAGCCCTGGAGCTTGCTTGTCTTGCTTCACCTGGCATGGGTGCAGGGCTCCTTGGCAGGGAAGTGTATTCCTCTCTCCCCACCCAGCCCTCTCCCAGTGCCTGGGGAGACTCCGCGGGATCTGAATTGAAACTCTCACAGCTCCCATGACAGACTGAATGCTTTTATCACCACCCAGTACAGACTGGATCCTAGCATGCCCTCCCAGTCCAGCCTGCACCCCTCCCATCCTCTCTACTCAGTCCCCTGCTCCAATGCAGTGCAGCTGAGCCAAGCCCTCACCTCACCCCTTATACCTCAGCCCCTCCCAACCCACTCCTGACCCTGACTCTGCCCCCATTGCTCATCCTGGCTCCAGCTTTTACCCTTGCCATGACCCTTGGGTGTTAACTTCAGGCCTCAACCCAGCCACAACCCAACCTCTGCCTTTCAGGACAGGCCCTCAGCTGAGCCCTTCCCAGAACACTCAGCAGGACAGCTGAGGGAAGGAGACTTCTGAACTTTCTCACTAACTGTTAGAAACTCTCCCACTAGTTCAGAGCTTAGCTTTCTGACATCAATCAAGTAATCCTGGAGCTTGGGAGAGCAAATGGAGATAGAGCAGCAGGTGGCAGCTCTAGACAGAGAGAGAACTAAGGCTGAGTCTGGAAAGCAGGCTGGGTTCTCACAGCCCTGGGCCTCACGAACAAGAGAAGGACAGTTCTGTGGGATTGGCAGAGGACCAACAGGCAAAACACAAGAAGACATGGGGACTGCAATGTTGCTAAATAGACAGGAGATGGCAGCAAAGACCAAGAAATGGAAGGACTCTATTAAGTTTTTATCCTTCTAATGCCTGTATGACTGAGTCCTAGACGAGCACCATGGTTAATCTTGTCAGCACACTTAATTCCCTCATCTATGGTGTTCCAAGCCTTAGGGTTCCATGGAAGGTCATCTCTGGATGGACACCTCCTAAGAGCTGCCAGTCAAAGGCATGTCCACAAAGGAACCTTACCAAGGTTCCTGCCTAGATGCCTATCTATTCCACTAGCTTTTGAGAGGGTTCCAAGCTGAGATGCTGACTTGTCCCCCACTACTGAAGCAGGGGTCCCTGTATCGTGGCACCTGCCTAGCCATGTAAGAATTGGCTCATTCTCTCCTCTAGTGTAATCCTTCCTTACATGCCTGATTTCCTGCCTGGGGGCATTAGCTGCTTGGCTGTTATCTTCATCATTCTCCTCCTCTTGAAGTGGCTGTCCCCATAATCCTGCTGCTGCCCTCCATAGGACGTCTTTCAGTTCAGAAGCACCTCCATTATCTCCTGACTTACCAGAACCTGTATCCTGTCCTGCATCTCCACTCTCCACTGATGGCCTCAGCAATTCAGCTCTATCTTTAAGGCAAACTTTCTCTCCATTTTCAGAAGGATCCTTTTTAGCAGAAGGTCCCTGACCAGCAGAGGGATCTTGCTGTTCTTTCTGCTCTTCTGCATCTGCCTTGTGCCTGCCCCTTTTATCCACAGCTGTGGTTTGTTGAACTGGAGTTGCATTTAAGTTTACAGCAGACTTTGCACAAGCAGAAGGGGTTTGCAAGGGAACACCACTGGCAGGTGGAATTTGGGACCCAGCAGCTGCTGTGGAACTCGCTTCCATTCCTGCTGCTGCAGGTGGAAGAGATTTTGCCTCGTTAATGGCTGCCTGTGGAGCCACAGCCGCTGGCACTGCTGTTGTGAGCTGCGTCTGCCCCCCGCTGGCTGAATGCCAGAACTGCTGCCGGTCTCACTCAGCTGCTTTCCCACTAACTCCTGTCTTCCTGTTTCCCCCTGTTTGTCCTGTTTGTCCTCTTTCTGTGTCTTCCTCATCACGGGAAATGTCTGCATTTGAGTTAGAACTAGCCCTACGACGTCTGCGTCTGCTGCGTCTGAAAGCAGAACAGCTATTCGCTGCTCGTCTCTCTCGGTGCAGTGCCATCAGTAAAATCATTCTGGGGTCCCAGCTGCTCACATAACTCTCTGCAACAGGAATGCTGAATTGATGTATTCCTGCAGGAACAGTCACAGTCACATTATCATAGCTGTTAAGCCACAGAAATCCCATGCAGCGCTCATACAGCATTTTCAGCTTCTGTTTAAACCAAAGGGACAGTTTATATGCCAAATATCTTCCTAGCTTACCCAACTTCAAGGCCACACACCATCTGTACAGAATCCCAGTCAGAGCAGAATATATCAAATGCCACAAAGCCCAAACCAGCTTCATTTTGCTTGCTTAATCTGAGCAGCAATTAATCAATCAAGCAATTGATCCACATGGAATAGGCACCAATTTTTTACAGGTTTTTGTGATGGGTGATCAGCACAGGAACAGTTTGGAGTGAGCATTCCATGTCCATGCAGGTTATTGAAGGATACTACTGAATGGCTATGGCAGGCACTGAGTTTGATTTCCTCACTTCAGTTTCAAGACCCTCCCAGGACCCCTCAAGGACCCCTCCCTGAAGTGGGCACATGGCTTCATCCCTGGCCCTGGGGAAGAAATGTCCCCAAAAGTGGCCTTGTGGGACAGACATGTCAAAGAAAAAGCAGCAAGAGATAATACTTGATTAGAGTTTGGGTTTCCATTCTAATTAGGCATTAGCCTTGGGATGAGGTTTTTCTTTTTCCTCTAGGAAACCCAAAGTGTTGAGGAACAAACAGCCAAATCCCAGCCCAGCTGCAGTGGTAGCACCAGTTGTGCTGACTCAGCACTGTCATTCCTCTCCTCAGCACTGGCTGGTGCAGAGAAGGGCAGGGGCACATTTGCTTCTGAGGAAAGAAGGTGTAAAAGAGGAGACTGCAGTTTGAGCTGTAGGAGAAGGGCCCCCGCCAGGGGGGTCACTTTGGCCTGGCAGTGGCCGGGGTCGGTGTATTGCTGTGTCCCTGGGGCACGCTGGTCACTGGCTTGGGGGTGAACATGCCAGGTGAGGGAGGAGCAGATGAAGCCCTTGCTGCAGCCTGTGCAGGTGAAGGGTTAGTACCGGTGTAGGTGCAGCAGTGCTGGCTGAAAGTGGGCATCTGAGTGCAACCTTTTCCTCAGGCAGCTCAGAGGTGCAGCTGCTTCTCGCTGTGGACACAGCAGTGCCGGATGAGTTTGGAGCTGAGGGAGAAGTTCATGCCATAGTCACCACAGAGAGAGGTCTGGGCACCGGGCTGGGGGCAGTGGGGCTTCAGCAGCTCCAAGCTGGGTGGAAAGCTTTGCCCAACCTCAGGGCACTGAAGTGGCTACTTGGGTGGCACAGAGGGGCTGATATGGGTTTGCCCTCTTCCTCCTCTTCATCTTCCTCCTCCTTCTCTCATTCTTCTTGTCCTATTCCATATCATCCTCCTCTTCTTCCACATCATCCCTTTGTCCTCCACAGAATTATTGTCATCCCCCTCCTCCTAATCCTCATACACTTCATCCTTGCTGTCCTCATCCATGTCTTCATCAACCACTTCTGTTATTCATCAAGGCAGAGCTTTGGCTCTTCCAAATTATTCTTCAGGTGATTCTTACTCCTCCAAGATCTTGTCCAGGTCCTTCTGGGAGGCCATGCTGCTGAGAGGAATGGTCACCCCTGTGCTCTTGGGCAAATCTTGGGAACCAAGTGACTGAGAAGTAAGGACACTGTGTGTGACTCCTTGCAATGGAGGGATCAGAGCCCTAACTCCTGTGCTGAGTCCCCTGGTTGTAGTGCTGATGGGGCTGGCACCCCAGGACGTAGCCATCCCAACCATCCCCCTCTGGCCATGCAACTGAGACCTGACCACCTAGGGCTCAGGCAGGTGAACTCCTACATTCCCATCACAGACAATGACAATGACCTTCAAAGCTCCACAAGTGGTGAAGTGTGGTTTGGGAGGAGGGTCTGGAGAGGGTTGAGAGGTGCTCAGGGGTCAGCTGGAGCCTGGGATCTTGCTGCTGTGCCAAAGTTGGGTTCTTTACCTTCTGGCCTGTTCCAAGGAGCAGATCTGCAAACTTTGCTCCTCCCCAGCACAGAGGAGCAGGGCTGATGGAGAGAAGAGAAGGCTATGAGCCCAGCCAGAGAAGCAAAAGGTTCAGAGGAGAGGACTGAGCTGCAAGGAATGGCTCAGCCCTGACCAGGGCTCTCCCAGCCTTGCATATACCTCCCTATGGCTTGGGGGTTTGTCACCTCCTGCCAGCTCAGTGCATCTGTGCTTGGATCACAGCCAACAGGGAGCTGATAGAAAAATCTGCAGGTCAAAAGCTTCAGGGTCTGTGCAAGTGGCAAAAGATCCCAGGATGATTCAGCATCCAAGGTTCTCCAGATCAGAGAAACACCTGATGGAAGTCAATGATCTCCCCCTTTAAAAGCAGTGACCCTCAAGCCAGAGCCTTGGAGATCCCCTGAATCCCAGCAGCTGTGTCCAGCATCTCCCCCACTCAGACATATCTCAGGCACAACCTGCACCAAGGGCCAGCACCAGGTCAGACTTCTCCAGGCTCAGGTCTCATCCTCTGAGAATGTTGAAGCTTTGTGAGTGATTGCCCTGAGCTGCAGCAGAAGGAAACTGAACTCCAGGGCAGCCTCTCTGCCAGCCACCTCTCCACCTCACTGTGTCTTTGGACAGACACCTTTGCTGTCACCATGTTGGAGGCTCTACGTTGCACTGGAGGCAGCCAGCTCTGTCCCTGTGTCTGTGTGCTTGGTGCTTCTCTCCAGGCACAGCCATAGAAAGAGATCTGAATTCAGGATTGGTTCATGAGGAAGGGCTGCTAGGATCCAACCTTTTCATCTGCTTCTCACTCTCAAGAGCTGAGAAATCACAGCCATGGCACAACTTGTTGGCTTTGCCTCATCCTTGTGGACAGGCAAGCTGCTGAGAGACAGCTTGTGCTGAGCAGATGGTTCCAGAGGCCTTGGACTGCTGAGGGAACTTTCTCAGCCTTGGCTTTGCTTAGCTTCCAAAGAGCAACAATTCTTCTGTGGCTGTGTGCAGGCAGTTGTCTAAGGAGAGCAAGGGGCAGCTGGTGCCATGGAGCTGTGAGCTCCAGCTGCAGAGAGCAGTGGAGAAGTCTGATGCAAGGAGCAGGGATGTAAGACCCAAGTGGGCAGTGACAGCAATGGGGAAGTTGGGGATGGTGAGGAGCAAAGTTGTCCACTCAATGTCAACCCTCAAAGGACAGCTTCTCCTCCCAGTCCAGACCCCCTGAGCAGAAAGCCTGCATCATTCTGGCTTGGTGGATGCTGCTGTCACCTCTGCCCTCATCTGAGAAAGAATCAAATAGTTTACCCTCAAAACCTGAGCTTTGTGTGGTGCACTTTGAAATCTGGAAGTGAACAACAAAGACACAAAGAGCTCCTCAGGGCACTTGGGGATCATTCCATGACCCTCAGGTACTGAGAGAAGAGTGAAAAAACTGCGCAAGAAGCAAGAAGCCAAAGACAAAGTACCTTGAAGCACTGATTGGCCCCACTGAGGCTTGTTACTGCCAAAGCCTCCCCAGGGACTGGTTAGAGCAGTTCAGCAGAGGCTGTGATTGCAGCAGGCAAAGGCAAAGTGCAGGAGAGCAAACTCTGGCTCTGGGTTCAGCAGCACAAAGGCCAAGGCCTGAGCACAGCCCCTGGGCAGGCAGCTCCTGTCCCTCATGTGTGGGTCAAGGCTCTCAGGTGCAGTGGGGGTGGGGGGTGGGTTTCATAGCAGCATAGCAGGGCCTAGGTTGGAAGGGACCTCAGAGCTCATCTGCTCCAACCTCCCTGCCATAGGCAAGGATGCCTCTCCTATAGACTCAGCTGCTCAAGGCCTCATCCAGCCTGGCCTTCAACACCCTCAGGAGAGGGCATCCTACCTGGGCAGCCTATTCCAGAGTCCCACAACCCTCATACTGAAGAACTTCTTCCTAAGGCCCAGTCTAAACCTCCTTTTCCTCACCTTCAAACTTTCCCTCCTGCCCTGTCACCAGACACCCTCATGAAAAGTCCCTCTCCAGCCTTCCTTTAGCATCCCTGTAGGGTTTGTGATGCTGAGTGGAGGACAAGGGCCTGACAGTCCCCAGCCTTCCTGGGGCTGTGGACAGAGGCAGTGAGGCCCTCCCAGTGCCTTAGGACAACAGCTCCTCACAGGCCTGGGGGGGCAGAGAATTGCCATAGCCAAGAGGGCACAGCCTTGGCTTCTCTTCATCACTCCCACCACTGCCATTGCCCTTGGCCAGCTCTCCCACAGCTTTGTCCTGCACTGTCTCACAGCTGCTTCTCCTGCCCTGCAGGCTGCAGACACTCCTCTCACTTCCCCACCTTGGCCTTCCCATGCCTTCACTGACACCTGCCCACACTCACCCTCTGCTCCTGGGACACAAAGAGAAGGGCTGATCCCAGACTCCTTCTGCAGAACTTCCCAGGCCACAGCACTACCCTTTGAGAGAGGTTTCTTGCTCCTCATGGCCAGGCTGCACCTGCCAGGCTGCACCATCTGGCACTGTTCCTCTCTCCTGCTCTTGCCTACCTCAGCAGGAGCTCCCAAGGCTGCTGGCCTTGCAGTTTCTTGGCTGGACAGCACCAAGCCCTGTGCCTGCTGCTGTCCCATCAGGTCCTCAGGCAGCAGAGACACAGCAACCAACCCATCAGCCCCTTCCTGCAGTCAGCCCAGGCCCTTTGCAGAGGCCATCTGACAGATCACTCTGCCATCTGCCAGCCAGGGCTGCCCTAGCAGCTCCTGCAGACACACCTGACCTCACAGTCCCTTTCCCAGCTCTGTTCCTGCTGTTGCCAATCCTCTCAGGAGGCAGAAGTGGCCTCACCTCCCCCTTCCCAGTCCTTGGCTCCTACTGAATGGTGAGTTCCTGAGACACACCTGAGCACAGGATTGCACCCTCAGCCCTCAGCCTCCTTGTGGCCAGAGCCTGAGCAGATCCAAGTTTCACCAGATCCATCTGGCAGATTTCCTACCAAGGCTTTGAGTGGAGAAGCTGCTGGCTCTGTCCTGCTGCAGTTGTGGAGGAGACTCCTGCACATCCTCTTGTCCAATGATCCTGCTCTGGACAGGGGTAAGCAGATGAGGTCCCTCAAGGGCTCTGCCCACTTTGGCTTCATCTCCAGAGGGGCTTCAAAGGCCCTGGGTCAGATGGTGCAGGGAGTTCATGAAGACATTGCACACTGCTGGCCCAAGGGCTTGCCCTGAGGGATGCCACTGGCAAGTGTCTGCCAGGAGGACTCTCCGCTGGTGACGTTTGGGCTTCAGCCACCACCTCATCCATTTCTGCACTCCAGCTCTCAGCACTCTGGCTCTAAAGAGACTATGGGGGACCATGGCAAAGCCCTGGCTAAGGTCCAGGCACCAAACATCTCCTTCTTGCCCCTACCCAAATGGCTTCAGCAATACCTCTCTTGTGCTGCAAGGGCCTGCAAATGGCTGCAGAGGTGGTTGAGCCTTCACCTTCCCAGGGACTGTGCTGAGGGTGACCAGCCTGCAATGTTCCCCACCCTCCTCTTTGGTGTTCTTGAAGAGGCCTTTTCCAGGGAGCCCAGAACCTCTGGGATGGCTCTGTGCACATCTCAGGGCACAGTCCAGCAAGGAGCCTGCCCAAGCCATCTGAGATGAATCTTCCTGGGCCAGTAGGGTTTGTTCTGGAGTGACACCCAGCAATGTCCCAGCTCTGCCAGGTGTCCACACCTGAGCTGGCCTCATGGACCCTAATGGAGTGTGGGATGTTCAGAGACAGAGTCTTTCCACATCACTCATACAGACCCTGCCATGCAGCAGAGAGAGAGTCTCCCTGGCCTCCTGCTGCCCCTACCAGAGGCTGGGAGGCTCCTCAAACCTCCAGTGCCTTGGTACCTCCAGCAACAGCTGATGGTGTTTGTGCTCACTCAAGTTCACCTCAGCTCACCTGCTGACATCTCATCTGCACTATGCAAACAGGCTCTGCTGACCTCCTGAGGCCATGTCCTCCTGTGGAGGGACAAAGAGTCTCTCCAAGCTGAGGTGTGAGGCTGCTGCTGGAAAGGGTGGTTGTGAAGGCTAGTCTGGGGTGACTGCCCTGGGACAGCTTCCCCAGGGTGTCCAGTGAACACAGACACAGTCCAGAGCCTTCTCTGCTGATCCTTCAGGTCACTTGCAGGAGGCCTGGCTGTGTTAGGACACTGCTGTGTGCCCCAGCCCTGCACACTCACAATTTAGCTGTTCCCTGCTCTTTGCATGTTCTTGAAGGAAACTTTGGAAGAAGATCTAAGCCTTCAGACACTGCCCCAAGCAGATCACCTGTCTGTGTGGAACTGCTCTGGTGGAGGCTATCTGAGCCAAAGAAGTTCCCATGGCCTGTGTCTGCCTGTGGTCACGGGACTGCCACGCAGCAGGATGGTGCCCAAGCTGCCAGAGCACTCAGGCCTTGCCCCAACACAGGGGGTAAGCAGGAGTGGGTGGAAGTGGAAAGAGAACAGCCCTGGACAAACAAGTGCTTATGCTCCCTGGAGCTGCTGCTGTGCTGGGATGCTGTTCTTCTCCAGCTCTGCACACAGAGCTGCCCTAAAGCTCCAGAAAAGTCTTGGAGGAAGGATCTCAGGAAAAAAGATACTACTGCAAGGCCCTTTATTGTGTTGAAACAAACAAGGAGCAGAGCTCCACTTACACAAACTGCTGGTCAGAAAAACAGAGAGTGAATTAGAAAGTGTAGGATGAAGATATAAATAGCAAAAAACTAGACTCCCCCACCAGAAAGTACAGCAGCCAGGCTGGGCCTGCACTGAGTGACATCAGAACTGCTCTGCAGGAGAAGACAAAGAGTTTATTGCTTCTGAAAGCATCCAGGGATCAGCTGGCTCAGGGCAGCCTGCAGCTCCTGGTTCCTCAGGCTGTAGATCAGAGGGTTCACTGCTGGAGACACCACTGAATACAGAACTGACACCACCAGATCCAGGGATGGGGAGGAGATGGAGGAGGGCTTCAGGTTGGCAAAGGCGGCAGTGGTGACAAACAGGGAGAGCACAGCCAGGTGAGGGAGGCAGGTGGCAAAGGCTTTGTGGCATCCCTGCTGAGAGGGGATCCTCAGCACTGCCCTGAAGATCTGCACATAGGACACCACCAGGAACACAAAACAGACAAAACTGAGCAGACACCAACTTGCTTAAGGCCCAGGGCAAAGCTCCCAGGAGCAAGCTCCTTGTAGCTGTTGTCTCTGCCAGGCCATCTGCCACTGCAGAAGAGCTTTGCTCCACCACCTCTCCAGGCAGGTGCTGGCTGCCTTGAGACTGCCCTGTGCCTGCCCCTCACCAGGCCAGAGAGGCCCAGCTGCCTCCAGCTTGCCACACAGCTCCTGTGCTGTGGGCCCTAAGCCCTTCATGAGAGAATTTCTCTGCACTTCTCCAGGTTCTCCACCCTCTTTTAGAAGTTAGAACCTCATCACCTGATGTGGCTTCCATCATAACTCTCATGTCCCCCTCCCAGGCCTTGTCAAACTTCAGGAGATGTTTCATGGCCAAATTCACTCAGCTGTGGAGGTCCCTGTGGACTGGCATCCCAGCGTGACAGCATTTAAGGTTAGAGGGCCAGTGCCTCAAACAAGTTGACAGTGTGGGGGAGTGCAGGACACTACAGGCATAGAATGGAAACTGTTCCATGGAGTTGCCACCCAAGGGGGTAAATACCACAGGAACCTCAGCAATACCATTAGAAGGTACAACCCCAGCAGTGCAGGGCCAGGAGGGTCAGAGGTTCTTTGTGGAGTGTATTACAACAGTAACAGAGAAGATCTTGAGTGAAGCAAAGGATGTGGTCAGTGCTGGCTGGGATACCCTGTGAGAAAGCTCTGCACTTGATGGGAATGAGTGCTGTGATCAGGGAGAATCCAAGAGCTTTCCCTAATTGGAAGCTATGAAGTGCAAGGGAGGACAGCAGCAGTCAGGCTGGGAGGGACTTCAGGAGGTGTTTCAACCAACCTCCAGCTCTAAGCAGCATCACAGCAGATTCCTCAGGGTTTGAGCCAAAGATGTAGTGGTCACTGCCTGGGGCAGAGCTCCTGCACACTCTGGAAAACAGCTTCCAGGGGCTGATTATCCTCATGTTGGGAAAATTTCTCTCTCTGTGTAGCCTGAACCTCAACAGTTTCAGACCACTGTCTATTGCTCAAGTGTCCTGAACAATGGACAAGAGCCTGACACATTGTTCCCAGGACCAGAGCCTTGCTGCTGCTCATTCCTTCCTTTCTCCAGGCTAGACAAGCCCAGCAATCTCTACAGGGACTCTGCCTCTTTACCTATGCACACAGGAACTGCCCTGCAGCTTCAGAGAAAGCTTTCAGGAAGGAGCTCAGCGAAAGAAACCTTGAAGGGCCATTTCATTGTGTTGAAAACACAGGGAACAGTGTTCGTCATGTCTGCAGTTTCTGGGTCACAGCAGACAGACCAGTGCTGAATCAGAAATGGCCTGGAGAAAAACATTGGACTCTGAGTAGGTGCAGTCTGTAAGGGGAGTGGGGTGGGGTATGAAGGGATGAGGAGACCTCCTGTTCTGATGGCAGTGCTGCTCTGGAGCACAGCTCTGTCCCACAAGCAGCCCTGGACTCTCCCTGCCTGCAGTCCCAGCCCTGCCACCCAGCAGCACAGTGCCCAAGCTGCCAGAGCACTCAGGCCTTGCCCCAGCACAGAGGCTCAGCAGCAGAGGGTGGAAGGGCAGAAAGAGCAGCTGAGGACAGCCCAAGCTGTGGGGCTGCCTGGCACTGCTGCTGTGCTGGGACTCTGCCCCTCCACCTCTGCACACAGGCACTGCTGTGCAGCTCCACAGAAGCCTTGGAGGAAGCAACTGAGACAAGCAACTGAGAAGGAAGGAATGCAGAGAAACAGGTTACTTTATTGTTGAACACCCAGGGAACACAGCTCCTCATGTCTGCAGCCTCTGGGTCACAGCAGACAGACTGACAATGAACCAGAAATGGTCTGAAGACAGACATTTTTGTGGGAACAGCATTCTCACAAGGGTAAAAGCAGCAGCAACAGCCAGAACTGGGTATGCACTGAGTGACCTCAGAACTGCTCTGCAGGAGAAGACAAAGAGTTTATTGCTTCTGAAAGCATCCAGAGATCAGTTGACTCAGGGCAGCCTTCAGGTCCTGGTTCCTCAGGCTGTAGATGAGAGGGTTCATTGCTGGAGGCACCACTGAGTACAGAACTGAAATGACCAGGTCCAGGGATGGGGAGGAGATGGAGGAGGGCTTCAGATAGGCAAAGAAGGCAGTGGTGATAAACAGGGAGACCACAGCCAGGTGAGGGAGGCAGGTGGCAAAGGCTTTGTGGCGTCCCTGCTGAGAGGGGATCCTCAGCACTGCCCTGAAGATCTGCACATAGGACACCACAATCAACACAAAACAGACAAATGCTAAGGACACAGCAATGAAAATTACCCAAAGTTCCCTGAGGTAGGATGTGGAGCAGGAGAGCTTGAGGATCTGGGGCACTTCACAGAAGAACTGTTCCACAGCATTGCCCTGGCAGAGGGGCAGGGAAAATGTATTGGCTGTGTACAGCACAGCAGTGATAACCCCACAGGCCCAGGCAGCTGCTGCCATGTGGAGACAAACTCTGCTGCCCAGGAGGGTCTCATAGTGCAGGGGTCTGCAGATGGCAACATAGCGATCGTAGGACATGGTGGTGAGGAGAAAATACTCTGCTGAAATTAAGAATAGGAAAAAGCAAAACTGGAGAACACATCCTGCATAGGAGATGTCCCTGGTGTCCCTCAGGGAATTGGCCATGGATTTTGGCACAGTGGTGGAGATGGCACCCAGGTCAGTGAGGGCGAGGTTGAGGAGGAAGAAGTACATGGGGGTGTGGAGGTGGTGGTCCCAGGCTATGGTGGTGATGATGAGGCCATTGCCCAGCAGGGCAGCCAGGTAGATGGCCAGGAAGACGCAGAAGTGCAGCAGCTGCAGCTGCCTTGTGCCTGGGAATGGCAGGAGGAGGAAGTGGGTGATGGAGCTGCTGTTGGGCATCTGCTGCCTCTGGCCATGGAGACCTGTGCAAAGAGGGAAAGGCAGTGACAAGTTAGGGCACACTTCTTTCAGGCTCATCATAACCCCTGTCCCTGAGCTGCATGAGGAATGGATCAGCTCAGTCCCATAACTACCAACCAGTGATGGTTCATCACAGCCCTCATATGCAGCGGGATCCAGAATTGCCATGAAGATTCCTCTGGAGTCAGAACAGAAAGTGACCAACAGCCCAATCCCAGGGAACAAGAGTCCCATTGTGGTGGGTTGAAATTTCCCTCCAGCATTAGCTTTGCCAGAGCAGCTCAGTTAGAAGCAAATGAAGCTGTATGGACAAGCAAAAGCTGCACTCTGCAATGCAATGCAATGAACAGGTACAGAACATCCAGGAGTGACAATATTGGACAGGTATTTACAATTAGCAAATGACATGAAGCCCCCTGGTCAGAGATCAGGGAAGCTGTTCCACTGCCCCTAACCCCTACCCCCCTGTTCCAAGAGAGAAAGGAGGAGTGGAGAGAGAAAAAAAACAGTGGGTTAGACTTAGCCAAGGCCAACCAAAGCAGGTGATCTCTCCCCAGCAAAGCAAAACAGATGAGATCAGAAGAGAAGAGAGAGAATTGTTATGGTACAGCTCCTCTGATTCCAGAGATTTATCCAAGGAATTTGTTTAGAAGAATCTTTTCTTTTCCTTTTCACACCCAAGAGTGATCTTTTATTGTGTTTCTCCTTTTCTTCTCAAAATCTGTAACTAAATTTCAAAGGCATTGCCTAAAACCACCACACCCAAGGAGAGTTGGAGAAACAGGGAGCAGGCCTGCAGTGCTGCAGAGACAGTGAAGGGAAGAGAAAGGCAGAGAGTCTGGGGGTGAAGCCTTCTCCTTCCCCTGCTCTGCTCACTGCTGCTCACAGGATGGAACTGAAGGGCTTTGGTCCTCCTTCTGTGTGCACACTCCAGGAGCCTTCAGCGGAGCGTCAGCAGCTGAGATGGAGATGCTTCCAGGAGCTACAGCTGCAGCGTCCTGCACCCACAGCCTCACTGTGTCAGGGACTGCAGTGACTTCTCCTCCAGTGAGCCCTCAGCATCCTCCCAGTCCTGGATAGATTGAAGCTCTCTCTGCCTTCCTCATCTCTCTGCGATCCTCTGGCAATGTCCTCAGCCCTGCTGTGCTGTGCAGAGGAGCTGCTCCTGGCCAGAGCTGTCTCTCTGCAGTGCTGTCTGCTTGCCAGCAGCACCTTCCAGACCAGAAGCCTGTCCTGGCTCAGCACAACAGGGGACCAGCCCAAGGCATTTAAAGGCGCCCTCTGATGGCTTTGTTGCCAAGTCCATGAACCTCAGAGACTCAGAAGCTGATGAAACCTCTCCAGAAGTCAAAGTCAGATTCAAACTCTGAAGTTTCTTCTACTCTTAATGGGTCCCAGTAAAACATACTGGGAAAGGGTCCCCAGGGGCTGGTTAGGGGCAGAAGGAGAGTGTGGATGCAAGGGAAGCATCACTGGAGGCACTGAAGCATCTCCAGGCTGTGGGGAGAGCAGAGAACTGAGGCAGTGCTGAGAGGTCAGGACAAGCAGCTCAAGGTGGCTCTGCTGCTGAGCAAACCTGGAGGGGTTTCATTGATCCAAAGGGCCAAGCCCTGACCCCCAGACCCTGGCAAGGCAGATCCTGTCCCTCACCTGTGGCTCAGGGCTCTGCTGGGGGCAGTGGGCAGTGAGGATGAGCAGTGACCAGGGTAGGACCTTGTCAGCTTTTGTTGTGGTTTGCTTGCAAAGAGACAACTCCTGCTGAAAAGGAATGAAATGTACCTTTAAAAATCAGATGCTTTGTACAATAAAAACCTCTCCAATTAGCTGCAGAAACCTTCGCAATAATGAGAGGTTCAGCAGTATTTAATGAGCCCCATGGAGTATTTGGGGCTGATTACATCATCCTTAGGTGCTGCCAGGAGACTCTGCCAAGGTACTGCCAAGAAGCCTCTCAACAAGTCCAAGACTGGAGAAAACTCCAAAGTGCCTTGAAGCACTGATTGGCCTCACTGAGGCTTGTTCCTGACAAAGGCTCACCAGGGACTCCTTAGAGCAGCTTGTTTGAGGCCAGGATTGCAGGGAGACAAAGGCAAAGTGCAGGGCAGAAAAACTTGCCTTTGGTCTAGGAAGCAGAAAGGCCAAGCCCTGACCACTGCCCTTGCAATAGAGGAACCTCAAAGCCTCAAAGCCAAGTTTCTCCTCACAGGCCTTGTTGGCAGAGGCAACTGCCTGAGCCAAGGACACAAAGACTTTGATCCTTTTGCGCCTCTCAGCCTTGCCAGAGCCCTTGGCCATCCCTACTGCAGCCTCTCCTACTCTGTCCCATGGCTGCAGCTCTTTCCCTTCAGGCTGCTGACACCAATCTTGCTTCCCCACCCAGCTCTCCCCCTGCCATTTCCATCCCTTCCCTGAGCTGTCTCAGCTCTCCCTGCCATTTCCTGACCCCTCTGGATGGCCTCATGCATAGCAGCTCTGGTCTTTGAGGGACATTTCTTTGGCCTCATCTCCACTCTGAACCTTCCAAGCTGCACTTTGTGGAGGTTTTGGTCTCTCCCCCTCCCCAGAAGAGTTTCATCCTCTCTGAAACCACTCATCAGCCATGTGCACACTACTCTGACTGTGCCCTGATCTCCATTCAGCAGGCTGAAGCAGCCCAAGTCCCCTCAGCCTCTCCACATGGATGTCAACCCCCATCCCGGCAGATCTCCTCTGCAGTCTCTGGTGTTCCTCTCCATTCCTTCAGACTGGACATTCCCAAAGCCAGACACCAAGCATCCAGATGTGGCCACAGCAGTGCTGAGTTGGGGGAGGACAACTACTGTGTCTGGGTGGCCACACTCCTCCTTCTGCAGCCCAGCCTCAGTTGGCCTTCTCCGCTGTGGTTGGCCTTTACTCCCTGCCAGGGAATTTGGAATGGTTCCTCCCAGTCCCTGTGGTGCCTTTCTGACTGGGTGGTTTGAGCCTTAACCTGGTACTTAAGTGCTCAGATGGGGGAAAGTCTGAGAATCCCTCCCCTGCTCCCAACAGAGAGGAAAAAGGAAAGGGAAGGAGCAAATCCAACAAGAAATAATTTGGAGTTGGCTTGGAAGTAGAGAGGTAAAGAATTTTCTTTAAACAAAATGTATATATGGAACAATAACAGGTAAGGTTCACAAGGGCAAAGAACAACGATGGATGGGAGGGGAAAAAACCAAGAATACAAAACCAGTCTCACTGAAGAGACAGGAGGGAGAAGGATCAGGCCCAACTACATGGCAGAGAAGCAGGGAGCCACCAGCGGTCTTTCGTCTAAGCAAAGGCAGGGCCCAAGAGCTTATGGCTGCAGTACTGCCCTTCTTATAGCATTGCTGGGCAGAGACGGGGAGTGGAACAGACTATTTTAGTTTCCCAGGGGGAAAACAACCTCCAGGGAGGGCAAAAGCTTTCACCACCCCTCCCCCCCCACTTCCAGGATGGGCATAGCCCATCACAATCCACTCCTCCATTCCACTTCCACTCTGCTGTCACAGTTTCTTCATCCAATCGTGACACATGGTATTCCAATCCCCGATGCAAGGCTGGGATTAAACTAGGAGAGGGAAAATTTAGAACAGCTTACAACTATTCTACAGTGACTATACTGTGGCAATGCCAGCGGCGAGCAGTGTGAGCAATCTGGCAGTGTAGACTTAGAGCCTGACATGGTGGTAGGCCATGCTCAGCATAAGTGCAGGAGTGGCTAGCAGTGTAGCAAAACAGTGCTGTGCCTGCAGCATGTAACTAAAGCAGGAGACTGGTAGCTATAAACACAGCGAGTTATCTGGGAATAACAGGACACACAGCTGCATCAACAACCTCGCGTGGTATTAGTAGTGTGACCAATAATCTATAACAGTGCGATGTGTGGTCACTCGTGGGGAGTCAATGAAGCTGTGCCAGCGATGCTCCCCGAGTTTATATAAGTTGTAAAAGTTCCCTTAATATGCACTTCACTTCTTCACTTTACTTTGCTGTGCTATACTCACTATGCTTCCACTATAGCCGTACAATACTGGAACAATAAAGGAACAATACTAGATCATATTGGTCATCTGTATTGACTCCATTCTCCATCACCAACATCTGGCGCCCGAGCCCGTGATGGGATCCTCGGACTATGATGCTGCTCGACTCAGCATAAGAGGTACTCCCCGAGCGATACGGCAAGCCACTTGAACCAGCACTGCCTCGGTGCTGACAAAATAAGCAGCGCGCGCTCAGAAAAGGAAGTGAATCTCACCAGGATCCAGTGAGTGGCTGGGGCGGTGCATAGGGGAAACACTCCATGAAACAGAAGAAGCTGTGCTAAATGCCCTCCAAAGTGTCCTCTCCATGAGAGGTATTACTGATGAGTCTGGGATTTTACAAGGGCTATTAGCCTGGGCCCGGGATCATGATTCTATCCCCACAGCAACCGAAGCTTTCACTTCCGAAGCATGGGACAAAGCTGCAGCCCAGCTGTGGGATGAGGTGCTAAATACTTAAAAAGCAGCTTTTCGCTATAGCACCGTGTGGCGAACCGTCACACACACTGCAATCTATAAAAGCAGAGCAGTCTGCTCTGATTCAGCTGCTGCGGCGTTGGTTCTAACCCAGACAAAAAAGGGAGATTTGGAAGGCTTGGAAGGCTCTGCACCCTCTGTCCCCTGCCTCCACCCCCCCTCCCCCCACCTCCCTGCACATAGTCTGCCGTTCTGTCAGCATCCTCATCAATTTCCATTGCCCACTATCCCTCCTCCTACACGAATCGCGTCTCCCTTATTACCGTTCTTTTGCACAACAAAATCTCCTGCTGCTGCGTCAGTGGCTACAGAAGCAGATCCTGATCGGACTGAAAAAACGCGCAAAATCAAAAGGGAGGTCCGAAAGCATGAACACTCACTGCAAGTAGACGCCACTGCTGCCATCTGTCCCAAGCAGACAAAAAGCCATAGAAAGGCAGCGAAACCTGTGGTTCAGCGCATTCTATCCCCTTCATCAACATCTTCCTCTGATGCCGACAGCAACGGCTCAGGTTCGGAAGACGAAAACACCAGCGCTAAGAAATCAAAACAGCGCCGACTCTGTTTTGCAGCTCCTCTTAGAAACAATGGAGCGCTTGGAGGCTCGCGGTTATGGCATTTTTATGACCGCAGCCCTCCCGTGAGCCCCGGCAGCCCCAGTGAGCCCTGGCGGCCCTGACCAAGGCGGCACCAACAGCTCTCATTGAGGCAGCACCGACCAACACACCACTGACACCAGCAGCACCAACCGTAGTGGTGGCCCCAGCGGCCCACGGCAGCAGCCACGGCAGCTGTCCCCATGGTGGCAGCCCAGTGGTGGGTCCCCCCCCACCAGTGGTGGCTCTCCCCCCCACCAGCAGTGGCTCCCTCCCCACCAGTGGCAGCCTCCCCAGCAGCTTCAGCTGTGCTACACGCCCCCCGCCTCTTAGACCCCAGGCATTATCAGCAGATGATATCACTGTGATGGAGACTACAACCAGTGCAATTAGCCTTTAAAGACAGCAAATCAATCACTGTAAGACCATACCTGTTAACCCTTCCAGTTGCTCTATTGGGCTGAGTTGCTTTAAGGTAGCTAGGAGCAAAACTCGTTACTGATCCTTTTCTGTAGTAGCTACTGGTCAGCAACCAACCCTCAAATTAAAATGGAAAACAGATAATCCAATATGGGTGGAAGAGTGGTCACTGAGACAAAATAGGCTACAAGACCCTACTGCAGAAACAATTGAAACTAGGGTAGGGCACACCTTGCTAGACCCCCCACCCACCCACATGCCTCACTCCCCGGCCCCCCTTTTCTGGTACGACTCTAGTCTACCAAAGCTCTGTTCTGATTTAAAGCAACAGTGCTAATTTCATCATTCCTGATTGTAATGTCGCTCAGAGATTTGTTATTTAGAGTTTTGCTAAGTTTTCCTAGTACAATACAATACAATACAATACAATAAACCAGGTTGGAAGAGACCTTCAAGACCATCGCGTCCAACCTAGCAACCAATCCAACCCACCTAAACAACTAAACCATGGCACCAAGCACCCCATCAAGTCTCCTCCTGAACACCTCCAATGATGGTGACTCCACCACAATACAATACAATACAATACAATACAATACAATACAATACAATACAATACACCAGGTTGGAAGAGACCTTCAAGATCATCACGTCCAACCTATCAACCAATCCAACCCACCTAAATACAATACAGTACAATACAGTACAATACAGTACAATACAACCCACCCAAAACAACTAAAAAACTAAACCGTGGCACCAAGCACCCCATCAAGCCTCTTCTTGAACACCTCCAATGAAGGTGACTCCACCACTTCCACAGGCAGCTGATTCCAGTGGGCAATCACTCTCTCTGTATAGAACTTCTTCCTAACATCCAGTCTAAACCTGCCCTGGTGCAGCCTGAGACTGTGTCCTCTTGTTCTGGTACTGGCTGCCTGGGAGAAGAGACCAACCTCTGCCTGGCTACAACCTCCTTCAGGTAGTTGTAGAGAGCAAGAAGGTCACCCCTCAGTCTCCTCTTCTCCAGGCTAAGCAACCCCAGCTCCCTCAGCCTCTCCTCATAGGGCTTGTCTTCCAAACCCCTCACCAACTTTGTTGCCCTTCTCTGGACACGCTCCAGTAAGACAACCTCCTTCCTAAACTGAGGGGCCCAGAACTGGACACAGGACTCAAGGTGCGGCCTAACCAGTGCAGTGTACAGGGGCAGAATGACCTCCCTGCTCCTGTGGCCACACTGTTTCTGATGCAGGCTAGGATGCCATTGGCCTTCTTGGCTGCCTGGGCACACTGCAGGCTCATGTTCAGCCTACAATCAACCAGCACGCCCAGGTCCCTCTCTGCCTGGCCGCTCTCCAGCCACTCTGACCCCAGCCTGTAGCACTGCATGGGGTTGCTGTGGCCAATGTGCAGAACCCTACTTTTACAGCACCCGACCTGCTGGGTCCTGATGGGGTGCATTTATCTAGAAGGGGCAAGAGAGTCCTAGCACTAGAGTTGGCAGGGCTCATTAGGAGGGCTTTAAACTAGGTCTGAAGGGGGTGGGTGAAGACATCGGTCCCTCTGCAGAGGTAAGAGTAGGGCACAAGGTAGGGTCAACTGAGAGGTCGGGAGCCCAGCTGCAGTGCATGTACACCAATGCACGCAGCCTAGGCAATAAGCAAGAGGAGCTGGAGGTCCTAATCCACCAGGGCAACTATGATATAGTTGCCATCTCAGAAACATGGTGGGACAACACGCACGATTGGAGTGCTACACTGGGGGGTTACAGGCTCTTTAGGAGGGATAGGAGAGGGAGAAGAGGAGGAGGGGTGGCTTTGTATATTAGGGAGACACTTTCTGCCTCAGAACTTGAGGTGGAAGATGAGGGAATTGAGAGCCTGTGGGTTAAAATCAGAGGGCAACCCAACAAATCTGACATCCTGGTTGGAGTCTGTTATAGACCACCCAACCAGGATGAGGAGATGGATGAATTATTCTATAAACAACTGGAGGCTGTCTCAAGATCATCAGATCTTGTCCTCGTGGGTGACTTCAATCTGCCAGATATCTGCTGGGAACTTAATTCAGCAGAGAGAAGGCAGTCCAGAAGATTCCTGGAGCGAATAGAGGACTGCTTCCTAACGCAGCTGTTAAGCGAGCCTACCAGGGGACAGGCTCTGCTTGACCTGCTGCTCTCCAATAGGGAAGGGCTGGTGGGAGATGTGACCGTGGGAGGCTGCCTAGGGTGCAGTGACCACGAGATAGTGAAGTTTTCAATATGCAGGGAGATAGGGAGGAGTACCAACAGAACCTTCACCCTGGACTTCTGGAGGGCAAACTTCAGCCTCTTTAAGAAACTTATTTGTAAAGTTCCCTGGGTACCAACCCTCATGAACCGAGGGGTCCAGGAGGGTTTGGACTACTTCAAAAAGGAGCTCTTGAGGGCACAGGAACTGGCGGTCCCCATGTGTCGAAAGATGAGCCGGCGGGGAAGGCGACCGGCCTGGATGAGCAAGCAGCTCCTGGGGGAATTAAGGGAAAAAAGAGGCTGTATCACCTTTGGAAGGGGGGAAGGCTTCTCGAGGTAGGTTCAAGGAAGTGGTTAGATTATGTAGGAATAAAATTAGAGAGGCAAAGGCCCAGTTAGAACTGAAACTGGCCACCTCTGTGAAAGAAAATAAAAAGCAATTTTACAAATATATCAACGCTAAAAAGAAGGGCAAGAAGAACCTCCACTCCTTACTGGACCTGGAGGGGAACACGGTGACCGAAGATGAGGAAAAGGCTGAGGTCCTGAACGCCTTCTTTGCCTCAATTTTTAACAGCAAGGCAGGAGTCCAGGATGAGTGGCCTCCTGAGCTGGGTAATAGGGTCGGGGAGCAGTGTAGTGCCCCAGAAATCCATGAGGAATTAGTTCGGGACCTGCTGAGCCACTTGGACACCCACAAGTCCATGGGACCGGATGGGATCCATCCTAGGGTGCTGAGAGAGCTGGCAGATGAGCTGGCCAAGCCGCTCTCCATCATTTTCCTCCAGTCCTGGCTCACTGGAGAGGTCCCAGATGACTGGAAACTGGCCAATGTGATCCCCATCCACAAGAAGGGACGGATGGAGGAGCCCGGAAACTACAGGCCAGTCAGCCTGACCTCAGTGCCAGGGAAAGTGATGGAACAGATTATCCTGGAGGCAATAACTGCGCACCTGAAGGATGGCCAAGGGCTCAGGTCCAGCCAACATGGATTTAGGAAGGGCAGGTCCTGCCTCTCCAACCTGATCTCCTTCTATGATCAGGTGACCCGTCTGGTGGACGTGGGGAGGCCTGTGGATGTAGTCTATCTGGACTTCAGCAAGGCCTTTGACACCGTCCCCCACAGTAAACTGCTGGCTAAACTGTCAGCTCGTGGTTTGGACCGCAACACTCTGTGCTGGGTTAGGAACTGGCTGGAGGGCCGAGCCCAGAGAGTGGTGGTGAATGGTGCCGCGTCCGGCTGGCGGCCAGTCACCAGCGGCGTCCCCCAGGGATCGGTGCTGGGCCCCATCCTCTTTAACATCTTCATTGATGATATGGATGAGGGGGTTGAGTCAGTCATCAGCAAGTTTGCAGATGACACCAAGTTGGGAACAGATGTTAGTCAGTTAGAGGGTGGAAAGGCTCTGCAGAGGGACCTCGACCGACTGGACAGATGGGCAGAGTCCAATGGGATGGCATTTAATAAGTCCAAGTGCCAGGTGCTGCACTTTGGCCACGGCAACCCCATGCAGAGCTACAGGCTGGGGTCAGAGTGGCTGGAGAGCTGCCAAACAGAGAGGGACCTGGGGGTGCTGATTGACACCCACCTAAACATGAGCCAACAGTGTGCCAGGTGGCCAAGAAGGCCAATGGCATCCTGGCCTGTATTGGGAATAGTGTGGCCAGCAGGAGCAGGGAGGTCATTCTGCCCCTGTACTCTGCATTGGTTAGGCCACACCTTGAGTCCTGTGTCCAGTTCTGGGCCCCTCAGTTTAAGAAGGACATCGAGACACTTGAACGTGTCCAGAAAAGGGCAACAAGGCTGGTGAGAGGCCTTGAGCACAAGCCCTATGAGGAGAGGCTGAGGGAGCTGGGATGTTTAGCCTGGAGAAGAGAAGGATCAGAGGTGACCTCATTGCCCTCTACAACTACCTGAAAGGTGGTTGTAGACAGGAGGGGGTTGGTCTCTTCTCCCAGGCAACCAGCACCAGAACAAGGGGACACAGTCTCAAGCTGTGCCAGGGGAGGTTTAGACTCGAGGTGAGGAGGAAGTTCTTCACTGAGCGAGTCATTCGTCATTGGAATGGGCTGCCCAGGGAGGTGGTGGAGTCGCCGTCCCTGGAGGTGTTCAGGGGGAGATTGGACGTGGCACTTGGTGCCATGGTCTAGTTGTGAGGTCTGTTGGGACAGGTTGGACTTGATGATCCTTGGGGTCTCTTCCAACCTTGGTTATACTGTGATACTGTGATCTCACCTGCACCTGTACCTGATGTCCCTGCAGCAATGGACTGTACCCAATGTCCCTGCAGCAATGGACTGTACCCAATGTCCCTACAGCAATAGACTGTTCCTGGCTTTTCCCTTCAAAGACAAAACTGATTCCTGATTTTTCTCAATCCCTGACAGTTCAAGCAGCACCTACATTAACCATCACCAGAGAGAGAGAGAGAGACTTGCCCTGGGAGAGAGTGAGCCGGGATAACAAGGCACTTGCATCAAGGATCTGAATATCACGTGTCAAGATTGCATGAAGGGGCTGTGGCAGGAGAGAGGAAGTGGAACAGAGGGGTGGATTGTGGTGGGTTAACACCCTTTTCTGGAACAAAAGAACAAAGCAGGGTGGAGGGCTTGCAGGTACTTTTCACTCCCTGCAGGGCATTTTTCGCCTGGGAAGCTGAGTCTGTTCCACTCCCCCCTCTCTGCCCAGCTAGGGTATAAAAAGCAGGACCTCATAGCTGTTGGCCCGGCTTTTCTGGCTTCTGCCCCTGCTGGACGAGAGCTACTGCAGCTGCCCTCCTGCTCCTCTGCCACGTGGTCGGACCTGCTGCCTCACGCTTCCTCAGAGAAAGGCTGGTTTTGTGTTATTCTCTTGGTTTTTGGCCCCCTCCCATCCATCCTTGTTCCTTGCCCTTGTGAACCTTTTTCCTGTTATTGTTATATATATATATATATATATATACACATATATATTGCTTAAAGACAACTCTTTGCCTCTCTACTTCCAAGCCGACTCCAAACTCCAAATTATTGTTTGGTGGATTTGCTCTTTCCTTTTCTCCCCTCTCTGTTGGGAGGGAAGGGGGGGGGGAGTGGGGGAGAGATTCTTGGCCTTGCCCCCCACCTGAGCTCTTAACTTCCAGTTAAGGCTCAAACCACCACACTCATCCAACCGGCTCTTCTTGTGGATGGGCACCACGCTGGCAGCTTCCAGTCTTCTGGGACCTCTCCAGTGAGCCAGGACTGTTGAAAAATGATGGAGAGTGGCTTGGCCAGCTCATCTGCCAGCTCTCTCAGAACCCTAGGATGGATCCCATCCGGTCCCATGGCCTTGTGGGGGTCCAAGCGGCTCAGAAGATCTCTAACTCCCTCCTGGAGCAGCGGGAAACTATATTTGTATAAATGCTTTTTGTTATCCTTCACAGAGGTGTTCCAACAGGGCCTTTGCGTCTCTAATTTTTTTCCTACATAATCTAACAACTTCCTTGAACACACCTTGAGAAGCCTTCCCCTCCTTCCAAAGGTGGTACAGCCTCTTTTTTCCCTTAGTTCCTCCAGAGCTGCTTGCTCATCCAGGCCCAGAGCCTTCCCCTCAGCTCATCTTTCGGCAGATGGGAACTGCCAGTTCCTGTGCCTTCAAGAGATCCTGTTTGAAGCAGCTCCAACCAGCCTGGACCCCTCGGTTCTTGAGGGCTGGACCCAGGGAACTTTGCAATAAGTTTCTTAAAACAGGCTGCAGTTTGCCTCCGGCAGTCCAAGGTGAAGGTTCTGTTGGTGCTCCTCCCTAGCTCCCTGCATATGAAAATTTCACCATCTCATGGTCGCTGCACCCCCAGGCAGCCTCCCACGGTCACGTCTCCCACCAGCCCTTCTCTATTGGAGAGCAGCAGGTCAAGCAGAGCCTGACCCCTGGTAGGCTCACTCAACAGCTGCATCAGGAAGTTATCCTCCATGTGGTCCAGGAATCTTCTGGACTGCCTCCTCTCTGCTGAGTTATGCTCCCAGCAGATATCTGGCAGGTTAAAGTCCCCCACAAGGACAAGATCTGATGATCTTGAGACAGCCTCCAGTTGCTTATCGAATAATTCATCTGCCTCCTCATCCTGGTTGGGTGGTCTCAAACAGACTCCAACCAGGATGTCAGATTTGTTAGGCTGGCCCCTGATTTTAACCCACAAGCTCTCAATCCCTTTATCTTCCACTTCAAGTTCTGTGGCAGAGAGTGACTCCCTAATATACAGAGCCACCCCTCCTCCCTTTCTCCCTTGCCTGTCTCTCCTGAAGAGCCTGTAACCCCCCAGTGCAGCACTCCAATTGTGCGTGTTGTCCCACCACGTCTCTGAGATGGTGACTATATCATAGTCACCCTGGTGGACCAGGACTTCCAGCCTCTTGCTTATTGCCCATGCTGCCTGCATTGGGTGTACTGCACTTCAGCTGGGCTCCCAACTTCTCTATGACCCTAATCTGTGCCCCACTCTTTCAGTCTACAGAGGGACTGTTTTCCTCACCCACCCCTTCAGACCTAGTTTAAAGCCTCTTAATGAGCCCTGCCAACTCTAGTGTTAGGACTCTCTTACCCCTTCTAGAATGTCACCCCATCAGGTCCCAGCAGGTCAGGTGCAGTAAAAGTTGCCCCATGATCAAAGAAACCAAATTTCACTGCTGGCACCATCCCTGAGCCAATTGTTGATGGTGTGGGTTCTCCCGTTCCTCTCAGTGTACTCCCCTGCCAAGGAGAGGAACTGAGCAGAACACCACTGAGCTCCTGCCCCTTCAACAATTGTCCAAGGGCCTTGAACTCCTTTTTAATTGCCCTGGTGCCTTCTTGTCAATTCATCATCCCAGCTGTATTACCAGCAGAGGGATTAGAGAGAGGGTAGATTAATTTGATCGTCTCCTTGCACATGTACCTCCACCAAGCCCCGCGATAGGTAAGGGAGACTTGCAGAGACCCAGTGGAGCGTCGGGAGCGTCGGACGACAATGGGTCCTTCAGTACCCCCAGGAGAGAGTCACCAATGACTATAACCCTTCTCCTTTTCTGTGTGGAGCTGGTCGTTGGAGTTGGTGGGGACTGCTTGGCGTAGGCTCCCACCCAGATGGCTGCTCCTCAGCCCTCTCATCCCCACTACCTGGGCCTTCAGGGCCGTGTACTTATGCAAGGGCAGCGGAGGAGGAGGAGAGGGCCAGGATGGATTTCCCTTGCCACCCCTGGCAGGGACCTGTATTCATCCCCCCATTTCCAGGGGACCCTTCCCTCAGCAGCGGAGATCTGCAGAGCCTTCTCCACATGTCTAACTCCTTTTCACTATCCATATTGACCTAAGCCTAGAAAAACCTCCTCCTTCAGCTCAGCCACTTCATCCTTCAGCTGGGCCACCAGACTGAGGAGAAAGTTCCCTGGTCACATCTGGACACAGGAGTTCTCTCCTTCCCCCTCCATTGCAAGTGCCAGGCTCAAGCACTCTCTGCAGCCAGCAGCCTGGACTCCTGCATGCTGATACAGTAAGTCTGTCTGGGTAGATGCTGTTTTTCTACCCTTCGTGTGAGTGACAGCCAGGGCTCAGGGTTTGCTGTGAGCAGCAGGCAGGCTCTCAAGCCAAACTGGTGGCGCGCACACAGCCCGGGCGGGATTGAAACCTCCCGCGGCTGATGTCACGCTCCCATTCCTGAGCAGGCTTGCGAGAGCACGATCCTGCCGGATCTGCCTGTTAACCCTGAGTCCTCCTGACCCACAAAGCCCCGAAAGGAAAGCAAAACCAAGCAGGAAGCTCACGGTCCAAGCGGAGCTGTCCCAAGCGCCGGCTCTGGTCTGCTCTCAAACCAAAATGTAACCTTGCTGCAAACAACAGCTACAGAGTATCTCCCACGTGCTTTCCATCCACTGGCACTGAGTTCAAAGTATCCGCGTCCAGCAGAGTAATCACTGAC
Source organism: Colaptes auratus (assembly GCA_015227895.2). Classification (NCBI taxonomy): domain Eukaryota; kingdom Metazoa; phylum Chordata; class Aves; order Piciformes; family Picidae; genus Colaptes; species Colaptes auratus. Next base: position 28,966,629 of record JAAWVA010000030.1, read on the forward strand.
GCATAGAAACATTGTAATAGCCCTGTATAAAGCCAGAAGCCGCCCTCGTCCCGCCGAGTCACCATCTAGTGGCCAAGCGGCGGAACTGCACCCTTCGTTACATAGAAAAAGTCTGTAGAGAGTTAATTAAGTTCTAATCATAACACTAAGCCACTTATGGAATGTATTTCACGAACGTGCACAAGGACATGTATATAAGTTGTTGATTCATTGCATATTAATAATTTGATAATTACTAAATATAATATTTTCATAATTCATATTTCATATCCATAAATTTAATAACTTCATCATGACAGGCTACCAAAAAAGAGAGAGAGGTGCCTGGACACCAAGTCCAAACCAATGAGTTAAGTACAAAGGGCACATGGACACAGAAAGGAAATTATATAAGCCATCATTTGTATTAATTAAGTGGCCTCTGCTGCTGGCTGGTGCTTGAGCACATCTTGGGGTCATCCTTTTTCCTGGCTGCCAACACTGCACAGCCTTAGCTGTTGAGTTTTTCCAGTTCTCTGAGCCACTTATTCCTGTTGTTTGTTGGAGGACTTGAGTTTCCCTTCCATCAGCTAGCCAGGAGAAGTTCTCCTCAACTTCCACTGCCTTTTTGGAATCTCTTGCTTTTGTCACAAGACATTGGTTGGTCACCAGCTGTGTTCAGACTTTCCCTTCACTTCTGTGGCAGTTCAGGGGGGTGCCTTCTATTCCTGCACATAAGCTACACCTCCTGTGTCCAGAAGGTCCAACTCATAAGGTGGACACAGGAAACAGCCTATTTCATAACCATAATATCTGCACCCTCTAAATCCATCTGCAAAACTCCTTCTCTTCCTCCTTTTTCCCTCTCTGCTCCCATGGGAAATACTCCCTATTGTGTAATGGTGGGGGAGTATCTCACGGCTAGGGGCTCTGGCAAGGCTGAGAGGCCCAACAGGACCAAGGCCTTTGTGTCCTTGGCTCTGGCACTTGCCTCTGCCACCAAGACCTGTGAGGAGAATCTTGGTTTTGAGGCTTTGAGGTTCTTCTATTCCAAGGGCAGTGGTCAGGGCTTGGCCTCTAACAAGCTGCTCTAAGGAGTCCCAGGGAAGCCTTTGTCAGTAACAAGCCTCAGTGAGGCCAATCAGTGCTTCAAGGGACTTTGCAGTTTTCTTCTGACTTGGACTTGTTGAGAGGCTTCTTGGCAGTACCTTGGCAGAGTCTCCTGGCAATACCTAAGGATGATGTCATCAGCCCCAAATACTCCATGGGGCTCATTAAATACTGCTGAACCTCTCATTATTGCCAAGGTTTCTGCAGCTAATTGGAGAGGTTTCTATTGCACAGAGCATCTGATAAAGAGTATTTTTAAAGGTGCCTTTCATTCTTTTTCAGCAGGAGTTGTCTCTTTGCAAGCAAACCACAGCAATCCTGTCAAGGTCCTACCCTGGTCACTGCTCATCCTCACTCCCCACTGCCCCCAGCAGAGCCCAGAGCCACAGGTGAGGGACAGGATCTGCCTTGCCAGGGCCTGGGGGTCAGGCCTTGGCCCTTTGCATCAATGAAACCCCTCCAGGTTTGCTCAGCAGCAGAGCCACCTTGAGCTGCTTGTCCTGACCTCTCAGCACTGCCTCAGTTCTCTGCTCTCACCAGAGCCTGGAGATGCTCAGTGCCTCCAGTGAAGCTCCCTTGCATCCACTGTCTCTGCTCTAACCAGCCCCTGGGGACCCTTCCCAGTATGCTTCACTGGGACCCATTAAGAGTAGAAGAAACTTCAGAGTTTGAATCTGACTTTGACTTCTGCAGAGGTTTCATCACCTTCTGAGTCTCTGAGGTTCATGGACTTGGCAGCAAACCCACCAGAGGGCTCCTTTAAATGCCTTGGGCTGTTCTGCTGTGCTAAGCCAGGCCAGGCTCCTGGACTGGAAGGTGCTGCTGGCAAGCAGGCAGTGCTGCAGAGACAGCTCTGGCCAGGAGCAGCTCCTCTGCACAGCACAGCAGGACTGAGGGCACTGCCAGAGGATCTCAGGGAGATGAGGAAGGCAGAGAGAGCTTCAAGGTGGCCAGGACTGGAAGGATGCTGAAAGCTCACTGGAGGAGAAGTCACTGCAGTCACTGACACGGTGAGGGTGGCTGTGGGCAGCGATTCAGGTGCAGTTCTGGGAGGCATCTCCTATAGCTGGCACAGCCACAGCTGATGCTGGCTGTGGGGAGAAGCTGTGGGTGAAAGGATCCACCCCTGGCAGTGCAGAGCAGGGTGGGGCAGGGTCCTTCTGCTCTGGAGAGGCTGCTGTGTGGGTCAGGGCTACTCACAGCTGCAGCTCAAGCACCAGGGAACTTCCAAATGGATCTTTCAAGGACAAGGTCCAAGCAGGGTCTGCTCTAAAGAGAGAAGAGTTCCTGAGTCTGTGTTTGCAGTTTCCTGTTCTGAGGACAAGGGAAAGTGGGGAGAGAAAGAGAGGTAGCAAAGGACCATTCAAGTTGGAAGAAGTCCTTGAAACTAGGGAGTTGTATCTTGGAGTGGTCAGGAGGTCTGCGGCTGGGAGCCTCCTAAAGAGCCTTCAGCCCCTCCTCTGCATGTGGACAGCAGCGCAGTACCCTGGCTGGACTCCTCAGGATGCCTCCAGCCAGTGCCCTGCAAACAGGCAGGTTCTGTAGTGAGTGCAGAGGGGCTGGGCTGGGCTCTGTGAGCAGGGCAAATCCATCCCCCAGCACACTCCTGCCAGGGTGAGAACCTCCAGGCAGCAGGGATCTGATCAGGGAAGGAAAGGAAACTGAACCCAGCAATGTTGTGGGAGGCAGCAATCAGACATCTCCATCTGATCCCCTCCAGGCCAGATCCTCCTCTGAGCAAGGCCTTGGCCCCTACTCCACTTCCTTCCCAGAATAGCCTGTGCCATCAGGGTCATGGTCTCCAAGGTGTGAAGCACCTCCTCTGCAGCCAGAGCTGCAGCAGAGGCAGAGCTGCCACAGGAGAGGAAATGCCATTGGGTGTTGCAATGAGCCCTGAGTGTGCTGGGCTGCAAGTGGTGGTGCTGAGACCTTGAGAGAGGCTGAGACACTGAGTGGTCTGTGGTGGATCCCTCTGCTCTCAGCAGTGTCGGGCTATTCAGGGGCACATGGGAGTGTGATCAGCTCCAGCTCAGCAGGACACAAGCCCAGAGAAGTGGGGAAGTAGCAGCAGGACCAGAGCAGCTCCCCTCACTCTGCCCTGAGCCACAGGCAGCCTCTTGCCTTGCAGGCTTCTGCTCTCTCTGTTCCCCTGAGGGCAGCAGAAATGCTGTGTATGAGAACTTGTGACAGCCATGAACACTCTGCGGGGGAGATGTGCGGCAGCTGGAGTACAAAAGCCTAAAACATTCAGGAACTGCCTTTTTCTACCCTCTCTCCTTAGCACTGGGAGATGCTGAGAAGCCTTTCTGCTTTGGGACTCTTTCCTCTGAGAGTGGACACCAGAGCTTGCTGCTGCCTCCACCATTCCCCTGCTGCAGAGCAGGACTGACTCAGCAGCAGGAAGCAGGAAGAGTCTCTGCTCTTCCCTGCATGCTCAGCCAGCACAAGAGAGTCCAGCAACAGAGCTGGAGGGAGGTCTCCTCCAGAAGAAAACTTCAGTCTCTGTATCAGGGGCTGAGAAATGGCTTTGGTTGTGCTCCATTGACTTGTGACTGCCTTTGCCTTTTGGCTACTGCACTGTGCACAAAGGGCAGCAGATGGCCAACAGCAGCTCCATCACCCACTTCCTCCTCCTGCCATTCCCAGGCACAAGGCAGCTGCAGCTGCTGCACTTCTGCCTCTTCCTGCCACCTACCTGGTGCCCTGCTGGGCAATGGCCTCATCATCACCACCATAGCCTGGGACCACCACCTCCACACCCCCATGTACTTCTTCCTCCTCAACCTCTCCATCCTTGACCTGGGTGCCATCTCCACCACTGTGCCCAAATCCATGGCTAATACCCTGAGGGACTCCAGGAACATCTCCTATGCAGGATGTGCTGCACAAGTCTTTTTTATCCTCTTTTTGTTTTCAGCAGAGTATTTTCTCCTCACCACCATGTCCTACGATCGCTACGTTGCCATCTGCAGACCCCTGCACTATGAGACCCTCCTGGGCAGCAGAGTTTGTCTCCACCTGGCAGCAGCTGCCTGGGCCTGTGGCTTTCTCTATGCTCTGCTGCACACAGCCAATACATTTTCCCTGCCCCTCTGCCAGGGCAATGCTGTGGAGCAGTTCTTCTGTGAAATCCCCCAGATCCTCAAGCTCTCCTGCTCCACATCCTACCTCAGGGAAATTTGGCTTCTTGTGGTTGGTACCTGTTTGGTCTTTGTGTGCTTTGTGTTGATTGTGGTGTCCTATGTGCAGATCTTCAGGGCAGTGCTGAGGATCCCCTCTCAGCAGGGACGCCACAAAGCCTTTGCCACCTGCCTCCCTCACCTGGCTGTGGTCTCCCTGTTTATCACCACTGCCATCTTTGCCTACCTGAAACCCTCCTCCATCTCCTCCCCATCCCTGGACATGGTGGTGTCAGTTCTGTACTCAGTGGTGCCTCCAGCAGTGAACCCTCTCATCTACAGCCTGAGGAACCAGGAGCTGAAGGCTGCCCTGAGCCAACTGATCCCTGGATGCTTTCAGAAGCAATAAACTCTTTTTCTTCTCCTGCAGAGCAGTTCTGATGTCACTCAGTGAGTTCTGGTTACTGCTGGTGCTGGGGAGTTTTCTCTGAGTTCCTTCCTCCATGGCTTCTGTGGAGCTGCAGGGTAGTGCCTGTGTGCAGAGGTGGAGGGGCTGAGTCCCAGCACAGCAGCAGTGCCAGGCAGCCCCACAGCTTGGGCTGTCCTCAGCTGCTCTTTCTGCCCTTCCACCCTCTCCTGCTGAGCCTCTGTGCTGGGGCAAGGCCTGAGTGCTCTGGCAGCTTGGGCACTGTGCTGCTGAGTGGCAGTGCTGGGACTGTAGGCAGGGACAGGCCGGGGGCACTGCTGGCACAGTGCCGGGCTCTAGAGCAGCACTGCCATCAGAGGAGGTCATCTCAGGCCTTGTGCCATGGATGCCCCCCACCTCTGGCCTCACTCCTCTCCATCCTCCAACAGCTGCTGTGCCCTTCAGAGGGGCTGAGGCTGTGAGCCACATCCTCATCACCTCCACCCTTGAGAGATTTCTATGCACTGCTCAGATCCCCTCTCTTTCTTCTCTTGCCAGACCATACAGCCCCAGGGCTCTCAACCTCTCCTTGCCAGAGCTGCTCCAGGCCCCTCAGCATCCTCACAGCCTTCCAGTGGACTCTCTCCAGGAACTTCCCCTTGAACTGGGGAGCCCAGAACTGGAAACAGTGCTCCAGATGTGGTCTCACAAGGGCAGAGGAGAGGGGGAGGAGAACCTCCTTAACCTTCTGCCCACTCTCTTCTTAATCCACCCCAGGAGACATTGTCCTTCTTGGCCACCAAGGGCATTGCTGCCTGATGGGGAATTTGTTGCCCACCAGCACTCCCAGGGCCTTCTGCACAGAGCTGTTTTCAAACAGTTGAGCTCTCCCCCAGCTGCTTCAGGTGGTTAGTCCTCCCCAGGTGCAGGACTCTCCACCTCCTCTGCTTGAACTCCAGGAGGTTCTCCTCTGCTCAGCTCTGCAGCCTCTCCAGGTGTCACTGCATGGCAGTACAGCCTGGCAGGGCTCAGCCACTCCTCCCAGGTTGTGTCACCAGCAAACCTGCTGAGGTTCCACTCTACTCCTTCACCCAGCTCCTTGATGAAGATGCTGAACAAGACTGGAGCCAGCCCTGACTGCTGGGAACACCACTGGCCACAGGCTTCCAACTAGACCCTGCACTGTGGTCACAGCCTTCACATCTCCCTCTTTCTGCTGGGCTCAGCACAATCTTGACCTTTTAAGCCCTCCCAGTACAGCCCTGGCTTCCTCTCAGCTCAAACTGGATCCTCTGATCCCCTTCTGGTACTGTAGAATAGAATAGAATAGAATAGAATAGAATAGAATAGAATAATGCAAAGCAGATCCCCATCAGACTCTGATGCCATCCCAGTTCAGACTGGGCTTCCTCCCTGTACAAACTCAATCTCTTTGAGCCCTCCCACTTGTACTGAAGGCACATTCTGCCCAGATATTGAAACTTGTCGCAGCATGTGGACAAGTTCCCCCTCCTTTCATGAGGGGGAATGGCATGGGATGCTGGTGCTGATGCCAAGCATGGCATAATTCCAGCTTCACACCTCCCATAGGCTGCAGCCGGTTGTTTACGAGAGTGCCCATTGGCCACATCCAGCCTCCAGGAACCTATCAGTATTGCCCCAGCTTGTAAATACCTTGCCCTCTTTCACTGTGTTCTCTCTCCTTGCTTGAGACTGAGCTCATGCCATAGCCTTTGCCATTAAGCCTGCAGCTTGCCAGGCCTGTTGAGCCTCAGCCCTGAGAGTGTCTCCAGAGGAGGAACCAACACTGAGAGCCTGAGAAGCTGCAGCATTGCACTGCCAGCCTCACCGGTCGGAAGAGCCCAACGTGCCTGCAAGATGAATGGACACCCGAGGGTAAGATCTGCCCAGTTGCCAGGGAAGGGACTTAACCGAGTCTGGCAGTGCAAAAGTCTGCCTCAGACTGAAGCAGCAGGCTGAGGAGCTGCACAACCCTCTGTGTGTCAGCTCAGAAAGCAGGACCAGCACTGCCCACGTGACCCTGCCATTGCGGGAGAGAAGAAGAGTCGCCAATTCTACCTCTCTGTGCCCTGTGAACCCCAGGGGAATCCAGAGCACCATTCATGCCCTGTGCTCCAGAGCCAGGACCGCTCCAATGGGGTCCTGCCTGCTCCTTTGAGCCAAGCAACAGGGAAGTCACCCCTCCACACAGCTGCACCTCTTCCCCGGGCCCATCCTCACTGGCCCTGATGGTCGTTGCCATGAGGGCTGACCCTGTCCTGGGACCAGCCCTACCGGCCCTGCCAGGCTGACCCTGCAGAACTGCTCTCTGCTGTTCAGAGGGAGCCACCTGAGTCCTGTAAAGGGAGCCTGCCTATTGGCTAGCCTACATTCCATCCCCTCTCTGCTGCCATGGGAAGGAGAAGGCTGCCTCCACTGTCGCCATCCAGACCAGGCCAGGAGCCAGCCCCGGGGACAGCAGCCTGCCAGAACCTAAGCTTGCTACAAACAAGGGACACAGTGAATCTTCCACCTGCTTCAAACTCACTGATGCTCAGTTCAAAGCACCTGTGCCTAGCAGCACATTTCTACTTCCAGCCTCTGATGCACGGTAATACCTCTGTATAGAGTTAACCAGCGTCTCATCGAGTCGGCACTCGGTGGACAAGCAGTGGAATTGCAGCCTGAGTTATAGTAATAGAAATTAATTCTGCAAATGTTCTAATTGAGTCCAAATTATCAATACTGAACCACTTCTGGGATGTATTTCACAGTCGTGCACTAGAATATGGATATAAAATAGTGACTCACTGGTTATTGGTGATTTTCACAATTAATTGAAATTAATATCTATATAATTCATATTTCATATTCCTACATTAATAACCTCTTCATCACACCAAGAAATTTAATCTGCTGTCCTGGACCTTGACATTTGGAAGGTGGAATGTCCAACGCACTCTTGGTGGGCTCACAGGAAGGGAAGTGTCTCCCTCTCTCCCCACCCAGTCCCCTGCAGTGGGGGAGTCTTACTGGGGGTCTTCATTGAAAATACCACACCTCACAATACAGACTGGGCCCCTCCCATCCTCTCTACTCAGTCCCCTGCTCTAACACAGTGGAGCTGAACCCCTCCTGCACCTCACCCCATACAGCTCATCCCCTCCCAAACCCATCCCTCACCCTGACTCTGCCCCCATTGCTCATCTTGGCCCCAGCCTTTACCCTTTGTTAAGCATTGGTCCTTGGACCTTAACCCTGGCCTCAACCTAGCCCCAACACAACCCCTGCCCCTCAGAGCTGGCCCTCACCTGAGCCCTGCCCAGCACTCTCAGCAGGACAGCTGAAGGAAGGAGACTCATTAACTCCTTACTAACTGCTAGAAATTTTCCCACTCATTAGAGTAGCCTTCAGCCACCAATAAAGGAACCACTGAGCTTGGTAGAGCAAAGGGACATAAGGCAGCAGACCACAGCCCCAGACATCAAAGAGAGAGGTAAGGCTGAGTCTGGAAAACAGGATGGGGTCTCACACACCTGGGCCTCAGTAACAAGATGAGAACAGTCCTGTGGGACTGGCAGAAGACCAACAGGAAAAATACAAGAGGGATGACACAGTGACTACAATGTTGACACAAGGACAGCAGATGGCAGCAAAGAGCAAGGAGTGGAAGGATTTTAGCTCTTAAAAGAAGTTTTTAATCACTCTAATGCATCTGTATTACTAATACTATATGAGGCATATGGTTAACCTTGTTCAGCACTGTTATCAATTTTTAATATTTATTCAAATATATTAATACAAATATATTAATTCTTTAATAATATAAAAATAATTTCAATCAATGTATTAATCTCAAATCTCATCAATGTGTATAAATACCTGAGGGGTGGGTGTCAAGTGGAGGGGGCCAATCTAAGGTAAGAAGCAACAGGTTCAAGCTCGAACCTAGAAGATTTCACCTCAACATGAGGAGCAACTTCTCTGCAGTGCAGGTGACAGAGCACTAGAACAGGCTGCCCAGAGAGCTGGTGGAGTTCCTTCTCTGGAGACTTTCAAACCCACCTGGTACACTCCTGTGTGGACTACCCTAAGTGATCCTGCTTTGGCAGGGGGGTCAGACCTGATGGTCTCTTGAGGTCCCTTCCAACCTCTAATGTGATACTGTGATACCACCCACACAGGTACAGCTGTTTGGTTGTGGTTAATGTATTTCACAACATACATTCAATGCAACTTTAACAGTTGAATCAAGCTAGAATCTTTTAAACATTGATTCAGCTTAGGAAAGAGCTAATGCCTCAAGGGCAGTTCACCTGCAAGGGGATCTATGGCTGCTACAGAGGTGGCTGGCACAGAGCTGTACAAAGAGACTTGATAGGAATCAGCCTGTGTGCTCAGGACACTTGCCTGGGACCTTTTTGGACACGTAATTATGCTCCAAAGCACAGAGTGCAGTCTGCACAAGTGAACAAGCAAGAAATATGGTGTTCAGAAAAGGAGTGGTGCAGAGTGTGTGTGTGGAGGGAGAAGCAGTCTCCCCCTGGAGAGGAATTGTTGGGGCTGAGGAGTGGCTTGTGGCTCATGGGCTCGCAGAACAGCTTGCCGGCCAGACACAGCTGCAAACTGTGCACTTTGTTTCCCTTGACCACAGGACCTGCCTAGACAAGCCTGGGCCTGTCCAGCTTTGCAGATTTACCAGCACCTTGCCTTTTGTCTAGTATTGTGCTGAGCACCCCAGCTCCAAGGGAAGGGGGTGCAAGGGGGTTGTGTTTGGGCATGTTCAGACTCGTGCCTCCAGGACAAGCACGTGTAAGCTTTGGAGTGATCCATTCTGTGTCCATGCAGGTTATTAAAGGATCCTGTTCAATGGCCATGAGTTGTTTTGATTTCCTCACTTGACCATCAAGACTCTCCAGGACCCCTCAAGGACACCTCCCTGAACTGAGCACATGGCTCCAGCCCTGGCCCTGGGAAGAAATGGCCCCAAAAGTGATCTTTTGGGAAAGAAATGTCCAAGGAAAACCAACCAAAGACAATACTTTATTAAGGTGGGGTTTCCATTCTAATTAGGTATAATCCTTGGGACAAGGTTTTCCTTTCACCTCTAGGAAACCCAAAGTGTTGAGGAACAAAGAGCCAAATCCCAACCCAGCTGCAGTCTTGCTGCCAGCTGTGCTGACTCAGCACTGTCATTCCTCTCCTCAGCACTGGCTGGTGCAGAGAAGGCAGGGGCACATTTGCTTCTGAGGAAAGAAGGGTGTGAAGAGGAGATTGCAGTTCAAGCTGCTGGAGAAGACCCCCCCGGGGTCGGTGTATTGCTGTGTCCCCAGGGGCACGTCACCTGCGTGGCGGTGAATATGCCAGGTGAGGGAGGAGCTGTGGATTAAGTCCTTCCTGCAGCCTATGCAGGTAAAGCGCTGGCACCGGTGTGGGTGCAGCGGTGCTGGCTGAGGGTGGCCATCTGAATGCAGCTCTTGTCTCAGGCAGCTCAGAAGTGCAGCTGCTTCTGGCTGTGGAAGCAGCAGTGCCAGATGAGGTTGAGCTGAGGATGAAGCTGTTGCCATAGTCACCATTGACAGAGGGCTGGACACTGGGCTGGGGGCAGTGGGGCTTCAGCAGCTCCAGCAGCTGGGTGGGAAGCTTTGCCCACCCTCAGGGCACTGATGTGGCTGCTTGGGTGACACAGAGGGGCTGATATGGGTTTCCCACCTTCCTCCTCTTCATATTCCTCCTCCTTCTCTTCTTTGTCCTATTCCATATCATCCTCCTCTTCTTCCACATCATCCCCTTTGTCCTCATAATTATTGTCATCCTCCTCCCAAACCTCATATACTTCATCCTTGCTGTCCTCAGCCATGTCTCCATCAACCTCTTCTACTATTCCTCAAGGCTGAGATTTGGCTCCTCCAAACTATTCTATATCTATTCTTCTCCTCCCAGATCTTGTCCAGGTCCTTCTGGGAGGCCATGCTGCTGAGAGGAATGGTTACCCCTGTGCTCTTGGGCAAATCCTTGGGGACTAAGTGACTGGCAAGTAAGGACACTGTGTGTGACCTTGCAATGGAGGGATCAGAGCCCTAACTCCTGTGCTGAGTCCCCTGGTTGTAGTGCTGATGGGGCTGACACCCCCAGGACGTAGCCATCCCAACCATCCCCCTCTGGCCATGCAAATGATACCTGACCACCTGGGGCTCAGGCAGGTGAACTCCTACATTCCCAGCACAGCCAATGACCCTCAAAGCTCCAGAAGTGGTGAAGTGTGGTTTGGGAGGAGGGTCTGGAGAGGGTTGGGAGGTGCTCAGGGGTCAGCAGGAGCCTGGGATCTTGCTGCTGTGCCAAAGTTGGGTTCTTTACCTTCTGGCCTGTACCAAGGGGCAGATCTGCAAACTTTGCTCCTCCCCAGCACAAAGGAGCAGGGCTGATGGAGAGAAGAGAAGGATATGATGCCAGGCAGAGAGAAGCAAAGGGTTCAGAGGAGAGGACTGACCTGCAAGGAATGGCTCAGCCCTGACCAGGGCTCTCCCAGCCTTGCACTGCTCTCCCAGCTTTACACACTCTCTCGAGGGTTGGTCACCTCCTGCCAGCTCAGTGCATCTGTGCTTGGATCACAGCCAACAGGGAGCTGATAGAAAACTCTGGAGGTCAAAACCTTCAGGGTCTGTGCAAGTGGCAACAGATCCCAGGATGATTCAGCATCCAAGGTGCTCCAGATCTGAGAAACTCCTGATGGAAGTCAATGATCTCCACCTCTATAAACAGTGACCCTAAAGCCAGAGCTTTGGAGCTCTCCTGGATCCCAGCAGCTGTGTCCAGCATCTCCCCCACTCAGACATCTCTCAGGCACAACCTGCACCAAGGGCCAGCACCAAGTCAAACTTCTCCAGGCTCAGGTCTCATCCTCTGAGAATGCTGAAGCTTTGTGTGTGCTTACCCTGAGCTGCAGCAGAAGGAAACTGAACTCCTGGGCAGCCTCTCTGCAAGCCACCTCTCCACCTCTCTGTGTCTTTGGACAGAAACCTTTGCTGTCACCATGTTGGGGGCTCTATGTTCCACTGGAGGCAGCCAGCTCTGTCCCTGTGTCTGTGTGCTTGGTGCTTTTCTCCAGGCACAGCCATAGGAATAGATTTGAATTCAGGATTGGTTCATGAGGAAGGGCTGCTAGGATCCAACCTTTTCCTCTGCTTCTCACTCTCAAGAGCTCTTGACTGGCTGAGAAATCATAACCATGGCAGAACTTGTTGGCTTTGCCTCATCCTTGTGGACAGGCAAGCTGCTGAGAGACAGCTTGTGCTGAGCAGATGGGTCCAGAGGATTGCTGAGGTAAATTTCTCAGCCTTGGCTTTGCTCAGCTTCCAAACAGCAACAATTCTGTGTCTGTGTGCAGGCAGTTGTCTAAGGAGAGCAGGGGGCAGCTGGTGCCATGGAGCTGTGTGCTCCAGCTGCAGAGAACACTGGAGAAGTCTGATGCAAGGAGCAGGGATGGAAGGCCCAGGTGGGCAGGGACAGCAATAGGGAGGTTGGGGAGGGTGAGGAGCAAAGTTGTCCATTCAGTGTCAGCCCTCAAAAGACAGCTTCCCCTCCCAGTCCAGACCTCCTGAGCAGACAGCCTGCATCATTCTGGCTTGGTGGATGCTGCTGTCACCTCTGTCCTCATCTGAGAAAGAATCAAATAGTTTGCCCTCAATATCTGAGCTTTGTGAGGTGCACTTTGAAATCTGCAAGGAAAAAACAAAGACACAAAGAGCTCCTCAGGGCACTTGGGGATCATTCCATGAACCTCAGGTACTGAGAGAAGAGTGAAGAAACTGTGCAAGAAGCAAGAAGCAAAAGACAAAGTACCTTGAAGCATTGATTGGCCCCCACTGAGGCTTGTTACTGCCAAAGCCTCCCCAGGGACTCGTTAGAGCAGCTCAGGAGAGGCTGTGATTGCAGCAGGCAAAGGCAAAGTGCAGGAGAGCAAACTCTGGCTCTGGGTTCTGCAGCACAAAGGCCAAGGCCTGAGCACAGCCCCTGGGCAGGCAGATCCTGTCCCTCATGTGTGGGTCAAGGCTCTTCAGGTGCAGTGGGGGTGGGGGGTGGGTTTCATAGCAGCATAGCAGGGCCTAGGCTGGAAGGGACCTCAGAGCTCATCTGCTCCAACCTCCCTGCCATAGGCAAGGATGCCTCTCCAATAGACTCAGCTGCTCAAGGCCTCATCCAGCCTGGCCTTCAACACCCTCAGGAGAGGGCATCCTACCTGGGCAGCCTATTCCAGAGTCCCACAACCCTCATACTGAAGAACTTCTTCCTAAGGCCCAGTCTAAACCTTCTTTTCCTCACCTTCAAACCTTTCCCTCCTGTCCTGTCACCAGACACCCTCATGAAAAGTCCCTCTCCAGCCTTCCTTTAGCATCCCTGTAAAGGTTTGTGGTGCTGAGAGGAGGACAAGGGCCTGACAGTCCCCAGCCTTCCTGGGGCTGTGGACAGAGGCAGTGAGGCCCTCCCAGTGCCTTAGGACAACAGCTCCTCACAGGCCTCGGGGACAGAGAATTGCCAGAGTCAAGAGGGCACAGCCTTGGCTTCTCTTCATCACTCCCACCACTGCCATTGCCCTTTGCCAGCTCTCCCACAGCTTTGTCCTGCACTGTCTCACAGCTGCTTCTCCTGCCCTGCAGGCTGCAGACACTCCTCTCACTTCCCCACCTTGGCCTTTCCCATGCCTTCACTGACACCTGCCCACACTCACCCTCTGCTCCTGAGGACACAAAGAGAAGGGCTGATCCCAGACTCCTGCTGCAGAACTTCTCAGGCCACAGCACTACCCTTTGAGAGAGGTTTCTTGCTCCTCATGGCCAGGCTGCACCTGCCAGGCTGCACCATCTGGCAGTGTTCCTCTCTCCTGCTCTTGCCTACCTCAGCAGGAGCTGCCAAGGCTGCTGGCCTTGCAGTTTCTTGGCTGGACAGCACCAAGCCCTGTGCCTGCTGCTGTCCCATCAGCTACTCAGGCAGCAGAGACACAGCAACCAACCCATCAGCCCCTTCCTGCACTCAGCCCAGGCCCTTTGGCAGAGGCCATCTCACAGATCACTCTGCCCATCTGCCAGCCAGGAGCCCAGGGCTGCCCTAGCAGCTCCTGCAGACACACCTGACCTCACAGTCCCTTTCCCAGCTCTGTTCCTGCTGGTGGCCAATCCTCTCAGGAGGCAGAAGTGGCCTCACCTCCCCCTTACCTGTCCTTGGCTTCCTACTGAATGGTGAGTTCCTGAGACACAGCTGAGCACAGGATTGCACCCTCAGCCCTCAGCCTCCTTGTGGCCAGAGCCTGAGCAGATCAAAGTTTCACCAGATCCATCTGGCAGATTTCCTACCAAGGCTTTGAGTGGAGAAGCTGCTGGCTCTGTCCTGCTGCAGTTGTGGAGGAGACTCCTGCACATCCTCTTGTCCAATGATCCTGCTCAGGGCAGGGGTAAGCAGATGAGGTCCCTCAAGGCCTCTGCCCAGTTTGGCTTCATCTCCAGAGGAGCTGCAAAGGCCCTGGCTCAGATGGTGCAGGGAGTTCATGAAGAGATTGCACAGTGCTGGCCCAAGGGCTTGCCCTGAGGGATGCCACTGGCAAGTGTCTGCCAGGAGGACTCTCCACTGGTGACATTTGGGCTTCAGCCACCCCCCAGCAACCACCTCATGAATTTCTGCACTCCAGCTCTCAACAGTCTGGCTCTAAAGAGACTATGGGGGACCATGGCAAAGCCCTGGCTAAGGTCCAGGCACAAAACATCCCCTTCTTGCCCCTACCCATATGGCTTCAGCACTACCTCTCTTGTCCTGCAAGGGCCTGCAAATGGCTGCAGAGGTGTTTGAGCCTTCACCTTCCCAGGGACTGTGCTGAGGGTGACCAGACTGCAATGTTCCCCATCCTCCCTTTTGGTGTTCTTGAAGAGGCCTTTTCCAAGGAGCCCAGAACCTCTGGGATGGCTCTGTGCACATCTCAGGGCACAGTCCAGCAAGGGTGATGTGAGCAGACAGGAGCCTGCCCAAGCCATCTGAGATGAATCTGCCTGGGCCAGTAGGGTTTGTTCTGGAGTGACACACAGCAATGTCCCAGCTCTGCCAGGTGTCCACATCTGAGCTGGCCTCACAGACACAGACCCCTAATGAATTGTGGGATGTTCAGAGACAGAGCCTTTCTCTGCCTGGCAGCAGTCAGAGAGTCTTCTTGGCCTCCTGCTGCCCCTGCCAGAGGCTGGGAGGCTCCTCAAACCTCCAGTGCCCTGGTACCTCCAGCAATAGCTGATGGTGTTTGCTCACTCAGGTTTACCTCAGTTCATCTGCTGACATCTCATCTGCACAATGCAAACAGGCTCTGCTGACCTCCTGAGGCCATGTCCTCCTGTGGAGGGACAAAGAGTCTCTCCAAGCTGAGGTGTGAGGCTGCTGCTGGAAATGCTGGTTGTGAAGGCTAGTCTGGGGTGACTGCCCTGGGACAGCTTCCCCAGGGTGTCCAGTGAACACAGACACAGTCCAGAGCCTTCTCTGCTGATCCTTCAGGTCACTTGCAGGAGGCCTGGCTGTGTGAGGACACTGCTGTGTGCCCCAGCGCTGCACACACACACACTTCAGCTGTTCCCTGCTCTTTGCATCTGTTGGGCATGCTCTTGGAAATTTTGGAAGACCTAAGCCTTCAGGCACTGCCCCAAGCAGATCACCTGTCTGGGTGGAAATGCTCTGGTGGAGGCCATCTGAGCCAAAGAAGTTCCCATGGCCTGTGTCTGCCTGTGTTCATGGGACAGCCACGCAGCAGGATGGTGCCCAAGCTGCCAGAGCACTCAGGCCTTGCCCCAACACAGGGGCTCAGCAGGAGAGTGTGGAAGTGGA
The DNA here is from genome assembly GCA_015227895.2 of Colaptes auratus. Lineage (NCBI taxonomy): Eukaryota > Metazoa > Chordata > Aves > Piciformes > Picidae > Colaptes > Colaptes auratus. The sequence goes on from JAAWVA010000030.1 coordinate 28,982,097, forward strand.
AAGAGAACAGCCCTGGAAAAACAAGTGTGGGCAGGACCCTATCAGAGGGGTCCTGGCTTTGGAGCACAGGGCACGAACAGTGCTCTGGATTCCCCTGGGGTTTACAGAGCACGGAGTAGGGGAATCAGCAACTCCTCTCCTGCAGTGGCAGGGTCATACAGTCTGCTACTTCAGGCTGAGGCAGACATTTGCACTCCCAGACTCGGCTAAGTCCCTTCCCCAGGAACTGGGCAGATCTTACCCTCCAGTCCTCCTGAAGGCACATCGGGCTCTTCCGACCGCTGAGGCTATCAATGCAATGCTGCAGCTTCTCAGGCTCTCAACATTGGTCCTTCTTCTAGAGGTACTCTCAGGGCTGAGGCTCAACAGGCCTGTCTGGATGCTGGCTTCTCCTCACCTTGCAGAGGCCACGGGTTTGCTTGCATCTAGGAGAGAGAAGACTCAATAGCTATGAGCTTAATGGCAAAGGCTATGGCAGGAGCTTAGCAGCTCGGGCAAGGAGAGAGGACAAAGATGGATGTTAGGAAGAAGTTCTTCACAGAGAGAGTGATTTGCCATTGGAATGTGCTGCCCAGGGAGGTGGTGGAGTCACCATCACTGGAGATGTTTAGGAAGAGACTGGATGTGGCACTTGGTGCCATGGTTTAGTTGATTAGATGGTGTTGGGTGATAGGTTGGACTCAATGATCTTGAAAGTCTTTTCCAACCTGGTCTATTCTATTCTATTCTATTCTATTCTATTCTATTCTATTCTATTCTATTCCATTCCATTCCATTCCATTCCATTCCATTCCATTCCATTCCATTCTCGTCTATACTATTCTATTCTAAGAGAAAGTATTTACAAGCTGGGGCAATACTGATAGGTTCCTGGAGGCTGGATGTGGCCAATGGGCACTCTCATAACAACCGGCTGCAGCCTATGGGAGGCGTGAAGCTGGAATTATGCCATGCTTGGCATCAGCACCAGCATCCCATGCCATGGGGGTGTGCAGGGCTCTGTGCCACCTTGGCCTTTGTTCCCCTCATGAAAGGAGGGGGAACTTGTCCCTGTGCAGTATCTGGACATAACTCTGGGCATAATGTGCTTTCACCACAAGTAACTCCACCTGTGAGTGCAGCAGTGCCAGACAGGATGGAACTCAAGTAGGAGCTGGAATCCAAAGAGGCCAAATGGTTATGCATCAGATTTTCTTTTCCCTCTTCCCCATCCAAGTTCTTCTCTTTGATCTTCCTCAAACATTCCTCTCCCAGCAACCCAGCTCTGCTCTCTCCCCACTGCCCATGGCTTTGCTGCCTTTGTGTCCCCACTTGGTGTTTCCAAGAGGCTTGTCATGCTGACTCCTGCTCTGGTCAGCACAAAACCAGGGACTCCTTTCATTAGCTGTAGTGCCCTGCAGTTTCTCAGCTTGTGGCCTTGTGTTGATAGCTCAGCACAGTCAGGGGGAGCCAGCTGCACACAAACATTAACAGCTGGCTGAAAGAGATCAGGCAAGGCAGGCAAGAGACTGGCATGGCTGAGTCATGGAAGCATAGAATGATAGAATCCTTTCTGCTGCAACAGACCTCTGAGAACTGACACCACCATGGCCATGAACCCCTGTCCTGCAGTGCCAGGGCTGCACAGATTGAAACACCTCTAGGGATGAGGATTCCACTGCTCCCCTGGGCGGCCTGCTCAAGACCTGCTGGTGAAAGTGAAGGGCAAGAAGGAACTGCACAGGCAGTGGAAGCAGGGAGAGGGATGCTGGGAAGAGCACAGGGACACTGCCCTGTGGTGTAGGGATGGGGTCAGGAAGGCCAAGCTATGGCTGGAGCTGAACCTTTCTAGGCATGCAAAGAACAAGAAGCAGCTTCTGCAGGCCTGCCAGCCAGAGAAGGGAAGTCAAAGGAAGGATGTCCTCTGTGATGAGCAAGACTGGACAGCTCGTAACAAGGGGTGAGAAGGCTGAGCTACACAAACACATTTTGCTTCAGTCTTCCCTGGCAGCTTCTCTCCTCACATCTCCTCAGCTCATGGGACCAAGATGGGGACCATGGGTCACAGCCTGTGCAATCCTGATCCAAATCCCTACATTGATTGCAACCAGCTGTTGGGGTTTGACTTGTTAAGTGCTGCTATGAAATCCCACAGCCTGAGCTCATGATTCACCAGAACAGTTGAAGGGATTTCAAACTGCTGCTGCTGCCTTCAAGTTCTACAGGAACCACAGTGCCTTGGGGAAGCACTGCCCCTGAAATCCCTGCACCCAAACACCCTGAATCACAAACCAGGGACCAAGTCTGGCACTAGGATTGGATTTAACCCCAGACAGGCTTCTCTCTCAAGTTGTTGAGAGAGTGAGGGAGTCCATTCAGAGACTTGTGAGTCAGCAGAAGGGCTTCCTTGAGGCCTTTCTTCCCAGGCTCCATGCAAAATCCTTCCAGCCCCAAGGAGATTTTCCTTTCACAATCTTTCTAATCCTCCTCCAAACTGATTTTCCTCTGCAGGAGTCTCCCATGGTGAAGGTGAGAGAGAGACCCTTGGCACCAAAAATGAACCTGTTGACATCTCTGTTCCCTTTGCTGAATTCCATCCAATTCATTCCAGTGTCTCAGATTCTCCTCCTGCCTCAGCAGAACTCATTGCTGCTTTCCTCTTCTGAGGGAGGTGCCTTTGGGCTTGGATTGGATTTGCCCAAGCCATTGCCATTCCTGGCCAGGAAGGGCAACAATTTCCTTTGTATGGGGGTGCAGGGGCCTAGGGGAGATGCAAACACCCCCATGGTGTAGGGAGGTAGCTGCAGCCCTGTGGAGAAGGGGTTGGGGGTATTGGAATCAAAGAATCCTGGAATGGTTTGGATTGGAAGAGATGGAAGAGAGCATCGAGTGCAACAGCCTGACCATGGCCAGGGACATCTCCCCACTAGGTTGGGTTGCTGAAAGTCCTGACTTTGGAGACTTCCAGGGATGGACATCCCCTTCTCTGGGCAACCTGTCACAGTGTCCTGCCACCCTCCTTGCAAGCCATTTCTTCCTTCTATCCAATCTCAGTCTTCTCTTCCAGGTCAAAACCACTGCCCCTTGTCCACCCACTGCAGCACTTGGTCAAAAGTCTCTTTCTTGTCCTATGAGCACCACATCTCCACCTGCAAAGAGCTTGGAGAGTGCCCAGAGATCTCCCAAGATGTGCTTGGGAGGCCTCAGGCACATGGCCAGCAGATAGAGGCTGAAGGCCATGGGCTCAGTGGTGTGAAGAGTGAGGACAGGAGGAGAGTAGCCTGAGAGTGCTTGGGGAGTGGTTTGAGACATGGAGAAGCTTTTCTGCACAGTGACAAAGTGCAAGGGAAAGAAATAAAGCCACAAAGTGCAGCTGGGGAGGTCCAGTCTGGACATGAGGAGAAAGAAATGTCACTGCAAGACATCCCCCAGCAGCAGCCTGGAGCACTCCAAGGCTTGGAGTTTCAAGGGACACACAGGGAGGATGGAGAGAGGGCAGCAAAGGAAGGTGGCAGCAAGGTGGGACAGCTGGCTGGGTGACTACAGCCTGCAGGGAAAGAGGCTCAGCTGATGCAGCAGCAGAGGACAGCCTGAGGGGCAGATGACAGAGGGCTGTGGGAGAGCTGAAAGGCTCCTGGCAGAGCCAAGCTCTTCCTGCCTTGGGTTCTGGCTGTGGTCTGTGCCACTGATGCCTCTGAGGAGACAACTCCTCCTTCCAGCTCTAGGGCCTCATTGCCTCCTTGTCCATCCTCAGGAGCCTGGGAGGGCTTGTGCCATAATCCTGCCCTTGGCATTGGTCCCCTCCACATCTCACTGCTCCAGGAATCACCCTGAGGGGTGAGTGAGGGACAGGATCTGCCTGTCCAGGAGCCAGGGCTCAGGGCTTGACCCTTGGCATTAATGAAGCACCTCCAGGTTTGCTCAGCATCAGAGACATCTTCCTCTGCTTGTTCTGACCTCTCAGCACTGCCTCCAGTTCTCTGCTCCAACCACAGCCCTGGAGACACTTTCCCAGCAGTGTCCTCACTGGGACCCATCAACAAGAGAAGAAACTTCAGAGTTGGAAAGTGACTTCAACTTCTGGAGAGGTTTCATCATCTCCCTCTCAGTCTCTGATGTTTACCTGGCACCAAAGCCACCAGAGGGTCATTCAAATGCCCTTGGGTTGGTCCTCTGCTGCTCAGCTGGGCCGAGCTCTGTGGCTGGAGGGAGCTGCTGGAAAGTAGGCAGCACTGAAAAGTGTCAGCTGTGCCCAGGAGCAGCTCCTCTGCTCTGCACAGCAGGGCTGAGGGCACTGCCAGTGGATCTCAGCGAGATGAAGAAGGCAAAGAGAGCTTGGAGGTGTCCAGGAGGGTGACTGAGAGCTGACAGGAGGAGAAGTCACTGCAGTCCCTGACACGGTGAGTCTGTGGGGCAGGGCAGGGCAGCTGCAGCTCCTGGAGGCATCTCCTAAAGCTGGCAGAGCCACAGCTGCTGGGGGCTGGAAGGAAATCTTCCTGTGCAGAGGCTCTTTTCAGGCTTTTCTGAAGAGCTGTGGGGCCCTGGGGTGCAGGCAGGGGTGGTGAGGGCTGTCCTTTCAGAGCAGGGTCCCTGCAGCCCAGGGGCTGTGTGCTGGGGCAGGGACTCTGCTGCCTGCCAGGCTCAGCTCTCAGCCTGCCCAAGGAGCTCCACACAGTGCTGTGGGGAGAAGCTGTGAGTGGCAGGAGACAGCTCTGGCAGGGCAGGGCAGGGCAGGGCAGGACAAGTCAGGGCAGGGTCCTTCTGCTGTGGGGAGAGAGCTGTGTTGGCCAGAGCTGCTCACAGTTCTAGCTCCCCACTGGGCATTTCTGAGGAGGCTTTCCAGAAGAGCATCAAGTCAGCATTTTGCTGGAAGGGAAGGAGTCTTGGCTTTGAATGTTGATCCCCTTGGTGTGCTGGGTGGGCTGTGTGAGACTAGAGTTTATTTCTCTACTCTGCAGAAGACTCTGAGACCAAAGGTCTCCTTAGTCTTTGTCTGATGTGCTCCTGAGCCCCCTGCACACCCAGAGCTGCCCCTGGTCAGTGTCCTGCTGCTGAGAGTGGTCTGCAGGGTAGATCTGAGCACACAGCAGGTGGAATAAGCTCTGTCAGCAGAGACAGGGAGGAGAGCTGGGCACAGAGAGGCAGCTCCTGGCAGGGACAGCTGGCAGCAGCAGGGTCTAGGGGCAGGGAGGGGAGAGGGATCTGCTGTCAGAGATGCCCTGGCAAGGGGGATCAGGCACCTCTGTGCCATTCTCTGCACTGCAGACACATTTCCCAATGCAACCTTTTGCTCTCCTCTTCTACCCAGCAGAGGCAGTGCCCTCAAAGCTATGGGCTCCAGGTCAGGAGTCACAGCCTTGGCAGCTGACATTCATCTGAAGGCTCCTGAAGTGTGCACACAGAAGGAGGACAAAAGCTCTTCAGTTCCATCCTGTGAGCTGCAGAAAGCAGAGCTGGGGAAGGAGCAGGCTTCACCCCCAGCCTCTCTGCCTTTCTCTCTTCCCTTCACTGCCACTGCAGAGCTGTTCCCTGTTTCTCCTCCTCTTCATGGGACTCTCATTCGCTGGGATTGGGCTGTTGGTCACTTTCTGTTCTGACCCCAGAGGAATCTTCATGGCAATTCTGGGTCCCTGCTGCATTTGAAGCTGTGATGAACTCTGCCATGGGTTGGTAGTGATGGGACTGAGCTGATCCATTCCTCATGCAGCTCAGGGACAGGGGTCATAATGAGGCTGAGAGAAGTGTGCCCTAACTTGTCACTGTGTTTCCCTCCTTGCACAGGTCTCCATGGCCAGAGGCAGCAGATGGCCAACAGCAGCTCCATCACCCACTTCCTCCTCCTGCCATTCCCAGGCACAAGGCAGCTGCAGCTCCTGCACTTCTGCCTCTTCCTGGCCATCTATCTGGCTGCCCTGCTGGGCAATGGCCTCATCATCACCACCATAGCCTGGCACCACCACCTCCACACCCCCATGTACTTCTTCCTCCTCAACCTCGCCCTCCTTGACCTGGGTGCCATCTCCACCATCGTTCCCAAGTCCATGGACAATTCCCTGAGGGACACCAGGGACATCTCCTATGCAGGATGTGTTCTCCAGCTCTTCTTTTTCATATTCCTAATTGCTGCAGAGTATTTTCTCCTCACCACCATGTCCTACGATCGCTACATTGCCATCTGCAGACCCCTGCACTATGAGACCCTCCTGGGCAGCAGAGTTTGTCTCCACATGGCAGCAGCTGCCTGGGGCTGTGGCTTTCTCTATGCTCTGCTGCACACAGCCAATACATTTTCCCTGCCCTCTGCCAGGGGCAATGCTGTGGAGCAGTTCTTCTGTGAAATCCCCCAGATCCTCAAGCTCTCCTGCTCCACATCCTACCTCAGGGAACTTTGGCTCCTCGTGGCCAGTGGCTGTTTAGTGTTTGTCTGTTTCATGTTCATTGTGGTGTCCTATGTGCAGATCTTCAGGGCAGTGCTGAGGATCCCCTCTCAGCAGGGACGCCACAAAGCCTTTGCCACCTGCCTCCCTCACCTGGCTGTGGTCTCCCTCTTTGTCAGCATGTTAATCCTTGCACACCTGAAGCCCTCTTCTATCTCCTCCCCATTCCTGGATCTGGTGCTTGCAGTTCTGTACTCAGTGGTGCCTCCAGCAATGAACCCTCTCATCTACAGCCTGAGGAACCAGGAGCTCAAGGATGCCCTGAGGAAAATGACCGCCAGATGCCTTCACAAGCAATAAACTCCTTGTCCTCTCCTGCAGAGCAGTTCTGATGTCACTCACAGTCTGGTTTCTCTCTGTTTGGCTGCTGCTCGTGCTGTTCCCCTTGTGAGAATGTTGTTTCCCCACCACAGTCTTTCTTCAGACCATTTCTGATGCAGTGTTGGCCTGTCTGTTGTGACCCAGAGGCTGCAGCCAGGAGCAGCTGTGCTCCCTGGGTGTGCAACATGCAAGGAAAAATTTTTCCCATCTAGCAGTTCATAACAGACAGAGGAGTCTGGTAAAACTTCATTTGAATAAAGGGAGAGTCCACAGGACAATTCCCTCTGGGGTCTCTCTCATTGCTGAAGGCACAGCTCCTCTTTCATCCTACATTTCTGGGTGCAAATTTCCCTCTCCCTTTCCCCACTGGCTCAGGTGCTCAGGATTTAGTCTTTCCCCAAACCCCTGCTCCATGTCCCCCTTCACACGAGCCCTCCCTGCTTCATACATCCTATCTTCATTTAAATTAGGTTCTCCACTTCTCTGGGTGGAGAAGTTAATATTCAGCAGTCTGTTAAGCCTGTGCTCTGGCCTAAAAGTTCAGCAGTTCAGGCTGTGATCAGTGTCTGCTATCTTGGGACAGACCCCTACTGACTTACAGCAAGGTTCAAGAGAAGGGACTGAGCAGAGGCCCCTTTGTGATTTACATACACATAGAGAAGGTGAACTGTCTGGTTCCTCCCTTTCTCTTCCAACTCCCTCTTGGCCAATTCTTCCTTTGTAAGGACACTGCCTCCTTTTGATCCCATCAATCCCTCCTCTTCTTGCTTTAATAATTGTCTGTACAAAATTCATTCCCCATTAACTTAATCCTTTCCTCTTGGCTCATTTCTGATGTTGGTCTTATTTGCAGATACATCAGACTGCTCTTTTTTGTAGCCTTTTCTGGCTCCCTTGGTATGGCTACAGCCTGCACCTGCCTGACTGCAGGATGGATAAGCCATACAAACCAGGGTATCAGACATGGTAGAGAGATTACAGCTGCTGTTGCACAAAGAGAGAAGAATGACACTCATTTGATCCATGGCCCACCAGGCAACCAAGATAAGGTGTCCCATTCCAGTCCTTTCCAGGTTTGGACTGGTACATGAGCTATTGCCCTGCTGTTGGTGGCTATATTTATTGCTGCCTCCCCATTGTCCTCAATCTTTAGGCACCAATCAGATGTATTAAACTTTCCACATCCACCTCCTTTCTCAGCTAATAGACAGTCTGGAGAGTCTGACACCTGAGTTTGGTGTTTGGCTAATAGTACCAGGCCTCAGGCAGTCTGATTGCTGTTGAGTTCCACCGCAGCCTGGAATCAAATTCTTCTGTTCAGCATAGATTGGAGTTCCATGTCCCCAACTACTGTCTGGAGCCCAGGTTGCAGGTCCATAGGTCTCTATTCTTTGGTGCAGCCACTCATCATCACCCCACACCTGAGCACCTCCAGCTTTGAAAGATCTTTTCTCTCCCTGCAAGTCTTCAAAACTGGGGATCCCCAATTCATTGCTTTACTGGAGAGCTAACAAGAGAAATCCCAGCTGGATGATCCCTCATGTGCAACTCCCCCCACAGTGTGCTGGTAGTTCTGGGTAAGCTGTGTGTCCACAAAACCAAAATAATCCATCTGGGGCTTTCCACCAATTTTTAGATGCAATTTCTATATTTTGCCAGAATTTTGAGGTAGTTGATATTCTCTCAGATGGATTTGTCCCTGAACCATTGAATATGTCACTTTCAGTGGTGTTCATACAATTTTTAGCCTTCTCCCTAGACCAGTCCCATAAAGGGTCTTCAAGCCATCAAGCAGAGTGGGTACCACTTATATTAATGTCTGTTGCAGGAGGTTTTCTCCTACCATTTACCAAAAGAGCTCCCCTTTTGCTCTGGGCATTCTGCTCCCACAGTGTCTGATGTCAGTGCCCATTCATGAGGCCTTTAATTTTTACCTGGAATAACTGAGTGATTCCATTTAATTCTTTGGTAAGGATCTAAGCTGGCTCCTTTCCATGGCCATTCTCCACTCATCTGGGGACCTGCACAGATGAAGGGAAGGGAAGGGAAGGGAAGGGAAGGGAAGGGAAGGGAAGGGAAGGGAAGGGAAGGGAAGGGAAGGGAAGGGAAGGGAAGGGAAGGGAAGGGAAGGGAAGGGAATTAACCAGGTTGGAAAAGACCTTTGAGATCATCAAGTCATCTAATCAACTAAACCACAGCACGAAGCACCCCATCCAGTCTCTTCCTAAACACCTCCAGTGATGGTGACTCCACCACCTCCATGGGCAGCACATCTCAATGGCCAATCTCTCTTTCTATGAAGAACTTCTTCCTAACATCCAACCTAAACCACCCCTGGGACAGCTTGAGACTGTGTCCTCTTGTTCTGGTGCTGGCTGCCCTGGAGAAGTTACATTTAGTTCTCTGCCACTTTCTCAGCTAGATCTACAAATCAATTTTTTCCTACAAAAGGGAGTCCCAGTTCTTTTGTAACTTTTCTTTGAGCTCTTTCTGCACTGTGCTCACCTCACTTCCAGTTCATGGTTGATACACTAATGTCTTTAAGGCTTGATCATATTCTGTGCCAGTTGTTCTTTGGCCTGACCCTGAAGCCCTCCATGTCACTAAGACCCCACTGACCTCTCCTTTTGGGCAGGCCTGGCTTCTATTGATGCCTCCCATGCCCAGATTTTGGGCCATCCAATAGGTCTGCCCTGGTTCAGTACACTCCTGAGGGTTCCGACAGCAGCCTGAGTCACTGTGGGTGCGATAGACAAAGCTACAGTGTCTGTTCCTCCCAGTTCTGACCTGTTTGTGGCAGGGTGAGTAAGTTCTCCCCACCCACACACAGAAACCGCAGCTAACTCAGTCGGCAAGGCAAATGAAACAAGCTGTATTTACAAGTAGGGATGGAATGCAATGAATATTTACACAATATATACAGTATTTACAATATATACAGAAATATACAGCAATGAACGTAATACAGAAGACCTCCAGCCAGGGGGACTCCCTTTGTACCCCCCTCTCCCTCCCTACCTCCCTTTTTCCCAAAAAAGGGTTAGAGAGAGAGAGAAAGGCAATTAAGGAAGAAAAATTCTGTTAGCTCAAAGCATGTGCAAGAATTAGTTTTCTTATCTGGTTAGCTTTGTTAACCAAGGTCACTCCTGCTTCTGAAAGAAAGAAGCCGTCCAGCCCACAGGATAGAGAAGCACAAACTGAACACAGCCTGAACCCAGACCAGACTGAACTAACAGAACCCAAACTTAAAATTGCATTCTACAATCCACCAATGAAATTAGTTTAGACTATCTTGTTTTTGTTCAAATATCAAAAACATTCAGCCAGAGTGTTCAGCAACTGTCTCTTTCTTAAAGGCATAGCATCAACCGGTCACACAGCTCTTAGGAGGTGTCCATCCAGAGATGACCTTCCATGGAACCCTAAGCCTTGGAACACCATAGATGAGGGAATTAAGTGTGCTGACAAGATTAACCATGGTGCTCGTCTAGGACTCAGTCACACACAGGCAGAAGGATAAAAACTTAGAGGGAGTCCTTCCATGTCTTGGTCTTTGCTGCCATCTCCTGTCTATTTAGCAACATTGCAGTCCCCATGTCGTCTGTCGTGTTTTTCCTGTTGGTCCTCTGCCAATCCCACAGAACTGTCCTTCTCTTGTTAGTGAGGCCCAGGGGTGTGAGAACCCAGCCTGCTTTCCAGACTCAGCCTTATCTCTCTCTGTCTAGAGCTGCCATCTGCTGCTCTATCTGCATTTTCTCTCCCAAGCTCCAGGATTACTTGATTGATGCCAGAAAGCTAAGCTCTGAACTAGTGGGAGAGTTTCTAACAGTTAGTGAGAAAGTTCAGAAGTCTCCTTCCCTCAGCTGTCCTGCTGAGTGTTCTGGGAAGGGCTCAGCTGAGGGCCAGTTCTGAAAGGCAGAGGTTGGGTTGTGGCTGGGTTGAGGCCTGGGGTTAACACCCAAGGGTCAATGCCAAGGGTAAAGGCTGGATCCAGGATGAGCAAAGGGGGCAGAATCAGGGTTAGGAGTGGGTTTGGGAGGGGCTGAACTGTAAGGGGTGAGGTTAGGGATTGGCTCAGCTGCACTGCATTGGAGAAGGGGAGTGAGTAGAGAGGATGGAAGGGGCCCAGGCTGGACTGGGAGGGCATCCTAGGATCCAGTCTGTACTGGGAGGTGCTAAAAGCATTCAGTCTGTCATGGCAGCTGTGAGAGTTTCAATTCAGATCCCGAGGAGACCCTCAGACACCAGGGGAGAGTTGCATGGGGAGAGAGGAATACACTTCCCTGCCAAGGAGCCCTGCACCATGCCAGGTGAAGCAAGACAAGCAAGCTCCAGGGCTTGCCAGGAATGGATCTTGATCAGATTCCTGATGTCTTCTTTTTGCCTTGTCTTTCTTGGCTCCAATGCTGCTCACTGGACACTCAGTGGAAAATGAAAAAAGCTCCAGCAAAAGTTTCCAACCTACCACAGCCTGGGACTGCAGACACAGTGCTGTTAGGCCTGCCCTGAACTGTCTCCAGCTAAGGCAGCAGCTGAGCTGACCACAGACTCAAGTGCAGGAGGAGTGTGGTTCTCAGCTGCATCCACCCACTGTATGGGATGCAAATGGCAACAGAAAGCTGCAGTGCTGGAGGCTGGCACTGGGAAGACTGTGGCAGAGGAAGGTGGTGCGCAGGTAGGAGGATTGCCCTGCACTGAGAGATGGCCAACCACCCAGACCAAGCCTCTGCCCAACAGATCAGACACAACAAGCCTCTGTGGAGCCCCTGGCAAGTTGATTATGTTGGCCCTTGGAAAATCTCTCCTGGGAAAATTTACATCCTGGTAGGAACAGAAGTGGTTCCAGGCTGAGCCATGGCCACAGCTCTCAGCACTGCCAAAGGAGCTCAAAGGATTGAAGCTCTGGAGAAATGGTTCAGCATTCTACCTGTGCTGTGTGTGTCCAAAGTGCCAATGGATCACACTTCACAGTGAGCACAGTGCAAGGCTGGGTGCAAGGAGGATGAATTAAAGGAGTGTTCCCTACCCCATATAATCCTCAAGCTAATGGTGTAGCTGAACAGACCAATGGTCTACTTGCAAGTTATGCTGATAGCTTGAGGCACAGCTGGGACTCACAGTTGCCACCAGCTGGATTGAACTCCACAGACCACCACTCTTTGGGCCCTTCCACCCAGCCAGGGCTGTATCCAGCAGAGCATTGCTCATCCAAGCCAGGAGCAGCCACTTTGCCCAGGAGAATTCTGTGGGGAGCAGTGCCAAAGGCTTTTGGAAAGTCTAGGCAGACAATAGCCACAGCCTTGCCCTCATCCAAGAGTCACTCATCCTGTCAGAGGAGATCAGGTGGGTCAGGCAGGACCTGCCCTTCTTAAACCCATGCTGACTGGGCCTGATCCCCTGCTTGTCCTCTCCAGGTCATATAACGGTGCTGGAGATGCTCTGCTCCAGGCCCTGCCCTGCTACCCAGCTCACCCTGCCAGCTCTCTATTTTCCTGGATCCTCCTTTCTTCCTTTCTTGCAGCTGGGTGTCACATTTGCTCCTCTCCAGTACCCTGGGACCTCCCCAGTGAGCCAGGACTCCAGGTCAATAATGGAGAGTGGCTTGGCCACAGAGATGTTCAAGTCCCTTCCTCATCCTCCTAGCCTCTGTTGGACTCTCTCCAGCAGATCTCTGTCTCTCTTGACCTGGGCAGCCTTAAACTGCAGGGATCAGTTTGGACAGGAAGGGCCCAGCCTGTACTGGGACAGAATCAGGGTTTCAGAGTGCACTGGGACAAGGCCCAGTGTTACTGGGAGAGGCCATGGGGTCAGCTCTTACTGGGAGGTGTCCAAGACTTTACTAGGAGGCAGCAGGGGCTCCTGTTAGTACTGGGAGGGAGCCCAGACTGTACTGGGAGTGGGACAGAGGAGCAAGTTAGCTGTGGCTGAGAGCCAAGTCTGAACTGGGAGGGGCAAAAGCAAAGCAGTTTGTGTTGGCACATGGCCCACTCTAGACTGGAAGGGGACCACGAGATCTGATTTCTACAAGAAGAGGTTGCAGAAGGAGCTGGGATGGGTCCATTTTGTGCTGGGAGGGAGCACAGTGTGTGCTGAGAGGAGGTCTGGATGCCTTTTGTCCATCACCCTTCCTGGGTCTCACAGTGGCAAACAGCCTGAGCATGGTGGAGGTAAGTACAGGCTGGCTGGAGACCTACCCAGCACCTCATGCCACTGCTCACAACACCATCCTGGGCCTGGAGAGACATGTCCTGTGGGGACACAGCACCCCCGGGAGGGTTGAATGGGACAATGGAAGCCACTTCAAGAACCATCTCCTAAGGGACTGGGCAAAGGACCATGGCATTGAGTGGATTTACCACATCCCATCCCATGCACCAGCTGTGGGGAAGGTCAAGTGCTCAAGGCCTGTGCCCAGTTTGGCCTCTGTGGTGGTTTGAGCCTTAACTGGAAGTTAAGAGCTCAGGTGGGGGGCAAGGCTGAGAATCTCTCCCCCACTCCCCCCCTCTTCCCTCCCAACAGAGAGGGGAGAAAAGGAAAGAGCAAATCCACCAAACAATAATTTGGAGTCGGCTTGGAAGTAGAGAGGCAAAGAGTTGTCTTTAAGCAATATATATATATAACAATAACAGGAAAAAGGTTCACAAGGGCAAGGAACAAGGATAGATGGGAGGGGGACAAAAAAAACAAGAGGATAATACAAAACCAGCCTTTCTCTGAGGAAGCGTGGAGGCAGCAGGTCCGACCACGTGGCAGAGGAGCAGGAGGGTAGCTGCAGTAGCTCTCGTCCAGCAGAGGCAGAAGCCAGAAAAGCCCGGGCCAACAGCTATGAGGTCCTGCTTTTTTATACCCTAGCTGGGCAGGAAGGGGGGAGTGGAACAGACTCAGCTTCCCAGGCAAAAAAATGCCCTGCAGGGAGTGAAAAGTACCTGCAAGCCCTCCCCCCTGCTTTGTTCTTTTGTTCCCAGAAAAGGGTGTTAACCCACCACAATCCACCCCTCTGTTCCACTTCCTCTCTCCTGCCACAGCCCCTTCATGTAATCTTGACACGTGATATTCAGATCCTTGATACAAGTGCCTTGTTATCCCGGCTCGCTCTCTCCGAGGGCAAGTCTCTCTCTCTCTCTCTCTGGCGATGGTTAATGTAGGTGCTGCTTGAACTGGGCAGGGATGTGGAGAAAAATCAGGAATCAGTTTGTCTTTGGAAGGGAAAAGCCAGGAACAGGCCATTGCTGTAGGGACATTGGGTACAGTCCATTGCTGCAGGGACATTGGGTACAGGTACAGGTGAGATGATGCAGGAGCTCTCTGGTGCACTGGTGTGCAGTGTGTACGTTGTGTCCTGGATGCTAGGCTGGTATTAGGCTAGGAGGGAGAAACTTAGAACAACTTATAACTATTTACACAATGACTATAATACATTGATAAGTGTTACCCCCCCTGAGTTCATCCCCTCTCAGCCAGAGTCACGTTCCGCTGTGGGATACACTGAATGTCCCCAGTTTCTAACATGACCCAGTAGGTGTGACCAGGACCCTCAGCTGAGACCACCCCTCGGGTTGGTCTGCCCCCACCAGCAGCAGGAAAAACCCACACTGCCTTTCCCAGCAGGTTCTTCTCAGCAATCACAGGAACTCCATCTCCATCCACTGTTTGCAGCAGGTGGGACTGGGCAGGACCAGCTCGGTTCACAGATCCTCTGCTGGTCACTAACCAAGTGGCTTGAGCTAGGTGTTTTTCCCAGTTCCTAAAGGTTCCACCCCCCATGGCTTTTAGAGTGGTCTTTAGCAAGCCAGTGTAGTGCTCGACCTTCCCCACAGCTGGTGCATGGTATGGGATGTGGTAAATCCACTCAATGCCATGGTCCTTTGCCCAGTCTCTTAGGAGATGGTTCTTGAAGTGGCTTCCATTGTCCCATTCAACCCTCCCGGGGGTGCCGTGTCTCCACAGGATATGTCTCTCCAGGCCCAGGATGGTGTTGTGAGCAGTGGCATGAGGTACTGGGTAGGTTTCCAGCCACCCTGTACTTGCCTCCACCATGGTCAGTAGGTGCTGTTTGCCACTGTGAGACCCAGGAAGGGTGATGGAGTAGATCTGCCAGGCCTCTCCATACTTACATTTCCACCATCTCCCCCCATACCACAGAGGCTTCATGTGCTTGGCCTGCTTGATGGCAGCACAGATGTCACACTCATGGATGACCTGTGAGATGGCCTCCATAGAGATGTCCACTGATCTGTCCTGAGCCCATCGGGATGTGGCATCTCTCCCTTGGTGGCCAGAAGTGTCCTGGGCCCAGCGAGCTAAGAACAGCTCACCCTTGTGTTCCCAGGCCAAGGCTATTTGGGAGATGTTAGCAGCCAGATCTGCTTGGTGGTTGTGCTTGTGCTCCTCTGTGGCTCAGCTCTTGGGGATGTGTGCAGTCATGTGCTGTGCCTTTGTTGGCAGCCTGTCCAGGCGGGCAGCGATGTCTTGCCACTGGTCTGTGGTCCAAACAGGCTTCCCTTTTCCCTGCCACCCGTTCCTCCTCCATTCCTTCAGCCACCCCCACAAGGCAATGGTTACCATCCAGGAGTCAGTGTAGAGGTACAGCACTGGCCAGTTCTCTTGTTCCACTACATCCAGGGCCAGCTGGACAGCTTTTCCCTCTGCGTACTGACTGGATTCGCCTTCTCCATCCCTTGCTTCCGCCACTTGCCTTGTTGGGCTCCAGGCAGCTGCCTTCCATCTCCGCTTGCTCCCCACAAGCCGGCAGGACCCATCTGTAACTAGAGCATAGCCCTTCTCATGATCAGGGAGATCGTTGTATGGGGGAGCCTCCTCAGCATGGCTCACTGTCTGCTCTGGTGGCATTCCCAAGTCAGCACCCTCTGGCCAGTTGGTGATCACTTCCACTATGCCAGGGTGTTTGAAGCTCCCCATCCAAGCTCGCTGAGTTATCAGGGCCATCCACTTCCTGCAGGTGGCATCTGTGGCATGATGTGGGGTTGAGCCTCTTCCTTTGAACATCCAGGTCAGGACTGGAAGCCTTGGAGCCAGAAATAGAGGTGACTCAGTCCCAATTACCTCAGAGACAGCCTGGATGCCCTCATAGGCAGCTAGGATTTCCTTTTCTGTTGCGCTGTAGTTGGCCTTGGAGCCTTTGTAGCCCTTCCTCCAGAAAGCTAGGGGCCTGCCCCTGGTTTCAACAGGAGCCTTCTGCCACAAGCTCCATGTAGGACCATTCTCACCAGCCACAGTGTACAGCACATTCTTGATCTCTGGTCCAGTTCCAACAGGTCCCAGAGCCATAGCGTGGACCACCTCTCATTTGATCTGGTCGAATGCCACCTGCTGCTCAGGTCCCCACACAAAATCGTTTTTCTTCCTTGTTACACCTCCAAGTGCCAGGTGCTGCACTTTGGCCACAACAACCCCATGCAGAGCTACAGGCTGGGGTCAGAGTGGCTGAAGAGCTCCCAAACAGAGAGGGACCTGGGGGTGCTGATTGACAGCTGCCTGAACATGAGCCAGCAGTGTGCCCAGGTGGCCAAGAAGGCCAAGGGCATCCTGGCTTGCATTAGTGTGGCCAGCAGGAGCAGGGAGGTCATTGTGCACCTGTATTCTGCTTTGGTTAGGCCACACCTTGATTCCTGTGTCCAGTTCTGGGCCCCTCAGTTTAAGAAGGACATCGAGACACTTGAAGGTGTCCAGAGAAGGGCAACAAGGCTGGGGAGAGGCCTTGAGCACAGCCCTATGAGGAGAGGCTGAGGGAGCTGGGGGTTGTTTAGCCTGGAGAAGAGGAGGCCCACAGGAGACCTCATTGCTCTCTACAACTACCTGAAGGGGGGTTGTAGCCAGGAAGGGGTTGGCCTCTTCTCTCTAGCAACCAGCACCAGAACAAGGGGACACAGTCTCAAGCTGCACCAGGGGAAGTTTAGGCTGGAGGTGAGGAGAAAGTTCTTCACTGAGAGAGTCATTTGCCATTGGAATGTGCTGCCCAGGGAGGTGGTGGAGTCACCGTCCCTGGAGGTGTTCAAGAGGGGACTGGACGTGGCACTTGGTGCCATGGTCTAGTCATGGGGTCTGTGGTGACAGGTTGGACTCAATGATCTTTGAGGTCTCTTCCAACCTTGGTGATACTGTGGTCCTGTCCCTGCAGGCCTTTGCAAACAGTCTTCCTGCATACAGTACCCTTCAGGCACTAGAAAGCAGCTATTAGGTCTCCCCAGAGCCTTCTGTTCTTCAGTCTGATCAACCCCAGCTCCCTCAGCCTGTCCTCATAGCAGAGGACCTGAACCCCCCTGATCATTTTTGTGGCCATCCCCTGGAACTCCTCCATCAGCTCCATGTCCTCCCTGTGTTGAGACTTCAGAGCTAGATGCCAGACTCCAGGGGAGTTCTCACCAGAGGAGAGTGACGTAGCAGAATCCTCTCTCTCCCCCTCTGGCCATGCTGCTTTGGATGCAGCTCAGGCTGCCACTGGCCACTGCTGCAAGCTCACACTGCCTGCTCCTGGCCAGCTTCTCCCCCACCAGCACCCTCAGGCCTTCTCCTCAGGGCTGCTTTCAATCCCCTCCTCAACCCACCTGTATTGATAATGAGGATTTTTCCAGCCCAGCTGCAGGTCCTGCCCTTGCTGTTGTTGAACCTCATGAGGGTCACCTGGGCACCACCTCTCCAGCTTGTCCAGGGCCCTCTGGATGCCATCCTGTCCCTCTGGCATATCAACAGCACCACTCAGCTTAGTGCCATCTGCACACTTGCTGATGGTGTCTCCATCCCTCTGTCTATAGCAGTGATAAGAATATGAAACAGCACAGGAGGGGATGAGTGGAATCCGTTTGTACTGGGACAAGGCCTGGGCTGTACCTGGAGATGTTAATGGGAGCCAGTTTGAAATGGGAGATGGCCCAGGCTGGATTCTGGTGTACTTAGGGTATGGAGTTGTGACTGACAGGGTATGGAGCTGTGACTGTGACAGGGCCCAGCCTGTGGTGGGAGGGTTTAAAGGAACCTAGTATGTGCTGGGATGAGTCCCAGACTATACTGGGATGTGGCCAGGGCACTCAGGTTGTACTGGGATGGTTCCCAGTCTGCCTGGGAGGGGGTAAAAGGATTCAGTTTGTACTGGGAGGGGTCCTAATCTGGTCCTGGCAAGGGTTCAGGTGGTGCAGTTTTTCTTGGGGCAGGCACAGTCTGTACTGGGAAGGAGTCCTGATCTCTGGTTTGCACTGGGAGGGAAGCAGCTGGAACTGGGAGGGGGCCAGGGCTTCAACTTTGCTGTGGGATGAGACCCTGTCTGTACTGGGAGGAGATCAGGAGATGCAGTTTGTACTGTGAGGAAGCCCAGACTGTACTGGGTTGGAATCAGATTATTGAGTTAACATGTGAAGGGATGCAGAAAGTACTGGGAAGGGACCAAGATGATCCAGTTTGTGCTGGGATCTGTTAAAAGGATCAACTTTGTAATATATGGGGACAATAACACAGCTTATACTGGAAATGGGTCAGGACCCAGGCTGCAGTGCTAGAGGACAGTAGGATCCAGTTTGTACTGGGTTGAGGCCACATCTGTACAGGGAGAGATTAAAGGAACCCTGTTTGGACTGAGTCTATACTGGAAGGGGGTCAGGGTATCCAGTTTGGACTCTGAGTAGGTGCAGTCTGTAATGGGAGGGAGTTGGGGTATGAAGGCATGAGGAGACCTCCTGTTCTGATGGCAGTGCTGCTCTGCAGCACAGCTCCGTCCCACAAGCAGCCCTGGCCGCTCCCTGCCTGCAGTCCCAGCACTGCCACCCAGCAGCACAGTGCCCAAGCTGCCAGAGCACTCAGGTCTTGCCCCAGCACAGAGGCTCAGCAGGAGAGGGTGGAAGGGAAGAAAGAGCAGCTGAGGACAGCCCAAGCTGTGGGGCTGCCTGGCACTGCTGCTGTGCTGGGACTCTGCCCCTCCACCTCTGCAGACAGGCACTGCCCTGCAGCTCCACAGAAGCCTTGGAGGAAGGAACTCAGAGAAACAACTCCCTGCAGGGTCCTTTATTGTGTTGAACACCCAGGGAGCACAGCTCCTCCTGTCTGCAGCCTCTGGGTCACAGCAGACAGGACAACACTGAACCAGAAAGAGTCTGAAGAAAGTCATTTGTGTGGGAACAATATTCTCACAAGGGGAACA
Source organism: Colaptes auratus (assembly GCA_015227895.2). NCBI lineage: Eukaryota > Metazoa > Chordata > Aves > Piciformes > Picidae > Colaptes > Colaptes auratus. Next base: position 29,000,982 of record JAAWVA010000030.1, read on the forward strand.
GCAGCAGCAGCAGCCAGAAGTCGAGCAGCCAGGCTGGGCCTGCACTGAGGGACATCAGAACTGCTCTGCAGGAGAAGACAAAGAGTTTATTGCTTCTGAAGGCATCCAGGGATCAGTTGGCTCAGGGCAGCCTTCAGCTCCTGGTTCCTCAGGCTGTAGATGAGAGGGTTCACTGCTGGAGGCACCACTGAGTACAGAACTGACACCACCAGGTCCAGGGATGGGGAGGAGATGGAGGAGGGCTTCAGGTAGGCAAAGAAGCCAGTGCTGAGAAACAGGGAGACCACAGCCAGGTGAGGGAGGCAGGTGGCAAAGGCTTTGTGGCGTCCCTGCTGAGAGGGGATCCTCAGCACTGCCCTGAAGATCTGCACATAGGACACCACAATCAACACAAAACAGAGAGATGATAAACATGTACTGACCACAAGGAGCCAAAGTTCCCTGAGGTAGGATGTGGAGCAGGAGAGCTTGAGGATCTGGGGGATTTCACAGAAGAACTGCTCCACAGCATTACCCTGGCAGAAGGGCAGGGAAAATGTATTGGCTGTGTGCAGCAGAGCAATGAGAAAGCCACAGCCCCAGGCAGCTGCTGCCAGGTGGAGACAAACTCTGCTGCCCAGGAGGGTCTCATAGTGCAGGGGTCTGCAGATGGCAACGTAGCGATCGTAGGACATGGTGGTGAGGAGAAAAACCTCTCCTGAAAGTAAACAGAGGATAAAAAAGACTTGTGCAGCACATCCTGCATAGGAGATGTCCCTGGTGTCCCTCAGGGAATTGTTCATGGATTTGGGCACAGTGGTGGAGATGGCACCCAGATCAATGAGGGCGAGGTTGAGGAGGAAGAAGTACATGGGGGTGTGGAGGTGGTGGTCCCAGGCTATGGTGGTGATGATGAGGCCATTGCCCAGCAGGGCAGCCAGGTAGATGGCCAGGAAGAGGCAGAAGTGCAGGAGCTGCAGCTGCCTTGTGCCTGGGAATGGCAGGAGGAGGAAGTGGGTGATGGAGCTGCTGTTGGCCATCTGCTGCCTCTGGCCACGGAGACCTGTGCAAGGAGGGAAAGGCAGTGACATCATAACCTCCCCCCTGAGCTGCATGAGGAATGAATCATTGATGGTTCATCACAGCCCAATATGCAGCAGGGACCCAGAATTGCCATGAAGATTCCTCTGGTGTCAGAACAGAAAGTGACCAACAGCCCAATCTCAGGGAAGGAAAGTCCCATGCAAAGGTGGAGAACCAAGGACCAGCTCTGCAGTGCTGCAGAGACAGTGAAGGGAACGCAGAGGGGCTGGGGGTGAAGCCTTCTGCTTACCCAGCTCTGCTCACTGCTGCTCACAGGATGGAACTGAAGGGCTTTGGTCCTCCTTCTGTGTGCACACTCCAGGAGCCTTCAGCTGACCATCAGCTGCCGAGATGGAGATGCCTCCAGGAGCTCCAGCTGCAGTGTCCTGCACCCACAGCCTCACTGTGTCAGGGACTGCAGTGACTTCTCCTCCAGTGAGCTCTCAGTCACCCTCCCAGTCCTGGACACCTTGTAGATCTCTGCGTTCCTCAACTATCTGAGATCCTCTGGCAGTGTCCTCAGCCTTGCTAGGCTGTGTAGAGGAGCTGCTCCTGGCCAGAGCTGTCTCCTGCAGTGTTGCCTGCTTGCCAGCAGCTCCCTCCAGTCCAGGAGCCTGGCCAGCTCAGCAGCACAGACCAGCCCAAGGCATTTAAAGGAGCCGTCTAGTGGCTTTGCTGCAGAGTCCATGAACCTCAGAGACTGAGAAGCTGATGAAACCTCTTCAGAAGTCAAAGTCAGATTCCAACTCAGAAGTTTCTTCTACTCTTAATGGGTCCCAGTGAAGCATACTGGGAAAGGGTCCCCAGGGGCTGGTTAGAGCAGAAGGAGACCAGGGATGCAAGGGAAGCATCACTGGAGGCACTGAAGCATCTCCAGGCTGTGGGGAGAGCAGAGAGCTGAGGCAGTGCTGAGAGGTCAGGACAAGCAGCTCAAGGTGGCTCTGCTGCTGAGCAAACCTGGAGGGGTTTCATTGATCCAAAGGGCCAAGCCCTGATCCCCAGCCCCTGGCAAGGCAGATCCTGTCCCTCACCTGTGGCTCAGGGCTCTGCTGGGGGAAGTAGGTAGTGAGGATGAGCAGTGAGCAGGGTAGGACCTTGTCAGGTTTTGCTGTGGTTTGCTTGCAAAGTGACAACTCCTGATGAAAAGGAATGAAATGTACCTTTAAAAATCAGATGCTTTGTGCAATAAAAACTTCTCCAATTAGCTGCAGAAAGCTTGGCAAGAATGAGAGGTTCAGCAGTATTTAATGAGCCCCATGGAGTATTTGGGGCTGATTACATCATCCTTAGGTACTGCCAGCAGACTCTACCAAGGTACTGCCAAGAAGCCTCTCAACAAGTCCAAGGCAGAAGGAAACTCCAAAGTCCCTTGAAGCACTGATTGGCCTCACTGAGGCTTGTTACTGACAAAGGCTCCCCAGGGACTCCTTAGAGCAGCTTGTTAGAGGCAGGGATTGCAGGGAGACAAAGGCAAAGTGCAGGGGAGAAAAACTTACCTTTGGTCTAGGAAGCAAAGGCCAAACCCTGAGCACTGCCCTTGCCAGAGAAGAACATCAAAGCCTCAAAGGAAAGTTTCTCCTCACAGGCCTTGGTGGCAGAGGCAACTGCCAGAGCCAAGGGGACAAAGACCTTGGACCTGTTGGGCCTCTCATCCTTGCCAGAGCCCTTGGCCATCACTACTGCAGCCTGCCCTACACTGTCCCATTCCTGCAAGCTGTCTCCCTTCAGGCTACTGTGGTGGGGTGAGAAAGTTCCCTCCCCACACACAAAGAAAGAAACCACAGCTAGCTCAGTCAGAAAAGCAGATGAAACCTATATTTACAGGCATAAATGGAATGTAATGAATATGTACACAAATATACAATATTTACAATATATACAGAAATACACAGCAATGAACGTAATGCAGAAAAGCTTTTTTCCTTCCAGCCGGCCAGGGGGGTTCCCTGAACCCCCCTCTCTCCCTCCCTACCTCCCCTTTTTCCCAAAAAGGGTTAGAGAGAGAGAGAAAGGCAATTAAGGAAGGAAAATTCTGTTAGCTCAAAAGCACATGCAAGAATTAGCTTTCTTATCTGGTTAGCTGTTAACTCAAGGCCGTTCCTGCTTCAGAAAGAGAGAAGCCGTCCAGCCCACAGGACAGAGAAGAACAGACTGCACCCAGCCTGAACCCAGACCAGACTGAACTAACAGAACCCAAACTTAAAATTGCATTCTACGATCTACCAATGAAATTTAGTTTAGACTCTCTTGTTTTTGTTCAAATATCAAAAACATTCAGCCAGAGTGTTCAGCAACTGTCTCTTTCTTAAAGGCATAGCCTCAACCGGCCACAATGGTCAATGAACTTCTAATAGAACTAAGGGAAAAAAAGAGGCTGTATCATCTTTGGAAGAAAGGGGAGGCAACCTATGGAATGTTTAGGGAAGTTGCTAGGTCTTGTAGGAAGAAAATTAGGGAGGCAAAAGCCCATTTAGAGCTTAGACTGGCCTCTGCTGTGAAGGACAACAAAAAGTCCTTCTATAAATATATTAATAGCAAGAGGAAGGGCAGGGACAACCTCCACTCCTTGGTGGGCACGGAGAGGAAGGTTGTAACAAAGGATGAAGAAAAGGCAGAGGTACTTAACACCTCCTTTGCCTCAATTTCACTAGCAGGACAGAATGTCTTCCAGACAGCTGGCCTGCAGAGCTGGCAGAAGGAGCCAGGGAGCTGCATAGTTTCCAGCTGCTGAAGGAGGCAGTTAGAGATCTTCTCAGCCACCTGGACCCCCACAAGTCCATGGGACCGGATGGGATCCATCCTAGGGTGCTGAGAGAGCTGGCAGATGAGCTGGCCAAGCCACTCTCCATCATTTTTCAGCAGTCCTGGCTCACTGGAGAGGTCCCAGAAGACTGGAAGCTGGCCAACGTGGTGCCCATCCACAAGCAGGGCCGGTTGGATGAGCCAGGGAATGATAGGCCTGTCAGCCTGACCTCAGTGCCAGGCAAGATTATGGAGCATGTCATCTTGAGTGCGGTCACACAGCACTTACAGGATGGCCAAGGGATCAGGCCTAGCCAGCATGGCTTTAGGAAGGGCAGGTCCTGCCTGACCAACCTGATCTCCTTCTATGATCAGGTGACTGCCTGGTGGATGTGGGGAGGCCTGTGGATGTGGTCTACCTGGACCTCAGCAAGGCCTTTGACACCGTCCCCCACAGCAAACTCCTGGCCAAGCTGTCAGCCCATGGCTTGGACAGGAGCACACTGCGTTGGGTTAGGAAATGTCTGGAGAGCCGAGCCCAGAGAGTGGTGGTGAATGGTGCCACATCCAGCTGGTGGCCAGTCACTAGTGGTGTGCCCCAGGGATTGGTGCTGGGCCCCATGTCTTCAACATCTTTATTGATGATCTGGATGAGGACATTGAGTCCATCATCAGTAAATTTGTGGATGACACCAAGCTGGGGGCAGGAGTTGATCTGCAGAGGGGTAGAGAGGCTTTGCAGAGGGACCTCGACAGGCTGGACAGATGGGCAGAATCTAACGTCATGAGATTGAACACATCCAAGTGACTGACTCAGAAGAATAGTGAAGAGGTGATTGGAACAGTCAGCATGGCTTTGCCCAGGGCAAATCCTGCCTGACAAACCTGGTGGCCTTCTATGAACAGGTGACAACATTAATAGATGAGGGGAGAGCAACTGATGTCGTTTACCTGGACCTGAGCAAAGCCTTTGACACTGTCCCACACCACATCCTGGTCTCCAAGCTGGTGACACAGGGGTGTGATGGGTGACCACCAGATGGATACAGAACTGGCTTGATGGCCACACCCAAAGAGTGGCTGTCAACAGGTCCATGTCCCAGTGGAGGCCAGTGACAGGCGGAATCCTTCAGGGATCAGTCCTGGGACCAAGCTTGTTCAGCATCTTTGTGGGTGCCATGGACAGGGGCATTGAGTGCAGCCTCAGCAAGGTTGCTGATGACACCAAGCTGTGTGGTGCAGCAGACAGGCTGGAGGGAAGGGATGCCATCCAGAGGGACCTTGACAGGCTGGAGAGGTGGGCACAGGCCAACCTCATGAGCTTCAACAAGACCAAGGGCAGGGTCCTGCATCTGGGTGGAGGCAATCCCAGGTACAAATCCAGGCTGGGCAGTGACTGGCTGGGGAGCAGCCCAGAGGAGAGAGACTTGGGGGTGCTGGTGGAGGAGAAGCTCAACAGGAGCTCTCAATGTGCACTTGCAGCCCGGAAAGCCAATCAGATCCTGGGCTGCATCAGGAGAAGTGTGGCCAGCAGGGCAAGGGAGGTGATTCTCCCCCTCTACTCAGCTCTGCTGAGACCCCACCTGGAGTACTGCCTCCAGTTCTGGAGCCCCTGTTCCAAGAAGGATCTGGAGGTGCTGGAAGGTGTCCAGAGAAGGGGCACGAGGATGATCAGAGGGCTGGAGCACCTCTTCTGTGAGGACAGACTGAAGGAGTTGCGGCTCTTCAGTCTGGAGAAGAGAAGGCTCCGAGGTGTCCTCATTGTGGCCTTCCAGTATCTGAAGGGGGTCTCCAAGAAGGCTGGGGAGGGACTTTTCAGGCTATCAGGGAGTGATAGGACTAGGGGGAATGGGATGAAGCTGGAGGTGGGGAGATTCAGGCTAGATGTGAGGAGGAATTTCTTCACCATGAGGGTGGTGAAGCCCTGGAATGGGTTGTCGAGGGAGGTGGTTGAGGCCCCATCCCTGGAGGTGTTTAAGCCCAGGCTGGATGAGGCTCTGTCCAGCCTGATCTAGTGTAGAGTGTCCCAGCCCATGGCAGGGGGGTTGGAACTAGATGATCCTTGTGGTCCCTTCCAACCCTAACTGAAACTATGAAACTATGAAACTATGAAACTATGTCGTAGGCTAGTTCTAACTCAAATGCAGACATTTCCAGTGATGAGGAAGACACAGAAACAGGACAAACAGGGGAAACAGGGGGAAACCGGAAGACAGGAGTTAATGGGAAAGCAGCTGAGTGAGACCGCAGCAGTTCTGGCATTCAGCCAGCGGGGGGCAGACGCAGCTCACAACAGCAGTGCCAGCGGCTGTGGCTCCACCGGCAGCCATTAACGAGGCAAAACCTCTTCCGCCTGCAGCAGCAGGAATGGAAGCGAGTTCCACAGAAGCCCCTGGGTCCCAAAGTCCACCTGCCAGTGGTGTTCCCTTGCAAACCCCTTCTGCTTCTGCAAAGTCTGCTGTAAACTTAAATGCAGCTCCAGTTCAACAAATCACAGCTGTGGATAAAAGGGCAGGCACAAGGCAGATGCAGAGGCAGAAGAACAGAGAGAACAGCAAGATCCCTCTGCTGGTCAGGGACCTCCTGCTAAAAAGGATCCTTCTGAAAATGGAGAGAAGTTTGCCTTAAAGATAGAGCTGAATTGCTGAGGCCATCAGTGGAGAGTGGAGATGCAGGACAGGACACAGGTTCTGGTAAGTCAGGAGATAATGGAGGTGCTTCTGAACTTAAAGACGTCCTATGGAGGGCAGCAGCAGGATCATGGGGACAGCCACTTCAAGAGGAGGAGACTGATGAAGATAATATCCAAGCAGCTAATGCCCCCAGGCAGGAAATCAGGCATGTAAGAAAGGATTACATTAGAGGATTACATTACATTACATTAGAGCCAATTCTTACATGGCTAGGCAGGTGTCACGATACAGGGACCCCTGCTTCAGTAGTGGGGGACAAGTCAACATCTCAGCTTGGAACGCTCTCAAAAGCTAGTGGAATGGATAGGCATCTAGGCAGGAACCTTGGTAAGGTTCCTTTGTGGACACGCCTTTGACTGGCAGTTCTTAGGAGGTGTCCATCCAGAGATGACCTTCCATGGAACCCTAAGCCTTGGAACACCATAGATGAGGGAATTAAGAGTGCTGACAAGATTAACCATGGTGCACACCTAGGACTCAGTCACACACAGGCATTAGAAGGATAAAAACTTAGAGAAAGTCCTTCCATGTCTTGGTCTTTGCTGCCATCTCCTATCTATTTAGCAACATTGCAGTCCCCATGTCTTCTTTCTTGTGTTTTTCCTGTTGGTCCTCTGCCAATCCCACAGAACTGTTAGTGAGGCTCAGGGGTGTGAGAACCCAGCCTGCTTTCCAGACTCAGCCTTAGTTCTCTCTCTGTCTAGAGCTGCCATCTGATGCTCTAGCTCCATTTGCTCTCCCAAGCTCCAGGTTTGCTTGATTGATGTCAGAAAGCTAAGCTCTGAACTAGTGGGAGAGTTTCTAATAGTTAGTGAGAAAGTTCAGAAGTCTCCTTCCCTCAGATGTTCTGCTGAGTGTTCTGGGAAGGGCTCAGCTGAGGGCCAGTTCTGAGAGGCAGAGGTTGGGTTGTGGCTGGGTTGAGGCCTGGGGTTAACACCCAAGGGTCAATGCCAAGGGTAAAGGCTGGAGCCAGGATGAGCAATGGGGGCAGAGTCAGGGTCAGGAGTGGGTTTGGGAGGGGCTGAGGTGTAAGGGGTGAGGTGAGGGCTTGGCTCAGCTGCACTGCATTGGAACAGGGGACTGAGTAGAGAGGATGGAAGGGGCCCAGGCTGGACTGGGAGGGCATTCTAGGATCCAGCCTGGACTGGGAGGTGCTAAAAGCATTCAGTCTGTCAGGTGTGGTGTAAAAGCATGCAGTCTGTCAGGGAGGTGTGAAAGTTTCAATTCAGATCCTGAGGAGCCCCCCCAGGCACTGGGGGAGGGCTGGGTGGGGAGAGAGGAATACACTTCCCTGCCAAGGAGCCCTGCACCCATGCCAGGTGAAGCAAGACAAGGACCCCCTGATGAGAAGCAAGCTCCAGGGCTGGCCAGGAATGGATCTTGATCAGATTCCTGATGTCTCCTTTTTGCCTTGTCTTTCTTGGCTGCAATGCTGCTCATTGGACACTCACTGGACAGTCACTTGAAAAAGGCTCCAGCAAAAGTTTCCAACCTACCACAGCCTGGGACTGCAGACACAGTGCTGTTAGGCCTGCCCTATGAACTGTCTCCAGCTAAGGCAGCAGCTGAGCTGACCACAGACTCAAGTGCAGGAGGAGTGTGGTTCTCAGCTGCATCCACCCACTGTATGGGATGCAAATGGCAACAGAAAGCTGCAGTGCTGGAGGTTGGCACTGGGAAGACTGCGGCAGAGGAAGGTGGTGCACAGGTAGGAGGATTGCCCTGCACTCATGCTGGCAGCAGAGAATGATGCCCCTGCTATTCACACTGATGCCTGTGCAGCCTCCAAGGGTACCACTGAATGGAAGTGTCAGGGGGAATCAATCTGGAGAGCTGGAGACTGGCAATGACTCTGAGAAACAGGTCCCTCAAGACCCTCAAAGGCAGGAGGGGTCAAAGGCCATGCACAGAAGGGAAAAGCTGCTGCAAAATGGAACCAGCAGGCAGATCACCCAGCAAGAATTCCTGTGGTGAACAATGAAGGGGAAGATTGAGCAAGATTGGCTGAGTGGCTGCACATGAGAAGAGGCCACCCAGGGAAGGCCAACCTCTATTCTGAGTGCCAGGCTTGAGGGAGGTCAGTTTGAAACATTCGGAACAATTCTTACAGCTTGGCCACAATGTTGGGTAAGGCTTAAGGCCAACCACCCAAACCAAGCCTCTGCCCAACAGATCAGACACAACAAGCCTCTGTGGAGCCCCTGGCAAATTGATTATGTTGGCCCTTTGAAGACCTCTCCTGGGAAAAATTATATCCCGGTAGGAGCAGAAGTGGTTTCAGGATGAGCCATGGCCACAGCTCTCAGCACTGCCACAGGAGCTCAAAGGATTGAAGCTCTGGAGAAATGGTTCAGCATTCTACCTGTGCTGAGTGTGTCCAAAGTGCCAATGGATCACACTTCACAGTGAGCACAGTGCAAGGCTGGGTGCAAGGAGAATGAATTAAAGGAGTGTTCCACAGCCCATATTATCCTCAGGCTAATGGTGTAGCTGAACAGACCAATGGTCTTCTTGCAAGTCATGCTGATAGCTCGAGGCACAGCTGGGACTCACAGTTGGCAGAAGTTGGTTTTACTGCCAGCAGCTGATGAGGAATATATGGAAGCCCCAAAATTCAGACATTTTTTCCCATGGAACTAGTGATGGCTGCTGCCCATGGCCCTGATGGACAAAGGAGTGAATCCTACCACAGATACAGAGAGCCCAACCTGTACTACTGAAACTACTGTGCCTTGGCATTGTGCCCATGATATGGGCAAAACCCAGAGGCTTCTGTGCCTGGGAAGTCTTGGATGGGATTGGGATTGGGCAGGGACAGCAATGGGGAGGTTGGGGAGGGTGAGGAGCAAAGTTGTCCCTTCAATGTCAGAGCTGAAGGACAGATTTCCCTGCAAGTGCAGATGTCCTGCTGAGACAGCCTGGGTCAGTGTCACTTGGGGAATTATCATCTCTGCTCTGAGCTGAAAGCTAACAGAATATTCTCCCTTTGACATGAAATAAATACTAAAGGAGCTTTGTGAGGAGCACTTTGAAACCTTGAAGGAAACTACAGAGACACAAAGAGCTCTTACAACACTTGGGGAGCATTGCCTGAGCCTCACACACTGAGAGGAGACTGAAGGAATCTGCTCAAGAAGTCAGAAGCAGAACAAAAATTCCTTCAAGTATGAATTGGCCTCACTGAGGGCCATTAGCAACAAAGCCTCCCGGGGTGCTTAGAGAAGCTCCATGGAGGCCATGATTGAAGGCAGACAAAGGCAAAGTGCAGCTGAACAAACCCTGGCCTTGGGTTAGGAAAGAGAAAGGCCAAGCTCTGAGCCTCAGGCCTTGGAAAGGCAGATCCTGAGAGCCTCCAACTAAACCTTCCTCTCTGCAGCCATGGTGGCAGAAGCTGCTGTCAGGAGGAATAGGATCAAGACCTTGTCCCTCTTGAGCCTTTCAGCCCTGCCAGAGCCCTTGGCCATCCCTCCTGCAGGCTGTGCTTCACTGTCCCATGCCTGCAGCTCTTTGCCTTCAGGCTGTTGACATCCATCTGGCTTCCCCAGCCAGCTCTCCCCCTGACATTGCTACACCTTCACTCAGGCCTCTCCACTCTTGCTGCCTGTTCCTTGACACACAAAGGATGTGCAGACTCCTTCTGGGTCACCTCTTGCACCACAGGTCTACACTTGGAGTGACATTTCTTAGTCCTGGCCTCCAGTCTGAACCTTTCAGTTGCACTTTCTGAAGGCTTCCTTCTGTGTCCACAAGCAAGAAAAGCTCCATCAGCTGACACCCCCCTTCAAGCAGGTGCACATCACCCCTGAGCCTTCACTTCCCCAGGCTAAAGAAGCTCAGCAGCTTCAGGTGCTAGATAGAGACTCCAAACTCCATCCAGGCAGATGTCCTATGGAGCTTCTCCAGTACCTCTCCATTCCTGCAGACTAAGGAACTCCACAGCCAGACCCCAATATTGCAGATGTGGTCACAGCAGTGCTGAGTGCAGGGGAGGACAACCTCTGTGTCTGGGTGGCCACACTCCTCCTACCACAGCCCAGCTGCACTTGGCCTTCTGCACTCTGCTCAGGCTCTGCTCCATCCCTGGCCATTGCCAATGGTATCTGCCTGAGGCCTGCTGCTAGCTAGTGACACAAAGGGATTGGAGTCTGCAGTGAGCTCACACTCACCCCATGGCCATGTATCTCCTCCCGCCCTAGTTGCTTCTCAGCCACCCTTGAAGTCCCAATGCTGGCCCAAGGCCTCAGCCAGCTTGTGGCCTGGCAGCTGAGCAGCCTCAGGAAACCTCTCCAGGGCCTTCCAAGGCAGGTCCCTGCTGCTGCCTTTCAGCTTCTCCAGCAGCCACAGCTAAGCCCTGTCCCTGCTGCTGTCCCCTCAGTCACTCAGGTGGCAGGGAGATGACAACCCAGATCCAAGGCTCTTCCTGCAGGGGTCACAAGATATTTAGGGACAGGGAGTCACACAAGTCCCTTGCCCACCACAGGCCTTCTGCTGCCTGCTGGGGACTCTGGCAGTTGGGAGGCCAAAGGCACAGAGGCCAGGCAGGAGTCAGGGGCTGCCCTCTCTTGTGCTGCAGCAAGAAGTGACCTCCCAGTCTCTTTCCTGCCCTCTTCCTGCTGCTGCCCTCTCAGCTGCTGAGACAGCAGTGACCTCCCAGCCCTTGCCCAGCCTTGTGGCTGCTGCTGTGCAGGAGATCCTGAGGCACAGCTGAGCTGCCCATGGCATTGCCACCCCTCTGCTCCTGGTGTCCATCAGCTGCTCAGCCACAGGTCACCATCAGCTGCTCAGCCACAGGTCACCACCAGCTCCTCTTCCAAGGCTGCTCTGGCAGCTCCCAGCCCCTGCCCTGTGCCAGGGGCCAAGCAGATTCATCCAAGGGTGGGACAGGCTGAAGTTGAGGGGTCAGAGCACAGGCAGGAGGCTTGGGGCTACCCTGAGGGATGGAGTTATGGCCAAGGGGTCAGTCCTGAGGGTAAAGTCTGGGGCCAGGTTGATTAATAATGGCAAAATCAAGGCCAAAATCAGGGTAGAGGCTGAGCTGGGAGGGCTGAAGCTTGGGCTCAGAACTAAGAGGGTGGAGCAGGGGACTGGGTTCATGGCAGGAACAGGGCATAGGGGTATGGCTCTTGAGGACTGGTTAGAGAGAGTGTGAGTGGTCCAGGCTGTACTGGGAGGGGAACTGTGGATAGAGTTTAGCACTTTAAAGGTGCCCACTATTTGCTGGGAGGAGTCAGAGGATCCAGTTTGTACTGGGAATGGGGTAAGCAGATACTTAGAGAGTCCAAAGCAATCCATTTAGTGCTGGGAAGGAGCAAGTGGATGCGGTTTGCACTGGAATAAGGTCCAGTATGTACTGGTAGGGGATAAGAGGATGCAGTTTGTGTTGGCTATGGCCCAGCTGGCACTGGGAGGGCTTAAATCACAGAATCACAGAATATGAGGGAGTGGAAGGCACCTCCTGAGATCATCCAGTCCAACCCCACTGCCAAAGCAGGATCTCCCAGATCAAGTGACCTAGGGCAGGTCACACAGGAATGCATCCAGGTAGGTCTGAAGGTCTCCAGAGAAGGAGACTCCACAACCTCTCTGGCTGCCTGCTCCAGGGCTCCAGCACCCTCACAGCACAGAACAGTCTCTTCATGCTGAGGTGGAACTTGCTGTGTTCCATCTTGCACCCATTGCTCCTTGTCCTGGCACCTTCCTCTGACACCCCTCTCTGATATTGATAGCCATTGATCAGATCCCCTCTCAGGCTTCTCTCCAGACTAAATAGCCCCAGGGCTCTCAGTCTTTCTTCACAGCAGAGATGTTCAAGTCCCTTCCTCATCCTCATAGCCTCTGTTGGACTCTCTCCAGCAGATCTCTACCTCTCTTGACCTTAGGAACCCCAAACTGCAGGGATACATTTTGTACAGGAAGGGCCCAGTCTGTACTGGGACAGGATTAGGGTTTCAGAGTGTACTGGGACAAGGCCCAGTGTCACTGGGAGAGGCCATGGGCTCAGCTTTTACTGGGAGGTGTCCAAGACTTTACTAGGAGGCAGCAGGGGCTGCTGTTAGTAGTGCAAGGGAGCGCAGACTGTACTGGGAGTGGGACAGGGGAGCACGTTAGTAGTGAGAGAGAGCCAAGTCTGAACTGGGAGGGGGAAAGGCAAAGCAGTTTGTGTTGGCACATGGCCCAGTCTAGACAGGGAGGGGACCATGAGATCTGATTTCTACAAGAGGTTGCAGAGTGAGCTGGGATGGGTCCAGTTTGTGCTGGGAGAGAGCACAGCGTGTGCTGAGAGGAGGTCTGTGGATGCCTTCTGTCCTGGGAGGGAGTTCAGTCTGTCCTGGGAGGGGCTCAGAGCATTCATTTTGCACTAGGAGGGATCCAGGCAGTACTGGGAGGGGTGAGGGATCCAGTTTTACTTCATTGAGGCCAGATCTGTACTGGGATCATAGAGTCATAGAATGGTCTGGGTTGGAAGGGACCTCCAAAAGTCATCCAGTGCAATCCCCTGCAGACAGAAAGGGACATCCTCAACTAGATCAGGTTGCCCAGAGCCCTGTCGACCCTCACCTTGGATATCTGCAGGGATGGGGCCTCAACCACCTCCCTGGGCAACATACTCCAGTGTTGCAATACCCTCACATCCAATCTAATTCTGCTCTGCTCTAGTTTGAAGCCATTCCCCCTGAAGCCATTGCACCTGCTGAGCCACTTGGATACTCACAAGTCCATGGGGCCAGATGGGATCCACCCTAGGGTACTGAGAGAGCTGGCAGAGGAGCTGTCCAAGCCACTCTCCATCATTTTCCTCCAGTCCTGGCTCACTGGAGCGGTCCCAGATGACTGGAAACTGGCCAATGTGGTCCCCAGCCACAAGAAGGGTCTGATGGAGGAACCCAGAAACCATAGGCCAGTCAGCCTGACCTCAGTGCCAGGGAAAATGATGGAGCAGATTATCCTGGCGGCAATAACTGCACACCTGCAGGATGGCCAAGGGCTCAGGCCCAGCCAACATGGATTTAGGAGGGGCAGGTCCTGCCTGACCAACCTGATCTCCTTCTATGATCAGGTGACCCGCCTGGTGGATGTGGGGCAGGCTGTGGATGTAGTCTACCTGGACTTCAGCAAGGCCTTTGACACCGTCCCCCAAAGCAAACTGCTGGCCAAGCTGTCAGCCCCTGGCTTGGACAGCAACACTCTGTGCTGGGTTAGGAACTGGCTGGAGGCTGAGCCCAGAGAGTGGTGGTGGATGGTGCCACATCCAGCTGGCAGCCAGTCACCAGTGGCATCCCCCAGGGATCAGTGCTGGGCCCCATCCTCTTTAAGATCTTTATTGATGATCTGGATGAGGGGATTGAGACAGTCATCAGCAAATTTAGAGATGACACCAAGCTGGGGGCAGGTGTTAGTCATTTAGAGGGTGGAAGGGCTCTGCAGAGGGACCTCGACCGACTGGACAGATGGGCGGAGTCCAATGGGATGGCATTCAACAAATCCAAGTGCCAGGGGGCTGCACTTTGGCCACAGCAACCCCATGCAGAGCTACAGGCTGGGGTCAGAGTGGCTGAGAGCTGCCAAACAGAGGGGGACCTGGGGGTGCTGATCGACAGCCGCCTGAACATGAGCCAGCAGTGTGCCCAGGTGGCCAAGAAGGCCAATGGCATCCTGGCCTGCATTAGGAATAGTGTGGCCAGCAGGAGCAGGGAGGTCATTGTGCCCCTGTACTCTGCACTGGTTAGGCCACACCTTGAGTCCTGTGTCCAGTTCTGGGCCCCTCAGTTTAGGAAGGACATTGAGACACTTGAAGGTGTCCAGAGAAGGGCAACAAGGCTGGGGAGAGGCCTTGAGCACAGCCCTGTGAGGAGAGGCTGAGGGAGCTGGGATTATTTAGCCTGGAGAAGAGGAGGCTCAGGGTAGACCTCATTGCTCTCTACAACTACCTGAAGGGTGGTTGTATCCAGGAAGAGGTTGGTCTCTTCTCTCATGCAACCAGCACCAGAACAATAGGCTACAGTCTCAAGCTGCCCCAGGGGAAGTTTAGGCTGGAGGTGAGGAGAAAGTTCTTCACTGAGAGAGTCATTCGCCATTGGAATGGGCTGCCTGAGGAGGTGGTGGAATCACCGTCCCTGGAGGTGTTCAAGAGGGGATTGGACGTGGCACTTGGTGCCATAGTCTAGTCATGGGGTCTGTGGTGACAGGTTGGACTCGATGATCTTTGAGGTCTCTTCCAACCTTGGTGATACTGTGATGCTGTGGTCCTGTCCCTGCAGGCTTTTGCAAACAGTCTCCCTGCATACAGTACCCTTCAGGCACTAGAAAGCAGCTATTAGGTCTCCCCAGAGCCTTCTGCTCTTCAGTCTGATCAACCCCAGCTCCCTCAGCCTGTCCCCATAGCAGAGCACCTGAACCCCCTGATCATTTTTGTGGCCATCCCCTGGAACTCCTCCAACAGCTCCATGTCCTTCCTGTGTTGAGACTTCAGAGCTGGATGCAGTACTCCAGGGGAGTTCTCACCAGAGGAGAGTGAAGTAGCAGGATCCTCTCTCTCCCTCTCTGGCCATGCTGCTTTGGATGCAGCCTAGGCTGCCACTGGCCTTCTGTGCTGCAAGCTCACACTGCCTGCTCCTGGCCAGCTTCTCATCCACCAGCACCCTCCTCCTCAGGGCTGCTTTCCATCCCCTCCTCCCCCAGCCTGTATTGCTAGTGAGGATTGTTCCAGCCCAGCTGCAGGACCCTGCTCTTGCTATTGTTGAACCTCATGAGGGTCACCTGGGCACCACCTCTCCAGCTTGTCCAGGGCCCTCTGGATGCCATCCTGTCCCTCTGGAATCTCAACAGCACCACTCAGCTTGGTGCCATCTGCACACTTGCTGATGGTGTCTCCATCCCTCTGTCTATAGCACTGATAAAAATATGAAACAGCACAGGATGGGATGAGTGGAATCAGTTTGTGCTGGGACAAGGCCTGGGCTGTACTTGGAGATGTTAATGACACCCAGTTTGAAATGGGAGGTGGCCCAGACTGGACTCTGGGATGATGAGGGTATGGAGTTGTGACTGTGACAGGGCCAGGCCTGTGGTGGGAGGGTTTAAAGGAACCCAGTGTATACAGGAATGAGACCCAGACTGTACTGGGATGTGTCCAGTGGACTCAGGTTGTACTGGGATGGGGCCCAGTCTGCCTGGGAGGGAGTAAATGGATACAGTTTGTGCTGGGATTGGTCCCAGTCTGGTCCTGGGAAGGGTTCAGGTGATGCAGCTTTTCCTGGGATCAGGCACAGTCTGTACTAGGAAGGAGTCCTGATCTCTGGTTTGCAGTGGAAGAGAAGAACTTGGTACTTGGAGGGGGCCAGGGCTTCAACCTTGCTGTGGGGTGAGACCCTGTCTGTACTGGGAGGAGATCAGGAGATGCAGTTTGCACTGGGATGGTCCCCAGTCTGTACTGGCTGATGCCATTGGATCCATTTCCTCCGGGACAGGACCTGCACTTCACTGGGATGGGATCAGGACGCCAGTTTGTCCTTGGACAGGGCCTAGTCTGTACTGGGAGGGAGTCAGGAGATGCAGTTTGTACTGGGAGTGGGCCCATCTGTACTGGATTGGAACCAGAGTACACAGTTAACATGTGGAGGGATGCAGTAGGAACAGGGAAGGGGTCCAAGGGATGCACTTTGTAGTGGCACAGGAAACTGTATGGGAGATGGCAAAGTGATGCAGTTTGTCCTGGGATAAGAGCACATCTGAGCTGGGATGGGTTCAGGAGATGCAGTTTGTACTGAGATGTGACCAGGTCTGTACGGGAGGGATAGAATGGTTCCAATTGTACTATGTGGAGACCAGACTGTACTGGAATGTGCCCAGGGTACACAGCTTGTACTGAGAGGGGTCTAGGCTGCACTGGAAGGGCATAAGGTAATCACTTTTTACTGGACCAGGCCTAATGGGTACCTGGAGGGATGAAAGGGATCCTGTTTTGGACTGGGACAGGGCCCAGACTGTACTGGGAGGGCATGAGGGTGTGCAGTTTGTACTGGGATGATGCATTCAGTATTGGGAAGGGAGCCAGGGGATCCATTCTGTGCTGGGATGGGCCCAGGCTGCAGTGCTAGAGGACAGTAGCAATCCAGTTTCTACTGGCATGAGGCCACATCTGTACTGGGAGGGGATAAAAGGACCATGTTTGGACTGAGTCTATACTGGAAGGGGTTCAGGCTATCCACTTTGGACTCTGAGTAGGTGCAGCCTGTAATGGGAGGGGGTTGGGGGATGAAGGCATGAGGAGACCTCCTGTTCTGATGGCAGTGCTGCTCTGCAGCACAGCTCTGTCCCCAAGCAGCCCTGGACTCTCCCTGCCTGCAGTTCCAACACTGCCACACAGCAGCACAGTGCCCAAGCTGCCAGAGCACTCAGGCCTTGCCCCAGCACAGAGGCACAGCAGGAGAGGGTGGAAGGGAATAAAGAGCAACTGAGGACAGCCCAAGCTGTGGGGCTGCCTGGCACTGCTGCTGTGCTGGGACTCTGCCCCTCCACCTCTGCACACAGGCACTGCCCTGCAGCTCCACAAAAGCCGTGGAAGAAGGAACTCAGAGAAACAACTCCCTGCAGGGTCCTTCATTCTGTTGAGCACACCCAGGGACAGCTCCTCATGTCTGCAGCCTCTGGTCACAGCAGACAGGACAACACTGAACCAGAAATGGTCTGAAGAAAGACATTAGTGTGGGAACAGCCCCAGCAGCAGCCAGAATTCGAGCAGCCAGGCTGGGGCTGCACTGAATGACATCAGAACTGCTCTGCAGGAGAAGACAAAGAGTTTATTGCTTCTGAAAGCATCCAGGGATCAGTTTGCTCAGGGCAGCCTTCAGCTCCTGGTTCCTCAGGCTGTAGATGAGAGGGTTCACAGCTGGAGGCACCACTGAGTACAGAACTGACACCACCAGATCAAGGGATGGGGAGGAGATGGAGGAGGGCTTCAGGTAGGCAAAGGAGCCAGTGCTGAAAAACAGGGAGACCACAGCCAGGTGAGGGAGGCAGGTGGCAAATGCTTTGTGGCGTCCCTGCTGAGAGGGGATCCTCAGCACTGCCCTGAAGATCTGCACATAGGACACCACAATCAACACAAAACAGACAAATGATAAACAGCCACTGGCCACAAGAAGACAAATTTCCCTGAGGTAGGATGTGGAGCAGGAGAGCTTGAGGATCTGGGGGATTTCACAGAAGAACTGGTCCACAGCATTGCCCTGGCAGAGGGGCAGGGAAAATGTGTTGGATGTGTGTAGAAGAGCATTGAGAAAGCCACAGCCCCAGGCAGCTGCTGCCAGGTGGAGACAAACTCTGCTGCCCAGGAGGGTCTCATAGTGCAGGGGTCTGCAGATGGCAACGTAGCGATCGTAGGACATGGTGGTGAGGAGAGATAACTCTGCTGAAAGAAAAGAAAAGCAAATACTTGAACAGCACATCCTGCATAGGAGATGTCCCTGATGTCCCTCAGGGAATTGGACATGGATTTGGGCACAGTGGTGGAGATGGCACCCAGGTCAAGAAGGGCGAGGTTGAGGAGGAAGAAGTACATGGGGGTGTGGAGGTGGTGGTCCCAGGCTATGGTGCTGATGATGAGGCCATTGCCCAGCAGGGCAGCCAGGTAGATGGCCAGGAAGAGGCAGAAGTGCAGGAGCTGCAGCTGCCTTGTGCCTGGCAATGGCAGGAGGAGGAAGTGGGTGATGGAGCTGCTGTTGGCCATCTGCTGCCTCTGGCAATGGAGACCTGTGCAAGGAGGGAAAGGCAGTGACAAGTTAGGGCACACTTCTCTCAGCCTCATTGTAAGCCCTGTCCCTGAGCTTCAGGAGGAATGAACAGGAGTCCCATGGAGAGCTGGAGAACCAGAGACCAGACCTGCAGTTTTGCAGAGACAGTGAAAGGAAGAGAGAAAGGCAGAGGGGGTGGGGGTGAAGCCTACTCCTTACGCATCTCTGCTCACTGCTGCTCACAGGATGGATCTGAAGAGCTTTTGTCGTCCTTTTGTGTGCACATTTCAGGAGCCTTCAGATGAATGTCAGCTGCCAAGGTTGTAACTCCTGAGCTGGAGCCCAGAGCTTTGAGGGCACTGCCTCTGCTAGAAGAGGAGAGCAAAAGGTTGCATTGGGAAATGTGTCTGCAGTGCAGAGAATGGCACAGAGGAGCCTGATCCGCCTTGCCAGGGCATCTCTGCCAGCAGATCCCTCTCCCCTCCCTGCCCTAGACCCTGCTGCTGGCAGCTGTCCCTGCCAGGACCTGCCTCTGTCTGCCCAGCTCTCCTCCCTGTCTCTGCTGACAGAGCTTATTCCACCTGCTGTGTGCTCAGATCTGCCCTACAGACCACTCTCAGCAGCAGGACACTGCCCAGGGGCAGCTCTGGGTGTGCAGGGGCTCAGGAGCACATCAGACAAAGACTAAGGAGACCTTTGGTCTCAGGGTCTTGTGCAGAGTAGAGAAATAAACTCTACTCTCACACAGCCCACCCAGCACACCAAGGGGATCAACATTCAAAGCCAAGACTCCTTCCCTTCCAGCAAAATGCTGCCTTGATGCTCTTCTGGAAAGCCTCCTCAGAAATGCCCAGGGGGGAGCTAGAACTGTGAGCAGCTCTGGCCAGCACAGCTCCCTCCATCCCCACAGCAGAAGGACCCTGCCCTGACTTGTCCTGCCCTGCCCTGCCCTGCCAGAGCTGTCTCCTGCCACTCACAGCTTCTCCCCACAGCACTGTGTGGAGCTCCCTGGGCAGGCTGAGAGCTGAGCCTGGCAGGCAGCAGAGTCCCTGCCCCAGCACACAGCCCCTGGGCTGCAGGGACCCTGCTCTGAAGGACAGCCCTCACCACCCCTGCCTGCACCCCAGGCCTCCACAGCTCTTCAGAAAAGCCTGAAAAGAGCCTCTGCACAGGAAGATTTCCTTCCAGCCCCCAGCAGCTGTGGCTGTGCCAGCTTTAGGAGATGCCTCCAGGAGCTGCAGCTGCACTACCCTGCCCCCACAGACTCACCTTGTCAGGGACTGCAGTGACTTCTCCTCCTGCCAGCTCTCAGTCACCCTCCTGGACACCTCCAAGCTCTCTTTGCCTTCTTCATCTTGCTAAGATCCTCTGGCAGTGCCCTCAGCCCTGCTGTGCAGAGCAGAGGAGCTGCTCCTGGGCACAGCTGACACTTTTCATTGCTGCCTACTTTCCAGCAGCTCCCTCCAGCCACGGAGCTCAGCCCAGCTGAGCAGCAGAGGACCAACCCAAGGGCATTTTAATGACCCTCTGGTGGCTTTGGTGCCAGGTAAACATCAGAGACTGATGATGAAACCTCTCCAGAAGTTGAAGTCACTTTCAAACTCTGAACTTTCTTCTCTTGTTGATGGGTCCCAGTGAGGACACTGCTGGGAAAGTGTCTGCAGGCTGTGGTTGGAGCAGAGAACTGGAGGCAGTGCTGAGAGGTCAGGACAAGCAGAGGAAGATGTTTCGGATGCTGAGCAAACCTGGAGGTGTTTCATTAATGCCAAGGGTCAAGCCCTGAGCCCTGGCTCCTGGACAGGCAGATCCTGTCCCTCACTCACCCCTCAGGGTGATTCCTGGAGCAGTGAGATGTGGAGAGGACCAATGTCAAGGGCAGGACACAGGGAGCACAACCCCTGCCAGGCTCCTGAGGATGGACAAGGAGGCAATGAGGCCCCAGGGCTGGAAGGAGGAGTTGTCTCCTCAGAGGCAGCAGTGGCACAGACCACAGCCAGAACCCGAGGCAGGAAGAGCTTGGCTCTGCCAGCAGCCTTTCAGCTCTCCCACAGCCCTCTGTCATCTGCCCCTCAGGCTGTCCTCTGCTGCTGCATCAGCTCAGCCTCTTTCCCTGCAGGCTGTAGTCACCCAGCCAGCTGCCCCACCTTGCTGCCACCTTCCTTTGCTGCTCTCTCTCCATCCTCCCTGGGTGTCCCTTGAAACTCCAAGCCTTGGAGTGCTCCAGGCTGCTGCTGGGGGATGTCTTGCAGTGACATTTCTTTCTCCTCATCTCCAGTCTGGAGCTCCCCAGCTGCACTTTGTGGCTTTGTTTCTTTCTCTTGCACTTTGTCACTGTGCAGAAAAGCTTCTCCATGTCTCAAACCACTCCCCAAGCACTCTGAGGCTACTCTGCTCCTGTCCTCAATCTTCACACCATTAAGCCCATGGCGCTGAGCCTCTCTCTACTGGTCATGTGCCTGAGGCCTCCCAAGCACATCTTAGGAGATCTCTGAGATCTCTCCAATGTCTTTGCAGATGGAGATGTGGTGTTCATAGGACAACAAAGAGACTTTTAGTATCATAGTATCAGCCAGGGTTAGAAGGGACCACAAGGATCATCTAGTTCCAACCCCCCAGCCATGGGGCAGGGACACCCCACACTAGATCATGCTGCCCAGAGCCTCATCCAGCCTGGGCTTAAACACCTCCAGGTACGGGGCCTCAACCACTTCCCTGGATAACCCATTCCAGGGCTTCACCACTCTCATGGGGAAGAACTTCCTCCTCACATCCAGCCTGACTTTTGACCAAGTGCTGTAGTGGGTGGAGAAGGGGCAGTGGTTTTGAACTGAAAGAGGAGACTGAGTTTGGATAGAAGGAAGAAATGGTTTGCAGTGAGGGTGGCAGGACACTGTGACAGGTTGCCCAGAGAAGGGGATGTCCATCCCTGGAAGTCTCCAAAGTCAGGCATTTCAGCAACCCAACCTAGTGGGAGATGTCCCTGGCCATGGTCAGGCTGTTGCACTCGATGCTCTCTTCCATCTCTGCCAATCCAAACCACTCCAGGATTCTTTGATTCCAATACCCCCAACCCCTTCTCCACAGGGCTGCAGCTACCTCCCTACACCATGGGGGTGGTTTGCATCTCCCCTAGGCCCTGCACCCCCATACAAAGGAAATTGTTGCCATTCCTGGCCAAGAATGGCAATGACTTGGGCAAATCCAATCCAAGTCCAAAGGCACCTCCCTCAGAAGAGGAAAGCAGCAATGAGTTCTGCTGAGGCAGGAGGAGAATCTGAGACACTGGAATGAATTGGATGGAATTCAGCAAAGGGAACAGAGACTTCCCCAGGTTCAGTTTGGTGCCAAGGGTCACTCTCTCACATTCACCATGGAAGAATCCTGCAGAGGAAAATCAGTTTTGGGGAGGATTAGAAAGATTGTGAAAGGAAAATCTCCTTGGGGCTGGAAGGATTTTACATGGAGCCTGGGAAGAAAGGCCTCAAGGAAGCCCTTCTGTTGCCCCAAAAGGCTCTGAATGGACTCCCTCACTCTCTCAAAAACTTGATGGAGATGCCTGTCTGGGGTTAAATCTAATCCTGGTGCCAGACTTGGTTCCTGGTTTATGACTCAGAGTTTCGGTGCATGGATTTCAGGGGCAGTGCTTCCCCTGTGAGTGTGCAGGGCTGGGGCACACAGCAGTGTCCTCACACAGCCAGGCCTCCTGCAAGTGACCTGAAGGATCAGCAGAGAAGGCTCTGGACTGTGTCTGTGTTCACTGGACACCCTGGGGAAGCTGTCCCAGGGCAGTCACCCCAGACTAGCCTTCACAACCACCGTTTCCAGCAGCAGCCTCACATCTCAGCTTGGAGAGACTCTTTGTCCCTCCACAGGAGGACATGGCCTCAGGAGGTCAGCAGAGCCTGTTTGCATTGTGCAGATGAGATGTCAGCAGAGGAGCTGAGGTGAAGCTGAGTGAGCAAACACCATAAAATATTGTTGATGTACCAAGGCACTGGAGGTTTGAGGAGACTCCCAGCCTCTGGCAGGGGCAGCAGGAGGCCAGGGAGACTCTCTGACTGCTGCCAGGCAGAGAAAGACTCTGTCTCGGAAACATCCCACAATCCATTAGAGTCTGTGAGGCCAGCTCAGGTGTGGACACCTGGCAGAGCTGGGACATTTCTGTGTGTAACTCCAGAAAAACCCTACTGGCCCAGGGAGATTCATCTCAGATGGCTTGGGCAGGCTCCTGTCTGCTCACATCAGCCTTGCTGGACTGTGCTCCTTGGAAAAGGCCTCTTCAAGAACACCAAACAGGAGGGTGGGGAACATTGCAGGCTGGTCACCCTCAGCACAGTCCCTGGGAAGGTGAAGGCTCAAACACCTCTGCAGCCATTTGCAGGCCCTTGCAGGACAAGAGAGGTAGTGCTGAAGCCATATGGGTAGGGGCAAGAAGGGGGATGTTTTGTGCCTGGACCTTAACCAGGGCTTTGCCATGGTCCCCCATAGTCTCTTTACAGACAGACTGCTGAGAGCAGGAGTGCAGAAATGGATGAGGTGGTGGCTGGATGGTGGCTGAAGCCCAAATGTCACCTGTGGAGAGTCCTCCTGGCAGACACTTGCCAGTGGCATCCCTCAGGGAAGCCCTTGGGCCAGCAGTGTGGAATGTCTTCATGAACACCCTGCACCATCTGAGCCAGGGCCTTTGCAGCCCCTCTGGAGATGAAGTCAAAGTAGGCAGAGCCCTTGAGGGACCTCATCTGCTTACCCCTGCCCTGAGCAGGATCATTGGACAAGAGGATGTGCAGGAGTCTGCTCCAAAACTGCAGCAGGACAGAGCCAGCAGCTTCTCCACTCAAAGCCTTGGTAGGAAATCTGCCAGATGGATCTGGTGAAACTTTGATCTGCTCAGGCTCTGGCCACAAGGAGGCTGAGGGCTGAGTGTGCAATCCTGTGCTCAGGTGTGTCTCAGGAACTCACCATTCAGTAGGAAGCCAAGGAATGGGAAGGGGGAGGTGAGGCCACTTCTGCCTCCTGAGAAGATTGGCCAACAGAAGGACCACAGCAGGGAAAGGGACTGTGAGGTCAGGTGTGTCTGCAGGAGCTGCTAGGGCAGCCCTGGGCTCCTGGCTGGCAGATGGGCAGAGTGATCTGTGAGATGGCCTCTGCCAAAGGGCCTGGGCTGACTGCAGGAAGGGGCTGATGGGTTGGTTGCTGTGTCTCTGCTGCCTGAGGACCTGATGGGACAGCAACAGGCACAGGGCTTGGTGCTGTCTAGCCAAGAAACTGCAAGGCCACCAGCCTTGGGAGCTCCTGCTGAGGTAGGCAAGAGCAGGAGAGAGGAACACTGCCAGATGGTGCAGCCTGGCAGGTGCAGCCTGGCCATGAGGAGCAAGAAACCTCTCTCAAAGGGTAGTGCTGTGGCCTGAGAAGTTCTGCAGAAGGAGTCTGGGATCAGCCCTTCTCTTTGTGTCCCCAGGAGCAGAGGGTGAGTGTGGGCAGGGTGTCAGTGAAGGCATGGGAAGGCCAAGGTGGGGAAGTGAGAGGAGTGTCTGCAGCCTGCAGGGCAGGAGAAGCAGCTGTGCGACAGGGCAGGACAAAGCTGTGGGAGAGCTGGCCAAGGGCAATGGCAGTGGTGGGAGTGATGAAGAGAAGCCAAGGCTGTGCCCCTCTTGGCTCTGGCAATTCTCTGCCCCTGAGGCCTGTGAGGAGATGTTGTCCTGAGGCACTGGGAGGGCCTCTCTGCCTCTGTCCACAGCCCCAGGAAGGCTGGGGACAGTCAGGCCCTTGTCCTCCACTCAGCATCACAAACCCTACAGGGATGCTAAAGGAAGGCTGGAGAGGGACTTTTCATGAGGGTGTCTGGTGACAGGGCAGGAGGGAAAGGTTTGAAGGTGAGGAAAAGGAGGTTTAGGCTGGGCCTTAGGAAGAAGTTCTTCAGTATGAGGGTTGTGGGACTCTGGAATAGGCTGCCCAGGTAGGATGCCCTCTCCTGAGGGTGTTGAAGGCCAGGCTGGATGAGGCCTTGAGCAGCTGAGTCTATAGGAGAGGCATCCTTGCCTATGGCAGCGAGGTTGGAGCAGATGAGCTCTGAGGTCCCTTCCAACCTAGGCCATGCTATGCTGCTATTAAACCTACCCCCCACCCCCACTGCACCTGAAGAGCCTTGACCCACATATGTGGGGCAGGATCTGCCGGCCCAGGGGCTGTGCTCAGGCCTTGGCCTTTGTGCTGCAGAACCCAGAGCCAGTTTGCTCTCCTGCACTTTGCCTTTGCCTGCTGCAATCACAGCCTCTCCTGAGCTGCTCTAACCAGTCCCTGGGGAGGCTTTGGCAGTAACAAGCCTCAGTGGGGCCAATCAATGCTTCAAGGGACTTTGTCTTTCGCTTCTTGCTTCTTGCACAGTTTCTTCACTCTTCTCTCAGTACCTGAGGTTCATGGAATGATCCCCAAGTGCCCTGAGGAGCTCTTTGTATCTTTGTTGTTTACTTCCAGATTTCAAAGTACAGCTCACAAAGCTCAGCTTTTGATGGCAAAATATTTGATTCTTTCTCAGATGAGGGCAGAGGTGACAGCAGCATCCACCAAGCCAGAATGATGCAGGCTGTCTGCTCAGGGGGGCTAGACAGGGAGGAGAAGCTGTCCTTTGAAGACTGACATTGAGTGGACAACTTTGCTCCTCACCCTCCCCAACCTCCCCATTGCTGTCCCTGCCCACCTGGGCCTTCCATCCCTGCTCCTTGCATCAGACTTCTCCACTGCTCTCTGCAGCTGGAGCTCACAGCTCCATGGCACCAGCTGCCCCCTGCTCTCCTTAGAGAACTGCCTGCACACAGCCACAGAAGAATTGTTACTCTTTGGAAGCTAAGCAAAGCCAAGGCTAAGAAAGTTCCCTCAGCAATCCAAGCCCTCTGGAACCATCTGCTCAGCACAAGCTGTCTCTCAGCAGCTTGCCTGTCCACAAGGATGAGGCAAGGCCAAGAAGTTTTGCCATGGCTGCGATTTCTCAGCCAGTCAAGAGTTCTTGAGAGTGAGAAGCAGAGGAAAAGGTTGGATCCTAGCAGCCCTTCCTCATGAACCAATCCTGAATTCAAATCTCTTTCTATGGCTGTGCCTGGAGAGAAGCACCAAGCACACAGGCACAGGGACAGAGATGGCTGCCTCCAGTGGAACATAGAGCCCCCCATATGGTGACTGCAAAGGTGTCTGTCCAAAGACACAGAGAGGCTGCCTTGGAGTTCAGTTTCCTTCTGCTGGAGCTCAGGGCAAACACAAAGCTTCAACATTCTCAGAGGATGAGAACTGCGCCTGGAGAAGTCTGACTTGCTGCTGGCCCTTGGTGCAGGTTGTGCCTGAGGGATGTCTGACTGGGGGAGATGCTGGACACAGCTGCTGTGATCCAGGAGAGCTCCAAGGCTCTGGCTTTAGGATCACTGACTTCATTCAGGTGCTTCTCTGATCTGGAGAACCTTGGATGCTGAATCATCCTGGGATCTTTTGCCAATTGCACAGACCCTGAAGGTTTTGACCTCCAAAGTTTTCTATCACCTCCCTGTTGGCTGTGATCCAAGCACAAATGCACTGAGCTGGCAGGAGGTGACCAACCCCCAAGCCATAGGGAGGGAAATGCAAGGCTGGGAGAGCTCTGGTCAGGGCTGAGCCATTCCTTGCAGGTCTGTCCTCTCCTCTGAATTCTTTGCTTCTCTCTGCCTGGGCTCATATCCTTCTCTTCTCTCCATCAGCCCTGATTCTTTGTGCTGGGAGGAGCAATGTTTGCAAATCTGTTCCTTGGAACAGGCCAGAAGGTAAAGAACCCAACTTTGGGATAGCAGCAAGATCCCAGGCTCCTGCTGGCCCCTGAGCACCTCCTAGCCCTCTCCAGACCATCCTCCCAAACCACACTTCACCACTTGTGGAGCTTTGAGGGTCATTGGCTGTGATGAGAATGTAGGAGTTCATCTCCCTGAGCCCCAGGTGGTCAGGTATCAGTTACATGGCCAGAGGGGGATGGTTGGGATGGCTACGTCCTGGGGGTGTAAGCCCCATCAGCTCTACAACCAGGGGACTCAGCACAGGAGTTAGGGCTCTGATCCCTCCATTACAAGGAGTCACACACAGTGTCCTTACTTCTCAGTCACTTGGTCCCCAAGGATTTGCCCAAGAGCAGAGGGGTGACCATTCCTCTCAGCAGCATGGCCTCCCAGAAGGCCCTGGACAAGATCTGGGAGAAGAATCACCTGAAGAATAATTTGGAGGAGCCAAAGCTCAGCCTTGAGGAATAGTAGAAGTGGTTGATGGAGACATGGCTGAGGACAACAAGGATGAAGTGCATGAGGATTAGGAGGAGGAGGAGGGCAGTAATTACAAGGTGGACAAAGGGGATGATGTGGAAAAAGAGGAGGATGATATGGAATAGGAGACGAATAAAGAGAAGGAGGAGGAAGATGAAGAGGAGGAAGATGGGAAACCTATATCAGCCCCTCTGTGCCACCCAAGCATTAGTGCCCTGAGGGTGGGCAAAGCTTCCCACTCAGCTTGGAGCTGCTGAAGCCCCCTGCCCCCAGCCCAGTGCCCAGCCCTCTGTCAGTGGGGACTACGGCAAGAACTTCTCCCTCAGCTCCAACCTCAGCCGGCACTGCTGCGTCCACAGCCAGAAGCAGCTGCACCTCTGAGCTGCCTGAGGCAAGAGCTGCACTCAGATGGCCACCCTCAGCCAGCACCGCTGCACCCACACCGGTGACAGCCCTTCCCCTGCATGGGCTGCAGCAAGGGCTTCATCTGCAGCTTCACCCTCACCTGGCATAGTCACCCCCACGCCGGTGACCAGCGTGCCCCAGGGGACACAGCAATACACCGACGCCGGCACTGCCAGGCCAAACGTGACCCCCCCGGGGGAGGCCTTCTCCAGCAGCTTGAACTGCAGTCTCCTCTTCTACACCTTCCCGCTGCTCCAGGAGGTAATTTAGTTAGAGATCTTCTGAGTCGCTTGGACCCCCACAAGGCCATGGGGCCAGATGGGATCCATCCTAGGGTGCTGAAAGAGCTGGCGGATGAGCTGGCCAAGCCACTCTCCATCATTTTCCAGCAGTCCTGGCTCACTGGAGACGTCCCAGAAGACTGGAAGCTGCCAACGTGGTGCCCATCCACAAGAAGGGCCAATTGGACGAGCCAGGGAATTCTAGGCCTGTCAGCCTGACCTCAGTGCCAGGCAAGGTTATGGAACAGGTCATCTTGAGTGCGATCACACAGCACTTACAGGATGGCCAAGGGCTTAGGCCCAGCCAGCATGGCTTTAGGAAGGGCAGGTCCTGCCTGACCAACCTGATCTCCTTCTCTGATCAGGTGACCTGCCTGGTGGATGTGGGGAGGCCTGTGGATGTGGTCTACCTGGACCTCAGCAAGGCCTTTGACACCGTCCCCCACAGCAAACTCCTGGCCAAGCTGGCAGCCCATGGCTTGGATGGGAGCACACTGCGTTGGGTTAGGAACTGGCTGGAGGGCCGAGCCCAGAGAGTGGTGGTGAATGGTGCCACATCCGGCTGGCGGCCAGGCACTAGTGGTGTGCCCCAAGGATCAGTGCTGGGCCCCATGCTCTTCAACATCTTTATTGATGATCTGGATGAGGGCATCGAGTCCATCATCAGTAAATTTGCGGACGACACCAAGCTGGGGGCAGTAGTTGATCTGCTGGAGGGCAGAGAGGCTCTGCAGAGGGACCTGGACAGGCTGGACAGATGGGCAGAATCCAACGGCATGAGATTGAACACATCCAAGTGCCGGGTTCTGCACATTGGCCACAAGAACCCCAGGCAGTGCTACAGGCTGGGGTCAGAGTGGTTGGAGAGCGGCCAGGCAGAGAGGGACCTGGGGGTGCTGGTTGATTGTAGGCTGAACATGAGCCTGCAGTGCGCCCAGGCAGCCAAGAAGGCCAATGGCATCCTAGCCTGCATCAGAAACAGTGTGGCCAGCAGGAGCAGGGAGGTCATTCTGCCCCTGTCCACTGCACTGGTTAGGCCGCACCTTGAGTCCTGTGTCCAGTTCTGGGCCCCTCAGTTTAGGAAAGATGTTGTCTTACTGGAGCGTGTCCAGAGAAGGCAACAAAGTTGGTGAGGGTTTGGAAGACAAGCCCTATGAGGAGAGGCTGAGGGAGCTGGGGTTGCTTAGCCTGGAGAAGAGGAGACTGAGGGTGACCTTCTTGCTCTCTACAACTACCTGAAGGGAGGTTGTAGCCAGGCGGAGGTTGGTCTCTTCTCCCAGGCAGCCAGTACCAGAACAAGAGGACACAGTCTCAGGCTGCGCCAGGGCAGGTTTAGACTGGATCTTAGGAAGAAGTTCTATACCGAGAGAGTGATTGCCCACTGGAATCAGCTGCCTGTGGAAGTGGTGGAGTCACCTTCATTGGAGGTGTTCAAGAAGAGGCTTGATGGGGTGCTTGGTGCCATGATCTAGTTTTTTAGTTGTTTAGGTGGGTTGTATTGTACTCTATTGTACTGTATTGTACTCTTTTGTACTGTATTGTACTGTATTGTACTGTATTGTATTTAGGTGGGTTGGATTGGTTGATGGGTTGGACGTGATGATCTTGAAGGTCTCTTCCAACCTGTTGTATTGTATTGTATTGTATTGTATTGTATTGCTAAAACAAGACCTGAGTTCTTCTTTACAGTTGTGGTGGGGTGAGAAAGTTCCCTCCCCACACACAGGGAAAGAAACCACAGCTAGCTCAGTCGGAAAAGCAGATGAAAGCTATATTTACAGGCATAAATGGAATGCAATGAATATATACACAAATACACAATATTTACAATATATACAGGAAAATACAACAATGAACACAATGCAGAAAAACCTTTTCCCTCCAGCCGGCCAGGGGGGTTCCCTGAACCCCCCTCTCTCCCTCCCCACCTCCCCCTTTTTCCCAAAGAGGGTTAGAGAGAGAGAGAAAGGCAATTAAGGAAGGAAAATTCTGTTAGCTCAGAAAGTGCATGCAAGAATTAGTGTTCTTATCTGGTTAGCTGTTAACTCAAGGCTGTTCCTGCTTCAGAAAGAGAGAAAGCCGTCCAGCCCACAGGACAGAGAAGCACAGACTGCACCCAGCCTGAACCCAGACCAGACACAGACTGAACCAACAGAACCCAAACTCAAAATTGCACGCACAGCTACCAATGAAATTAGTTTAGACTATCTTGTTTTTGTTCAAATATCAAAAACATTCAGCCAGAGTGTTCAGCAACTGTCTCTTTCTTAAAGGCATAGCATCAACTGGTCACAACTTCTTTTTTCTCAGGCACCAACCATTTTTTGCTCTGCCCTTCTTTTTCCTCAGGCACCAATCCTTTTTCCCTCTGCACTTCTCACTCGGGCACCAACCCTTTGTTTCTCTTCGCTTTTTATCTCTTGGGCACAAACACATTTTTTCTCTGCACTTCTTTTTTCTTGGGCACCAACAGTTTTTATTCCCTGCACTTCATATTTCTTGGGCACCAACAAATTTTGTTCTCCGCTCTTGTTTTCTTTCAGGGACCATCACCTTTTTTTCTGCACTTCTGATCTCTCAGGCACCAAGCCTATTTTTCCTTGCACTTCTTTTTTCTCAGCCACCAACTGTTTTTTTCTCTGAGCTTCTTATTTGTCGGGCACAAACTATTTTATTCTCTGCTCCTTTATTCTTGGGCACCAATCATTTTTTTCCTCTGTGCTTTTTTCTTCTCATGCAGCAACTCTTTTTCCCCTGCACTTCTCTTTTCTTGGGCACTGACCCTATAATTCTCTGCACTTCTTTTTTCTTGGACACCAGCCCTTTTTTTCTCTGCAGCTGATCCTGCAAAGGACCAGGAAGGATCAGGTTCCCCATGGGAACAAGAGAAAGAACCAGGGCTGCTGGCTTGGTTCTTATCTCTGGCTTTGGAAGATGGCCAAGGACAAACAGTGGATGAAACAAGCAGCAGGCCCCAGCAAGGCAAAGGAAATCTCTGCTCTCCTGTCCAGGCCTGTGTTTCAGCTATGAAGGAACTGTCCCAGGAGTTCCATCAGCTCCAGAAGAAGTTTTTATTCCCCACCTGTACAGTCCTGTGTACTGCAGCAGCTGCTCCCCTGTCCAAGGGAGAGAATCTGGGAGGCACACACCACAGCACACCCTCTGCTTTATTTGTGTGACCATGGGGAGGATGTGAGGAAATAGAAGGGAAAACCCAATCCAGTCCTGGCTGCAGGAGTCTGTGACTTACAGGAGAATTGTCCCCCCCAGAGATGCTGCCTCAGTTTCCAGTAGGAAATGGCCTAAGAGGAGCAGGGAAGCTAAAACTGCTTCTGGTCCTCCTCAAGAGACTCCCAAAGCATCTTCACAAGATGCAAGGAACCCAAGGCAGAATTAGAGGGGCTCTGCCTCCAACCAGATGAAGGGGAGAGACAAATTGGTTTGTTGGACCACACAGAACCAATGGCCTGGCAAGTTGAACCCATGAGAGGATAAAGCTTTAGCAGCTGCAGGTGCTCAGAGTGCTCTGACACCATCAAACCATGAGGGGTGGAACCCATCTGTGTTTCTGGTGTGACAGGAGGATCCCCACACCTGGATGTGTTGGAAGCTGAGTACTGGGATGCAAGCCACAGTTTGCTTTCACTTGGAGGCGTGGAAGGAGTCACTGGACTCGATTGCCCCAGAGGTGGAAACACAGCCCCAGCATTTGCAGCATTTGGCCTGGGCATGGCCTGATCCAGACTGTGCTGGAACAGAGTGGAGCTGCAGAGCACCTGCAGTGAGCAGCCCTCTGGGTCCTGCAAAGCCACCTCCTGTGGAGTGAGAATGGACAGTGCCTGAGGTGTGCTGCTGATTGCTGCTGGGCATGGTGCAGGTGGCCCAGAATGAGGGCTGGGGAATATCAAAGGCTAAGATGAAAATTTGCTGCCATTACTCCACACCACCCTGCCTCATGCCACCTTCACAGGGACAGTGCTGGCTGGAGCAAAGCACTACAAGGCTTGACGTTCAGATGGCAACATGTTCCGGTTGCTGCTGTTGGGTTCTGGCTCTCAGGTGCTGGCTCTTTGCTGAGGGGGAGGGCTGTAGGGGTTGAACTCCTGGCGCTGCTCGCTGCTGTCCTTTCTGCAAACAGCCTCAGGTCAGTGTGCATGATGGGATCTCCTTTGGATTCAACTCTTTTGAGCTTATCTCAAGTCCTTATCTCATCCCAGAGGGTTTTTTGAGTCGTTTGTATGTTATTTTCCCCTCACTTCTGTTTTGGGGGGGAACAGGCAGCTTAACCTCTTCTCAGCTCTTCAACCTGTTCCAGCCCCAGAGTGGAAAGCCAACAGAAGCTTTCTGAGTTCTTCCAAAGATCTCCATGAGCTTCCCTCTACACACTCCAAAGATCCCAAAAGTCAGTCCTAGGACCATCCAAATCCCAAACAGCTAAGATCACCTGAAAGCCCCTGAAGAATGCCTCTGAGATGTCCCTCAAGACTCCTCTGAGAACCTCACTTTCCCCGCCCTGAACTGGGCACACAGCTCCACCCCATCCCTTGGGAGCAAATGCCCCCCAAATTTGGGCATTGTGCCAGGGATATCTGCAATAAAAGCAAACAGACAGGATCTGGGTAACTTTTCGGTTTTATTGACACTATTGGTCAATGGACAGAGAGGTTCTTACCCCAGGGAGACACAAAGCTTTGGGGAAGAACCAGACTGACCCTGGCAAAGCCCTGCCCAGCTCCACTGGGAGCTCCAGCTGTGCCGACTCAGCACTATAATTGTTCTCATTAGCAATAATTGGTGTTCAGAAGGGCAGGAGGTGTTTGTTGCTGCTGGTACCCCCCCAGTCTCTGAGATCTGGAAAGGAAAAGGAGATGATTTTGGTGCTGGAAAGGCCCACTCGGAGGGGTCACGATTACACAATAGATTCTAGGTGGATTTATGCTTCTCCTCCAGTGCAGGCTGCTCTCTGGTGTGGGTGCAGCGGTGCTTGTTGAGGTTGCCCTTTTGGGTGAAGCTCTTCTCGCAGGCAGCACAGGTGAAAGCTTTCTCCCTAGTGTGGGTGCGGCGGTGAGCAATGAGATTGCCCTTGCGGCTGAAGCTCTTCTCGCAGTCAGCACAGGTGAAAGCCTTCTCACCAGTGTGGGTGCGGCGGTGACAAATGAGCTGTTGCCTCTGGCTGAACTGCTTCCCGCAGTCATCACAGAGGAAAGGTTTCTCACCGGTGTGGGTGCGGCGGTGAGCAATGAGAGTGTCCCTGCGGCTGAAGCACTTGCCACAGTCATCACAGATGAAAGGTTTCTCACCAGTGTGCACACGACGGTGCTCGGTGAGGGTTTGCTTAAAGGTGAACCTCTTGCCACAGTCAGCACAGCTGTACGGCCTTTCACCGCTGTGGATGAGTTGATGCTGGATGAATCTGGTGCTCGTGGTGAAGCTCTTGCCGCACTCAGCGCAGGGGAACAGATGCTCTCCGGTGTGGATGCGGCGGTGGATGGTGAGGCTAGAGCTATATTTGAATTTCTTCCCACAGTCCCTGCAGGTGAAGGACTTCTCAGTGCTGTGCACACGGCGGTGCTGCCAGAGGGCAGATTTCTGAGAGAAGCTCTTGCCACAGACAGCACAGCTGTACGGCCTCTCACCCGTGTGAGTTCGGCGGTGGATGATGAGATCGGAGCTGTATTTGAATTTCTTGCCGCAGTCCCTGCAGGTGAAGGGCTTCTCAGTGCTGTGCACACTGCGGTGCTTGGGGAGGGAAGACTTGAGAGTGAAGGTCTTGCCGCACTCAGCACAGCCGTACGGCCTCTCACCGGTGTGGGTGTGGCAGTGCCGGATATGCTCAGAGCTCTTGCAGAAGCTCTTGCCACAGACACTACAGATGAAGAGCCAGGGGCCAGGCTGGGGGCAGTGGTGCTTCATCTGCTCAGAGCCAGGTGGAAAGCTCTGCCCTCGCTCAGGGCACTGATTCAGCTGCTTGCGTGGCACAGAGGGACCTGCTCTGGCTTCATCCTCCTCCATACATTCCTTCTCCTCATCCTGGTCACCTTCATCCTCATCATTATCCTCCTCTTCATACTCATCCTCCTCATAGTCATCATTCTCCTCAGCATCATCATCCTCCATCCTGACCTCTTCTTCCTTCTCCTCCCCCTCCTCTCCCTTGGGGCTGCATGTTGGCTGCTCCAACTTGATCTCTGGGTGCTGCTTCTCCTCCCAGCTCTTGTCTGGGTCCTTCTGTGAGGCCATTCTGTGGGAGGAAGGGGTCACAGCTCTACAACAGGGAAGATGGAAGATGGAAGCACCTGAGCTCAAACACTGAGATCCTGCCTGGCTCATGACAGTCCCTGACTCCCAATACCTCCCAACACCCAGCTGGAGGAAAGAATGCAGAGGGGACCTCAAACCTTCAGTTTTGACCTCTAATACCTGTGCTGAATTCCAGGGATCCTGTGATCAGTGCCCTGAGGTACCCTGGGGCTTACAAGTGGTCTTGTCCCACTCTCCTCGAGGCTGGTGGCACTGGCAGGCTGGTTCTGGCCCAGGCCCGGTCCTTTCACAGAATCACAGAATTACCAAGGTTGGAAGAGACCTCAAAGACCATCAAGTCCAACCCATCACCACAGACACCGTGACTAGACCATGGCACCAAGTGCCATGTCCAATCCCCTCTTGAACACCTCCAGGAATGGTGACTCCACCACCTCCCTGGGCAGCACATTCCAATGACAAATTACTCTCTCAGTGAAGAACTTTCTCCTCACCTCCAGCCTAAACTTCCCCTGGAGTAGCTTGAGACTGTGGCCTATTGTTCTGATGCTGCTTGCATGAGTGAAGAGACCAGCTCCCTCCTGGCTACAACCACCCTTCAGGTAGTTGTAGACAGCAATAAGGTCTCCCCTGAGCCTCCTCTTCTCCAGGCTAAACAACCCCAGCTCCCTCAGCCTCTCCTCACAGGGCTGTGCTCAAGGCCTCTCCCCAGCCTTGTTGCCCTTCTCTGGACACCTTCAAGTGTCTCAATGTCCTTCTTAAACTGAGGGGCCCAGAACTGGACACAGGACTCAAGGTGTGGCCTAACCAAAGCAGAGTACAGGGGCACAATGACCTCCCTGCTCCTGCTGGCCACACTAATGCAGGCCAGGGTGCCCTTGGCCTTCTTAGCCACCTGGGCGCATTGCTGGCTCATGTTCAGGCAGCTGTCAATCAGCACCCCCAGGTCCCTCTCTGTTTCGCAGCTCTCAGCCACTCTGACCCCAGCCTGTAGCTCTGCATGGGGGTTGCTGTGGCCACAGTGCAGCACCTGGCACTTGGACTTGTTGAATGCCATCCTGTTGGACTCTGCTCATCTGTCCAGTCAGTCGAGGTCCCTCTGCAGAGCCCTTCTGCCCTCTAACTGACCAACATCTGCTCCCAACTTGGTGTCATCTGCAAATTTGCTGATGACTGTCTTAATCCCCTCATCCAGATCATCAATGAAGATATTAAAGAGGATCTCTTTGATCTCTTCTGGCTCAATGGAGGCAGCAGCACTGACCAAGGAACACCAAACCACCTCCAACCTTCTCTCACCACCCTCCACATCAAAACCCCACACTTCACCTCCTGCCACACAACTGACCCCCACCAGCCTGGAGAGTTCCCAGACTCCAATGACACCTGATGTGCCTCAGAGCTCCTGGAGATGTGAAATGTGCTGGGCAGGAGGAGCTGAACGATGTTGAGAGGTGCCCTGGGGCTGCCAAACTTTGGGTTCATTACCTGCTGGGGTGCTCCAAGGGGCAGATCTGCAAACTCTCCTCTTCCCCAACACACAGGGGCAGAGCTGATGGACAAAGGACACAGCTCATGACAGAGAGAAGCAAAGGGCTCAGAGGAGAGCACTGACCTGCAAGGGATGGCTCAGCACTGCCCAGCACCAGGCAACACAGCTCAGCCTTGCTGGGGGCAGCTCCCAAGCCCAGCAGCACAGCCACCGCACACAGCCAGGGCTGATCAACATGGGAGGCCTCAACAACTGCACACTCAGCTCCTTGCCCAGCACACAGCCCACAGCACACAGCTGCAGGCCAGCACCACAACACAGCTGCCTCCACACAGCCTCTCCCAGGCCTTGCCTAAAGCTTCCTCCCACTGCCTGCCCAGGGCTCTGCTGCCCACTGCTGCATTGGACAGCAGATCTTGCTCTGGACCCACCTCTCCTCCCTGGCCCTGCCCCCACACCCACTCTGTGCTCACCTCTGCCCTGCACAAACTCTCTGCTGCCCACTCCCCAAGAGAAATCAGAGCAGCCCTCAGGACACACACAAAGGAGCTTCATGATCTCTGCAGATGCAGCAAAAAGGGAAGGGACCTGGGCAGCTTCTTGCTAAGCCTCTTCAGCCCTCACTGGGATGCTGGAGGATTGTCTGTCTCCTGCCCAAACCTCACACCTCCAGCACCCTTCACACACCTGCAGCCCAAGAGACTCACTGGAAGGGGTTTTGCCTCCTTCTCTCCCTGACCATTTCCCTCAGCTAGCTCTTTACAGCTCTCCTGGAGCTGCCACTCCACATCCCCAAGAGAAAAGGAGGTTTGATGGGAGGGCACAGTGCCCAGGGGCTGCTGTTCATCTCCCAGCTGACACATGCAGAGCTGCAGCACAATGCACTCCTTTCACCTCCTGAAATGCTGACAGATTCTGCCATTCCCTGCACACACATTTGCCACCTGGGCCCTGGATCCTCTCCCCATTTTGGGGGACAAGGCCTAATTCCTGCCTGGCCATTCCTAGGCCCTTCCCTCAGTCCCAGCCCATCCATGGCCCTGCTGCCTTGGCTATACCTTGGCCCTGGGTCTCCCACCTCCACTGCCACTGCAGCTGGAAGGGGGGAGTGGGAAATGCTGTGGCTGAGGAAGCCTCTAAGGAACTGGGCTGGAAGCAGCAGCACAAGAATGGAAGGGGCCTGAGACTAAAGGCTGGGATCAGCTGGAGGGCTGAAAGAACAGCACCAAGCCAAGGGGGGGTTACAGATGAGGGCTGGGGAGGGACCCTGCAGACACCTCAGGCAGCACCTGAGAAGAGGAAGGGGGACAGAGAGGGAGTGAGACCTCAGGTGACTCCTGCCATGGGGGATGGCTGGGCTGTGTGGCTAGGAGCCCTGAGTGCCTGCTTGGGCTGTGCTGCATGTCAGGAGGGGTCAGGGGACTGTCCTCAGCCAGGCAGGATTTGGGGCTTTCAGCTTCTGGGGTCAGCTGCTGCCAGCACCAGTGTAGGTAGGAGCCAGGCAGAGCCTCACAGCTGCTGAACTAAGCCCTCCCACCCCCTGCAGCCTTCACCCTCCATCTCTCCATCCATTGCTCCATCCCCACTCACTTGCTGCCCTCTCTGAGTCCCCAGCGCCCTAGCTATCCCCAGGGCTGATCTACACAGCCAGCAGGGCCCAACATAAGTCCCTGGATGAGAGCATGGAGGAGAATCCCCATGGTGGGTGGAAGGCACTGGGATGTCATACACCAGAGAGTAGAGACCTCCAGAAGGGACAGCAGAGTCCAGAGGTACACCACAAAGTGTCATCAACTCCTGTGACAAGGCTCAAAGAGAGCCTCTCTGCCTCCTCAAACCTAAGGCAATACCCTGCAGAACAAGTTGGAGGAGCTCAAGGGGACAAGCTGCAGAGGGGGGCACAGGGCAACCTCCTGAGCTTCAACAAGAGCAAGGGCAGGGTCCTGCCCCTGGCCTGCCACAAGCCTCACAATCAGGACAGGCTGGGGGAGGAGGGGATAGGAAGCAGCCCTGCACAAAAGGACTGGGGGGTGCTGGGGGGGAGAAGCTGGACAGGAGCAGACAGGGGGAGCCTGCAGCCCAGAAGGCCAAGGGCAGCCTGGGCTGCACCAAAAGCAGCATGGCCAGAGATGGACAGAGGCCAGCCTGGCACTTGGCTCTGCTCTGCTCAGACTTCACCTGCAGCACTGCAGCCAGCTCTGGAGCCCTCAGCACAGGAAGGACATGGACCTGATGGAGAGGGCCCAGAGGAGGGACACAAAAATGATCAGGGGCTTGGAGCAGCTCTGCTACCAGGACAGGCTGAGGGAGCTGGGGGGGTTCAGCCTGGAGAGCAGAAGAGAAGACTCTGGGGAGACCCAAGAGTGACCTCTGGTACCTGAAGGGGACTACAAGAAGGCTGCAGAGGGACTCTTTGCAAAGCCTGCAGGCACAGCACCAGAGGCAATGGCTTCCAACTGGAGCAGAGCAGATTGAGATTGGAGGTGAGGAACAAGTTCTGCACCAGGAGGCTGCTGCAACACTGCAACAGGTTGCCCAGGGAGGGGCTTGAGGTCCCAGCCCTGGAGAGCTTCAAGGTCAGGCTGGACAGGGCTCTGGGCAACCTGATCTAGTGCAGGATGTCCCTGCTGACTGCAGAGGGGCTTGGACTGCATCACCTTTGCAGCTCCCTGCCAACCTAAACCACTCTAGGAGTCTAAGTGCAGCCTCCAGGGAGAGCAGGAAAAAGAGGAGGCAGAGGAGGACAATGAAGAGGACAAGGAGAAGGAGAAACAAAATGCCTTCCAAACTCCTCCAAACCTCTGCCAAATTCCTTGAGAGCTCTTCCAGCTCTGCAGAGTTCATTTTGGAGAGAGCTGAGGGAGTTTCTAGGCTCAGGGATGTGTTGCACACTCTGCACAAATGCTCAGGAAGCTTTCCAAGATCCCTCAAACCATCAGCACAGCTCTGCTGGCACACAATGCCAGGCTGCAAGGGACCCCAAGGCTCAGCTGCTCCAACCTTGCCAGCTGTCACTGCACTTGAAGGAGCTGGCCCAGCCCCCTGCCAAGCTCAGCCTTCCAACTCTGCCCTGCAGGGGAATCCACCACTGCCCTGGGGAGATGATTCCAATGGCTGACTGGGAGGGAAAAGCTTTTGCCTCTGCAGGGCACTCTTCCACTTCAGCTCAACTCTTGCAGTTCAGAGCCAGCCCCCAAGCTCAAGAACCAGTTCCCAAGCCCAGAGCCTGACCCCCCAAGCTCAAGAAGCAGCCCCTGAGCCCAGCACCAGCCCCTGAGCTCAAAAACCAGCAACTAAGGTCAGAACCACTTTCCAAGCTCAAGTACCAAGCCCAAGTACCAAGTCCAAAGCTCAGCACCAGCCCCCAAGCTCAGCACCAGCCTCTGAGCTTGAGAACCAGCAACTAAGGTCAGAAACCTTTCCCAAGTTCAGAGCCAGCTCCAAGCTCAGTGCCAGCAACTAAGGTCACAACCACTTCCCAAGCTCAAGAACCAGTCTCTGAGCTCAGAGGCGCTCCCAGAGATTAAGAACCATCCCCTGAGCCCAGAGCCAGTCCCCAAGCCCAAAAAGCAGCCCTGAGCTCAGGGAACAAGCTCCTGAGCTCAGACCCAGACCCCGAGCCCAGATCTACTTCCTGAGCTCAGAGCCAGCCCCTCAGCTCTAGAACCAGCAACCAAGGTCAGAACTACTTCCCAAGCTCAAGAACCAACCCCAAGCCCAGAACCACTTCCTGAGCTCAGAGGCAGTCCCCAAGCCCAGAGCCTGACCCCCAAGCCCAAGAACCAGCAACTAACATCAGAACCAACCCCCAAGCTCAGAACCCATTTCCTTAGCTGAAGAACCACTTCCCAAGCCCAGAGCCAGCCCTCAAGCCCAGCACCAGCCTGCGAGCTCAAGAGCCAGCAACTAAGGTCAGAACCACTTCCCAGATTGAGAACCAGCCCCTGAGCCCAGAGCCTGACCCCGAGCTCAAGAAGCAGCCCCTGAGCTCAGAGCTGGCTCCTAAGCTCAGGAACCAGCAACTAAGGTCAGAACAACTTCTCAAGCTCAAGAACCAGCCCACCAGCCCCCAAGCTCACACTCAAATCTAACCTGCAGACTCAGCTCCTGGGCTCAGAGCCAGCAACTAAGCTCAGATCCACTTCCCAAGCTCAACAGCCAGCCCCTGAGCTCAGTGCCAGCCTCCAAGCTTGAGAACCAGCACCTATGGTCAGAACCACTTCCCAAGCTCAAAAAACCAGCCTCTGAGCTCTAGAGCCAGCAACTAAGGTCAGAACCACTTCCCAAGATTGAAAAACCAGCACCTGAGCTCAAGTGCCAGCCCCTGAGCCCAGAGCCAGCCCTTGAACTCAAGAACAAGCTCCTGAGCTCAGACCCAGACACTGAGCCCAGAACCACTTCCTGAGCTCAGAGCCAACCTTGAGCTCTAGAACCAGCAACTAAGGTCAGAACCATGCCCCAAGCTCAAGAACCAACCCCCAAGCCCAGAACCACTTCCCAAGCTCAGAGCCAGTCCCCGAGCTCAAAAGCCAGACCCTGAGGCCCAGAGCCAGATTCCAAGCTCTAGAACCAGCAAATAAGGTCAGAACCACTTCCCAAGCTCAAGAAGCAGCTCTCGAGCTCAGAGGCAGCCCCCAAGCCCATAGCCTGACCCCTGAGCCCAGAGCCAGCAATTAAGGTGAGAAGCATCCCTGGAGGTGTTCAAGAGGGGATTGGACATGGCACTCAGTGCCATGGTCTAGTCATAAGGTCTTGGGTGACAGGTTGGACTTGATCTTTGAGGTCTCTTCCAACCTTGGTGATACTGTGAACCACTTCACAAGCTCAAGAACCAGCCCCCAAGCTCAGACCCAGACCCTGAGCTCAAGAACCAGCAGCTGAGGTCAGAACCACTTCCCAAGCTCAGAGCCAGCCCCTGAGCTCAGGAGTCAGCCCTTGAGCTCTACAACCAGCACCTAAGATCAGAACCACTTCCCAAGCTCAAGAACCAGCCCCCGAACTCAGAACCACTTCCCAAGCCCAGCACCAGTACCCCTAGCTCAAGAAGCACCAACTGAGGTCAGAAGCCACCAAACTCACACTCAAATCAAAAGTGCAGACTCAGCTCCCAAGCTCAGAGCCAGCAACTAAGGTTAGAAGCACTTCCCAAGGTCAAAACCACTTCCCAAGCTCAAGACCCAGCTCCCAAGCTCAACCTCCTGCCCCTCCTGGGGGCACCAGAGCTGCACACAGCACTCCAGCTGCCAGCACA
This sequence comes from Colaptes auratus, assembly GCA_015227895.2. NCBI lineage: Eukaryota > Metazoa > Chordata > Aves > Piciformes > Picidae > Colaptes > Colaptes auratus. Next base: position 29,041,171 of record JAAWVA010000030.1, read on the forward strand.
GAATGCTGCCAGCACAAACACCATTGCAGCAAAAGCCTCAAGCTGTGCTCAGCTGCCAAAACCAAAGGGATCTGAACATGGCTGCAAGAGCAAGGACCAAACTGAGCCAAGGCACTGATCCAACACCGAAGGCTGCACAAAACAACCAGCAACAGCTTCAAGCAACAGCAGACCTGCAGCTGGGCTGCAAAGCTCTACAGAAGGAAACCACTCCAGAAGGGCTCCAGGGCCCCAGGGATTGGAAAGCCCAGGCTGGCACTCTCCTCCTGCAGCAGGAAAGCTTGGCTTGGCCACAAGAAGCCAAACACTTCCCCACACCAATCCATGCACACCACTTGACTTGCAACCTCCTTCAAGCCCTTTGCTGGCAGCAGGACTTGCAGAGCACTGCAATTGCTTTGCTCACTTGCAGCAACCATTTCCTGCCCTTCCCAGCTCATTGCACAGCAAAGAGCAGCAAGGGAATTGCTTTGTCTTCTGCTGAAGCTCCTCCAAGGAAGCTGCAGGACTTCTCACCACCAAAACCATCAACAACAGGCTGCCCCCAGCCCAATCCAAACCTTTCAGCCCAATTCAAAGCAGTTCCTCAGCCACAAGCAGACACTCAACAGCTCAGCCTCATTGGGCTGCCTGCCAGCAAGCATTTCCCCAGAGGCAGAGCAGCTGAAGCAGAGCAGTCTGCTTCTGACCATGCTTCCTGCCAGCACAGCTGACAAAAGCTCTGCACAGCTCTCAGCCTGCAGCCACACAGCAAAAGCTCCTCCTGCCCTGAGCCTTCCTGTGCTCAGCAGGCCTGGAGAGAAACTGAACATCAGTCTGCAGCCCCCCAGGGAACATTTGTGCCTCAAGAGATTGCAGAGCACAGAGGCCTTGGATGCCACCACCCCCAGCACAGCCAAACCCCCCCACAGCTGACACCAGCCCCAGGCACTCCGAAGCTCAGGCTCAGCACAGCACCCACGCCTGACACCCCCACGGCACCCAGCACACAGCCTGCCCACAGCTCCCCCCTGCACCTGGCCCTCAGCCCAGCCGCTGCCCTGCAGCACAGCAGCCGCCCGGCAGCTGCCAGCACAAAGCCTCCAACCCCCAGGGCTCCCCCACACCCCCCACAGCAGCCTCTGCTGCAAGCCACACCCCACGCTCACCACCACCTCTCCTGCACACAGCAGCCCCCACAGCGCCGCCCACAGCTCAGCTCTGCTGCCAGCCCAGCCCCCAGCACAGGGACACAGGGCCAGGGCCAGCCCCTGCAGCCCACCAATGGCTCCGCCTGCAACACAGCAGCAGCCAAAGGGGCCTGCAGCTGCCCCCAGCAGGGGGAGTCAGCAGCACAAGCAACCCCAAACACACCCACCCCGACCCCACCCACGCACCCACAACCCCACAAACGGCACCCACCCACCCCCAACACCTCTGCCCTACCCCACACGCACCCCCACAGACACACACCCCCCACAGCTCCCCACACACTGCCCACAGACACACACAGCTCCCCACAACCGCACCCACCCCCGCGAAGCACCCCAGCACTCCCCACTCCAAGTCTCACCACCCCGACCCACACCGCAGCCACACACAGCCTCCCCCAGCAACAACAACTCCGACCACCAAACCCACACAGCCCCACGGGCTCCTTCCCAGCCCCTCAGATGCCTCTCTTGGCCCCCAAGCCCCCAGAGAACCTCACAGACGCCCCCACAACTGCACAGCCCCCACAAACCGCCACCCACAGCCCACACACACCAGCCCCACACCTCACGGATCCCTCCTCAATCCCAGCTCCAGGACACAGCCCTCAGCCCCAGGGCAGCCCAATGCCAACCCCAGGAGCCGCTCCCCCAAGCCCCAAGGGATCCCCACCCCAGCATCCCCAACTCTGGCCCGCGGGTGCCCACACCTACCCCACAGCCGAGGCGAAAGTGGCGCAGAGCAGGAGGAAGACGAAGGAGGAAGAGCTCGCAGCAGAGGCGGCTGCCGACTGCCGTCCCCTGCAGCTTCCTAGCAGCCTGGGCGAGCATAGAGGGATGCAATGGAGGCCCCGAACCGGCCACGTTGCAGCCCAGAGGGGGTGGGGTCTCGGTCCGGAACGGAAGTCCCGCCCACGCCCGGGCAGCTGCAGCCAATCAGAAGCGCCAGGAGCCCGGCAGCTCCTCCCCCTGGCCGCTGCCGAGGCACAGCGAGGAGCTGCCGCTGCCGGCCGCGGCCGCCATTGTTGCTGCCTCGTGGGGAGCGGCAGCGGGGCCGGAGCGCGGGAGCAGTGCCGGAGGTGCTGGCGGGCGAGCGGCAGCTGCCGGCTGCTGAGCTGCGGCGGGGCGGGAGGGGCTGCGGGGGCCGGGGAGCGCTGAGGGCGGCGGCAGCGGAGCGGGGAAGGGTCTGGCTGCGTGGGGCTGCCGGGGGCGTGTGTGGAGTTGGGGGTCGGGAGGGGCGTGGGGGGCAGGGGGCTCCGTGGGGCTGGGGGAGGGTTCGTAGGCTTGGGGTGGGTGAGGCTGGGGGCAGGCTCTGGAGGAGCAGAAGGAGGAGCTGTGGGGTTGGTGTGGGGAAGCTGTGGGGAGGGCATCTGTGGGGTCTGGCAGGGCTGGTGTTTGGGTAGGGGGCAGCGGGAGGGCTGGGGGGGGGGGGGGGGGGGTTGGGATCCCTTGGGGCTGAGGGTTGTGATCTGGATCTTTTGGGAGTCTCGGGGAAAAGCTGTGGCTGGGATCAGGATCCCCTGGGGCTGAGGCTCTTGGGGCCGGGCTTGGGCTCCTGTGGGGCTGGGTGGGAGTCTGGAGGGGTGGAGGCCTGAAGGCCCAGACAGCTTCCCCGGACCCCCTGTGCTCCTCTGCGTCGTGGTTGGGCTATTCCGGCGGCTCTGATTGGCTGCGGCTGCCCGGCCGTGGGCAGGAACAATGGCGGCCGCGGCCGGCAGTGGCAGCTCCTCGCTGTGCCTCGGCAGCGGCCAGGGGGAGGAGCTCCTGGTGCCTCTCATTGGCTGCGGCTGCCCGGGTGTGGGCGGGACTTCCTGTGGGGCCCCAGCCCTGCTGGCGCTGCCAGTGCCTCGTGGGGGCCTGAGGCGGAGGGGCCGGGCCGGCTGGGGCCTCCCTTGCAGCGCTCTGTGCTCAGCAGGAGCCTGCCGGGGCCAGCGGTCGGCAGCTTGGTGTGCGCTGAGCTCTCGGTCGGCCTGGTGCTGTGCGTGGCCTTGGTGTGGGCTGCAGGTGGGGTGAGGGAATGTGTGGGGGTTGTGTGGTGGAGTTGGGGAGGGGTGTGTGGGGTTTTGGGGGGAGGTGTTGGGGGTTGTGGGGTCCGGGAGGGTGGTCGGGGTGCAGTGGGGTGCCTAGGGTTGTTGTAGGGTTTGTGTATTGGGAGTTGTTGGTGCTGGGGGAGGCTGTGTGTGGCTGTGGTGTGGGACGGGGTGGTGAGGCTTGGAGTGCTGCGAGGGGGTGGGTGCGGTTGTGGGGAGCTGTGTGTGTCTGTGGGCAGTGTGTGGGGAGCTGTGGGGGTGTGTGGGGTTAGGGGGTGTGTGGGGCAGGGCAGAGGTGTGGGTGTCCCTCCGCTGGGTGCTGGGCTGGCAGCAGAGCTGAGCTGTGGGTGGCGCTGTGGGGGCTGCTGTGTGCAGGAGAGGTGGTGGTGAGTGTGGTTCTGACCACGGGAGCTGGGGAAATGGTTCTGAGCTTATTTGCTGGTTGTAGAGCTTGGGGACTGGCTCTGAGCTTGGGAGCTGCTTCTTAGTTTGGGAGGTGGTTCTGAGTTTATTTGCTGGCTCTTGAGCATGGTAGCTGCATCTGAGCTTGGGATCTGCTTCTGCACTTTTGATCTGGCTCTGAGCTTGGGGGCCTGGCTCTGAGCTTCGGTTGTTGTTCGCAACTTGGTTGCTGGCTCTGAGCATGGGAGCTGGGTGTGAGCTTGGGAGCTGGGTGTGAGCCGAGCCCCTGCCTTGAATTTAAAATGGGAGAGTCACTGTCAGGTCTCCCCTGAGTCTTCTCTTCTGTTCTCCAGGCTGAGCACCCCCAGCTCCCTCAGCCTGTCCTGGTAGCAGAGCTGCTCCAAGCCCCTGATCATTTTTGTGTCCCTCCTCTGGGCCCTCTCCATCAGGTCCATGTCCTTCCTGTGCTGAGGGCTCCAGAGCTGGCTGCAGTGCTGCAGGTGAAGTCTGAGCAGAGCCAAGTGCCAGGCTGGCCTCTGTCCATCTCTGGCCATGCTGCTTTTGGTGCAGCCCAGGCTGCCCTTGGCCTTCTGGGCTGCAGGCTCCCCCTGTCTGTTCCTGTCCAGCTTCCTGTCCAGCAGCACCCCCCAGTCCTTTTGTGCAGGGCTGCTTCCTATCCCCTCCTCCCCCAGCCTGTCCTGATTGTGAGGCTTGTGGCAGGCCAGGGGCAGGACCCTGCCCTTGCTCTTGTTGAAGCTCAGGAGGTTGCCCTGGGCCCCCTCTGCAGCTTGTCCCCTTGAGCTCCTCCAACTTGTTCTGCAGGGTATTGCCTTAGGTTTGAGGAGGCAGAGAGGCTCTCTTTGAGCCTTGTGAGAGGAGTTGATGCCAAGCTGTGCCCAGAGGGCTGGGTAGAATTGGGCAGTTTCCATGGCTGTGCTGCTCAGAGCTGCATCCTACAGTGCAAAGCATCAAACCCACAACAATCCATAGTGCGCCTCGGCCATGGGCCCCAAGCAGCCTCCCTAGGCCAAAGCTGCCTCCAGAGCTCCACCAAACCAGGCCAGAACCCCAGGCCCCAAATGCCTTCCCCCTCCCCCATGCCTCTCTGCCCCTCCTCCCCCATAACCAAGAGATGCAGTTACAGATTCTGGTAGGCAGCTCCCAGGTGAGCCAGGCCACTCCAGGCCACAGTTGGCAGCATTGCCAAGGCCTCAAAGCTCCTCTGCAGAGAGAGATCCCAGAAGATGTTCCTGGGAGCAGAGAGGAAGGGCAAAGGAGGTTGGAGAGCCTGTGCTGTTCCTTTGTAAAGAGTGGGTGCAGGCCTTGTGGGAATGAACTAAGCTAGATGACACTTTGTGGTGTACCTCTGGACTTTGCTGTCCCTTCTGGAGGTCTCTACTCTCTGGTGTAAGACATCCCAGTGCCTTCCACCCACCACAGGGATGCTCCTCCATGCTCTCATTCAGGGACATCTGCTGGGCCCTGCTGGGTGTGTAGATCAGCTCTGGGGACTTGGTGGGGCCCTGGGGACTTGGAGATGGCAGCAAGTGAGTGGAGATGGAGCAATGGATGGAGAGATGGAGGGTGAAGGCTGCAGGGGGTGGGAGGGCTTAGTTCAGCAGCTGTGTGGCTCTGCCTGGCTCCTACCTGCAATGGTGCTGGCAGCAGCTGACCCCAGAAGCTCAAAGCCCCAAACCCTGCCTGGCTCAGGACAGTCCCCTGACCCCTCCTGACATGCAGCACAGCCCAAGCAGGCACTCAGGGCTCCTAGCCACACAGCCCAGCCATCCCATGGCAGGAGTCACCTGAGGTCTCACTCCCTCTCTGTCCCCTTTCCTCTCAGTTGCTGCCTGAGGTGTCTGCAGGGTCCCTCCCCAGCCCTCATCTGTAACCCCCCCTTGGCTTGGTGCTGTTCTTTCAGCCCTCCAGCTGATCCCAGCCTTTAGTCTCAGGCCCCTTCCATTCTTGTGCTGCTGCTTCCAGCCCAGTTCCTTAGAGGCTTCCCCAGCCACAGCATTTCCCACTCCCCCCTTCCAGCTGCAGTGGCAGTGGAGGTGGGGAACCCAGGGCCATGGGAGAGCCAAGGCAGCAGGGCCATGGATGGGCTGGGACTGAGGGAAGGGCCTAGGAATGGCCAGGTAGGAATTAGGCCTTGTCCCCCCAAAATGGGGAGAGGATCCAGGGCCCAGGTGGCAAATGTGTGTGCAGGGAATGGCAGAATCTGGCAGCATTTGAGGAGGTGAAAGGAGTGCATTGTGCTGCTGCTCTGCATGTGCCAGCTGGGAGATGAACAGCAGCCCCTGGGCACTGTGCCCTCCCATCAAACCTCCTTTTCTCTTGGGGGTGTGGAGTGGCAGCTCCAGGAGAGCTGCAAAGAGAAAGCTGAGAGAAATGGTCAGGGAGAGAAGGAGGCAAAACCCTTTCCAGTGAGTCTGTTTGGGCTGCAGGTGTGTGAAGGGTGCTGGAGGTGTGAGGTTTGAGCAGGAGCCAGAGACTCCTGCAGCATCCCAGTGAGGGCTGAAGAGGTTTAGCAAGAAGCTGCCCAAGTCCCTTCCCCCTTTGCTGCATCTCCAGAGATCACGAAGCTCCCTTTGTGTGTGTCCTGAGGGCTGCTCTGATCTTTTCTTGGGGAGTGGGCAGCAGAGAGTTGTGTGCAGGGCCGAGGTGAGCACAGAGTGGGTGTGGTGGGGGCAGGGCCAGGGAGGAGAGGTGGGTCCAGAGCAAGATGTGCTGTCAAATGCAGCAGTGGGCAGCAGAGCCCTGGGCAGGCAGTGGGAGAAAGTTTTAGGCAAGGCCTGGGAGAGGCTGTGTGGAGGCAGCTGTGTTGTGGTGCTGGCCTGCAGCTGTGTGCTGGGGGCTGTGTGCTGGGCAAGGAGCTGAGTGTGCAGTTGTTGAGGCCTCCCATCTTGATCTGCCCTGGCTGTGTGCTGTGGCTGTGCTGCTGGGCTTGGGAGCTGCCCCCAGCAAGGCAGAGCTGTGCTGCCTGATCCTGGGCAGTGCTGAGCCCTCCCTTGCAGGTCAGTGCTCTCCTCTGAGCCCTTTGCTTCTCTGTGGCAGGAGTTGTGTCCCTCGGTCTCCATCATCCCTGCCCCTGTGTGCTGTGGAAGAGCAGAGTTTGCAGATCTGACCCTTGGAGCAGCCCAGCCGGTAAGATTCCCGAGTGGGGCAACAGCAGGACCCTAGCCCCCAGAATCCCAGAGTCCCAGGGTACTTTCCAGCTTCTTCCACCTTCTCCTGCCTCCACATTTCAACCCTCCAGGGGCTCTGAGGCATATCAGGTGTTGGAGTTTGGAAACTCCCCAGGTTTGTGGGGGTCAGTTGTGTGGCAGGAAGTGGTGTTTGGAGTTGGGATTTGGAGGGTGGTGGGAGAAGGTTGAAGGTGGTTTGGTCTTCGTTGGTCAGTGCTGCTGCCTCCATTGCCTGAGCCAGGAGAGATCAAAGGACAGGGCCTGGAGCAGGAACCACCCTGCCAATGCCACCAGGCTTGAGGAGAGTGTGACAAGACCACTTGTAGGCCCCAGGGTACCTCAGGGCACTGATCACAGGAACCTGAGGTCTCAGCACAGGTAGTAGAGGTCTGAGCCTACACTGTGACAAAACCTGAAGGTTTGAGGTCCCCTCTGCATTCTCTTCTCCAGCTGGGTGTTGGGAGCCAGGGACTGTCATGTCCCAGACAGGATCTGAGGTTTTATGATCCTGGGCTCAGGTGCTTCCATGTTCCAAATCTCACTGCTCTAACCCCTTCCTGCCACAGTATGGCCTCACAGAAGGACCCAGACAAAAGCTGGGAGGAGAAGCAGCACCCAGAGAACAAGTTGGAGGAGCCAAAGTTCAGCCTGAAGGGAGAGGAGAAGGAGGAGAAAGAGGACAAAATGGATGATGGCGATGCAGAGGAGAATGATGACTATGATGATGATGAGTATGAAGAGAATAACCATGAGGATGAAAGTGACCAGGATGAGGAGGAAAAGGTATTTTCAGAGGAGGAAGAAGCCAGAGCAGGTCCCTCTGTGCCACCCAAGCAGTGCCCCGAGTGTGGGCAGAGCTCCCCACCTGGCTCCGAGCAAGCTAAACACCACTGCCCCTGCCCTGGCCCCCGGCCCTTTGTCTCTGGTGACTGTGGCAAGAGGTTCAGCAAGAGCTCTGAGCATATCCAGCATTGCCACACCCACACCGGTGAGAGGCCGTACGGCTGTGCTGAGTGCGGCAAGACCTTCACTCTCAAGTCTTCCCTCACCAAGCACCGCAGTGTGCACAGCACTGAGCAGCCCTTCACCTGCAGGGACTGCGGCAAGAAATTCAAATACAGCTCCGATCTCACCATCCACCGCCGAACTCACACGGGTGAGAGGCCGTACAGCTGTGCTGTCTGTGGCAAGAGCTTCTCTCAGAAATCTGCCCTCTGGCAGCACCGCAATGTCCACAGCACTGAGAAGTCCTTCACCTGCAGGGACTGTGGGAAGAAATTCAAATATAGCGCCAACCTCACCATCCACCGCCGCATCCACACCGGAGAGCATCTGTTCCCCTGCGCTGAGTGCGGCAAGAGCTTCACCACGAGCACTCAATTCATCCAGCATCAACTCACCCACAGCGGTGAAAGGCCGTACAGCTGTGCTGACTGTGGCAAGAGCTTCACCACGAGCACTCAATTCATCCAGCATCAACTCATCCACAGCGGTGAAAGGCCGTACAGCTGTGCTGACTGTGGCAAGAGCTTCACCTTTAAGGGAACCCTCACAGAGCACCGTCGTGTGCACACTGGTGAGAAACCTTTCATCTGTGATGACTGCGGCAAGTGCTTCAGCCGCAGGGGCACTCTCATTGCTCACCGCCGCACCCACACCGGTGAGAAACCTTTCCTCTGTGATGACTGCGGGAAGGGCTTCAGCCGCAGGGGCACTCTCATTGCTCACCGCCGCACCCACACTGCTGAGAAGGCTTTCACCTGTGCTGACTGCGAGAAGAGCTTCAGCCGCAAGGGCAATCTCATTGCTCACCGCCGCACCCACACTAGGGAGAAAGCTTTCACCTGTGCTGCCTGCGAGAAGAGCTTCACCCAGAAGGTCTACCTCAACAAGCACCGTTGCACCCACACCAGAGAGCAGCCTGCACTGGAGGAGCTGCATAAATCCACCTAGAATCTATTGTGTAATCGTGACCCCTCCGAGAGGGCCTTTCCAGCACCTAAATCATCTCTTTTTCCTTTCCAGATCTCAGGGATTGGGGGGTACCAGCAGCAACAAACACCTCCTGCCCTTCTGAACATCAATTATTGCTAATGAGAACAATTATAGTGCTGAGTTGGTACAGCTGGAGCTCCCAGTGGAGCTGGGCAGGGCTTTGCCAGCGTCTGTCTGGTTCTTCCCCAAAGCTTTGTGTCTCCCTGGGGTAAGAACCAATCTGTCCATCGACCAATAGTGTCAATAAAACCAAAAAGTTGTTTGCTTTTTTTCGGATATCCCTGCCTCAATGCCCAAATTTGGGGAGCATTTGCTCCCAAGGGATGGGTGGAGCTGTGTGCCCAGTTCAGGGAAGGGAAAGTGAAGTTCTCAGAGGAGTCTTGAGGGCCTTCTCAGAGGCATTCTTCAGGGGCTTTCAGGTGATCTTAGGTGTTTGGGATTTGGATGGTCCTAGGACTGACTTTTGGGATCTTTGGAGGGTGTAGGGGGAAGCTCATGGAGATCTTTGGAAGAACTCAGAAAGCTTCTGTTGGCTTTCCACCCTGGGGCTGGAACAGGTTGAAGAGCTGAGAAGAGGTTAAGCTGCCTGTTCCCCCCTGTGACCGCTTTAGGCTGTGCCTTTAAGAAAGAGACAGTTGCTGAACACTCTGGCTGAATGTTTTTGATATTTAAACAAAAACAAGATAGTCTAAACTAATTTCATTGGTGGATTGGTGGAGAGCAGTTTTGGGTCTGGGTTCTGTTAATTCAGTCTGTTCTTCTCTGTCCTGTGGGCTGGTCAGCTTCTCTCTCTCTGAAGCAGCAGCTTTTGCCGGACAGGAGTGACCTTGAGTTAACAGAGCTAACCAGATAAGAAAACTAATTCTTGCATACACTTTGAGCTAACAGATTTTTTCCCCTTAATTGCCTTTCTCTCTCTCTCTAACCCTTTTTGGGAAAAAGGGGAGGTAGGGAGGGAGGGAGAGAGGGGGGTTCAGGGAACCCCCCTGGCCGGCTGGAGGGAAAAGGCTTTTTCTGCATTGTGTTCATTGCTGTGTATTTCTGTATGTATTGTAAATATTGTATATTTGTGTACATATTCATTGCATTCCATTTATGCCTGTAAAGAGATCTTTCATCTGCTTTTCCGACTGAGCTAGCTGTGGTTTCTTTCTTTGTGTGTGGGGAGAGAACTTTCTCACCCCACCACACCAGAGAAGGGCAACAAAGTTGGGGAGGGGTTTGGAACACAAGCCCTACGAAGAGAGGCTGAGGGAGCTGGGGTTGCTTAGCCTGGAGAAGAGGAGGCTCCGGGGAGACCTTCTTGCTCTCTACAACTGCTTGAAGGGAGGTTGTAGATAGGTGGGGGCTGGTCTCTTCTCCCAGACAAGCAGCACCAGAACAAGAGGACACAGTCTATAGTTGCACCAGGGGAGGTTTAGGCTGGATGTTAGGAGGCAATTCTACACAGAGAGAGTGATTTCCCATTGGAATGTGCTGCCCAGGGAGGTGGTGGAGTCCCCATCACTGGAAGTGTTTAGGAAGAGACTTGATAGGGTGCTCCGTGCCATGGTTTAGTTGATTAGATGGTGTTGGATGATAGCATGGTGTGGTAGGCTGAGAAATTTCCCTTCCCACCCACAAAGAAAGAAACCACAGCTGCAGAAGAGTTTATTGCTTCTGAAAGCATCCAGGGATCAGTTGGCTCAGATCAGCTTTGAGCTCCTGGTTCCTCAGGCTATAGATGAGAGGGTTCACTGCTGGAGGCACCACTGAGTATAGAACTGATACCACCAGGTCCAGGGATGGGGAAGAGATGGAGGAGGGCTTCAGGTAGGCAAAGGCGGCAGTGCTGAGAAAGAGTGAGACCACAGCCAGGTGAGGGAGGCAGGTGGCAAAGGCTTTGTGGCATCCCTGCTGAGAGGGGATCCTCAGCACTGCCCTGAAGATCTGCACATAGGACACCACAATCAACACAAAACAGACAAATGATAAACAGGCACTGGCCACAAGAAGCCAAAGTTCCCTGAGGTAGGATGTGGAGCAGGAGAGCTTGAGGATCTGGGGGATTTCACAGAAGAACTGGTGCACAGCACTGCCTTGGCAGAGGGGCAGGGAAAATGTATTGGCTGTGTGCAGCAGAGCATAGAGAAAGCCACAGGCCCAGACAGCTGCTGCCAGGTGGAGACAAACTCTGCTGCCCAGGAGGGTCTCATAGTGCAGGGGTCTGCAGATGGCAACGTAGCGATCGTAGGACATGGTGGTGAGGAGAAAATACTCTGCTGAAAGGAAAAAGAAAAGCAGAAATACTTGAGCAGCACATCCTGCATAGGAGATTTCCCTCATGTCCCTCAGGGAATTGGCCATGGATTTGGGCACAGTGGTGGAGATGGCACCCAGGTCAAGGAGAGCAAGATTGAGGAGGAAGAAGTACATGGGGGTGTGGAGGTGGTGGTGCCAGGCTATGGTGGTGATGATGAGGCCATTGCCCAGCAGGGCAGCCAGGTAGATGGCCAGGAAGAGGCAGAAGTGCAGGAGCTGCAGCTGCCTTGTGCCTGGGAATGGCAGGAGGAGGAAGTGGCTGATGGAGCTGCTGTTGGCCATCTGCTGCCTCTGGCTATGCAGACCTGTGCAAGGAGGGAAAGGCAGTGACAAGTTAGGGCACACTTCTCTGAGGCTCATTGTAACCCCTGTCCCTGAGCTGCAGGAGGAATGGATCAGCTCAGTCCCCATCACTACCAACCAGTGATGGTTCATCACAGCTTGAAATGCAGCAGGGACCCAGAACTGCCATGAAGATTCCTCTGGCGTCAGAACAGAAAGTGACCAACAGCCCAATCCCAGGGAACAAGAGTCCCATTGTGGTGGGTTGAAATTTCCCCAGCATTAGCTTTGCCAGAGCAGCTCAGTTAGAAGCAAATGAAGCTGTATTGACAAGCAAGAGCTGCACTCTACAATGGAATGCAATGAACAGGTACAGAACATACAGGAGTGACAATATTAGGCAGGTATTTACAATTAGCAAATGACATGAAACCCCCTTGTTCAGAGACCAGGGAAGCTGTTCCTCTGCCTCTAACCCCTACCGACCTGTTCCAAGAGAGAAAGGAGGAGTGGAGAGAGAAAAAAAGCAGTGGGTTAGGTTTAGCCAAGGGCAGCCAAAGCAGGTGAGCTCTCCCCAGCAAAGCAAAACAGCTGAGATCAGAAGAGAAGAGAGAGAATTGTTATGGTACAACTCCTCTGATTCCAGATATTTACCCAATGAATTTGTTTAGAAGAATCTTTTCTTTTCCTTTCTACACCCAAGAGTGATCTATTTATTGTGTTTCTACTTTTCTGCTCAAAATCTGTAACTAAATTTCTAAGGCATTGCCTAAAACCACCACACCCATGGAGAGGTGGAGGAACAGGGAGCAGGCCTGCAGTGCTGCAGAGAGAGTGAAGGGAAGAGAGAAAGGCAGAGGGGCTGGGGGTGAAGCCTTCTCCTTCCCCATCTCTGCTCACTGCTGCTGACAGGATGGAACTGAAGGGCTTTGGTCCTCCTTCTGTGTGCACACTCCAGGAGCCTTCAGCTGAGTGTCAGCTGCCCAGATGGAGATGCCTCCAGGAACTACAGCTGCAGTGTCCTGCCCCCACAGCCTCACTGTGTCAGGGACTGCAGTGACTTCTCCTCCAGTGAGCTCTCAGTCATCCTCCCAGTCCTGGATACCACGAAGCTCTCTCTGCCTTCCTCATCTCCCTGAGATCCTCTGGCAGTGTCCTCAGCCCTGCTGTGCTGTGCAGAGGAGCTGCTCCTGGCCAGGGCTGTCTCTCACAGCGCTGCCTGCTTGCCAGCAGCTCCTTCCAGCCCAGGAGCCTGGCCCAATAGGGCAGCAGAGGACCAGCCCAAGGTGTTTTATTGACTCCTCTGGTGGCTTTTGGTGCCACTGAGAAGCTGATGTAACCTCTGCAGAAGTCAAAGTCAGATTCAAACTCTGAAGTTTCTTCTACTCTTAATGGGTCCCAGTGAAGCAGACTGGGAAAGGGTCCCCAGGGGCTGGTTAGAGCAGAAGGAGAGAGTGGATGCAAGGGAAGCTTCACTGGAGGCACTGAAGCATCTCCAGGCTGTGGGGAGAGCAGAGACCTGAGGCAGTGCTGAGAGGTCAGGACAAGCATCTCAAGGTGGCTCTGCTGCTGAGCAAACCTGGAGGGGTTTCATTGATCCAAAGGGCCAAGCCCTGACCCCCAGCCCCTGGCAAGGCAGATCCTGTCCCTCACCTGTGGCTCTGGGGTCTACTGGGGGCAGTGGGGAGTGTGGGTGAGCAGTGGCCAGGGTAGGACCTTGTCAGGGTTTGCTGTGGTTTGCTTGCAAAGAGACAACTCCTGCTGAAAAGGAATGAAATGTACCTTTAAAAATCAGATGCTTTGTGCACTAAAAACCTCTCCAATATGCTGCAGAAACCTTGGCAAGAATGAGAGGTTCAGCAGTATTTAATGAGCCCCATGGAGCATTTGTGGCTGATTACATCATCCTGAGGTACTGCCAGCAGACTCTGCCAAGGTACTGCCAAGAAGCCTCTCAACAAGTCCAAGTCAGAAGAAAAACTCCGAAGTCCCTTGAAGCACTGATTGGCCTCCCTGAGGCTTGTTCCTGACAAAGGCTCCCCAGGGACTCCTTAGAGCAGCTTGTTAGAGGCCAGGATTGCAGGGAGACAAAGGCAAAGTGCAGGGCAGAAAAACTTGCCTTTGTTCTATGAAGCAGAAAGGCCAAGTCCTGACCACTGCCCTTGGACTAGAAGAACCTCAAAGCGTCAAAGCCAAGTTGCTCCTCACAGGTCTTTGTGGCAGAGGCAACTGCCAGAGCCAAAGGGTCAGAGACCTTGGTCCTGTTGGGCCTCTCAGCCTTGCCAGAGCCCTTGGCCATCCCTACTGCAGGCTCTCCTACACTGTCCCATGCCTCTACCATGGTGCGGATGTGGCACTTGCCCTGGCATGTTCATGGCACCGATCCAATAGTCAATCTGCCAGGCCTCACATAGTCATGTGTGACCTGTGAGATGGCTTCCATGGTCAGCTCCACCCCTCAGTCACAAGCCTACCTATGCTTAGCATCTCTGCCTAGATGTCCTGATGTTTCATGTGCCCATCAAGCTACAAAGAGTTCACTTTTACACTGCCAGTGCAGATCCACTTGGGCTACATCCATTCTGACAGCCTTCTCCACCTGATCATTGTTTTGGTGTTCTTCAGGAGCACAGCTCCTAGGCACATGAGCATCCCCATGGCTTACCTTCAGAGCCATGTTTCCTTCCTGAACAGCAAGGTCCTGCCACAATGAAGCAGCCCAGATGGACTTCCCCCTGCCTTGCCAATTGACCTTCTTCCACTGCCACCATCCAAGAATCTGTGTAAAGATAAAGTCCTGGACAGTTTTCTCTCTCAGCAATCTCTAGAGCCAGTTGGATGCTTTCACTGCTGCATATTGACTCCATTCACCTTCTCCTTCAGTGGCCTCAGCAACTTGTTGTGTTGGACTCCATACAGCAGCTCCCACTCCCAATGGTTTCCTACCACCCAACAGGATCCATCAGTAACCACAGCATGAGGCCTTTCCTCCTCAGATAACTCCTTGTATGGTGCTGCCTCCTGGGCACCAACCACTCCCTCAGGCCATGCTCCAAAATCTGCCCTCTGGCCAGTCCAGAATCTCTCCCAGAATCCCTGGCTGCTTTGGTTTCCTCAGTCCAGCTCCCTGCATAATCAGTGCTGCTCACTCACTGCCTGTAGTGCTGGGCTCATGATGTGGAGAGGGAAAGTTCCCTCTGAACACCCAGTGCAGCACAGGCAAGCTGGGCACTGAGAGGAGAGCTGCTTCTGTCCCCATTACTTCTGAAGCAGCTCCAGCTCCTTCCTAGGCTGCTGTCTTGGGTTTAAGGAATGAGACTGCTGCTCTGCAACCCTTCTCTAAAGCTGTTCAAGAAAGCCTTCCCCACAGGATTGGAGAGAATGGAAGTGTAAATGAAAGTACTCTTCATAGCTCCATCCTACAGTACAGAGCATAGAAAAGACACAAAATCCAGAGTCCACCTCAGCAGAGGCTCTCCAAACACCTCCTCAGGCCAAAGCTTCCCACAGCCTTCCTCCAAACAGAGCCAAACACCCAGGCTGCAAATGCCCCTCCTGCACCATGTCTCTTTGGCCCTGCCCCATCGCTGAGTGGTGCAGCTCCAAATTCTGCTTGCCAGCTCCAGGCTGAGCCAGACCAGGCCACTCCAGGCTCCACCTGGCAGCATTGCCATGGCCAAACCTGGCCTCACTCCCCTGCACCAAACCCCACTGAAGCTCTGTGAACATCCCAGGAGCAGAGAGGGAGGAAAAGAGAAGAGCAGACAGAGATGTCCATTTGCATAGAGATGCAGGGCTCATGGGAATGAAACAACAAAAGGTTGCACTTTCCTGTCCACCTCCTGGACCTATCTAACCTCTGGACTTCTCATGGTCCAAATGGGATCCCATTGCCATCTCCCAACACAGTCTGAGTCTCATCCCAGGACAAAGTACATCTCCTGGAACCCTGATTCCATCCCAGCACAGACCAGGACCCATCCCTGCAAACTGATCCCCCGATGCCCTCCCAGTTCAGACTGGGGCCCCCTCCAGCTACAAAATGAACCTCTCTGAGCTCTCCCAGTACAGACTGGGTCTGCTGTGGTGAAGGCACATTATGCCCAGATACTGAAACCTCTCTCAGCACATGGACAAGTTCACCCTCCTTTCATGAGGGGTCCAAAAAGGCCAAGGTGGCACAGACCCCTGCACACCCCCATGGCATGGGATGCTGGTGCTGATGCCCAGCATGGCATAATTCCAGCTTCACGCTTCCCATAGGCTGCAGCCGGTTGTTTATGAGAGTGCCCATTGGCCACATCCAGCCTCCAGGAACCTATCAGTATTAGCCCAGCTTGTAAATACGTTGCCCTCTTTCACTGGGTTCTCTCTCCTTGCTGGAGACTGAGCTCATGCCATAGCCTCTGCCATTGAGCTCATTGCTATTAAGTCTCTCTCCTATATGCAAGCAAACTAGTGGCCTTCCCACGATGAGGAGAAGCCAGCAGCCGGGCAGGCCTGTTGAGCCTTAGCCCTGAGAGCATCTCCAGAGGAGAGACCAATGCTGAGAGCCTGAGAAGCTGCAGTGTTGTGTTGCCAGCCTCACTGGTCAGAAGAGCCTAACGTGCCTTCAAGAGGACTGGACCCCCAGTTGCCCAGTTGCTGGGGAATGGACTTAGCTGAGTCCAGCAGTGACAACGTCTGCCTCAGCCTGAAGCAGCAGGCTGAGGAGCTGCACAGCCCTGTGTGTGTCAGCTCAGAAAGCAGGACCAGCACTGCCCACATGACCCTGCCATTGTGGGATGAGAAGAGGAGTCGCCGCTTCTGCCGCTCTGTGCCTTGTGAACCCCAGGGGAATCCAGAGCACCGTTCATGCTCTGTGCTCCAAAGCCAGGACTGCTCCAAGAGGCTCCTTCCTGCTCCTTCAAGCCAAAAAAGGGGAAGTTGACACTCTGTGCAGCTGCACTTCTTCCCCAGGGTCATCCTCACCAGCCCCAAAGATCATTGTCATGAGGGCCAACCCCGTCCCAGGACGAGCCCTACCGGCCCTGCTGGGCCGACACTGTAGGTCCACTCCCTGCCATCCAGAGGGAGCCACCTGAGTCCTGCTAAGGGAGCCTGCCTACAGACTAGCCTACATTCCATCCTCTCTCCACTGCCACAGGAGGGAGAAGGTTGCCTCCACTGTTGCTATCTGGACCAACCCAGGAGCCAGCCCCGGGGACAGCAGCCTGCTGGAACCTAACCTTGCTACTAACAAAGGACACAGTGACTCTTCCACCTGCTTCCCACTCACTGATGCTCAGTTCAAAGCACCTGTGCCTAGCAGCACATTTCCACTTCCAGCCTCTGATGCATTGTAATACCTCTGTATAGAGTTAAGCAGCTGCCAGCATCTCATTGAGTCACCACCTGGTGGACAAGAAGTGGAACTGCATCCCGAGATATATTAATAGAAATTAATTCTGCAAATATACTAATTGAGACCAAACTGTAAATACTGAACCACTTCTGGAATGTATTTCACAATCATGCACTAGAATATGAATATGCAATAGTGACTCATGGGTTAGTGATAATTTCAATAATTAATAAATTTAATATTTATATAATGCACATTTCATATTCATAAATCAATAACCCCTTCATCACACAGGGACACATTTTCTTCTGAGGAAAGAAGGTGCAAAAGAGGAGATTGCAGTTCGATAGGCTGGAAAAGGCCCCCCCAGGGCGGGTCACGCTTGGCCTGGCAGTGCCGGGGTCGGTGTATTGCTGTGTCCCCTGGGGCACGCTGGTCACCGGCGTGGGGGTGAATATGCCAGGTGAGGGAGGAGCTGCGGATGAAGCCCTTGCTACGGCCGGTTCAGGGGGAGGGCTGGCACCAGTATGGGTGCAGCGGTGCAGCAGTGAGACAGTGCAGGACAAAGCTGTGGGAGAGCTGGCAAAGGGCAATGGCAGTGGTGGGAGTGATGAAGAGAAGCCAAGGCTGTGCCCTCTTGGCTATGGCAATTCTCTGCCCCCGAGGCCTGTGAGGAGATGTTGTCCTAAGGCACTGGGAGGGCCTCACTGCCTCTTTCCACAGCCCCAAAGAAGGCTGGGGACTGTCAGGCCCTTGTCCTCCACTCAGCATCACAAACCCTACAGGGATGCTAAAGGAAGGCTGGAGAGGGACTTTTCATGAGGGTGTCTGGTGACAGGGCAGGAGGGAAAGGTTTGAAGGTGAGGAAAAGGAGGTTTAGACTGGGCCTTAGGAAGAAAGTTTTTCAGTTTTGAGGGTTGTGGGACTCTGGAATAGGCTGCCCAGGTAGGATGCCCTCTCCTGAGGGTGTTGAAGGCCAGGCTGGATGAGGCCTTGAGCAGCTGAGTCTATAGGAGAGGCATCCTTGCCTATGGCAGGGAGGTTGGAGCAGATGAGCTCTGAGGTCCCTTCCAACCTAGGCCCTGCTATGCTGCTATGAAACCCACACCCTACACCCACAGCTCCTGAAGAGCCTTGACCCACATATGTGGGGCAGGATCTGCCTGCCCAGGGGCTGTGCTCAGGCCTTGGCCTTTGTGCTGCAGAACCCAGAGCCAGAGTTTGCTCTCCTGCACTTTGCCTTTGCCTGCTGCAATCACAGCCTCTCCTGAGATGCTCTAACGAGTCCCTGGGGAGGCTTTGGCAGTAACAAGCCTCAGTGGGGCCAATCAATGCTTCAAGGGACTTTGTCTTTTGCTTCTTCCTTCTTGCACAGTTTCTTCACTCTTCTCTCAGTACCTGAGGTTCATGGAATGATCCCCAAGTGCCCTGAGGAGCAATTTTGTGTCTTTGTTGTTTACTTGCAGATTTCAAAGTGCACCTCACAAAGCTCAGCTTTTGAGGGTAAACTATTTGGTTCTTTCTCAGATGAGGGCAGAGGTGACAGAAGCATCCACCAAGCCAGAATGATGCAGGCTGTCTGCTCAGGAGGTCTGGACTGGGAGGGGAAGCTGTCCTTTGAGGGCTGACATGGAGTGGACAACTTTGCTCCTCACCCTCCCCAACCTCCCCATTGCTGTCACTGCCCACCTGGGCCTTCCATCCCTGCTCCTTGCATCAGACTTCTCCACTGCTCCCTGCAGCTGGAGCTCTGGGATTGCCTCGACCCAGATGCAGGACCCTGCACTTGGTCTTGTTGAAGCTCCTGAGGTTGGTTTTGTGCCCACCTCTCCAGCCTGTCAAGGTCCCTCTGGATGGCATCCCTCCCCTCCAGCGTGTCTGCTGCACCACACAGCTTGGTGTCATCAGCAAACTTGCTGAGGGTGCACTCAATGCCACTGTCCATGGCACCCACAAAGATGTTGAACAAGCCTGGTCCCAGGACTGATCCCTGAGGGACTCTGCTTGTCCCTGGCCTCCACTGGGACATGGACCCATTGACAGCCACTCTTTGGGTGCGGCCATCAAGCCAGTTCCTTATCCATCTGGTGGTCCATCCATCAAACCTGTGTGTCACCAGCTTGGAGACCAGGATGTGGTGTGGGACAGTGTCAAAGGCTTTGCTCAGGTCCAGGCAAACGACATCAGTTGCTCGCCCCTCATCTATTAGTGCTGTCACTTGTTCATAGAAGGCCACCAGGTTTGTCAGGCAGGATTTGCCCTTGGCAAAGCCATGCTGACTGCTCCAAATCACCTCTTCACTACTCTTCTGAGTCAGTAGTGCCTCCAGGAGGATCTGCTCCATGATCTTTCTGGGCACAGAGGTGAGACTGACCGGCCTGGAGTTCCCTGGTTCCTCCTTCTTACTCTTTTTGCAGATGGGAGCAATATTTGCCCTTTTCCAGTCTGTGGGGACTGCCCCAGGCTGCCATGGCTTGTGGAATAGAATAGAGAGGGGCTTAGCAACCTCCTCTGCCAGTTCTCTCAGCACCCGTGGGTGTATCCCGTCCGGGTCCCATGGACTTGAACACTTTCAGGTTCTTCAGGTGATCACCAACCTGAGCTTCACTTATGAAGGGCAGTTCTTCCTCCCCATCCCTGGCATCGTCTGCCATGACTCCAGGAGTGTGGCTGGAGGCCCTTGCAGTGAAGACTGAGGTAAAGAAGTTATTGAGTAGCTCATCCTTTTCCACATCACTTGTGACCAATTCACCACTTTCCTTTCTGAGGGGGCCCACACCTTCCCTACTCTTCTTCATGCCATTCATATACCTGTAGAAGTTCTTAGTGCTCCCTTTAACCTCCCTGGCTAGATTCAATTCCAACTCTGCTTTGGCTTTCCTAACCAGGCCTCTTGCTGCTCGGGCAGCTTCCTTATATCCCCCCTGTTCTAGCTGTCCTTCCCTCCACTTCCTGTAGAGTTTCTTTTTAAGTAATAGTGTGTCCAGCAGCTCCTTGTTCATCCAGGCAGGCCTCCTAGCGTTCTTCCCTGCTTTTCTCTTTGTTGGTATACATAGCTCCTGGACACAGAGGAGGTGGTCCTTGAATACTGACCAGCTGTCCTGGGTCCCTCTTCCCTCCAGGGCTTCGTCCCATGACACTGTGGCTAGCAGATTCCTGCAGCGATCAAAGTCTGCACACCTAAAGTCTAGGGTCATAAGCTTAGAATAGGTCCTCCTGATAGCCCTGAGGAGATTAAATTCCTCTGCTTCATGGTCACTGCAGCCAAGGCAGTCTCTGAGCCTTGGACAGATTGCATCCATGGCCAATATTCCTAGAAGGATCTTCAAGAAGGCCAAGTGCCAGGTCCTGCCCTTGGGGCACAACAACCCCAAGCAATGCTCCAGGGGCAGTGTGGCTGGAGAGGTGATTGGCAGAAAGGGACCTGGGGGTGCTGATGCACAAGCAGCTGAATAGAAGGCAGCATTGTGCCCAGGTGGCCAAGAAAGCCAAAGGCATCCTGGCTGGGATCAGCAATGCTGTGTGCAGCAGGAGCAGGGCGGTGACTGTGCCCTGGGACTCAGCTCTGGGGAGGCCACACCTTGAATTCTGTGTCCAGTTTGGGCACCTCCCTGCAAGTGAGATGTGGAGGTGCTGGAGCCAGGGCAGAGGAGGGCAAGGAGCTGGGGAAGAGCCTGGAGAAGAAATCTGAGGAAGAGCAACTGAAGGAGCTGGGGATGGTTAGTTTGGAGAAGAGGAGGCTGAGGGGAGAATTCATGGCTGTCTACAACTACCTGAAAGGAGGTTGTGGAGAGGCTGCTGCTGGTCTCTCCTCACAGGTCATTAGTGACAGAACAAGAGGGAACAGCCTCAAGCTTGGACTGGGTAGGTTCAGATTGGACAGGAGGAAATAAATTTTCCCATCCAGAGTATTAAGGGAGTGGAATGTGCTGCCCAGGGAGGTGGTGGAGTCACCAAGCCTGGAGGTGTTTCAAGGCGGTTTGGATGTGGTGCTTGGGGATATGGTTTAGGGATGGACCTTGTAGAGCAGGGTTATTGGTTGGACTTGGTGCTCCTGAGGGTCTTCTCCAACCTGAATGTTTCTGTGATTCTGTGACAGACTGAGAGCCCTGGGGCTGTTTAGTGTGGAGAGGAGAAGCCTGAGAGGGGATCTGATCAATGGCTATCAATATCAGAGGGGGGTGTCAGAGGAAGGTGCCAGGTTCTTGGCAGTGGTGCCTGGTGATAGGACAAGGAGCAATGAGTGCAAGATGGATCACAGCAAGTTCCACCTCAGCATGAGGAGATTCTCCTGTGCTGTGAGGGTGCTGTGGCCCTGGAGCAGGCTGCCAGAGAGGTTGTGGAGTCTCCTTCTCTGGAGACTTTCAGACTTGGCTGGATGAATTCCTGTGTGACCTGCCCTGGGTGATCCTGCTCTGGCAGTGGGGTTGGACTGGAGGATCTCTGTAGGTCCCTTCCAACCCCTCATATTCTGTGATTCTGTGATTTAAGCCCTCCCAGTTCAGACTGGGCTCATCAGGACACCAGAGCTGCTCCTCAGCCCTGGCCTTGCCCCCAGCCCTCAAAGGCATCTCCAAGCCCTCAGCCTTCCTGGACACTTCAGCCCCAAACCTCCTTCCTGTGCTCTGACCCCTTTTATATCCCTCCTACCCCGGAGTGACTCTGCTTGGCCCCTGGCACAGGGCAGGGGCTGGGAGCTCCCAGAGCATCCTCATGGCCTTGGAAGAGGAGCGGCAGGTGAGCTGTGGCTGAGCAGCTCATGGACACAGGGAGGAGATGGGTGGCAATGCCATGGGCAGCTCAGCTGTGCCTCAGGATCTCCTGCACTGCAGCAGCCACAAGGCCTGGCTGGGGATTCTACCATCCATTGTGCCTGCCAAGCTTAGAGCCAGCAGCAGGGAGGTTCCTTGGGAGCTGCTTTGGAGCTGGAGGTTGTGCTCTGCCCCCAGGCAGAAAGGCCTCTGGCAGGGACCATTGCCAATGGCCTGGGATGGAGCAGAGCCTTAGCAGAGTGCAGAAGGCCAAGTGCAGCTGGGCTGTGGTAGGAGGAGTGTGGACACCCAGGCACAGGAGTTCTCCCCTGCACTCAATACTGCTGTGGCCACATCTGGATTCTTAGTGTCTGGCTTTGGGACTTCTGCTTTGAGAGAGTTTTGAAGAGCCTGAGAAGCTTCAGAGGATATCTGCAAGGACTGGGGTGGAGAGCCTGAGGGACTGGGGCTTCTGTAACCTGCTGAAGTCCAAGCTCAGGGCACTACAGATGCAGTGTGCAGCTGCTTGAAATTTGGTGATGTTGTAGCTTCTGGTGGTTGTGGGACAGGAAGACAACCTCCAGAGAGTGCAAATTTTAGGGTTCAGAGTGGAGGTGTCCTGGTTTGAGGCCAGGCAGATCCTCACTTGCCCCTGAGAGCGTACAGGAGGTGAGGAGAAAGAAAAGTCACTCAAAGGGGATCTTTGTGGTCCAAGAGGCCCTGGCTCTGTGTTTCAAGAAATGGCCATGGAGAGTAGAGACGGAGCAGGGAGGGTACAGAAATGTCATGGTGAGAGCTGCTGGGAAAGCAAGATGGGTGTGAAGAGCATGAAGAGAAAGAGCTGCAGGCAGGGGGCAGTGTAGCACCACCTGCAAGGCTGAAAGCTCAACAGCACTGAGGTCTTTCTCTTCCTGTCTATGGCAGTTGCCTCTGCCACCAAGGACAGGGAGATGAAACATGAGCTTGAGCCTCTCTGCATCGGACTGCCCAGGCTCTGTGGTCAGGGCTTGGCCTTTCTGCTGCAGAAACCAAAGCCAGGGTGGGGGACAGTGTAGGACAACCTGTGGTGGGGATGGCAATGGGCACTGGCAAGGCTGGAAGTCATCAGGAGAACCAAGGCTTTGCCTTCTTGGCTGTGGCAATCATCCACCACCAAGGGCTGTGAGGAGACTTCCTAAGGCACCAGGGGGTCCTCAGTGCTTCCTTAAACACCCCAGGAAGGCTGGGGACTCTCATCCCCTTGTCCTTCCTCAGCATCACAACCCCACACCCCACAGCACCTGAGGAGCCCTGACCCACACATGAGGCACAGGATCTGCCTGCCCAGGCACTGTGCTCAGGGTTTGGCCTTTCTGCTCCATAAACCAAACCCAGAGTTTGCTCTCCTGCAATTTGCCTTTGTCTGCTGCAACCATGGCCTCCACTGAGCTGCTCTGAGGAGCCCTTGGGAGGCTTTGTTGGTAATGCCCTCAGTGGGGCCAATCAGTGCTTCAAGGCACTTTTTGTTTTCCTTCTGACTTCTGAAGAAGTTTCTTCAGTCTTCCTTTCAGTACCTGAGGTTCCTGCAATGAGTCCCAAGTGCCCTAAGGAGATGTTTGTGTCCCTGCAATCTTCTTCAGGATTTCAAAGTGCACCTCACAAAGCTCAAGTTTGTATGTCAAAGATAAAATATTTTACTCCAGTTTAGCTCAGAGATGAGAATTCCCCAAGTGACACTGACCCAGGCTGTCTCAGCAGGACATCTGCACTTGCAGGAACATCTGTCCTTCAGGGCTGACATTGAATGGGTAACTTTGTTTCTCACCCTCCCCTACCTCCCCATTGCTGTCACTGCCCACCTGGGGCTTACAAGGTGAGTCAGCAGAATGTGTTCTAATCCAAGAGCCTCTGAAAGGACAGAGTGGATAAGGACAAGGCTGACCCTGACTGCCTGCAAGGGATCCTGAAGTCAAATCTCTTTCTATGGCTGTGCCTGGAGAGAAGCACCAAGCACACAGACACAGGGACAGAGCTGGCTGGGTTCAGTGCAAGATAGAAACCTTGACCTTGGTGACAGCAAAGGTGTCTGTCCTAGCACAGAGAGGTGGAGAGGTTGCTGGCAGAGAGGCTGCCTGGAGTTTGGTTTCCTTCTGCTGGAGTTCAAAGCAAACCCTCACATATCTTTGGCATTCTTAGGGCACAAGAACTGAGCCTGGAGAAGTCTGACTTGGTGCTGGCTCTTGGTGCAGGTTGTGCCTGGGGAATGTGTGAGTGGGGGAGGTGCTGGACACAGCTGCTGTGATCCAGGAGAGCTCCAAGGCTCTGGATTTAGTGCCTGGACTGCCCCTGTGAATTGTCTCTGGGAAGTGGGAGTGTTCCTCCGTGGCCACACTCTGTCCTGTTCTCATCTGCTCTGCAGTGTTTGGCACACTGTGGGTTCAAGGTGCAGACCTGGGGTTCAGTGGCCCCAAATCAGCTGTGAGCTGCCACTGCCAGTTTGTCTTTGTCCCTGGACAGCCAGGGGAATGAGAGTGGATTGGGTTGGGCTGAGCTGGAGTTCATTCTGCTCAGAGCATCTTTCTAGTGCTGTGCTTTGCAGGGCTGTAGCTGGGTGTTGATCCCACAGCAGTGTTTTGGCTGCTGCTGAACCAGCACCCAGGCTCTGCTTTGCCGACATTTCCCTGCCCCAAGAGAGTGCTGAGGCCTGGGCAAGGTCTTGTGAGTGGACACAGCTGGGCCAGCTGACTCCAACTGGCCAAAGGGGTATTCCATGCCAGATGAGATCAGCTGAGCTACAGAGGCTAAGTGAGAGAAGGAAGTGTGGGGATATTGGTGCCTGGGGTCTGTCCTGCAGAGCAACTGCTCTGTGTGTCAGAGCCCTGCGGGTTGGGAGCGAGCGACCGCCCTGTGCTGATGGGCAGCGGAGAAGAAATTCTGTTTGCTGCTGTGTCTGCACACAGCCTCTTTGATTTTTACTGGCAGTGGTAACTTCTCTAACACAGGAAATTTTCCTGAAGCAAGTGATTAAACCAACAGTGTAGATAAAAATGTCTGTGATGGAAAATTGTCTTACACTGCAATATGCTCCATGTGCTTTAAATGTAATCCTTATAGGGGCATTTGCTGTGACCCTGTTGGGTGGGGGAAGAGCTAACCCATCAGGAGCTCTTTGCAGAGGGATAAGGCAGTCTTTTGTAAGCTTTAACAACCAGGGGTGTGTGTGCTGTGAGCACTGCAAGCACTGTGTAAACACAAAGAGGGAGGGGTCAGATTGTAGTGAGTGTGCCAGATCTCAGCCTGAGCCCCAGGCACAAGGGTCTGCCCCACCACCAGCAGTCCCACACTTAACCCCTGATGCTCCTGCCCACACAGTTTCTGTAGCACCTGTCACCACATGCAGGAAAAGGAGGCAAAAATCATCTCCAAGCAGGGATGGTGAGGAAGGCACATCGCTGGGGCCCAGCACCTCACAGAATCCAGAAGTGGATGAGGAGGACTCAGAGCAGGAAACAAATAACTGTTACATCTCTGCCCAGAAAGCAACTAAGGCAAACTCGTCTGGATTATGCAAGGAAAGAGGGTGAGCCAATACTGAGCTGGGCCCTGAGATATTGGGACAAGGGGGTGGACACGGTGGACCTGGATAAGAGGGAGGCAAAGTTTTTAGTCTCCCTGACTCTTGATGCTGGTCTGGACAAAGAGCTAGCCAAGCTCGATGGAACACACACTCTCTGGGCCCGGATCCTCAATGCCATCAAGAGCCGGAACTGCTCAAGGGATGACCTGCCCTGGGCCCCAGTCAGATGGACAGCTATGGAACAGGGCATTCGCTACCTGAGACAGATGGCTGTGCTGCAAATAATTGATGGGGATGGCCAGCTCCCTTCGGACCCAGATGAGGTGCCCATGAGACGGCCCTTGGTAAAGGAACTGTGGTGGGGTGAGAAAGTTCCCTCCCTACACACAAAGAAAGAAACCACAGCTAGCTCAGTCGGAAAAGCAGATGAAAGGTATATTTACAGGCAGAAATGGAATGCAATGAATATGTACACAAATATACAATATTTACAATATATACAGGAATACACAACAATGAACACAATGCAGACAAGCCTTTTCCCTCCAGCTGGCCAGGGGGGTTCCCTGAACCCCCCTCTCTCCCTCCCTACCTCCCCTTTTTCCCAAAAAGGGTTAGAGAGAGAGAGAAAGGCAATTAAGGAAGAAAAATCCTGTTAGCTCAAAAGCACATGCAAGAATTAGCTTTCTTATCTGGTTAGCTGTTAACTCAAGGCCGTTCCTGCTTCAGAAGGAGAGAAGCCGTCCAGCCCACAGACAGAAAAAGCACAGGACTGCACCCAGCCTGCACCCAGACCAGACTGAACTAACAGAACCCAAACTTAAAATGCATTCTACAATCTACCAATGAAATTAGTTTAGACTATCTTGGTTTTGTTTAAATATCAAAAACATTCAGCCAGAGTGTCCAGCAACTGTCTCTTTCTTAAAGACACAGCCTAAACCGGTCACACAGAGGTAAAAGGAAAACCTCATCCCAAGGATAATGCCTGATTTGAATGGAAACCCCAACCCTAATAAAGTATTGTCTCTTGCTGCTTGTCCTTTTACATTTCTATCCCAAAAGGCCACTTCTGGGGACATTTCTTCCCCAGGGCCAGGGATGAAGCCATGTGCCCACTTCAGGGAGGTGTCTTTGAGGGGTCCTGGGAGGGTCTTGAAACTGAAGTGAGGAAATCAAATTCAGAGCCTCCCATATCCATTCAGCAGTATCCTTCACTAACCTGCATGGACATGGAATACAATACAATACAATACACCAGGTTGAAAGAGACCTTCAAGATCATCGCATCCAACCCATCAACCAATCCAGCCCACCTAAACAACTAATCCATGCAACCAAGCACCCCATCACGTCTCCTCCTGAACACCTCCAATGAAGGTGACTCCACCACCTCCATGGGTAGCCCATTCCAATGGGCAATCACTCTCTCGGTATAGAACTTCTTCCTAACATCCAGCCTAAACCTGCCCTGGCGCAGCCTGAGACTGTGTCCTCTTGTTCTGGTGCTGGCTGCCTGGGAGAAGAGACAACCTCTGCCTGGCTACAACCTCCCTTCAGGGAGTTGTAGAGAGCAATAAGGTCACCCCCTCAGTCTCCTCCACTCCAGGCTAAGCAACCCCAGCTCCCTCAGCCTCTCCTCATAGGGCTTGTGTTCCAAACCCCTCACCAACTTCGTTGCCCTTCTCTGGACACGTTCAACTCAACATCCTTCCTAAACTGAGGGGCCCAGAACTGGACACAGGACTCAAGGTGTGGCCTAACCAGTGCAGTGTACAGGGGAAGAATGACCTCCCTGCTCCTGCTGGCCACACTGTTTCTGATGCAGGCCAGGATGCCATTGGTCTTCTTTGCTGCCTGGGCACACTCATGTTCAGCCTACAATCAACCAGCACCCCCAGGTCCCTCTCTGCCTGGCCGCTCTCCAGACACTCTGACCCCCAGCCTGTACCACTGCATGGGGTTGCTGTGGCCAATGTGCAGAACCTGGCACTTGAATATGTTAAATCTCATGCCCTTGGACTCTGCCCATCTGTCCAGCCTGTCCAGGTCCCTCTGCAAATCCTCTCTACCCTCCAACAGGTCAACTACTGCCCCCAGCTTGGTGTCATCTGCAAATTTACTGATGATGGACTCGATGCCCTCATCCAGATCATCAATAAAGATGTTAGAGCATGGGGCCCAGCACTAGTGACTGACTGCCAGCTGGATGTGGCATAATTCTCCACCATTCTCTGGGCTCGGCCCTCCAGCCACTTCCTAACCCAGCTCAGAGTGCTGCTGTCCAAATCATGGGTTGACATCTTGGCCAGGAATTTGCTGTGGGGCACAGTGTCAAAGGCCTTGCTGAGGTCCAGGTAGACCACAACCACAGCCTGCCCCACACCCACCAGGTGGGTCACCTGATCATAGAAGATCAGGTTGGTCAGGCAGGACCTGCCCTTCCTAAATCCATGCTGGCTGGGCCTGATCCCTTGGCCATCCCATAAGTGCTGTGTGATCGCAATCAAGATGAGCTGTTCCATAATCTTGCCTGGCACTGAGGTCAGGCTGACAGGCCTATAATTCCCTGGCTGTTCCAACTGGCCTTTCTTGTGGATGGGCACCACGTTGGCCAGCTTCCAGTCTTCTGGGACCTCCCAGTGAGCCAGGACTGCTGAAAAATGATGGAGAGCAGCTTGGCCAGCTCATCTGCCAGCTCTCTCAGCACCCTAGGATGGATCCCATCTAGTCCCATGGACTTGTGGGGGTTCAAGCAGCTAAGAAGATCCCTAACAATCCCATCCTGGAACAGAGGAGAACTATGCTGCTCCCTGGCTCCTTCTGCCAGCTCTGCAGGCCAGCTGTCTGGAAGACATTCTGTCCTACTAGTAAAAGTTGAGGCAAAGAAGGTGTTAAGCACCTCTGCCTTTTCTTCATCCTTTGTTACAACATTCCCCTCCATGCCCACCAAGGAGTGGAGGTTGTCCTTGCCCTTCTTCTTGCTATTGATGATGATATTTACAGAAGGACTTTTTGTTGTCCTTCACAGCAGAGGCCAGTCTAAGTTCTGAATGGGCTTTTGCCTCCCTAATTTTTTTCCTACAAGACCTAGCAACTTCCCTAAACATTCCATGGGTTGCCTCCCCTTCCTTCCAAAGACGATACACCCTCTTTTTTTCCCTTAGTTTTTTTGTAAGTTCATTACACATCCAGGCTGGCCGTCTGCCCCGGCGGCTCATCTCCCGGCACACTGGCACAGCCTGTTCCTGCGCCTTCAAGAGTTCTTCCTTGAAGCAGCTCCAGCTCTCCTGGACCCCTTTATTTTTAAGGGCTGTTTCCCAAGAAACCTTCTGAGTTAGTTCCTTGAGTAACCTGAAGTCTGCCCTCCTGAAGTCCAGAGTGGAGGTCTTCTTGCTGCCCCTCTTAGCTTGGCTGAATACAGAAAACTCAATTATCTCCTGGTCACTGGTGCCTAAACACCCTCCGACCACCACATCACCCACCAGCCCTTCCCTGTTGGTGAAGAGGAGGTCAAGCATAGCCTTACCCCTGGTAGGTTCGCGCAGCACCTGGGATAAGAAGCTGTCCTCCATGCGCTCTAAGAACCTCTTAGATTGCCTCCTTTCTGCTATGTTGTGTACAGTTAGCAGACTTGCTGAAGCAGCAAGGTCACTATGGCCTCGTAGCTGTTCTCGCAGCTGTGTGTTTGTAAGATAACTGGATGGGAAAGGAAGAGCCAGTGAGAAGAGAGTTTTCTCTGAATGTACACAGAGCCTTTGATGTTGTACACAGACCTAATTGCAGGTGGGCTGGATATTATAATGTTGCCTTCAGTCAGAGACCAATAGAATAGTGACGCTTGTGCATATTTAGCTGAGATGCTATATAAGCTGTGTATCCGGGCAATAAAGTTGAAGCGTGCTTATCAATCACATTGATTGCTGCTGTCTTCCCTCGCCGCTCTCCGATATCTGGCGCCTGAGAACAGGGACGGATGATCCAGTGAGGAAAGGGAGAGAACCCCCGGCGCGGGATAGGAGGCCTTTGGAGACCCTCTTACAGTCAGGGTGGTGGCAAGCCCGGAAAAGCATCGATTAACAGTGAATCGAGGGGCAAAAGTGCGACTCAACGCTGGCGTAGGGAGTTTGTACCGTGCCTGAGCTGGGATTAAGCTCGCCGTCTGGGTAAGGGCTGCTGTCTGCTTCCACGGGTTTTGAAGGCTACACTAAGGGATGGAAAGCGAAGTAGCTCTTAATTTACTTAAAAGTTTCCTTGAGAAACGCAGTGTAGAGGATGTGGATTTAAATAAGCATCCTGAACGTTTATTACAGTTTGGTAGAGAGAATGGGTTTTTTAAGTCGTCAGAAGATGTGTTTAGTGTAGATGCCTGGAGAGAAGTAGGTAATATGTTGTGGTATAAGGTGATTGATGATGATAGATTTGCTCGTAAGCTTATGAAACCATGGAGAGGTGTTATGAATTGTTTAAGTCAGTATCAGACTGAGAAAAAGGTTGCGGCGGTAGCAACAGCTGCTTTGGATGGGGTGCAAGGTCTGGATGGGATGCAAGGGAAACCAGGATTGCATCAGTTTGGTTGTGATTATACATCTAGCCCACCAATTGGGAATACTATCCTGATTTCTAATCCTGCTCAAACTAACAAGGAGCTCCCCTCAGACGGTAGTAAAGCAATTACGGCACCATCTGCTCCCCCTTTGAACATCGTTCCTCATGATCAGTCATGCAGTGCCTCTCCTCCCCAGCCCTCTCTCCAGTTATCATCTAACATAAAAGTTGAGAAAGAGCGGTTTTCTGAGACAGACGAGGATGAGCTGGAGAGGGAGGCTGCACAGTATCACAAGGAGGAAGCATTTGTGGCTTGTAATTCTGCTGTTAAGGATTCGAAATTAAACAATGAGAATCCTATGCTCGAAAAGTCTCAAAAGAAGGTAGAAGAAATCAGTAAATCTAAGCGGAGTACTCCTCCTATTATAAAGATCGATTGGTTGTCTATTCAAAAGGAAGCTCTGCATAAGAAGGATTATGAGCTTTGTGATTCTCTTGAGGAGTTGCAGGCTTTTCCAGTCTCTTATACGCAGAATGGCAGGGGTGAGCTTGAAGCTGTGTATCACCCTATAGATTGGAAGCTATTGTCCCAACTGAGAGCTACAGCAAAGGAGTGTGGGCTGCAGGGTGAGCCTACTAAACAAATGATAAATTATATATGGTCCACAGGAATTTTGTTGCCTGAAGATATTAAAGCTGTTATGCGCATGGTAGCAACACAGTCCAGCCTTATGCTGTGGCAAGCGCATTGGCTTCGGCTATGGGATAGATATGTTACACATAATCCAAACAACGATGTTACTGTACAACAGCTGACGGGGTCAGGGAACTTTTCAACAATAGAGGCACAAGTTCAGTTAGGTCCAGAAAGGTTACAGCTAGGAATGCGGCTTGCGAGAGAAGCTCTTAATAGAGTCAGAGTAACACCTCCTGTACCCTCGTATCTGTCTATTAAGCAGGAGAGGAATGAGTCATTTGCAAGCTTTGTAGATAGGGTGACTGAGGCCATCAATCAGGCAAATATGCAGGAGTTTATGAAAGGAGCTCTGCTTCGTCAGTGTGTGTTAGAGAACTGTAATGGCCCAACTAAGAATATTCTTTCTACCATGGCCGCTGATGCATCAGTAGAGGAAATGCTTGAACGCATGTCCCATATTCCTGTAGGACCACAGGCTATGATAGTTGAGGCTTTAAAGGAGTTAGGGAAAGATATGGTGCAAGCCCAAACCCAAGCCTTTGCAGCCCTTACGCCGTTGTTGCCAGCAAATCAAGAGCAGAGACAACAGGGGAAAGTTAAATGCTACAGATGCGGTAAAGCGGGGCACTATCGTCGCAATTGCCAAGCAGGACCTGTGTGGTGCAGAAACTGTAACACGAGAGATCACGTAACTGAGACATGCAGGCGCTCGGGAAACTTCAAGCGGAGCGCGAAGGGCAGCGGCGTGAAGACCCCAATGGCAGCCCCTGTGTGGCAGTCACACGTCAACTCCAGCCAGCCTCAACTCTTAAGCCAGCCACTCCAGGGAGCCTTGGGCTGGACCTGGCAGCAGCAATAGAAACAGTGCTAATAGACTCTAAACCAGTGAAAATTGCTACAGGTGTGATGGGACCTGTAATATACCGAAGACAGCCGTGTGGAACTCTGTTGCTGGGATGCTCCTCAGCAGGTCTAAAGGGACTGTTTGTTCTGCCTGGAGTTATTGATGCAGATTTCACTGGAGAGATTTGTGTAATTGCTATGACATTTTTTCCACCCTTGGTTATTTCTGAAGGTAGTCGCATTGCACAGCTGGTACCATCCTTACAACTTACAGAAGCAGCTGCAGCAGTGTCTCAAAACACGAGAGGAGACGCAGGTTTTGGATCGACAGGAGGAATGGCACTACTGTGTGTGCCTATGGATCAGCGTCCGAAAGCTATGATCACTTTGGACAATGGGCATGAGCAGCGTCAACTAAATGCATTATTAGACACAGGAGCTGACATTACCATCATTTGCCATTCAGTCTGGCCTGACAATTGGCCAATTACCTCCATGTCAACAGGTGTGGAAGGCGTTGGTGGTACAGCGTCAGTCAGCAGGAGTCGTGATAAAATCCGAGTCATTATTGATGGTCGTGTCTGTGTATCTTTTTTGACCATAATGCAGTTACCTTCTAAAGTGGAAGCACTGATTGGCCGGGACATTCTTACCCAAATTGGGGCACGGCTTGTGACTAATGGCTGTTTTTAGCAGCGGTCACTACTTGGGCTTTCCCGATCCGGTTAACCTGGCTGACAGATGAACCAGTGTGGATCGAGCAGTGGCCGCTGAAGAGAGAAAGCCTGGAAGCAGCTCACCAATTAGCTTTGGAACAACTACAACTAGGCCACATTAAACCATCCGTTAGTCCGTGGAATGTTCCCATATTTTGTTATCAAGAAGAAATCTGGCAAATATTGATTGCTTCATGACCTCAGAAAAGTTAATGATCAGATGGAAACTATGGGAGCCCTGCAACCTGGCATGCCAAATCTTGCCATGTTGCCAGCAGGATGGAACTTGCTCATTATAGACTTAAAGGATTGCTTTTTTACCATCAATATTCATCCTGATGATACCAAACAGTTTTGCTTTTACCTTGCCAGCTTTAAACAGGGAAGCACCTGCTGCACGCTATGAGTGGGTCGTGCTGCCTCAAGGAATGAAGAACAGTCCTACCTTGTGTCAACTATTTGTCGATGCAGCTTTGCAGCCAGTGCGGCAAGCTTGGCCAGAAACATTAATATATCATTACATGGATGATATCCTTTTTGCACAGGAGCAACCATTCACGCAACAACAGGAGATATTGTTAACAGAACAACTCAGCAGGAGTTCTCTTGTAGTGGCAGCAGAAAAGATACAGAGGACTGTGCCTTGGAAATATTTAGGATGGACAATATCAGATTCTGTTATACGGCCACAGAAAATTACTATTCAGAAGGAGCTTCGTACCCTGCATGATGTTCAGAAATTTATGGGTGATATTCAATGGCTTCGTCCTGTGATTGGCACTAGGAATTCGCAACTGGAAATTTTACGACCTCTTTTAAAGGGTACTAATCCTGCTGCACCAGTCGTGCTAACGCAACAACAACAGAAAGCAATCAGTGACATTGCCGAGTCCATCTTAAAACAATCAGTGTCGCGGCGACTTTTTGATTTACCAATTGATTTGACTATCCTGGGTGATGGTCCATTTTTGTTTGGTGCACTTACACAATCTACACCAGGAAAAGGGGATCGTGTGTGGGTCCTAGAATGGATATTTGGACCCCTGCAACCTCGTAATTCGATTCAGACGAAAGTGGAATCATTAGCCCTTATAATTCGGAAGGGTCGTGGACGAGTGCTGCAAGTGATGGGACAGGAGCCAAATACGATCTATGTGCCAATTCGACAAGAGGATCTGAACTGGTTTGTACAACATTCGGTAGAGCTACAAAAAAGCCTTCTGGGACTAAGTGTGCAAGTAGCTTTGACATCAGTACCTCTTCCTTTGAAATGGGTAGCTAAGCAAGAATGGATGTCTATACCAAAGCGAAGTGAGGACCCATTGCCTGATGCACTTACTGTCTTTACAGATGCAGGAAGAAAATCTAGGAGAGCAGCAGTTACATGGCAAGCAGATGGACAATGGCAACATGTTCTTCTGGAAGCTGCTCCAGGAGACTCACTGCAAACACTGGAACTTGCTGCAATGGTTTATGCTTTTAAACGCTGGCTGCAGCTTCCTCTTAATGTAGTATCTGATTCTTTGTATGCAGTAGGAGTAGCGCAGAGAATAGAGGAGGCCTTATTAAGAGATGCTAACAACCGCAGGTTAGGTGAATTATTCTTGCAGCTACAATTAGCCATTCATCAGCGAGATGCTCCCTATGCAGTGTTACATGTTAGAAGTCATCAAGGTGCAATTGGCTTGGGAGAGGGTAATGATAGAGCTGATAGATTGGTATCTTTATTAGTACCAATGGATGCCTTTACGAAAGCTCGTGATGCACATGCTACTTTTCACCAGAATGCTAGAGGTTTGCATCGTTCCTTTGGTATCACGATGGATGAGGCACGGGGACTTGTGAGAGCCTGCCCGCAGTGCAGTCGCCATGCAGGTCTGGGTCTCGGTCTTGGGGTGAACCCCCGGGGTCTCGGCCCGAACGAGGTATGGCAGATGGATGTTACTCATGTGGCACATTTTGGGAGGCTCAAATATGTCCATGTCACCATTGATACCTTTAGTCATTTCATTTGGGCCTCAGCACAAGCTGGTGAAAGGACAGTTCATGTGATCCGACATTTGACGCTATGTTTTGCTGTAATGGGAGTCCCCGAACAGGTAAAAACGGATAATGGTCCGGCATATGCTGGACACCGAGTTAAGAGAATTTTACAACAATGGGGCGTACAGCATCGTACTGGCATTCCACACTTACCTACTGGGCAAGCTATTGTAGAGAGAGCAAATCAAACATTGAAATGCTATCTAGAGAAATTTGATAAGGTACAAGATCCTCAGGAGAAGCTAGCGCGTGTTCTTTTTGTTTTGAATCATTTATGCATCTTTGGAGAGCAGAAAAACCCTCCTGCCTATGTTCATGGCTCTTTGGTACACCAACAATCCTGTCCGCAAATGTCAGTTATGTACCGACAGCCTGCAACTGGACTCTGGTTGGGCCCGGCTCCAGTCAGGTATTTAGGCAGAGGTCACATGTGTGTGTCTACTCCAACAGGTCCTTTGTGGGTTCCAAGCAAGTGGACTCGACCAGTACCAGCGACACAGGAACATGAAGATTGTTCTGTTTCTAATGATGCCTCTGATGGGCCTGACGATCACATCGATAAACCCGAGAACTAACATGTGGGTGACGTGGGCCAACCAAACAGGCAATTTGGACTTTTGCCTGAGCTTGCAGTCTGCGGTAGAGCCTTTTAAAACATGCTTGGTTGGTGTTCCTGATTTTAATGCTTATGCTTTTAGAAATTATAGTGTGTATGCTGATTGCTTTAAAGCTACTAGTACTTCAGAGTGTGCTGCAGGACTTATTGCAGGACTGAACGTTACCCTACCCTGGGATCCACAAGAACTGCAACTGTTAGGCTCTGCGCGAGTTGGCAATGCATCCCATAACTGGACTCGCACGTGTGTTGTTTTTGGTTCAGTGTATCAAAGGTCAGCTGCTCGCATGTACAATGAGGTTCCTCTTGCACTGCAAAACAGCTTTTTGGGGTGGACGGTAGTCAGCCCTAGATTGCAAGAGAACTATGAGGTTTATGGTGATTATTGTGGATGGAATGATACACATAAAAAGGTGATGGTTGCAGATGGCACGATATTTGGGGGGGGGTGATGTTTGATGCTTATGGGGCGCCTAGGTTTGATCAAATTTTACTTCACTATAGGCATGATCAGACTCCATATCGGTATTTCACTGGAGCTCTATCTTATTTATGGAACAACAACACAGCCAAGGCTTTGCCTCCTGGAATCTTTTTGATTTGTGGTGACGGAGCATGGCAGGGAATACCAAAAAATGCCTATGGAGGTCCGTGTTATCTGGGTAAGCTTACCCTATTTGCGCCTCGACATCGAGATTGGTTAAATATCTCTGCTGCACTACAACATCAACAAAAAAGATCTTTGCTCCATTTGGATGGAAGTTGCAAAGATGATCTAGCTTTGTGGTCAGCTACAGCAAATCTCTTTGCTTCTCTTTTTATTCCTGGTTTTGCTGCTAAGCAGGCTTTAAAGCAAATTGAGAAGTTGGCTTGTTGGTCAGCTAAACAGGCTAATGTTACTACTGAAATTTTAGCTCAATTGCTTTTAGATCCAAATAGTTTAAGGCATGCATATTTACAGAATAGAGCTGCTATTGATTTCTTGCTTTTAGCTCATGGTCATGGCTGTGAGGATTTTGAAGGCATGTGCTGTTTTAATTTGTCTGATCACAGTCAATCAATTTATAAAAGGATTGCTTGGTTGGAAAATCATACTCAATCAATTGTTAAAAATGTAAATCCTTTCGATCAATGGTTTCAGTCTTGGTTTGGAAATATGTCTCCTTGGTTATTAGGTCTGCTTAAGGAAGGTTTACGCTGGATTGGTATTGTTCTGTTGATATTGCTTGTTTTGCGTATTGCATATGGATGTATTATGAGAAGTGTAAATGAGGCAACATCTCGAGCTTTTCTTGTACAAAAGACAAAGGGGGGAATTGTTGGAGAATGGCTTAAATCTAAGGGACATGACTCTGTGGAACAGCTACTTGAGCAGAATGTGTAGGCCTTACTTCATCTTGGTGTTTACTGCTCATAGTTAGCTGACTTGCTGAAGCAGCAAGGTCACTATGGCCTCATGGCTGTTCTGGCAGCTGTGTGTTTGTAAGATAACTGGATGGGAAAGGAAGAGGGCAGAATGACCTCCCTGCTCCTGCTGGCCACACTGTTCCTGATGCAGGCCAGCATGCCATTGGCCCTCTTGGCTGCCTGGGCACACTGCAGGCTCATGTTCAGCCTACAATCAACCAGCACCCCCAGGTCCCTCTCTGCCTGGCCGCTCTCCAGCCATTCTGACCCCAGCCTGTAGCACTACATGGGGTTGTTGTGGCCAATGTGCAGAACCCAGCACTTGGATGTGTTCAATCTCATGCCGTTGGATTCTGCCCATCTGTCCAGCCTGTCGAGGTCCCTCTGCAAAGCCTCTCTGCCCTCCAGCAGATCAACACCTGCCCCAAGATTGGAGTAATACGCAAATTTACTGATGATGGACTCGATGCCCTCATCCAGATCATCAATAAAGATGTTGAAGAGCATGGGGCACACCACTAGTGACAGGCCACCAGCTGGCTGTGGCACCATTCACCACCACTCTCTGGGCTCGGCCCTCCAGCCAGTTCCTAACCCAATGCAGTGTGCTGCTGTCCAAGCCATGGGCTGCCAGCTTGGCCAGGAGTTTGCTGTGGGGGACGGTGTCAAAAGCTTTGCTGAGGTCCAGGTAGACCACATCCACAGGCCTCCCCACATCAACCAAGCAGTCACCTGATCATAGGAGATCAGGTTGGTCAGGCAGGACCTGCCCTTCCTAAATCCATGCTGGCTGGGCCTGAGCCCTTGGCCATCCTGTAAGTGCTGTGTGATCGCACTCAAGATGACCTGTTCCATAATCTTGCCTGGCACTGAGGTCAGGCTGACAGGCCTATAATTCCCTGGCTCTTCCAACTGGCCCTTCTTGTGGATGGGCACCACGTTGGCAGCTTCCAGTCTTCTGGGACCTCTCCAGTGAGCCAGGACTGTTGAAAAATGATGGAGAGTGGCTTGGCCAGCTCATCTGCCAGCTCTCTCAGCACTCTAGGATGGATCCCATCCATTCCCATGGACTTGTGGGGTCCAAGCATCTGAGAAGATCTCTAACTGTCCTATCCTGGAAGAGAGAAACTATGCAGCTCCCTGGCTCCTTCTGCCAGCTCTGCCGGCCAGCTGTCTGGAAGACATTCTGCCCTACTAGTAAAAATTGATGCAAAGAAGGTGTTAAGTACCTCTGCCTTTTCCTCATCCTTTGTTACAACATTCCCCTCCATGCCCACCAAGGAGTGGAGGTTGTCCTTGTACTTCCTCTTGCTATTAATATATTTATAGAAGGACTTTTTGTTGTCCTTCACAGCAGAGGCCAGTCGAAGCTCCAAATGGGCTTTTGCCTCCCTAATTTTCTTTCTACAAGACCTAGCAACATTCCTAAACATTCCATGGGTTGCCTCCCCTTTCTTCCAAAGATGATACACTCTCTTTTTTTCCCTTAGTTCCTTTAGAAGTTCATTACTGTGACCGGTTGAGGCTATGCCTTTAAGAAAGAGACAGTTGCTGAACACTTTGGCTGAATGTTTTTGATATTTGAACAAAAACAAGATAGTCTAAACTAATTTCATTGGTAGATTGCAAAAACGCAATTTTAAGTTTGGGTTCTGTTAGTTCAGTCTGTGTCTGGTCTGGGTGCAGGCTGGGGGCAGTCTGTGCTTCTCTGTCCTGTGGGCTGGACGGCTTCTCTCTTTCT
This sequence comes from Colaptes auratus, assembly GCA_015227895.2. Taxonomy (NCBI): domain Eukaryota; kingdom Metazoa; phylum Chordata; class Aves; order Piciformes; family Picidae; genus Colaptes; species Colaptes auratus. The sequence goes on from JAAWVA010000030.1 coordinate 29,078,821, forward strand.
GAAGCAGGAACGGCCTTGAGTTAACAGCTAACCAGATAAGAACACTAATTCTTGCATGCACTTTCTGAGCTAACAGAATTTTCCTTCCTTAATTGCCTCTCTCTCTCTCTCTAACCCTTTTTGGGAAAAAGTGGAGGTGGGGAGGGAGAGAGGGGGGTTCAGGGAATCCCCCTGGCCGGCTGGAGGGAAAAGGTTTTTCTGCATTGTGTTCATTGCTGTATTTTTCCTGTATATATTGTAAATATTGTATATTTGTGTACATATTCATTGCATTCCATTTATGCCTGTAAATAGAGCTTTCATCTGCTTTTCCGACTGAGCTAGCTGTGGTTTCTTTCCCTGTGTGTGGGGAGGGAACTTTCTCACCCCACCACACCTCCCAAGACCTTTCCCAGGCCTCAGCACTCTCTTGGGGCAGGGAAATGTTGTCAAAGCCAAAATACTGCTGTGGGATCAACACCCAGCTACAGCCCTGCAAAGCACAGCACTAGAAAGATGCTTTGAGCAGAATGAACTCCAGCTCAGCCCAACCCAAGCCACTCTCATTCCCCTGGCTGTCCAGGGAGAAAGACAAACAGGCAGTGGCAGCTCACAGCTCATTTGGGGTAACTGAACACCAGCTCTGCACCTTTGAACTCACAGTGTGCCAAACTGCAGAGCAGATGAGAACAGGACAGAGTGTGGCCACGGAGGAACATGCCCATCTCCCAGAGACAATTCACAGGGGCAGTCCAGGCACTAAAGCCAGAGCTGTGGAGCTCTCCTGGATCACAGCAGCTGTGTCCAGCACCTCCCCCACTCACACATTCCCCAGGCACAACCTGCACCAAGGGCCAGCACCAAGTCAGACTTCTCCAGGCTCAGTTCTTGTGCCCTAAGAATGCCAAAGCTTTGTGAGGGTTTGCTTTGAACTCCAGCAGGAGGAAACCAAACTCCAGGCAGCCTCTCTGCCAGCAACCTCTCCACCTCTCTGTGTCTTTGGACAGACACCTTTGTTGTCACCAGGGGCAAGGTTTCTATCTTGCACTGAACCCAGCCAGCTCTGTCCCTGTGTCTGTGTGCTCGGTGCTTCTCTCCAGGCACAGCCTTAGAAAGAGATTTGAATTCAGGATCCCTTGGTCAGTCAGGGTCAGCCTTGTCCTTATCCACTCTGTCCTTCAGAGGCTCTTGGATTAGAACACATTCTGCTGAATCACCTTGTAAGCCCCAGGCAGGCAGTGACAGCAATGGTGAGGTAGGGGAGGGTGAGGAGCAAATTTGTCTATTCAATGTCAGGCCTGAAGGACAGATGTTCCTGCAAGTGCAGATGTCCTGCTGAGACAGCCTGGGTCAGTGTCACTTGGGGAATTCTCATCTCTGAGCTAAACTGAAATGGAGTAAAATATTTTATCTATGATATAAAAACAATGAACTTTGTGAGGTGCACTTTGAAATCCTGAAGAAGATTGCAGAGACACAAAACATCTCCTCTGAGCACTTGGGACTCATTGCAGGAACCTCAGGTACTGAGGGAAGACTGAAGAAACTTCTTCAGAAGTCAGAAGGAAAACACAAAGTGCCTTGAAGCACTGATTGGCCCCACTGAGGGGCATTACCAACAAAGCTTCCCAAGGGCTCCTCAGAGCAGCTCAGTGGAGGTCATGATTGCAGCAGACAAAGGCAAAGTGCAGGAGAGCAAACTCTGGGTTGGGTTTATGGAGCAGAAAGGCCAAACCCTGAGCACAGTGCCTGGGCAGGCAGGTCCTGTCCCTCATGTATGGGTCAGAGCTCCTCAGGTGCCGTGGGGTGTGGGGTTTGTGATGCTGAGAGAAGGACAAGGGGATGAGAGTCCCCAGCCTTCCTGGGGGTGTTTAAGGAAGCACTGAGGACCCCCTGGTGCCTTAGGAAGTCTCCTCACAGCCCTTGGTGGTGGATGATTGCCATAGCCAAGAAGGCAAAGCCCTTGGGTTCTGATGACTTCCAGCCTTGCCAGTGCCTGTTGCCATCCCCACCACAGGTTGTCCTACACTGTCCCCCACACTGGCTTTGGTTTCTGCAGCAGAAAGGCCAAGCCCTGACCACAGAGCCTGGGCAGTCAGACGCGGAGAGGCTCAAGCTCATGTTTCATCTCCCTGTCCTTGGTGGCAGAGACAGGAGGAGAAAGACCTCAGTGCTGTTGAGCTTTCAGTCTTGCAGGTGGTGCTACACTGTCCCCTGCCTGCAGCTCTTTCCCTTCATGCTCTTGACACCCATCTTGCTTTCCTAGCAGCTCTCACCATGACATTTCTGTACCCTCCCTGCTCTGTCTCTACTCTCCATGGCCATTTCTTGAAACACAGAGCCAGGGCCTCTCGGACCACAAGGATCCTCTCTGAGTGACTTTTTTGTGTCCTCACCTCCTGTACGCTCTCAGGAGCAAGCGAGGATCTGCCTGGCCTCAAACCAGGACACCTCCACTCTGAACCCTAAAATTTGCAGTGTATGGAGGTTGTCTTTCTGTCCCACAACCACCAGAAGCTGCAGCATCCCCAGATTTCAAACAGGTGCATACTGCATCTGTGGTGCCCTGAGCTTGGACTTCACCAGGTTACTGAAGCTTCAGTCCCTCAGGCTCTCCACCCCAGTCCTTGCAGATATCCTCTGAAGCCTCTCATGCTCTTCAAAACTCCTTCAGAATAGAAGTCCCAAAGCCAGACACCAATATTGCAGAGGTGGCCACAGCAGTGCTGAGTTCAGGGGAGGACAACCTCTGTGTCTGGGTGGCCACACTCCTCCTGCCACAGCCCAGCTGCACTTGGCCTTCTGCACTCTGCTCAGCCTCTGCTCCATCCCAGGCCATTGGCAATGGTCCCTGCCAGAGGCCTTTCTGCCTGGGGAAACAACAGAACCTCCAGCTGCAAAACAACAGCCAAGGCACCTCTGTGCTGCTGCCTCTCAGCTTGGCAGGCACACGAGATGGCACAGTCCCCAGCCCAGCCCTGGGCCTGCTGCTGGCCAATGACACAAAGGGATTGGAGTTTGCAGTGAGCTCACACTCACCTCCTGGCCATGTGGATCCTCCTGCCATAGGAACTTCTCAGCCATCACTGATATCCCAGTGCTGGCCCAAACCCTGTTCCAGGGGTGAAGCAGAGTCGCTCAAGGGTGGGAGTTGATGCCCATGGTATAGGCTGGGGCAGGTTGAGCCATGATGGCAAAGTCAGGGTCAGGGTAGGTGAGGAAGGAGTAATGTCAGCCCTGAGCTGTGATGGGTTAGAGGTGGGGAATGAGTTCAAGGGAGGAGCAGAGGGTAGGAGTGGGGTTGGTGGGGAGTGGTTAGAGAGAGTGCAAGGGGTACAGGTTGTACTGGGAGGGGGTCAGGGGATGGAGTTTAGTGTTGAAAGGAGGCTCACTCTTTGCTGGGAGGAGCCAGGAGATCCAGTTTGTACTGGGAATGGGGCGATTAGACACTTAGGGAGGCTAAAGCAATCTAATTTTAGTACTGAGAAGGAGACTCCACAACCTCTCTGGCAGCCTGCTCCAGGGCTCCAGCACACTCACAGCACAGAAGAGTCTCTTCATGCTGAGGTGGAACCTCCTGTGTTCCATCTTACACCCATTGCTCCTTGTCCTATCACTGGGCACCACTGCCAAGAGCCTGGCACCTTCCTCTGACCCCCCCCTCTGATATTGATAGCCATTGATCAGATCCCCTCTCAGGCGTCTAATCTCCAGACTAAACAGCCCCAGGGCTCTTAGTCTTTCACAGAATCACAGAAACATTCAGGTTGGAGAAGACCCTCAGGAGTACAAAGTCCAACCAATAGCCCTACTCTACAAGGGTCACCCCTAAGCCATATCCCCAAGCACCACATCCAAACCACCTTGAAGCACCTCCAGGCTTGGTGACTCCACCACCTCCCTGGGCAGCACATTCCACTCCCTGAACACTCTGGATGGGAAAATTTATTTCCTACTGTCCAGTCTAAAACTACCCAGTCCTGGCTTGAGGCCATTCCCTCTTGTTCTGTCACTAATGATCTGTGAGAAGAGACCAGCAGCAGCCTCTCCACAACCTCATTTCAGGTAGCTGTAGAGAGCCAGGAGGTCTCCCCTCAGCCTCCTCTTCTCCAAACTAACTAGCCCCAGCTCCTTCAGTTGCTCTTCATCAGATTTCTCTCCAGGCCCTTCCCCAGCTCCTTGGCCTCCTCTGCTCTGGCTCCAGCACCTCCACATCTCTCTTGCATGGAGGTGCCCAAAACTGGACACAACACTCAAGGTGTGGCCTCCCCAGAGCTGAGTCCCAGGGCACAGTCACCTCCCTGTTGCTGCTGGACACAGCATTGCTGATCCCAGCCAGGATGCTTTTGGCTTTCTTGGCCACCTGGGCACACTGATGCCTCCTATTCAGCTGCTTGTCCATCAGCACCCCCCAGGTCCCTTTCTGCCAGACAGCTCTCCAGCCACACTGCCCCAAGCCTGGAGCATTGCTTGGGGTTGTTATGCCCCATATGCAGGACCTGGCAGTTGGCCTTCTTGAAGCTCCTCCTGGTAATGTTGCCCTTGGATCCAATCTATCCAAGTCCCTCTGCAGAGCCTCCCTACCCTCATGCAGATCAACTCTGCCACCTCACTTGGTGTCATCTGCTGACTCACTGCTGACTCACTCTGTGTCTTCATCAAGGTCACCAATAAAGTTCTTCCTCGGGTTCGAACCTTCTTAGCTGTGTGCCTTGGCATTGCAAAGGAGCTCCGTGTAATATAGTTAAGGTTTGTAGTAAATAGGTATCAGTTTTTCAATGTATTCCTTAGCTAATGTAAAATCTTTCTATTTCCTTCTAAGACACTGACTAGATAAAATAAAAATACAAAAAAATTTAAAGTATAAAAAAAGCATTTTGTAAATATAAAAAAAAATTTAAAATATATATAGCAAAACAAAACAATTACAACTTAGATAAAAAAGCACAATAAAAAATAACAACCCCCCCCAAAAATTAGATAAAAAAAAATACAAAGGAACAGAATAATTATTAATAATATAATATAAAATACAAAATTACCAATAAAATAAATTTAAAGATTAAAAAATAAGACTAAAATTAACAAAAAAACAAAAAACAATACAGATCATGAAAAGAAATTAAAAAAATACATTTAAAATGGTTGAAAAAAAAAAGACAAAAAATTAAAACTAAAATAAAAAATTATTTCAAAGAAATAATTAAAAGGAAAGAAATATATTTAAAAATTAGATTTAAAACAGCAACAAAGTAAAATTAAAAATAGGTAAAAAATAAACAGAAAATGAAAATATTTTTTAATTAAAAATTAATTTAAAAATAATAAAAATAAATTATATTATATTGAAATAAAAATGTGTAGATAAAAATAACTTAAAAAGTAAAATTAGAAAAAAATTAATTCTATTTAAATTTAAACAAATAAAATAAAATTTCAATTTTTTTAATTAAAAAATTTAAAATAACATTAAAATATTAAAACAAAAAATTATAAAAGTAAAATAAAAATAAAAAATAATGAAAAAATAAAAATTAAATTAAATTTATATTTAAAAAGTAAAAACAAAACTAAATAAAAACATTTTTAAAATTTAAAAATTGATTAGAATTTTTTAAAAATTGAATTAAAAATAAAATTAAAAATACATTAAATAGAACAAATATACAAAAAATATATAAGATTAAAAAAATAAAAATATTAAATAAAAGCTGTTTGGATTAAAAAATAAAATAAATTAATTAAAAAATAAAAATTTGAATTTAAAAAAACACAATAATGAAAATAAAAATTTTAAAATATTAACAAAATAAAAGTAATAACATTTTTAAAATAGTTTAAAATATATCAAGAAAAAATAAACAAATGAAAAAGAAAAAAGAGGATGTATAGTTTATAGCTAAATGTTTTCAGTGATACCAGCAAGAGATAACTTGATGAGCAAAACCACATTATTATGGGTAATTTTCTATTGGGCCAAGCAATGAAGCTCCTTTGCTCTTGCTGTTTGCCTGCAAGTTTGCGGTCTGTGAAGCTAGAGCCTGGCCAGTTCTACCTTTACATATTAAAGAAATCTTGCTGCCATTAAACAATTCATGATTTTTGACCATCCTAGACATAAATAAAGATGCAACATACCCCTAAAGCAGATTGTAAAAGACAGTGCTGAGGATTGGATTTGTGTCTGAATCTCTGTGTGCAATGTGTTCAGGCACAATCAAGTCTTCTCTGTCCATAAGAGGAGTGAAATGTAAAGATTGGAACTGTTAAGATCTAAGTTCTTCTTTACAAGGTTTGCTATCTTTGACTATGTATTATGCCAGCTCTGTTAGAACATTCTAACTAGCTCAACTTAAGCATTGTGCCTTGTATGGGTTACATCAGTCTGTCAGACATGCTGCGCTACAGGACTTTTGCTTTTGCTATCCAGCTTAGCTTTAACTCACTTGCTTCTGTGTATGCAAAGAGTATCTTGTACGGGATGAGAACAAATCCCATGAGCAGATTGCTCCCAAAAACAAAAAGGGGGATTTGTGGCAATGGCAGCACGAGCAGTGTGAGCAATCTGGCAGTGTAGGCTTAGAGCCTGACATGGTGGTAGGCCATGCTCAGCATAAGTGCAGAAGTGGCTAGCAGTGTAGCAAAGCAGTGCTGTGCCTGCAGCATGTAACTAAAGCAGGGCACTGGCAGCTATAAACACAGAGAGTTATCTGGGAATAACAGGACACACACCTGCATCAACAACCTCGCGTGGTGTTAGTAGTGTGACCAATAATCTATAACAGTGCGATGTGTGGTCACTCGTGGGGAGCCAATGAAGCTGTGCCATCGATGCTCCCCGAGTCTATAGAAGCTGTAGAGGTTCCCTTAATAAACAACAACACTGGATCATATTAGTCATCCCTATTGACTCCAATCTCTGTCGCCAACAGCCAGCTATTAAATATTAATAACAGCCCTAACAGGACTCCTTCCCAGGACAGATTGTGCTCACTCCCAGGAAAGGCTACACCACCTGAAGCCTTCCAAACACTCATCTGTGTCTTTCCCGTACAACCTATATCCCCTTTCCCACTCCCTGACAGACTGGGCCCCACCACAGTACGAACTCTCTGCCTGTTCTTTGGAGCTGGATGCTCTGGTGTGTCCCATCCCCAGTCAGAAAGGCCTCACAGCATCTGGAAGGAACCATTCCAAACACCCTGGGATGGAGCAAGCCCTGCACACAGAACACCAACTGCAGCTGGCTGTGGCAGGAGTGTGGCCACCCAGACACAGGAGTTCTCATCCCTCACACTCAGCACTGCTGTGGCCACAGCTGGATGATTGTTGTCTGGATGAAGCATTCCCCAGTCTAGAAGTGTAGGGAGGAACTGGGGGAGGCTGCAGAAGAGATCTGCTAGGATGAGACTTGACATCTCTGCGGAGAGGCTGAGGGACCTGGGCTGCTTCAGCCTGCTGAATGGAGGCTCAGGGCACTGCCAGAGCAGTGTGCACATGGCTGAAGGGTGGTTTCAGAGAGGATGGAGCTCTTCTGGGGAGTGGGAAGAGACCAAAACCTCCACAAGTGCATCTTGGAAGGTTCAGAGTGGAGATGAAGAAAAAGAAATGTCCCTCAAAGGGCAGAGCTGCTATGCATGAGGCCATCCAGAGGGGTCAGGAAATGGCAGGGAGAGCTGAGACAGCTCAGGGAAGGGATGGAAATGGCAGGGGGAGAGCTGGCTGGGGAAGCAAGATTGGTGTCAGTAGCCTGAAGGGAAAGAGCTGCAGGCATGGGACAGTGTAGGAGAGGCTGCAGTAGGGATGGCCATGGGCTCTGTCAGGGCTGAGAGGCCAAACAGGACCAACATCTTTGTGCCCTTGGCTCTGGCAGTTGCCTCTGCCAACAAGGCCTGTGAGGAGAAACTTGGCTTTGAGCCTTTGAGGTTCCTGTGTTCCACAGACAGTGGTCAGGGCTTGGCCTTTTTGCTTCACAGACCAAAGGCAAGTTTTTCTGCCCTTCACTTTGCCTTTGTCTCCCTGCAATCCTGGCCTCTAACAAGCTGCTCTAAGGAGTCCCTGGGGAGCCTTTGTCAGTAACAAGCCACAGTGAGGCCAATCAGTGCTTCAAGGCACTTTGGAGTTTTCTTCTGACTTGGACTTGTTGAGAGGCTTCTTGGCAGTACCTTGGCAGAGTCTCCTGGCAATACCTAAGGATGATGGAATCAGCCCCAAATACTCCATGGGGCTCATTAAATCCTGCTGAACCTCTCATTCTTGCCAAGGTTTCCGCAGCTAATTGGAGAGGTTTTTATTGCACAAAGCATCTGATAAAAAGTATTTTTAAAGGTACCTTTCATTCCTTTTCAGCAGGAGTTGTCTCTTTGCAAGCAAACCACAGCAAACCCTGACAAGGTCCTACCCTGCTCACTGCTCATCCTCGTTCCCCACTGCCCCCAGCAGAGCCCAGAGCCACAGGTGTGGGACAGGATCTGCCTTGCCAGGGGATGGGGGTCAGGGCTTGGCCCTTTGGATCAATGAAACCCCTCCAGGTTTGCTCAGCAGCAGAGCCACCTTGAGCTGCTTGTCCTGACCTCTCAGCACTGCCTCAGGTCTCTGCTCTCCCCACAGCCTGGAGATGCTTCAGTGCCTCCAGTGAAGCTTTCCTTGCATCCACTGTCTCCTGCTCTAACCAGCCCCTGGGGACCCTTTCCCAGTATGCTTCACCGGGACCCATTAAGAGTAGAAGAAACTTCAGAGTTTGAACCCGACTTTGACTTCTGGAGAGGTTTCATCAGCTTCCTCTCAGTCCCTGAGGTTTACAGGACACCAAAAGCCAACAAAGGAGTCAATAAAACACCTTGGGCTGGTCCTCTGCTGCCCTATTGGGCTGGACTCCTGGGCTGGAAGGAGCTGCTGGCAAGCAGGCAGCGCTGCAGGAGACAGCTCTGGGCAGGAGCAGCTCTTCTGCACAGCACAGCAGGGCTGAGGACACTGCCAGAGGATCTCAGGGAGATGAGGAAGGCAGAGAGAGCTTCAAGGTATCCAGGACTGGGAGGGTGACTGAGAGCAAACTGGAGAAGTCACTGCAAACCCTGACACAGTGAGGCTGTGGGGGCAGGACACTGCAGCTGTAGCTCCTGGAGGCATCTCCATCTCGGCAGCTGACGCTCAGCTGAAGGCTCCTGGAGTGTGCAGACAGAAGGAGGAGCAAAGCCCTTCAGTTCCATCCTATGAGCAGCAGTGAGCAGAGATGGGGAAGGAGAAGGCTTCACCCCCATCCCCTTTGCCTTTCTCTCTTCCCTTCACTCTCTCTGCAGCACTGCAGGCCTGCTCCCTGTTTCTCCACCTCTCCAGGGGTGTGGTGGTTTTAGGCAATGCCTTTGAAATTTAGTTACAGATTTTGAGCAGAAAAGGAGAAACAAAATCAATAGATCACTCTTGGGTGTGAAAAGGAAAAGAAAAGATTCTTCTAACCAAATTCATTGGATAAATCTCTGGAATCAGAGGAGCTGTACCATAACAATTCTCTTCTTCTCTTCTGCTCTCAGCTGTTTTGCTTTGCTGGGGAGAGATCACCTGCTTTGGCTGGCCTTGGCTAAGTCTACCCCACTGCTTTTTTTCTCTCTCCACTCCTCCTTTATCTCTTGGAACAGGGGGGTAGTGCTTAGCGGCAGAGTAACAGCTTCCCTGGTCTCTGACCAGGGGGCTTCATGTCATTTGGTAACAGCAAATACCTGTCTCATATTGTCACTCCTGTATGTTCTGTACCTGTTCATTGCCTTCCATTGCAGAGTGTAGCTCTTGCTTGTCAATACAGCTTCATTTGCTTCTAACTGAGCTGCTCTGGCAAAGCCAATGCTGGGGATATTTCAACCCACCACAATGGGACTCTTGTTCTCTGGGACTGGGCTGTTGGTCACTTTCTGTTCTGACACCAGAGGAATCTTCATGGCAATTCTGGGCCTGCTGCATTTGAAGCTGTGATGAACTCTGCCATGGGTTGGTAGTGATGGGACTGAGCTGATCCATTCCTTATGCAACTCCGGGAAAGGGGTTACAATGAGGCTGAGAGAAGTGTGCCCTAACTTGTCACTGCCTTTTCCCCCTTGGACAGGTCTCCATGGCCAGAGGCAGCAGATGGCCAACAGCAGCTCCATCAGCCACTTCCTCCTCCTGCCATTCCCAGGCACAAGGCAGCTCCAGCTCCTGCACTTCTGCCTCTTCCTGGCCATCTACCTGGCTGCCCTGCTGGGCAATGGCCTCATCATCACCACCATAGCCTGGGACCACCACCTCCACACCCCCATGTACTTCTTCCTCCTCACCTCGCCCTCCTTGACCTGGGTGCCATCTGCACCACTGTGCCAAAATCCATGGACAATTCCCGGAGGGACTCCAGGGACATCTCCTATGCAGGATGTGTTCTCCAGGTCTTTATCTTTGCCTTTTTCATGTCAGCAGAGTATTTTCTCCTCACCACCATGTCCTACGATCGCTACGTTGCCATCTGCAGACCCCTGCACTATGAGACCTCCTGGGCACCAGAGTTTGTCTCCACATGGCAGCAGCTGTGGGCCTGTGGCTTTCTCAATGCTCTGCTGCACACAGCCAATACATTTTCCCTTCCCCTCTGCCAAGGCAATGCTCTGCACCAGTTCTTCTGTGAAGTGCCCCAGATCCTCAAGCTCTCCTGTCCACATCCTACCTCAGGGAACTTTGGCTTATTGTTGCCAGTGCCTGTTTTTCTTTGTCTGTTTTGTATTCATTGTGGTGTCCTATGTGCAGATCTTCAGGGCAGTGCTGAGGATCCCCTCTCAGCAGGGATGCCACAAAGCCTTTGCCACCTGCCTCCCTCACCTGGCTGTGGTCTCCTTGTTTCTCAGCACTGGCTCCATTGCCTACCTGAAGCCCTCCTCCATCTCCTCCCCATCCCTGAATGGTGGTGTCAGTTCAGTACTCAGTGTTGCCTCCAGCAGTGAACCCTCTGATCTACAGCCTGAGGAACCAGGAGCTGAAGGCTGCCCTGAGCCAACTGATCCCGGATGCTTTCAGAAGCAATAAACTCTTTGTCTTCTCCTGCAGATCAGTTCTGATTCCACTCAGTGCAGGCCCAGCCTGGCTGCTGGAGTTCTGGCTGCTGCTGGTGCTGTTCCCTTGGGAGAATGTTGTTTCTCACAAATGTCTTTCTTCAGACCATTGCTGGTTCAGTGTTGTCCTGTCTGCTGTGACCCAGAGGCTGCAGACATGAGGAGCTGTGCTCCTGGGTGTTCAACACAAGATGGACCCTGCAGGGAGTTGCTTCCTCCAAGGCTTCTGTGGAGCTGCAGGGCAGTGCCTGTGTGCAGAGGTGGAGGGGCAGAGTCCCAGCACAGCAGCAGTGCCAGGGAGCCCACAGCTTGGGCTGTCCTCAGCTGCTCTTTCTTCCCTTCCACCCTCTCCTGCTGAGCCACTGTGCTGGGCAAGGCCTGAGTGCTCTGGCAGCTTGGGCACTGTGCTGCTGTGTGGCAGTGTTGGGACTGCAGGCATGGAGAATCCAGCGCTGCTTGTGGGACAGATCTGGGCTCCAGAGCAGCACTGCCATCAGAACAGGAGGGTCTCTTCATGCCTCATACTCCAACCCTCTCCCATTACAGACTGGACCTTCTCAGAGTCCAAACTGGATACCCTGACCCCCTTCCAGTATAGATTCAGTCCAAACATGGTTCCTTAAACCCTCCCAGTACAGATCTGGCCTCATCCCAGTACAAACTGGATCCGGCTGTCTTCTTTCTCTAAAGTCTGGGTGCCATCCCATCCCAGAATGAATCCCCTGGCTCCCTGCCCAGTACCATCTGCATCCATCCTAGTACAAAGTGCACACCCCCATGCCCTCCCAGTACAGTTTGGGCCCTGTCCCAGTCAAAACAGGATCCTTTAATCCCTCCAAATGTACTTTGGACCTTGTCTCAGTAAAACCTTAATCCCTTTATGCACATCCAGTACCCTGTCATAGTCACAACTCCATATCCTAATCACACCAGAGTCCAGTCTGGGCCATCTCCCATTTCAAACTGTGTCTCATTACATCTCCAAGTACAGCCCAGGCCTTGTCCCACTACAAAATGATTCCACTCATCCCATCCTGTGCTGTTTCATATTTTATCAGTTCTATAGACAGAGGGATGGAGACACCATCAGCAAGTGTGCAGATGGCACCAAGCTGAGTGCTGCAGTTGAGATGCCAGAGGGACAGGAGGGCATCCAGAGGGCCCTGGACAAGCTGGAGAGGTGGTGCCAGGTGACCCTCATGAGATTTAACAGCAGCAAGAGCAGGGTCCTGCAGCTGGGCTGGAACAATCCTCACTATCAATACAGGCTGGGGGAGGAGGTGTTAGAAAGCAGCCCTGAGGAAAAGGGCTTGGGGCTGCTGGTGGGGGAGAAGCTGGCCAGGAGCAGGCAGTGTGAGCTTGCAGTACTGATGGCCAAGGGCAGCCTGGGCTGCTGTGGTGGGTTAACACCCTTTTCTGAGAACAAAAGAACAAAGCAGGGTGGAGGGCTTGCAGGTACTTTTCACTCCCTGCAGGGCATTTTTCACCTGGGAAGCTGAGTCTGTTCCACTCCTCCCTCCCTGCTCAGCTAGGGTATAAAAAGCAGGACACCATAGCTGTTGGCCCTGGGCTTTTCTGGCTCCTGCCTCTGCTGGATGAGAGCTACTGCAGCTGCCCTCCTGCTCCTCTGCCACGTGGTCGGACTGATCCTTCTCCTGCTGCCTCCGCTTCCTCAGAGAAAGGCTGGTTTTGTATTATTCTCTTGTTTTGTCCCCCTCCCATCCATCCTTGCCCTTGTGAACTTTTCCCTGTTATTGTTATATATATATATATTGCTTAAAGACAACTCTTTACCTCTCTACTTCCAAGCCGACTCCAAATTATTTTTTGGTGGATTTGCTCCTTCCTTTCTCCCCTCTCTGTTGGGAGGGAGGAGGGAGGGAGTGGGGGAGAGATTTTCAGCCATGCCCCCACCTGAGCTCTTAACTTCCAGTTAAGGCTCAAACCACCACAGTTCCTTAGCCTTCAAAGTCTCAAAGTCTTCTGCAATGTCATTCAGTGACACAAAGCACACAGGAAACCTGATGATGGGAAATGTCTGCAGCAGTGTGACTTGCTTGGCCATCCTCCTAACTCTAACTGCAAACCAATGTGAACAGCAAGCAGAGAGCAGAGCAGGCAGGAAAATCACAGTGGCTGTGACACCAGGGCAGTGTCCCAGCTGGTGCTGGCCACCACCAAACAGCACTTCCCACCAGCAGTGTTCTCCACTCCTCTTGATTACTTTTAGCACTCAATGGATTGCTTCGGTGTCAGTCTGGTGGACTCTGGGCAGTCTTTTGTCCTGCTTCTCCTGGTGGTTGTAGCAGGCTGATGACATCAGGTGATGGAGGAGCTGATGGGTTGCAGTGAAATTTTCCCAGTGGGTGTAGGTTGTAGCTAACCATACAACATGTGAGCAAAGACACATCCTGGTGAGGAGTGATTGGCACAGAGAATTTCCAATCACAGCCATGATTACAGAGACATCACACAGACACAAACTGAACTGATTGCTGTGGTGGTTTCCAGAGCTGTGACTAATATTGTGGTGCAGGCCCAGCTGGACAGAGCAGTTGTGTGCAGAATCACCGCTGCAAGGGGACTGCAATGGGTTACAACTATCCTGAAAGTGGGATGGAGAATCTGTGAGAGTGTAAATCAGAAACCCCTGATCTCAGCCATAGAAACTATGGCTAAAGACATTGTCAAAGAGCTCAAGACCTCATGTCTGAACTGAAAAGGGAGCGATGCCTCCTTTCCCTTCTCCGTCAGAATGGGTCCAGGTTTCAGCAATCAGGAACAGGCGACCTTCCCCTAGGAGATCACCCCAAGCTAATTGGGGGATGTCAAGAGGTTCCTCTGTGACCATGGAGAGGACATGGACACCTGGCATGGCAACCCACCTCTGCCCTCTGGAACAGAGTGCGGGAACTGCAAGGTGGCCACACTGGGATAAACTAATCCAGGAGAAGGGCTGCCCCAGTTTCCTGGAGGGGTCCCTCTAAGAGGACCCTTCCCCTAGGAACAGAGGACCCTGTGACAAGTGTGGGCATCGCCGACAGCATTAGAGGTGCCCTACCTCCAGCCAGGTGGAGGCCAGGGACAATAGAGTGTCCTGGAATGTGTGTGTGAAATGGCCTGGCACTTCAGAAGCCCTGAAGTACCCAGCTTGGTGGACACAGGGGCCCAAGCACCCTGATACCATCGAGGTACAAAGGCGCCCATAAGCATTCAGGGAGTCACAGGGGGACTCACCAGACCTGACTGTACTGCAGGCTGAGAGCAGCCTGACCAGGAATGAATGGGGAAAGCACAACCTAGTGACTGGTCCAGCTGCACCTTGCATTCTTGGCATTGACTTCTGCGGGAGGATGCTTCAAGGAGCCTAGGGGCACAAGTGGGCGTTTGGGGGTGGCAGCTGTGGAGACTGCAGGCAAAGAACAGCTGTCCACCATGCCTGAGCTGTTGGATAACCCCTTGGAGTGGGCAGCCATAAGAGGAAGGATTTGAAGTTCCCTCTTGCCTCTCACATAGTACATGGCAGGCAATCCAGGAGCAACAGAGACTCTCTGCACCCCATACACCAACTGATTCGATGAATGGAGAGCCAGAAGGTGATCAGCAAAGCTCACTCCCCCTTCAACAGTCTGATATGGCCAGTGGGGAAGGCAAATGGGGAATAGAGACTGACCGTGGACTACCGTGCCCTGAATGAGGTGACTCCTCCCATCAGCGCTGCCGTGCCGGACATGCTGGAGCTCCAGTACCAGCTGGAATCAAAGGCGGCCAAGTGGTACACAGAGCCCTGTCGACACTCTCATCGAATATCTGTATGGATGGGGCTCAACCACCTCCCTGTCCTTCTGTGTTGAGACTTCAGAGGTAGATTCAGTACTCCAGGGCAGTTCTCACTAGAAGACAGTGAAGTATCAGGATCACAGGATCACAGTATCACCAAAGTTGGAAGAGACCTCGAAGATCATCGAGTCCAACCTGTCACCACAGACCTCATGACTAGACATGGCACCAAGTGCCACGTCCATTCCCCTCTTGAACACCTCCAGGGACAGTGACTCCACCACCTCCCCGGGCAGCACATTCCAATGGCGAATGACTCTCTTGGTGAAGAACTTTCTCCTCACCTCCAGCCTAAACTTCCCTGGCACAGCTTGAGACTGTGTCCCCTTGTTCTGGCGTGGTTGCTAGAGAGAAGAGACCAAGCCCCCTGGCTACAACCACCTTTCAGGTAGTTGTAGAGAGCAATGAGGTCTTACCTGAGCCTCCTCTTCTCCAGGCTAAACAACCCCAGCTCCTTCAGCCTCTCCTCACAGGGCTTGTGCAAGGCCTCTCCCAGCCTTGTTGCCCTTCTCTGGACACCTTCAAGTGTCTCGATGTCCTTCCTAACTGAGGGGCCCAGAACTGGACACAGGACTCAAGGTGTGGCCTAACCAGTGCAGAGTACAGGGGCAGAATGACCTCCCTGCTCCTGCTGTCCACACTATTCCTATGCAGGCCAGGATGTCATTGGCCCTCTTGGCCACCTGGGCACACTGCTGGCTCATGTTCAGGCGGCTGTCGATCAGCACCCCAGGTCCCTCTCTGTTTGGCAGCTCTCAGCCACTCCGACCCCATCCTGTAGCTCTGCATGGGGTTGCTGTGGCCACAGTGCAGCACCTGGCACTTGGACTTGTTGAATGCCATCCCATTGGACTCTGCACATCTGTCCAGTCGGTCGAGGTCCCTCTGCAGAGCCCTTCAGCTCTCTAACTGACCAACATCTGCTCAACTTGGTGTCATCTGCAATTTGCTGATGACTGTCTCAATCCCTCATCCAGATCGTCAATGAAGACATGGAGAGGATGGGGCCCAGCACTGATCCCTGGGGGACACCACTGGTGACTGGCCTCCAGATGGAGGGGCACCATTGACAACCACTCTCTGGGCCTGGCCCTCCAGCCAGTTCCTAACCCAGCTCAGAGTGTTGCTGTCAAGCCAGGGCTGACAGCTAGCCAGCAGTTTGTTGGGGGGACGGTGTCAAAGGCCTTACTGAAGTCCAGGTAGACTACATCACAGGCCTCCCACATCCACCAGGCAGGTCACCTGATCATAGAAGGAGATCAGGTTGGAGAGGCAGGAACTGCCCTTCCTAAATCCATGTTGGCTGGGCCTGAGCCTTGGCCATCCTGCAGGTGAGAAGTTATTGCCACCAGGATAATTGCTCCATCATTTTCCTGGCACTGAGGTCAGGCTGCCAGGCTGGAGTTTCCAGGTTCCTCCATCCGACCCTTCTTGTGGATGGGGACCACAGTGGCCAGTTTCTAGTCATCGGGACCTCCCTGGTCAGCCAGGACAGGAGGAAAATGATGGAGAGCGGCTTGGCAGCTCATCTGCCAGCTCTCTCAACACCTAGGGTGGATCCCATCCCCCCCATGGACTTGTGAGTGTCCAAGTGGCTCAGCAGGTCCTGAACCAATTCCTCATGGATTTCCAGGGCATTACACTGCTCCCTGACCCCATGCCCCAGCTCAGGAGGGCCACTCGTCCTGAACTCCTCGTGCCTTGCTGTTAAAAATTGAGGCAAAGAAGGTGTTCAGGACCTCAGCCTTTTCCTTGTCTTCAGTCACAGTGGTCCCCTCCAGGTCCAATAGGCAGTGCAGGTTCTTCTTGCCCTTCTTTTTAGCATTAACATATTTGTAAAAATGCTTTTTGTTATCCTTCACAGAGGTGTTCAGCTTCAGTTCCAACTGGGCCTTTGTCCCTCTCTATATTTTCCTGCATATCTAACAACTTCCTGAAACATATCAGGAGAAGCCTTCCCCTCCTTCCAGAGGTGATACAGCCTCTTTTTTACCCTTAGTTCCTCAAGAGCTGCTT
>JAAWVA010000030.1:29096224-29134399 GCA_015227895.2 Colaptes auratus
TTAGTGTTTAGTTGTTTAGGTGGGTTGTATTGTATGTATTGTATGTATTTTATTGTATTGTATTGTATTGTATGTATTGTATTTAGGTGGGCTGGATTGGTTGATAGGTTGGACGTGATGATCTTGAAGGTCTCTTCCAACTGATGTATTGTATTGTATTGTAACAGCAAGCTCCCTCTGCTGGTTAAAAAGGATCCTTCTGAAAATGGAAAGTTTGCCTTAAAGATATAGGTGAATTGCTGTGCCGTCAGTGGAGAGTGAGATGCAGGAGAATACAGGTTCTGGTAAGCAGGAATAATGGAGGTGCTTCTGAACTTAAAGACGTCCCTGTGGAGGGCTGCAGCAGGATTATGGGGACAGCCACTCCAGAGGAGGAGACTGGGACGATAACAGCCAAGCAGCTAATGCCCCCTGGCAGGAAATCATGCATGTAAGAAAGGATTAATTAGAGGAGAGAGAGCCAATTCTTACATGGCTAGCAGGTGCCCAGGATACAGGACCCCGGCTTCAGTCGTGGGGACAAGTCCCTCTCAGCTTGGAACCCTCTCAAAAGCCAGTGGAATAGATAGGCATCTAGGCATGTGCCTGTAAGGTTCCTTTGTGGACATGCCTTTGACTGGCAGCTCTTAGGAGGTGTCCATCCAGAGATGACCTTCCATGGAACCCTAAGCCTTGGAATGCCATAGATGAGGGAATTAAGAGTGCTGACAAGTTTAACCATGGTCCTCATCTAGGACGCAGTCACACACAGGCAGTAGAAGGGTAAAATCTTATTTGAGAGATAAAGTCCTTCCATGTCTTGGTCTTTGCTGCCACCTCCTGTCCTTTTAACAACATTGCAGTCCCCATGTCGTCTTGTGTTTTTCCTGTTGGTCCTCTGCCAGTCCCACACAACTGTCCTCCTCTTGTTAGTGAGGCCCAGGGCTGTGAGAACCCAGCCTGCTCTCCAGACTCAGCCTTAGTTCTCTCTCTGTCTAGAGCTGTCACCTGCTGCTCTAGATCCATTTGCTCTCCCAAGCTCCAGGATTACTTGATTGATGTCAGAAAGCTAAGCTCTGAACTAGTGGGAGAGTTTCTGACAGTTAGTGAGAAAGTTCAGAAGTCTCTTCCCTCAGCTGTCCTGCTGAGGTGTTCGGGAAGGGCTCAGCTGAGGGCCAGTCCTGAAAGGCAGAGGTTGGGTTGTGGCTGGGTTGAGGCCTGAAGTTAACACCCAAGGGTCATGGCAAGGGTAAAGGCTGGAGCCAGGATGAGCACTGGGGGCAGAGTCAGGGTCAGGAGTAGGTTTGGGAGGGGCTGAGGTATAAGGGGTGAGGTGAGGGCTTGGCTCACCTGCACTGCATTGGAGCAGGGGACTGAGTAGAGAGGATGGGAGGGGCCCAGGCTGGACTGGGAGGGCATCCTAGGATCCAGTCTGTACTGGGAGGTGCTAAAAGCATTCAGTCTGTCATGGGAGCTGTGAGAGTTTCAATTCAGACCCCGAGGAGACCCCCCAGACACTGGGGGATAGCTGGGTGGGGAGAGAGGAATACACTTCCCTGCCAAGGAGCCCTGCACCCATGCCTGGTGAAGGAAGACAAGGACCCCCTGATGAGAAGCAAGCTCCAGGGCTGGCCAGGAATGGATCTTGATCAGACTCCTGATGTCTTCTTTTTGCCTTGTCTTTCTTGGCTGCAATGCTGCTCATTGGACACTCACTGGAAAATGAAAAAGGCTCCAGCAAAAGTTTCCAACCTACCACAGCCTGGGACTGCAGACACAGTGCTGTTAGGCCTGCCCTATGAACTGTCTCCAACTAAGGCAGCAGCTGAGCTGACCACAGACTCAAGTGCAGGAGGAGTGTGGTTCTCAGCTGACTCCACCCACTGTATGGGATGCAAATGGCAAGAGAAAGCTGCAGTGCTGGAGGCTGGCACTGGGAAGACTGTGGCAGAGGAAGGTGGTGCACAGGTAGGAGGATTGCCCTGCACTCATGCTGGCAGCAGAGAATGGTGCCCCTGCTATTCACACTGATGCCTGTGCAGCCTCCAAGGGTGCCACTGAATGGATGTGTCAGGGGGAATCAATCAGGAGAGCTGGAGACTGGCAATGACTCTGAGAAACAGGTCACTCAAGACCCTCAAAGGTAGGGTGGATCAAAGGCCATGCACAGAAGGGAAGAGCTGCTGCAAAATGGAACCATCAGGCAGATCACCCAGCAAGAATTCTTGTGGTGAACAATGAAGGGGAAGATTGAGCAAGATTGGCTGAGTGGCTGCACATGAGAAGAGGCCACCCAGGGAAGGCCAACCTCTATTCTGAGTGCCAGGCTGGAGGGAGGTCAGTTTGAAACATTTGGAACAATTCTTACAGCTTGGCCACAATGTTGGGTAAGGCTTAAGGCCAACCACCCAAACCAAGCCTCTGCCCAACACACCAGACACAAGAAGACTCTGTGGAGCCCCCTGGCAAGTTGATTATGTTGGCCCTTGGAAGACCTCTCCTGGGAAAAAATTATATCCTGGTAGGAGCAGAAGTGATTCCAGGATGAGCCATGGCCATAGCTCTCAGCAATGCCATAGGAGGTCAAAAGAATTAAAGCTCTGGAGAAATGGTTCAGCATTCTACCTGTGCCTGAGTGTGTCCAAAGTGCCAATGGATCACACTTCACAGTGAGCACAGTGCAAGGAGAATGAATTAAAAGAATGTTCCCTACCCCATATAACCCTCAAAATAATGGTGTAGCTGAACAGACCAATGGTCTTATTACAAGACATGCTGATAGCTTGAGGCACAGCTGGGACTCACAGTTGGCAGAAGTAGGTTTTTCTGTCAGCAGCTGATGAGGAATATGTGGAAGCCCCAAAATTCAGACATTTTTTCCCATGGAACTAGTGATGGCTGCTGCCCATGGCCCTGATGGACAAAGGAGTGAATCCCTACCGCAGATACAGATAGCCCAACCTGTACTAGTGAAGCTACTGTCCATTCGCATTGTGCCCGTGATATGGGCAAAACCCAGAGGCTTCTGTGCCTGGGAAGCCTTGGATGGGATTGGGATTGGGCAGGGACAGCAATGGGGAGGTTGGGGAGGGTGAGGAGCAAAGTTGTCCCTTCAATGTCAGCCCTCAAAGGACAGATTTCCCTGCAAGTGCAGATGTCCTGGTGAGACAGCCTGGGTCAGGGTTACTTGGGGAATTATCATCTCTGCTCTGAGCTGAAAGCTAACAGAATATTCTCCCTTTGATAGGAAATAAATACTAAAGGAGCTTTGTGAGGAGCACTTTGAAACCTTGAAGGAAACTACAGAGACACAAAGAGCTCTTAGGGCACTTGGGGATCATTGCCTGAGCCTCACACACTGAGAGGAGACTGAAGGAATCTGCTCAAGAAGTCAGAAGCAGAACAAAAATTCCTTCAAGTCTGAATTGGCCTCACTGAGGGCCATTAGCAACAAAGCCTCCCAGGGGTGCTTAGAGAAGCTCCATGGAGGCCATGATTGAAGGCAGACAAAGGCAAAGTGCAGCTGAACAAACCCTGGCCTTGGCTTAGGAAAGAGAAAGGCCAAGCTCGGAGCCTCAGGCCTTGGAAGGCAGATCCTGAGAGCCTCCAACTCAAACTTCCTCTCAGTAGCCATGGTGGCAGAAGCTGCTGCCAGAAGGAACAGGATCCAGACCTTGTCCCTGCTGAGCCTTTCACCCCTGCCAGAGCCCTTGGCCATCCCTCCTACAGGCTGTGCTACGCTGTCCCATGCCTGCAGCTCTTTCCCTTCAGGCTGTTGACATCCATCTGGCTTCCCCAGCCAGCTCTCCCCCTGACATTTCCACACCTTCCCTCAGGCCTCTCCACTCTTGCTGCCTGTTCCTTGACACACAAAGGATCTCCAGATTCCTTCTGGGTCACCTCTTGCACCACAGCTCTACACTTTGAGTGACATTGTTTTGTCCTGGCCTCCAGTCTGAACCTTTCAGTTGCACTTTCTGAAGGTTTCCTTCTGTGTCCATAAGCAAGAAAAGTTCCATCAGCTGACACCCCCCTTCAGGCAGGTGCACATCACCCCTGAGCCTTCACTTCCCCAGGCTAAAGAAGCTCAGCACCTTCAGGTGCTAGATAGAGACTCCAAACTCCATCCAGAGAGATCTTCTATGAGCTTCTCCAGTACCTCTCCATTCCTCCAGACTGAGGAACTCCACAGCCAGACCCCAATATTGCAGATGTGGTCACAGCAGTGCTGAGTGCAGGGGAGGACAGCCTCTGTGTCTGGGTGGCCACACTCCTCCTACCACAGCCCAGCTGCACTTGGCCTTCTGCACTCTGCTCAGCCTCTGCTCCATCCCAGGCCATTGGCAATGGTCCCTGCCAGAGGCCTTTCTGCCTGGGCACAGAGCAGAACCTCCAGCTGCGAAGAAACACCCAAGGCACCTCCATGCTGCTGCCTCTCGGTTTAGCAGTCCCCAGCCCAGCCCTGGGCCTGCTGCTGGCCAATGGGATTGGCCAAAGGGATTGGAGTTTTCAGTGACCTCACACTCACCTCCTGGCCATGTGGCTCTTCCTGCCCTAGATGCTTCTCAGCCATCCCTGATGTCCCAGTGCTGGCCCAAGGCCTCAGCCTGCTTGTGGCCTGGCAGCTGAGCAGCCACAAGAAACCTCTGCAGGACCTTCCAAGGCAGGTCCCTGCTGCTGCCTTTCAGCCTCTCCAGCAGCCACAGCCAAGCCCTGTCCCTGCTGCTGTCCCCTCAGGCCATCATGTAGCAGGGAGGTGACGACCCAGCTGCAAGGCTTCTTCCTGCAGGGGCCACAAGGTGCTTAGGGACAGGGAGTCACACAAGTCCCTTGCCCACCAGAGGCCTTCTGCTGCCTGCTGGGGACTCTGGCAGTTGGGAGGCCAAAAGCACAGAGCCCATCCAGGGGTCAGGGGCTGCCCTCTCAGCTGCTGCAGCAAGAAGTGACCTCCCAGTCCCTTTCCTGGCCTCTCCTTGCTGCTGCCCTATCAGCTGCTGAGCCAGCAGTGACCTCCCAGCCCCTGCCCAGCCTTGTGGCTGCTGCTATGCAGGAGACCCTGAGGCACAGCTGAGCTGCCCATGGCATTGCCACCCATCTCTTCCTGGTGTCCATGAGCTTCTAAGCCACAGGCCACCTGCTGCTCCTCTTCCTCTGGCAGCTCCCAGCCCCTGCCCTGTGCCTGGTGCCAAGCAAGGTCAGTCAGGGTGGGAGGGGATGCAGGTGAGGGTCAGGGCACAGGAAGTCTGAATTGGGAGCCTCACCTTGAATATCTCCAGGGAAGAGGCCTCAATCACCTCCCTTGGCCACCTATTCCAGTGTTCCACCACCCTCACAGTGAAAGAGTTCTTCCTCATATCCAATCTGAATCTACTTTTCTCTAGTTTGATGCCTTAGCCTTTCATCCTGTCCCTGCAGGCGCCTGCAAACAGTCTCTCTCCATCCTTCTTGTATCCCTGTTCAGGTACTAGAAGGCTGCTGTTAGGTCTCCCCAGAGCCTCCTCTTCTCCACACTGCACACCCCCAGTTCTCTCAGCCTGTCCTCATAGCAGAGCTGCTGCAAGCCCCTGATCATTTCTGCAGCCCTCCTGTAGATGTGCTCATCACCTCCATGTTCTTCCTGTGTTGAGGGATTCAGGGGAGGTCTCACCAGAGCAAAGTGGCAGGATCCTCACTGCCCATCTCTGGCCATGCTGCTTAGCATACAGGCCAGGCTCCCATTGACCTTCAGTGCTGCAAGCTCATACTACCTGCTCCTGGCCAGCTTCTCCCCCACCAGCACCCTCAAGACCTTCTCCTCAGGGCTGCTTTCTAACACCTCCTCTCCCAGCCTGTACAATACAATACAATACAATACAATACACCAGGTTGGAAGAGACCTTCAAGATCATCGCGTCCAACCTATCAATCAATCCAACCCACCTAAATACAATACAATACAATACAGTACAATACAGTACAATACAACCCACCTAAACAACTAAAAAACTAAACCGTGGCACCAAGCACCCCATCAAGCCTCTTCTTGAACACCTCCAATGAAGGTGACTCCACCACCTCCACGGGCAGACGATTCCAATGGGCAATCCCTCTCTCTGTATAGAACTTCTTCCTAACATCCAGTCTAAACCCTGCCCTGGCGCAGCCTGAGACTGTGTCCTCTTGTTCTGGTGCTGGCTGCCTGGGAGAAGAGACCAACCTCTGCCTGGCTACAACCTCCCTTCAGGTAGTTGTAGAGAGCAAGAAGGTCACCCCTCAGTCTCCTCTTCTCCAGGCTAAGCAACCCCAGCTCCCTCAGTCTCTCCTCATAGGGCTTGTGTTCCAAACCCCTCACCAACTTTGATGCCCTTCTCTGGACACACTCCAGCAAGACAACCTCCTTCCTAAACTGAGGGGCCCAGAACTGGACACAGTACTCAAGGTGCGGCCTAACCAGTGCAGTGTACAGGGGCAGAATGACCTCCCTGCTCCTGCTGGCCACACTCTTCCTGATGCAGGCCAGGATGTCATTGGCCTTCTTGGCTGCCTGGGCACACTGCAGGCTCATGTTCAGCCTACAATCAACCAGCACCCCCAGGTCCCTCTCTGCCTGGCCGCTCTCCAGCCACTCTGACCCCAGCCTGTAGCACTGCATGGGGTTGTTGTGGCCAATGTGCAGAACCCGGCACATGGATGTGTTCAATCTCCTGCCCTTGGATTCTGCCCATCTGTCCAGCCTGTCCAGGTCCCTCTGCAAAGCCTCTCTGCCCTCCAGCAGATCAACTACTGCCCCCAGCTTGGTGTCGTCTGCAAATTTACTGATGATGGACTCGATGCCCTCATCCAGATCATCAATAAAGATGTTGAAGAGCATGGGGCCCAGCACCGATCCCTGGGGCACACCACTAGTGCCTGGCCGCCAGCCGGATGTGGCACCATTCACCACCACTCTCTGGGCTCAGCCCTCCAGCCAGTTCCTAACCCAACGCAGTGTGCTCCCATCCAAGCCATGGGCTGCCAGCTTGGCCAGGAGTTTGCTGTGGGGGATGGTGTCAAATGCCTTGCTGAGGTCCAGGGAGACCACATCCACAGGCCTCCCCACATCCACCAGGCGGGTCACCTGATCATAGAAGGAGATCAGGTTGGTCAGGCAGGACCTGCTCTTCCTAAAGCCATGCTGGCTGGGCCTGATCCCTTGGCCATCCTGTAAGTGCTGTGTGATCGCACTCAAGATGAGCTGTTCCATAATCTTGCCTGGCACTGAGGTCAGGCTGACAGGCCTATCATTCCCTGGCTCATCCAACCGGCCCTTCTTGTGGATGGGCACCACGTTGGCCAGCTTCCAGTCTTCTGGGACCTCTCCAGTGAGCCAGGACTGTTGAAAAATGATGGAAAGCGGCTTGGCCAGCTCATCTGCCAGCTCTCTCAGCACCCTAGGATGGATCCCATCCAGTCCCATGGCCTTGTGGGGGTCCAAGCGGCTCAGAAGGTCTCTAACTCCCTCCTGGAGCAGCGGGAAACCATGCAGCTCCCTGGCTCCTTCTGCCAGCTCTGCAGGCCAGCTGTCTGGAAGATGTTCTGCCATGCTAGGATAGATTGAGGCAAAGAAGGTGTTAAGCACCTCTGCCTTTTCCTCATCCTTTCTTACAACGTTCCCCTCCGTGTCAACCAAGGAGTGGAGGTTGTCCTTGCCCTTCCTCTTGCTATTGATGTATTTATAGAAGTACTTTTTGTTTTCCTTCACAGCAGAGGCCAGTCTAAGTTCTAAATGGGCTTTTGCCTCCCTAATTTTCTTCCTGCATGTCCTAGCAACATCCCTAAACATTCCATAGGTTGCCTCCCCTTTCTTCCAGAGATGGTACACCCTCTTTTTTTCCCTTAGTTCTATTAAGAGTTCATTGACCAACCAGGCTGGCCGTCTGCCCCGGCGGCTCATCTTCCGGGACACTGGCACAGCCTGTTTCTGAACCTTCAAGAGTTCTTCCTTGAAGCAGCTCCAGCTCTCCTGGACCCCTTTATTTTTAAGGGCTGTATCCCAGGGAACCTTCTGAGTTAGTTCCTTGAGTAGCCTGAAGTCTGCCCTCCTGAAGTCCAGAGTGGAGGTCTTCTTGCTGCCCCTCTTGGCTTGGCTGAATACCGAAAACTTGATTATCTCGTGGTCACTGGTGCCTAAACACCCTCCGACCACCACATCCCCCACCAGCCCTTCCTGTTGGTGAAGAGGAGGTCAAGCATAGCCTTACCCTGGTAGGTTCACGCAGCACCTGGGATAAGAAGCTGTCCCCATGCACTCCAGAAACCTCCTAGACTGCCTTCTTTCTGCTGTGTTGAGATGTTCTGGCCTGTTCCAAGGAGCAGGTCTGCAAACTTTGCTCCTCCCCAGCACAGAGGAGCAGGGCTGATGGAGAGTAGAGGAGGATATGAGTCCAGGCAGAGAGAAGCAAAGGGTTCAGAGGAGAGGACTGACCTGCAAGGAATGGCTCAGCCCTGACCAGGGCTCTCCCAGCCTTGCACTGCTCTCCCTATGGCTTGGGGGTTGGTCACCTCCTGCCATCTCAGTGTATCTGTGCTTGGATCACAGCCAACAGGGAGGCAAGAGAAAACTTTGGAGGTCAAAAGCTTCAGGATCTGTGCAAGTGGCAAAAGATCCCAGGATGGTTCAGCATCCAAGGTTCTCCAGATCAGAGAAACACCTGATGAAAGTCAATGATCTCCACCTCTCAAAACAGTGAGCCTAAAGCCAGAGCCTTGGAGTTCTCCTGGATCACAGCTGCTGTGTCCAGCATCTCCCCCACTCAGACATCTCTCAGGCACAACCTGCACCAAGGGCCAGCACCAAGTCAGACTTCTCCAGGATCAGTTCTTGTGCCCTAAGTATGCCAAAGCTTTGTGAGGGTTTGCTTTGACCTCCAGGAGAAGG
This sequence comes from Colaptes auratus, assembly GCA_015227895.2. Lineage (NCBI taxonomy): Eukaryota > Metazoa > Chordata > Aves > Piciformes > Picidae > Colaptes > Colaptes auratus. Next base: position 29,105,100 of record JAAWVA010000030.1, read on the forward strand.
ACACTGAATTCCAGGGCACCCTCTGCCAGCCTTCTCTCCACCTCTCTGTGTCTTTAGACAGACACCTTTGTTGTCACCAGGGTCAAGGTTTCTATCTTGCACTGGACCCAGCCAGCTCTGTCCCTGTGTTTCTATTTTGTGCTTCCCTCCAGGCACAGCCATAGAAAGAGATTTGACTTCAGGATCCCTTGCAGTCAGTCAGGGTCAGCCCTGTCCTTATCCACTCTGTCACTAGGTGGCTGAAAAAAAAAATAATAAAGGAGCTTTGTGAGGAGCACTTTGAAACCTTGAAGGAAACTACAGAGACACAAAGAGCTCTTAGGGCACTTGGGGATCATTGCCTGAGCCTCACACACTGAGAGGAGACTGAAGGAATCTGCTCAAGAAGTCAGAAGCAGAACAAAATTCCTTCAAGTATCAATTGGCCTCACTGAGGGCCATTAGCAACAAAGCCTCCCAGGGGTGCTTAGAGAAGCTCCATGGAGGCCATGATTGAAGCAGACAAAGGCAAAGTGCAGCTGAACAAACCCTGGCCTTGGTTCTGAAAGAGAAAGGCCAAGCTCTGAGCCTCAGGCCTTGGAAAGGCAGATCCTGAGAGCCCCCAGTTCTTTCCCAGTTTGGCTCCCATTTTGACCCCAATACCCTCATCTCCCTTCTAGTGTTCCCAGGATGGATCCCAGGGCTCCCAGATCCCTCCCAGTATGGCTGCCAGTGCTCCCAGCTCTTCAGAATTAGCTGCTAAGAGACTTAAAGAGATCTGAATGAGGATTTCAGAGGCTTCAAAGAGCTTTTTGATCCATCATCCAGAGAGGCTTAGCCTAGAAAAGGCAAATGGATTTGTTGGTGTAGGAAGGGAAGAACATTTGCTCACCCACAGGTTCATAGTGACACTGGCAAGGAAAAGTCAACCATGTCAGGAGCTGCAGAGATCAGTTCTGCAGCTCAGTTCTGCAACCATCTCAGCTGACAAGGCAAAATCAAGGCATGGGAATCAAGGCATGGGAATCAAGGCAGTGCCCCTGAAGCTGGAAATCAGCAGGCCTGAGGCTGATCCCAGAGGCTGTCTTGCTGAACTGAGGCTGATGGCATTGCTCTGAGGCTGATCACATGTGCAGGACACCAAAAGACCTCTGAATTAGGACTGAATACCATAATTGTTTAATTGCTGTGTGATTGGGACACAGGTTCACATGGGGCTGTGTGTTAACTCACCAGGATGTCATAGTTAGATACCAATTTCAAATGGCTAAAGGGATGGTTACAATGGATTCTGGCACAAAAGACACTTTCATTGTCTAGGTTATAAAAGCAAAAGGGGCAGTGCAGGTGTGTCACAAGAAAGAATTATTCAAGCATGACATAGAATCATAGAATCAATAAGGTTGGAAAAGACCTCAAAGGTCATCAAGTCCGAGCTGTCACCCAACACCTCATGACTGCTAAATGTGGCTTCAAGTGCCATGTCCAATCTCTTTTTGAACACCTCCAGGGACTGTGACTCCACCACCTCCCTGGGCAGCACATTCCAATGGCTAACAACTTTCTGTGAAGAACTTTCTCCTCACCTAAACTTCCCCTGGTACAGTTTGAGACTTTGTCCTTTTGTTCTGGTGCTGGTTGCCTGGGAGAAGAGACCAAGCCCCACCTGGCTACAGCCTCCCTTCAGGTAGTTGCACACAGCAATCTTTTGAGGGTTTTTTCATTTTAGATGTGTTTTTAGTGTGGTTCAACAACATTTATGGAGGATTTAACTTTTTGGTGGCTTTAGTTGGGAGGAATTTGATAAAACAAACTCAACATGAGAATCTATGGCCAAGGGTTGGAACAATGGTGTATTAATATAGGTTTTATATAGATGGTAAATTCACCTCGAGCAACTCTTCCAGGACAAGTTGTAAGCAGGCAAAGACATTTATTACATCATAGAGCAAGGTTCTCTAGTCTGTCAGCAGGCACAGGTGTCACATCTCAACTGCTCATTTTCTACTGGCAAGTGTCTGATTAAGGCATACAATAGGTCAAAATAACAAAACAATATTTTAACACATCACACCAAATTCTGCCTAATTTCTCTCCTTTGGTTGCAAGGTGTTTACATTCCCCTCAGAGTCAAAGACAGAACATAGCTTGCTCTACCTCGAGCAAAGGCAAATCTTCCCTACTGTCCTACAAAGCTATCTGAAAACAACCTCTTGTACACCTTCCTATAGTCTTCTAAAGCTATACAAAAACCTCTTCCAACATCTTCCCCTTCTTTGTTTACTAATAAAACAACACTTTTGATTGACCTTTCTAACACTCTCTGCATACACAGCAGCAAGCAAGTTAAATCTAACTCTATAGCAAAAGCAGAAGTTGTGCAGCGCAGCGTGTCTAACAGACTGGTGTAACCCATGCAAGACACAATGCTCAGGTTGTATGAATTAGCTCAACCTAACAGAACTGGCATAATATATGGCTAAAGATAACAGAACTTCCAGCTGCATCTCAGTAACAAGCTCACATTCCTTTCCACTTATCTTACAAGGTCAGAACACAAACACAACAGTTGCTTCTTTCAGACAGAAAGTTTCATCCCACAGTTTTGAACTTATTTCTTTGTTGCCTGCCTGATCTCTCAAAGGAGAACTCAGATCTTACTAGCTCCAATTCTTACATTTCCCTTTTCTTGTTAACGAAGAAGACTTGATCAAGCCTGAACACATTGTACACAGGAATCAAGATACAAAGAGCTACAAACACAGCAAACCCAATCTCCAGCACTGCCTTTTACAATCTGCTTCAAAGGTGTGCTACATCTTTATTTCTTTTCTTCCAAGATGGTCAAAAATCATACAAGGGATTGAAGCCTCCCTCCACTTCCTCCCCATCCTGGAACCTGTTGGTGTCAGTTGTGTATTCTGTGGTGCCTCCAGCAGTGAACTCTCTCATCTACAGCCTGAGGAACCAGAAGCTGAAGGCTGCCCTGAGCCAACTGATCCCTGGATGCTTTCAGAAGTGTGGCCGGTTGAGGCTATGCCTTTAAGAAAGGGACAGTTGCTGAACACTCTGGCTGAATGTTTTTGATATTTGAACAAAAACAAGATAGTCTAAACTAATTTCATTGGTAGATTGTAGAATACAATTTTAAGTTTGGGTTCTGTTAGTTCAGTCTGGTGTGGTCTGGGTTCAGGCTGGGTGCAGTCTGTGCTTCTCTGTCCTGTGGGCTGAACGGCTTCTCTCTTTCTGAAGCAGGAACGGCCTTGAGTTAACAGCTAACCAGATAAGAAAACTAATTCTTGCATTCACTTTTTGAGCTAACAGAATTTTTCCTCCTTAATTGTCTTTCTCTCTCTCTCTAACCCTTTTTGGGAAAAAGGGGAGGTGGGGAGGGAGAGAGGGGGGTTCAGGGTACCCCCCTGGCCGGCTGGACGGAAAAGGTTTTTCTGCATTGTGTTCATTGTTGTATTTTCCTGTATATATAGTAACTATTGTATATTTGTGTACATATTCATTGCATTCCATTTGTGCCTGTAAATATAGCTTTCATCTGCTTTTCCGACTGAGCTAGCTGTGGTTTCTTTCCTTGTGTGTGGGGAGGGAAACTTTCTCAACCCACCACATATTTTTAATTGGCGGCCCAACGCGCGGCTTGTGGATAGTTGCTGTCCAGAAGCAGAGCAAAAGTTGCTTGATTTATTGTCTGCTCAGGTCGGAGTTGCAAGGATGAAAGTGTTTTGGATTTTAGAGCGTTTGGTCTTTTCAATTTGTTCGGTACTGGTCTACAAGTACTTCCTGGGATTGATTTTCGATCACTTAAGCAGATACTTGATGTATAAATTGTATTTATGGTTTAAGTATAAGATTCAGCTTCTCTATGAGCGGTGCCTGGGATTCTCTTGGCTTAATAGATACAGGAATGTGACCTCGACCACTCTGCCCATAGAGATAAAGGAGTTTAAGATCCCAGTAGGTGAAAGGGTTGTTTTAGGTGATGGCTGGGATCCGAAGGTGATTTATTTGATGTGTGCAATCCTGCTGTTGGTGATAAGCAATGCGTACTTGTTTTATGCTCTGTACCGGGGAGAAGAAAGTGTCTAGGGCCTGTTTTGTAATTAGGCATAGACCCAAGAGGAGAAAGAACAGCTCTAACTCGACCCCAGAAATATCTAGTGATGAGGAGAATGGAGGATCTCTATCAGTTAAAGATAAAGCTAAAAGTTCCATCGGAAAGGCTGCTCTGAACGGTGCTGTTGGTGGTTCTGGCAATCAGCCAGCTGCAGCGGCAGTGGCAGCACCTAACATGGCGGCTCCCACGTCCTCGGCAGCCATTAATGCGGCAAAGCCAGTTCCTCCTTCTTCTTCAGCAGGACCGGAAGTGTCCTCCACAGCAGCTGATCCGTCTCAAAACCTGTCAGCTTCTGTTAAGCCAGCTGTAAATTCAAACACAGCTCCAGTTAAGCAGGTAGCTGTTTTAAAGACGAGAGGTGGAAAGACCAAAGCTGATTCAGAAGCTGATGCTGGTGAGGGAACTTCTGCTTTAAGAGACCCTGCTGAGGAGGAGGAGAAGATTTGTCTTAAAGATATAGCTGAGTTATTGAGAACATCACTGGATGGAGATGCAGGGCAAATTGCTGACAGCAGAACAATTTAGAGGTGGTACTCCTGACCTTAAAGAGATTCTTAGGAGAGTGACAATGAGATTAATGGGACAACAAGTTCAGGAAGAGGAGGAAGAGGAGGAGTCAGATGACATTCTGAACTGTTCTTCCCCAAGAGAAGAGCTAAGGAATGTGCATAAAGATTACATCAGAGCAGATAAGGAGCCAATCCTAGCTTGGCTTGGTAGATGCTATGATACAGGTGCTCCAGCTCTAATGGTTGGAGACAAGTCAGCAGCTCAGCTAGGAACTCTCTCAAAGGATAATGGAATAGATAGACATCTAGGCAGGACTCTCGGTAAGGTTACTCTGTGGATACGCCTTTTAATGGCAACTCTCATGAGATATCCTTCCCGAGATGATCTCCCATGGAATCCTAAGCCCTGGACTACCATAGAGGAAGGAATTAAGCGTCTGAGAGAATTTGCTGTTAGAGAGGTACTCTATGGTGGCCATGAGACTCTGAATCCTGATGAAATTCCTGTAGGAACTGGTCTTGCTAAAAAGCTCATCAAACTTGCTCCTCCTAACTATGCAAATATTCTGGCAAGCAGAATTGTGGCAAGAAATTATGGCGGAGCTTCTCCTACGGTTGGCCAATTCACTGATCAGATGAGACAATTGGAGGATAGCATGACACGTGTTTCTTTGGTTTCAGCCATTGAAACTCTGTCTGGAAAACTTGAGAATTGCATGAAAGAGATGAAGGATGAAATTATAATTCCATCTCCCAATTGACACAGAGAGATAATTCCAATTCTTCCTCCAGATGGATACAGGTTTCCTCTGTGAGGAATAGGCGTCCTCCAAGGATGTCATTCCAAAACAGGTCATTCCAAAACAGATCCAACCAAAACAGACCACCAAGGCAGTCACGTGGAAGTATTTGAATAACTCTGCGTGATCAGTTTGGTGAGAACATGAACAGATGGGATGGGCAACCAACTGCTAATCTTTTCAGGAGACTGAGGGAACTGCAAAGTGGCAGAACCCGAGGTAGCAATACCAGAAGGGTAGCTGTTACAAATGGGCTTTTGGAGTAGCATCGGGAAAAGTTGATGGACAAAAACTGAAGCTGTCTGTTAGACCTGAGCTTTCTGACGAATCTGCAGTTGTGGGACAACACAAGATTGAGGACATTAAATTGCCGGTTGCTTCTCAGACTGTGCATCACAGACAATACAGAACCAACCCTGACTCTTTGTTGCCCATTCAGAATCTGATTCGTCAGTTGGAGAGTCCAGTGTGGCCTGTGCGAAAGCAGAATGGAGACTGGCGTCTGACAGTCGACTACCGAGCCCTGAACGAAGTAACTCCACCTATGAGTGCAGCAGTACCAGACATGATGGAACTCCAGTATGAGCTGGAATCCAAAGAGGCCAAATGGTATGCTACCATAGACATTGCTAATGCCTTCTTCTCTATTCCCATAGCAGAGGAATGCAGGCCTCAGTTTGCTTTCACCTGGAGAGGAATCCAGTACACTTTCAACAGATTGCCAAGGGGCTGGATCCACAGCTCCAGCATCTGTCATGCGGTGATCCATGATGCTCTGGAGAAAGGTGGTGCTCCAGAACACATCCAGTTCATCGACGATATCATCGTCTGGGGTAAAACTGCTGAGGAAGTCTTCAAGAAAGGTAACAAAGTCATTGACATTCTTCTGAATGCAGGTTTTGCCATCAAGCGAGACAAGGTGAAAGGACCTACCAGAGAGATCCAGTTTCTGGGAGTGCGGTGGCAGGATGGACGCCGACACATTCCAGTGGATGTGGTAAATAGAGTCTCTACCATGGCCAATCCCATGAACAAGCAGGAAACTCTACGTTTCTTGGGGATAGTGGGATTGTGGAGACTGCACATTCCTGGATACAGTCAGATTGTGAAACCTCTGTATGATGTGACTCGAAAGAGAAACAATTTCCACTGGGGACCTGAACAACAAGCAGCTTTTGACCAGATAAAGCAAGAGGTGGTTCAAGCAATGGGTCTGGGACCTGTCCGAGATGGTCCAGACATGAAGAACATTTTGTACACAGCTGCAAGTGACAATGGTCCGACCTGGTGCTTGTGGCAGAGAGCTCCAGGTGAGACACGTGGACAACCTCTTGGTTTTTGGAGTCGAGGTTACAGAGGTTCAGAGGCTAATAATACTCCAACAGAGAAAGAGATTCTAGCTGCCTATGAAGGAGTGAAAGCAGCTTCTGAAGTGATTGGAACTGAATCACAACTTCTCCTAGCTCCCAGATTACCAGTTTTGAATTGGATGTTCAAAGGCAAAGGTTCCACACCACATCATCCAACAGATTCCACCTGGTCTAAGTGGATGGCTCTGATAACACAGAGAGCTCGAATGGGAAATCTTGAAAGACCTGGTCTGGTGGAGGTGATCTCAAGTTGGCCTGAAGGTACCAACTGCACTAAACCTCCAGAGGAGAGAGTAACTCGTGCTGAGGAAGCTCCTCCTTACAATGAACTTTCTGATGAGGAAAAGAAATATGCTTTGTTCACACACGGTTCCTGTCGTCTGGTCGGGAACAAGCGAAGGTGGAAGTCTGCAGTGTGGAGTCCAACACGCCGAGTTGCAGAGGCAAAGGATGGAGAAGGAGAATCCAGTCAGTTCGCAGAGGTAAAAGCTGTCCAGCTAGCTCTCGACGTAGCTGAACGTGAGAGGTGGCCAAAGCTTTATCTCTACACCGACTCATGGATGGTAGCCAATGCTCTGTGGGGTTGGCTAAAGAACTGGAAAAAGAGTGGTTGGCAGAGAAAAGGAAAGCCTATATGGGCAGCTGACCTGTGGCAGGACATTGCTGATCGAATCGAGAGAATTCCAGTGAAGGTGAGACACATTGATGCTCACATCCCTAAGAGCAAAGCTACTGAGGAACAGCAACACAACCATCAGGCAGATCTAGCTGCAAGAGTTTCTCAAGTAGACATGGACTCTGACCTAGATCTTGACTAGAAACACCGAGGTGAGCTATTCTTGGCTCGGTGGGCTCACGATTCGTCAGGACATCAAGGCAGAGATGCAACCTACCAGTGGGCACGTGACAGATCCATAGACATTTCCATGGATGCTATCACACAAGTCATCCATGACTGTGACATTTGTGCTGCTATTAAGCAGGCAAAGCGACTTAAGCCCTTATGGTATGGTGACAGATGGTCCAAGTACAAGTATGGTGAAGCTTGGCAGATTGACTACATCACTCTACCTCGTTCTCGTTCTGGTAAGCAGTATGTGCTTACTATGGTAGAGGCAAACACTGGATGGTTGGAAACTTATCCAGTTCCACATGCAACTGCACGCAACACCATTCTCGGTCTGGAGAGACAAATCCTGTGGAGACACGGAACTCCAGAGAGGATTGAGTCAGACAACGGAACTCATTTCAAGAACAACCTTGTAAAGAGCTGGGCCAAAGAGCACGGCATTGAGTGGATATTCCACATCCCCTACTATGCACCAGCTGCAGGGAAGATTGAAGGCTACAACGGTTTGCTGAAGACCACTCTTAAAGCCATGGGGGGTGGATCTTTGAAAAACTGGGAAAAGCATTTAGCACAAGCAACCTGGCTGGTAAATAGCAGAGGTTCAGTGAACCGAGCTGGACCTGCACACTCAGATCTGCTCCAGAAAGTAGAAGGTGATAGAGTTCCTGTTGTTAGAGAAAAGAATCTGTTAGGTAAAACTGTTTGGGTGTTTTCTCCCTCAGGAGAGGCTAAACCTGTCCGAGGGGTGGTTTCAGCTGAAGGTCCGGGTCACACTTATTGGGTAATGCAAGAGAATGGTGAAATTCAGTGTATTCCACAAAGAAATCTAACTTTAGCTGAAAGAGTTTAATTTCAGAGTGTTGTACAGCTACATCACCCCCAAAGGACAAATCCATGAGGAATCCACAGTGCATGAACCCTGAGAACCCTGAGAGCCCTGAGTCAACTGAGAGTCCCTGTGTCCCTGTTTCCCTGTTTCCCTTTTCTTCGCTTTGACTGCGAAGAGACAAACTGTTTTCCATTTTTCTTGTCTCTTGGACTTCTGAATCATCTACACCTGAGGATAGCCGGAATGGACTATGAACTTTACTTACAAACTGTAAATGTTTTTTAGATTGGATGGACAGTATGAACAGCCAATGAAATTGTTTAGCAGGGGTGGATTGTGTCCAGTTTAGGCTGTGCCTTTAAGAAAGGGACAGTTGCTGAACACTCTGGCTGAATGTTTTTGATATTTAAATATCAACAAGATAGTCTAAACTAATTTCATTGGTGGATTGGTAGAATGCAACTTTAAGTTCTGTCAGTTCATTCTGTGTTCATTCTGGGTTCAGTCTGTTTTCCCTCTGTTCGTGTGGGCCTGTTTCTTCCTCTGAAGCAACAGCTTTGCCGGACAGGAGCGACCTTGAATTACCAAAGCTAACCAGAGAAGAAAACTAATTCCTGCACATGCTTTGAGCTAACAGAATTTTTCTCCTTAATTGCCTTTCTCTCTCTCTCTAACCCTTTTTGGGAAAAAAGGGTGGTAGTGAGGGAGACAGATAGGTTCAGGGGAATCCCCCTGGCTGGGGGTCTTCTGTATTACGTTCATTGCTGTATATTTCTGTATATATTGTAAATACTGTATATTTGTGTACATATTCATTGCATTCCATTTATGCCTGTAAATATAGCTTATTTCATTTGCTTCTCCAACTGAGTTAGCTGTGGTTTCTGTGTGTGTTCAGGAGAATTTTCTCACCCTACCACAAAACTGAAGAGACTGCAGAGGAGATCTGCCAGGATGGGGGGTGACATCTCTGTGGAGAGGCTGAGGGACCTGGGCAGCTTCAGCCTGCTGAATGGAGGCTCAGGGCACTGCCATGGCAGTGTGCACATGGTTGAAGAGTGGTTTCACAAAGGAAGGAGCTCTTCTGCAGGATAGGGAGAGATCAAAACCTTCACACAGTGCAGCTTGGAAGGTTTAGAGTGGAGAGGAGTCCAAAGAAATGTCCCTCAAAGGGCAGAGCTGCTATGCATGAGGCCATCCAGAAGGGTCAGGAAATGGCAGGGAGAGCTGAGACAGCTCAGGGAGGGGATGGAAATGGCAGGGGGAGAGCTGGGTGGGGAAGCAAGATTGGTGTCAGCAGCCTGAAGGGAAAGAGTTGCAGGCATGGGACAGTGTAGGAGAGGCTGCAGTAGGGATGACCAAGGGCTCTGGCAAGGCTGAGAGGCCCAACAGGACCAAGGCCTTTGTGCCCTTGGCTCTGGCAGTTGCCTCTGCCACCAAGGCCTGTTGTAGAATGGCTTAAATCTAAGGGACATGTCTCTGTGGAACAGCTGCTTGAGCAGAATGTGTAGGCCTTACTCCATCTTGTTGTTTACTGCTCAGAGTTAGCTGACTTGCTGAAGCAGCAAGGTCACTATGGCCTCGTAGCTGTTCTCGCAGCTGTGTGTTTGTAAGATAACTGGATGGGAAAGGAGCAGCTAGGTAAGATAATTGGATGGGAAAGGAAGAGCTAGTAAGAAGGGAGTTTTCTTGGAATGTACATAGAGCCTTTGATATTGTACACAGACCTAATTGCAGGTGGGCTGGATATTCTAATGTTGCCTTCAGTCAGAGACCAATAGAATAGTGACGCTTGTGCATATTTAGCTGAGATGCTATATAAGCTGTGTATCCGGGCAATAAAGCTGAAGCGTGCTTATCAATCACATTGATTGCTGCTGTCTTCCCTCGCCGCTCCCCGACATCTGGCGCCCGAACAGGGACGATCCAGTGGGGTAAGGGAGAGAACCCCCGACGCGGGATAGGAGGCCTGCGGAGACCTTCTTGCGGTCGGGGTGGTGGCGAGCCCGGAAAAGCATCGATTAGCAGCGAATCGAGGGGCAAAAGTGCGACTCAACGCTGGCGTAGGGAGTTCATACCGTGCCTGAGCTGGGTTTCCTGAATTGGAATTAAGCTCGCCGTCCGGGTAAGGGCTGCTACTCGACTTCCACGGGTTTTTGAAGGCTGCACTAAGGGATGGAAAGCGAAGTAGCTCTTAACTTGTTTTTAAGTTTCCTTGAGAAACGCAGTGTAGAGGATGTGGATTTAAAGAAGCATCCTGAACGTTTATTGCAGTTTGGTAGGGAGAATGGGTTTTTCAAGTCGTCAGAAGATGTGTTTAGTGTTGATGTATTGGAGAGAATATGGAAACAAACTGTGGGACTTGATCATAGATGGTGACAAAACTGCCATAAAGCTGCAAAAGCGGCCGGGGACAGGCACGGTGAAGCACTCCGCGAAACAGAAGAGCTGTGCTAAACGCCCTCCAAACTGTCCTCTCCGAGAGAGGTATTACTGACAATTCTGGCATTTTGAACGGGCTAACTATCCTCTCCGTGAGAGGTGTTACTGGGATTACTGGGATTTTGAAAGGGCTATTAGCATGGGCCCGGAATCATGATTTTATCCCCAGAGCAACTGAAGCTTTTACTACCGAAGCACGGGACAAACTGGAGCCCAGCTGTGGGATGAGGTGCTAAACACCAGCCACCACCCCAGCAGGGAGGAAGCGATAAAAAGGCAGAGAAAGCGATAAAAAGGCAGCGAAACTTGTGGTTCAGCGTGTTTGATCCCATTCATCAACATCTCCTAATATCGCCAACGACAGCTCGGATTCGGAAGAGACAACACCGACGCTGAGAAATCAAACAGTGCCAACTTTGTTTCACAGTCCCTCTTAGAAAAATGGAGTGCTTGGAGGCTCGCGGTTACGGCATTCTTACAACCGCACCCCTTCCGCGAGCCCCGACGGCCCCCACGGGCACCGACGGCTCCGACCGAGGCGGCACCGACCGACGCACCACTGACACCGGCAGCGCGGACTGTAGCGGCCCTCACGGTGGCCCCCACGGCAGCAGCCACGGCAGCGGCCCCAGCGGCCGTCCCCATGGCAGCGGCCCGGCGGCGGCCCGGCAGCGGCCAGCACCAGCGGTCACCTCACCACCCCCCCCCTCCCCCTACGTCCCAGACATTGTCAGCAGAAACATCACTACGACGGAGGCTACACTCGAATTCCGAAGGGACGATAGTGTAAGGGATCGGGAGGTGGGAGGGACGGGGGAACTGTCCTGCTGCGCCGCTGGAAAGGTATTGTGAGAAATGCAGTAATAGAAGGGAAAATTAGAACAGACTGTGACTATCAGGAGCTGATATCACTATTGTATCTCGTCATAAATGGAATGGTCTTGAGTTTAAAAGGTTTGAAGGGTTTTAAATGTATCCAAACAACCTGGGTCAGCAAAGAGCCAGTGCAATTAGCTTTTACGACGGCAAATCAATCACTGTAAGACCGTATGTGTTAACCCTTCCAGTTACTCTATTGGGTTGAGACACCTTAAGTTAGCTAGGAGCAAAACTTGTTTCTGTTCCTTTTCTGTGGCGGCTACTGGTCAGCAACCAACCCTCAAATTAAAATGAAAAACAGCTAATCCAGTATTGGTGGAGCAGTGGTCGCTCAGGCATGATAGGCTGCAAGTTGTTAGGACCCTTACCGCAGAAACAATTGCAACTACTGCACACCTTGCCCCCCCTCGTCTCTTTTCTGGTACGACTCTAGTCTACCAAAGGTCTGTTCTGATTTAAAGCAACAGTGCTAATTTCATAATTTCTGATTGTAATGTCTTTTAGAGTTTGGTTATTTAGAGTTTTGTTAAGTTTTCCTAGTAAGCATAATGAATAGTAAGCATTTGGTATTTACAGTTACTTAGTACATAGTAATTGTAGCAAGGTATAAGGACTTGGAGCCCGAACAGGATAAAGCTTTGGAAAACGTCCATAGCAGCGTTCCGCGGGGACGCAGGGATTCGTTCGGTGACGTGGGCAAGAAGCCGGCCCGGGATAGCAGTACCGGAGGTCGCAGGATAAGGACGACCTGAGGAGCCGAAGACGTGGTGAGCCAGACTGCTATTGGGACTGTGCGCACAGGTATTAAGGCTGAGAAAATGGATAGGCAGGCCACGTATGATTTAATGACATGCTTTTTAGAAAAGCGAGGTTGTAAGCTAGATGTTCAGAAGGTGTTGAGACCGTTGTTTGACTATGCTGAATCGTTAGGATGTTTTAAAGATCCTAATGAGATTTTTGAACGGGGCGAGTGGAAGAAGTTTGGTCAAGATTTGTGGCTAAACGCTATAGATGATGATAAGGCAGCCAAGAAACATAGTAGACCCTGGAAAGAGGTTAAAAGGAAAAGAGGATAAAAGAAAAAAAAAATGAATAAAAGGATAAAAGGAGGAAAAAAAATTATTAAAGGATAAAGGAAAAAAGATAAAGGAAAAAGGCTAAAGGAAAAAAGATAAAGGAAAAAGGTATAAGGAATTAGTAATGAGTTCACATTGTAAGATTTGTTATGGTTCGAACCTTCTTAGTTGTGTGCCGGCATTTTAAAGGAGCTCCATGTAATATAGTTAAGGTTTGTAGTAAATAGTAATATAGTTAAGGTTTGTAGTAAATAGCCATTAATTTTTAAAAGTATTCCTTAGCTAATGTGTAGAACCATCAAGACTATGAGGAAACAGCGTTTCCCATGAAGCTGAACATCGATCCCAATAACTGTTATGATAATCTGGGATCAAAAGCATCGATCAGTAGAATGTATCACAGCACCTTGTGAATTTGGACTGAATATTATGGTTGGTTGATTGTTGTGTGATTAGAGAAAATGTTCATATGAACTTATATGTTATCTCACCAGTTTGTTATAATATTACGCACTTACAGGGAAAATCAAAATTCATTATAACGCAACATGCATTTTCATTTTAGGTTGGAGACTGCAACAAACACATGCATGCCAAAAAGGAAAAAAAAAAAAAGAAAAAAAAAAAAAAAAAAAAAAAAAAAAAAAAAAAAGAAAAAAAAAAAAAAAAAAAAAAAAAAAAAGGGGAAAAAGGGGGAAAGAGAGAACACCCCATAGCAAAGAAGTTTTTTAATGGTACCAACAAGAAATAGTTAGTTCATGTCAACACCTAGAAACACCTAGAAACATAAACTTTGCAAAGTGCTGCAACCCTCTCACCACAAGGCAGCATGAACGTGGCACGGCTGTCATGAAGGTGACGGTCAGCAGGGCTGCCTAGCGCTGACCTCAACACCTGTCACAATGATCCAGGATGTCGACAGAAAGTATCTAATTTATAACTGAGTGTCATGACTGCTTAACTGTTGTGTGAACATTAAGAGACCAGTATTACTAGGATGAGCAAAACCACATTATTATGTGTAATTTTCTATTGGGCAAAGCAATGAAGCCATTTTTGCTCTTGCTGTTTGCCTGCAAGTTTTCTGTCTGTGAAGCTACAGCCTGGCCAGATCTACCTTTACAGATTAAAGAAATCTTGCTACCATTAAACAATTCATGATTTTTGACCATCCTAGAGAAAATAAAGATGCAACATACCGCTAAAGCAGATTGTAAAAGACAGTGCTAAGAATTGCATTTGTGTTTTAATCTGTGTGTATTGTGTTCAGGCATAACCAAGTCTTCTCTGTCAATAAGAAGAGTGAAATGTGAAGAACAGAACTATTACGACCTGAGTTCTTCTTTACAATGTTTGCTATCTTTGACCATGCATTATGCCAACTCTGTTAGAACATTCTAACTAGCTGAACTTAAGCATTGTGCCTTGTATGGGTTACATCAGTCTGTTAGACATGCTGTGTTATAAAACTTTTGCTTTTGCTGTACAGCTTAGCTTTAACTCGCTTGCTTCTGTGTATGCAAAGAGTATCTTGTATGGGATGAGAACAACTCCCATGAGCAGAGTGCTCACAAAAACAAAAGGGGGAATTTGTGGCAATGCCGGTGACGAGCAGTGTGAGCAATCTGGCAGTGTAGGCTTAGAGCCTGACATGGTGGTAGGCCATGCTCAGCATAAGTGCAAAAGTTGCTATCAGTGTAGCAAAACAGCGCTGTGCCTGCACCGTGTAACTAAAGCAGGACACTGGTAGCTACAAACACAGCAAGTTATCTTGTTGGTCAGCTAAACAGGCTAATGTTACTACTGTAATTTTAGATCAACTGCTTTTAGATCAAAATAGTTTAAGGCATGCATATTTACAGAATAGAGCTGCTGTTGATTTTTTGCTTTTAGCTAATGGTCATGGCTGTGAGGATTTTGAAGGTATGTGTTGTTTTAATTTGTCTGATGGTAGTCAATCAATTCATAAAAGGATTGCTTGGTTGGAAAATCATGCTCAATCAATTGTTAAAAATGTAAATCCTTTTGATCAATGGTTTCAATCTTGGTTTGGAAATATGCCTCCTTGGTTATTAGGTCTGCTTAAAGAAGGTTTATACTGGATTGGTATTGTTCTGTTGATATTGCTTGTTTTGCATATTGCATATGGATGTATTATGAGAAGTGTAAATGAGGTAACATCTTGAGCTTTTCTTGTACAAAAGAAAAAGGGGGGAATTGTTGTAGAATGGCTTAAATCTAAGGGACATGTCTCTGTGGAACAGCTGCTTGAGCAGAATATGTAGGCCTTACTCCATCTTGTTGTTTACTGCTCATAGTTAGCTGCCTTGCTGAAGCAGCAAGGTCACTATGGCCTCGTAGCTGTTCTCGCAGCTGTGTGTTTGTAAGATAACTGGATGGGAAAGGGACAGCTAGGTAAGATAATTGGATGGGAAAGGAAGAGCTAGTGAGAAGGGAGTTTTCTTGGAATGTACACAGAGCCTTTGATATTGTACACAGACCTAATTGCAGGTGGGCTGGATATTCTAATGTTGCCTTCAGTCAGAGACCAATAGAATAGTGACGCTTGTGCATACTTAGCTGAGATGCTATAGAAGCTGTGTATCCGGGCAATAAAGTTGAAGCGTGCTTATCAATCACATTGATTGCTGCTGTCTTCCCTCGCCGCTCCCCGACAAATGTTAGGTAGCTCTGCTGCTCTTCAGCTCCATAGGAAGTGCTCTTTGTCCTGTCCTCTTGATTCTTGTGCTGTTGTTTGCTGAGATGATTGCAGTACTGTGTTGCAAAATTGATGTTTCCAGGTGTTGACTTGGGTTAGCTATTTCTTGCTGGTGTCACTAAAGCCTTAGTTATAAAATATGCACAATATGCATCCCTCTTGTTCTCTCTCTTTGTTATATATATATATATTCTGGCCTGCATTAGGAATAGTGTGGCCAGCAGGAGCAGGGAGGTCATTCTGCCCCTGTAATCTGCATTGGTTAGGCCACACCTTGAGTCCTGTGTCCAGTTCTGGGCCCCTCAGTTTAAGAAGGGCATCGAGACACTTGAAGGTGTCCAGAGAAGGGCAACAAGGCTGGGGAGAGGCCTTGAGCACAGCCCTGTGAGGAGAGGCTGAGGGAGCTGGGGTTGTTTAGCGTGGAGAAGAGGAGGCTCAGAGGAGACCTCATTGCTCTCTACAACTACCTGAAGGGTGGTTGTAGCCAGGAGGGGGTTGGCCTCTTCTCTCAAGCAACCAGCACCAGAACAAGGGGACACAGTCTCAAGCTGTGCCAGGGGAGGTTTAGACTCGAGGTGAGGAGGAAGTTCTTCACCGAGAGAGTCATTAACCATTGGAATGGGCTGCAAAGGGAGGTGGTGGAGTCACCATCCCTGGAGGTGTTCAAGAGGGGATTGGACATGGCACTTGGTGCCATGGTTTAGTCCTGAGGTCTGTGGTGACAGGTTGGACTTGATGATCTTCAAGCTCTCTTCCAACCTTAGTGATACTGTGATACTCCTCATCTTCAAGCAAAGGCAAACCTTCCCTAGAGTCTTCTAAAGCTATCCAAAACCAATCCTTCTCCTACACAGAAACATAGAATCACAGAACTGTTGTGGTTGGGAAAGAGCTTCAAGGTCATCCAGGGCAGCCATTACCTAAGCCTACCAAGTCTGCTGGCAAAGCATGGCCAGGGGCTCTGGCAAGGCTGAAAGCCCAACAGGACCAAGGTCTTTGTCCCTGGGCTCTGGCACTTGTCTCTGCCACCCAGGCCTGGGAGCAGAGCCTTTATTTTGAGGCTTTCAGGCTCTACTGTCCCCAGGGACTGTGCTCAGGGCTTGGCCTTCCTGCTCCTTAACCCAAACCCAGGGTTTTTCAGCATCACAGACTCCTGCACTTTACCTTTTTTTTGGTCTAGAAATCACAGCCTCCAATTACCTGCTCTAAAGAGCCCCTGGGGAGGCTTTGTCAGTAACAAGCCCCAGTGGGGCCAATCAGTGCTTCAAGCTGCTTTGGCATTAGCTGCTGACTTCTGGAGCAGTTTCTTCAATCTTCTCTCAGTCCCTGACACCTGGAGTCAGCCCCAAATCCTCCATTAGAACACAGAAGTCCCTCAGGAGCTGTGGCTCTGCCTGGGATTTCCTTCAGGTACTGAAGACTTGTCCAGCTCCTTGGAGCTTTATCACAGCTCATAATTGAAGCTGTTTCACAGTGCAGTTAATGAGGAAGATTTCCCACTGGGCCTCATAAACCCCTGGGTTGTATTTAAAGGATGTTTTTAATTAGCTGCATTTGAGAGAAGGGGAGCTGACAGCAGCACTCTCCATGTCACCTTGATCCACAGAGTCTCCTCAAGAGGCCTGGACTCAAAGGAAACACTCTTCCCCAAGATCTGACACTGTATGAAACAACTTTGCTCCTCACCCCCTCCACAACTTCTCCATTGCTGTCATTGCCCAGCTGGGGCTTACATCACTGTCCCATCAGACTCCTCCACTGCTCTCTGCAGCTGCAGGTCACAGCTCCATGGCACCAGCCCCCCCTGCTCTCTGGCTGCACTCAGTGTAGTGGATGATGCTTATGGCCAGGATCGTGCCTTAAATATTTCTAGGACGTACTCTTCTGTGCGTTAACCCTCCTTTGTTCCCCCCCCTCCTTTCTGAAGGCAGCAGGGGGATCCTGGCGCCACTGAGTCCTGGTAAACTGCCTGCCTGGGCGTGGTCTCACCCCTGTGGTAGGCAAGGGCCAGGCTATATGTTTGTTTCCCTGTTCATGGCATAAGCTTACACCATATTTGGTAGCTGCCAGTTCATTGGTTAACCTTGGTGTTAGCAACAGATGCTCATTGGACCAGTATTCACTGGGGCAAATGATAAATAGGGGTTGTTTGGTGATGAACCCCCACACACATTTGTGCTCGAGCTTGTATCTGTGTGCGCACCAGTGCTGGTGTGGTTCACCTTACTCGGGACTAAAGCCAGTGCTCCAAGAGGCTTCGTGGTACTTTGCCACCACCACCCAACTGCGTGCAGTGCTGTGGACAGTACCCCGTGGGATCAACTGCTGCATGATCCATCGCCACAGGAGAGAACCTGGTAACCCGTGTGAACCAGCGCTGCTGAACTGCCGCAGTGCCCCCCCCCCTCGAGCCGGGGAATCTCCGTATCCCGGGAGCAGCAGCCACGTGGCGCAGCCACGCGGTCGGCGCCATTTCCTGTGTTCTCATTACGGTATATCCGTGCCACGTTCTGCGGACTATAAACCTTATCAAGGGAAGATTTCACTAAGTTCTCAGCTTGTGAGCAAGCCAAGCCTTTCTTCATAAAAGTTTCAGTTGGGGTAGCGTGCAAACCGCTCCGGGTGGAGGATCGCCGGTCACTGACCATCCCCCTCCCCCGCCGCTTTCCAAGTCAGTTTTGATCCTAAGTTCTGTGAATCATTTAGTTTAAGTGCCTATGCCTAAACATTCTGTAAAGATAGTTTCACTAACCGAATATTGATACCTGTGAAGGGGAACTGTTTATACCCCGTTGCAGAGTTTGTATATATATATAAAAATAAACCTAACATATTTTCATTGATATCTCTGCCGCTCATTTCTGAGGGCATATTCATAACACTCAGCCACAGGAGAATTGTCTCTGTTTGGAAGTAAAAAAAAGCAAAGTCTGATAAAGTTGCATCAATAATTCAACCCCTCTGGAACCAGCTGCTCAGCACAATATGTCTCTCAGTAGGCTGTCTCTCTCCAAGGCATGATCTGAGTAGCAAAGTTTTAGGCAAGTAGATACAAGAGGTGTAGAGCAAAACCAATCACAGAGGTGGCCCAGGGGACAACTGCAGCTTTGTCTCTCTAAAGGTCAAAGCAGCATAGGAGAGAGGAACCGGAAATGAACAAAGAATAAGTGCAGAAGCAAATTGGAGAATGATGGAAAGGGCCTTGGGCTGTCCAGTCTGTCCCGGGAAAGGTGACTCCAGAGATGGTCACTGTGTCCTGGAGAGGATGGTACGTGACATCTTCCTCCATTGTCTAGCTCAGTAAAACTTGATGCTCTCTGCAGCTGATTCATACAGGGAAGCTTTATTGGTGAGAATTGAGTAGTGAATCCCAGAAGTATCTCACCAGCTTCTGAACAGGTGCAACTGCCATGACCAGGTTTTCCTTCCCAAAGCTGCAGCAGGAAGGGCTCTGCAGGGGGACCTTGCCAGGCTGAACAGATGGGCAGAGTCCAGCATGATGTCATGTGCTGCACTTTGGCCACAACAACCCCAGGCAGAGCTACAGGCTGGGGTCAGAATGGCTGGAGAGCAGCCAGGCAGAAAGGGACCTGGGGGTAGTGGTGGACAGCAGCTGAACATGAGCCAGCAGTGTGCCCAGGTGGCCAAGAAGGCCAATGGCATCCTGGCCTGGATCAGGAACAGTGTGGCCAGCAGGAGCAGGGAGGTCATTCTGCCCTGTACTCAGCACTGGTTAGGCCACACCTAGAGTCCTGTGTCCAGTTCTGGGCTCCTCAGTTTAAGAAGTATGTTGAGACACTTGAAGGTGTCCAGAGAAGGGCAACAAAGCTGGGGAGGGGTCTGGAGCACAGCCCTGTGAGGAGAGGCTGAGGGAGCTGGGGTTGCTTAGCCTGCAGAAGAGGAGGCTCAGGGGAGACCTTCTTGCTCTCTACAGCTACCTGAAGGGAGGTTGTAGCCAGGTGGGGGTTGGGCTCTTCTCCCAGGCACCCAGCACCAGAACAAGAGGACACAGTCTCAAGCTGTGCCAGAGGAGGTTCGGGCTGGAGGTGAGGAAGAAACTCTTCCCAGAAAGAGTAATTTGCCACTGGAATGCGCTGCCCAGGGAGGTGGTGGAGTCTCCATCCCTGGAGGTCTTCAAAAAAGGAGTGGATGTGGCACTTGGAGCCATGGTTTAGTTAGTCCTGAGGTCTTGGGTGACAGGTTGGACTTGATGATCTCTGAGGTCTTTTCCAGCCTTATTGATTCTATGATTCTATGATTCTGTGATCTTAATTAACCAAATGGTCTAAGAGGTAATCACCCCCCTATCCCTCCCCCCCTTTTCTGGAATGACTCTAGTCTACCAAAGCTCTGCTCTGATTTGAAGCAACAGTGATAATTTCATCACTCCTGATTGTAATGTCTCTCAGAGATTTGTTATTTAGAGTTTTGCTAAGTCTTCCTAGTAAGCATAATGAATAGTAAGCAGTTGGTATTTACAGGTACTCAGTACATAGTAATTGCAGTAAGGCATAAGCATTTAGTAATGAGTTCACACTGTAAGTTCTTCTTTTGGTTCGAACCTTCTTAGCTGTGTGCCTCGGCATTGCAAAGGAGCTCCGTGTAATATAGTTAAGGTCTGTAGTAAATAGGTTTTTGCTTTTAAAAGTATTCCTTAGCTAATGTAACATCTTTCTATTTCCTACTTAAACATTGACTAGAAAACATACAAATAATACAAAAAATAGTAAAAAAGGAAACAAATAAAAAAAACCAAATATATATAACAAAACAAAACCAAAATACTACAACTTAGATACAAAAAGAACAATAAAACATAACAAAATAATAACAAAAATTAATGATAGAGAGCAAATTAAAAACAAACAACAAAGTTTAAAATAAAAATGAATTAACAAAATAAGAATAGAAAAAGAAGAGCAAGAATAAAAACAAAACAATGAAAACAAAATATAACAAACTGAAAAATAGCTATTAACAAAAAACATAAGGATTATCAGCAAAAAATACAAATAAGGACTATCAAGACTACTAGATTTAAAAAAAAAAACAAACAAAAAATATTAAAAAAATTTAAAAGTTAATATTAAAAATTATAATAAAAAAGAGTTAATAGAAATGAAGGTTAAAAAATAATAAAAAAGCAAAAATCAAAATTAAAATAGAAAATAGATTAAATAAAACAAACATGCAAAAGAAAAAAATTAAAATAAACAATATAAGATCAAGAAATTAAAAATTGAAACCTAGATTTTAAAAAATTTAAATTATTTTAAAATTGATAACAAAAAAATTTTAAAATTATAACAACAAAATAAAACCTATATTTAAAAAAATTATTAAATTAAAAAATTAGAAAAACCTAAATTGAAAATAATTTTAAAATAATTAAAATAAAAATAAAAAATAGTAAAAAATAGTTTAAAATATTAAACATATTAAAATTAAGGGACAAAAATAATTTTAATTTTAGACAAAAAAATAAATACAAAGAAAATACATTAAAACAGTATAAAAATAATTGAAAACTACAAATAAAAAATAAATAAAAAAATTAAACAAAATAAAATGAAACAAGATTTTTAAAATAAAAATAGAAAATGTAAAAAGTATAAAAAATTTTTAAAAATAATTAAAAAAATAAAATTCATTAAAAAATAAATTTTAAAAATATGAAAAAAATTATTACAAAAAATAAAATAAAATAACAAAAAAGATAAAAAATAAGGACATTAGAGACAAAAAATAATTTGAAAAAAATCAAAATAAAAAAAATTAAAAATAAAAATAAAAAAGACAAAAATTATTATAATTTCATTTAAAAAAATAAAGTCAAAACAAAACAAATTTATTAAAAATACATTGACAAAAAATTTGATTAAAATTTGAATTTAAAAAATTAAAATTAAAAATATATTACATTTTTTTAAAAATCAAAATTAATTAAAAATTATATGGAATCATAGACTCATAGAATCAGTCAGGGTTGGAAGGGATCACAAGGGTCAGCTAGTTCCAATCCCACTGCCATGGGCAGGGACACCCCACACTAGATCAGGCTGGCCAGAGCCTCATCCAGCCTGGGCTTAAACACCTCCAGGGACGGGGCCTCAACCACCTCCCTGGACAACCCATTCCAGGGCTTCACCACTCTCACGGTGAAGAACTTCTTCCTCATGTCCAGCCTGAATCTCCCCACCCACAGCTTCATTCCATTCTCCATAGTCCTGTCACTTCCTGACAACCTAGGAAATCCCTCCTCAGCATTCTTGTAGGCTCTCTTCAGATACTGGATGGCCACAATGAGGTCACCTCGGAGCCTTCTTTTCTGTCAACTGCAATCATCACAATGAACAACGGCAGAAGGACCAAGACTATGAGGAAACAGCATTTCCCGTGGAGTCCAACATCGATCACAATAACTGTTATGATAATCTCAGATCAAAAGCATCAATCAGAAGAATGCACCACAGCACCATGTGAATTAGGACTGAATATTATGGTGGTTTGATTGTTGTGTGATTAGAGAAAATGTTCATATGGACTTAAATGTTATCTCACCAGTTTGCCATAATTTTACACACTTAGAGGGAAAATCACAATTCATTATAACACAACATGCATTTTCATGCATAAGTGCAAAAGTGGCTAGCAGTGTAGCAAAACAGTGCTGTGCCTGCAGCATGTAACTAAAGCAGGGCACTGGTAGCTATAAACACAGAGAGTAATAACAGGACTAACAGGACACACACCTGCATCAACAACCTCGCGTGGTATTAGTAGTGTGACCAATAATCTATATCAGTGCGATGTGTGGTCACTGGTGGGGAGCCAATGAAGCTGTGCCAACGATGCTCCCCGAGTCTCTACAAGCTGTAGAGGTTCCCTTAATACACACTTTTACTTTTCTGCGCTATAGTCACTGTGCTGCACTATAGCTTTGCAATACTGGAACATTAAAGGAGCAATACCAGATCATATTGGTCATCCGTATTGACTCCAGTCTCCGTCGCTGACACATCCCCAGTCACCAAGGCACCACAACATCTGGGAGGAACCATTCCAAGTGCCCTGGGATGGAGTAAATCCTGCAGAGAACACCAACTGCAGCTGGCTGTGGCAGGAGTGTGGCCACCCAGACATAGGAGTTGTCATCCTCCAGACTCAGCATTGATGCGGCCACATCTGGATTCTTGGTGTGTGGATGTGACATTCTCCAGTCTAGAAGAGTAGGGAGGAACTGGGGAGGATGCAGAGGAGATCTGCCAGGATGAGGATTGACATCTCTGTGGAGAGGCTGAGGGATCTGGGCTGTTTCAGCCTGCTGAAGGGAGGCTCAGGGCACTGCCCGAGCAGTGTGCACATGGCTGAAGGGTGGTTTCAGAGAGGATGGAGCTCTCTTGGGGAGTGGGAAGAGACCAAAACCTCCACAAACAGCAGCTTGGAATATTCAGACTGGAGAGGAGGACAAAGTACCATCCCTCAAAGGGCAGAGATGCTATGCATGAGGCCATGCAGAGGCCTCAGGAAATGGCAGCGAGAGCTGAGACAGCTCAGGGAAGGGATGGACATGGCAGGAGGAGAGCTGGGTGGGGAAGCAAGATGGGTTCAGCAGCCTGAAGATAAAGAGGAGCAGGCATGGGACAGTGTAGGGCAGGCTGCAGTAGGGATGGCCAAGGGCTCTGGCAAGGCTGAGAGGCCCAACAGGACCAAGGCCTTTGTGCCCTTGGCTCTGGCAGTTGCCTTTGCCAACAAGGCTGTTCAGGACAAACTTTGCATTGAGTCTTTGAGGTTTTCTTCTAGTCCAAGGGCAGTGGTCAAGGCTTGGCCTTTCGGCTTCCTACACCAAAGGCAAGTTTTTTCTCCCCTGCACTTTGCCTTTGTCCTCCTGCAATCCTGGCATCTAACAAGCTGCTCTAAGGAGTCCCTGGGAGCCTTTGTCAGTAACAAGCCTCAGGAGGCCAATCATGCTTCAAGGGACTTTGGAGTTTTCCTTCTGCCTGGACTTGTTGAGAGGCTCTTTGCAGTACCTTGGCAGAGTCTCCTGGCAGTGCCTAAGGATGATGGAATCAGCCCCAAATACTCCATGGGGCTCATTACATACTGCTGAACCTCTAATTATTGCCAAAGTTTCTGTAGCTAATTGGAGAGGTTTTTATTGCACAAAGCATCTGATAAAAAGTATTTTTAAAGGTCATTTCATTCCTTTTCAGCAGGAGTTGTTCTTTACAAGCACCACAGCAAAACCTGACAAGGTCCTACCCTTCTCACTCCTTACCCTCACTGCCCACTGCCACCAGCAGAGCCCAGAGCCACAGGTGAGGGACAGGCTCTGCCTTGCCAGGGGCTGGGGGTCAGGCCTTGGCCCTTTGCATCAATGAACGCCCTCCAGGTTTGCTCAGCAGCAGAGCCACCTTGAGCTACTCCTGACCTCTCAGCACTGCCTCAGTTCTCTGCTCTCACCAGACTCTGAGGACACTTTACCTGTAGGGTCCCCCAGTGGAACCTATTAACACATCAAGAAACTTCAGAGTTTGACTCTAACTTTGACTTCTGCAGAGGTTTCATCAGCTTCTTCTCAGTCCCTGAGGTTTACCTGGCTCCAAAGACACCAGAGGGCTCCTTTAAATGCCCTGGGCTGATCATCTGCTGCTGAGCTGGGCCAGGTTCCTGGGCTGCATGGAGCTCTGGCCAGGAGCAGCTCCTCTGCACAGCACAGCAGGGCTGAGGGCACTGCCAGGGCATCGCAGGGAGATGAGGAAAGAACAAAGAGCTTCAAGGTGGCCAGGACTGGGAGGATGCTGAGAGCTCACTGGAGGAGAAGTCACTACAGTTGCTGACATGGTGAGTCTGAGGAGCTCTTGAGCCTTTCCTGGCAGGGACAGCTCCAGACAGGAGAGAGATGGGCTGGGGATGAGGGGAAGCTGTGACATGACTGGGGGAGGCTGTGTTCAGGCTGCTCTCTCAGTACTTCTCTGCAGATGTCTCTGGCTGCTGTCTGCTGGGCAATGACTCTTTAGAACATCTCATCTCCAGGATCCCTGACTGCTCTGCCCCTCCTGCTGGGCTTGGAGCTGCCCCCAGGAGGCCCAGATCTGCCATAGGGCACTGGGCAGTGCTGAGCCTTTCCTTGGGGTCAGCACTCTGCTCCCAGAGGCCTTTGATTCTCTTCATGAGAGGCTGTGTCCTGCTCTGTCTCTCACAGCTGCACCTCTGGGCTGGGACAGAGAAGAGTTCTCAGAGCTGTTTCTTGAAGCAATGCTGCCCTGCTCTCCTCAGAGCACAGAGAGCTGGAGGGGGTTCTAAAGGCTAATTTGGGCAGAACATCTGCAAGGCAGCACAGGGCAAAGTGCAGGGCACAGGGAACACCTGATGGCAGAGTAGCTCCACTGTAGCAGAGCCAAGATGAGTCCTTGGCAGCACATGGCCTGAGCTCCTGCTCCTCACAGCATCCTCAGCCAGAGCAAAGTAGACAGCAAATCCATTTCAGCTGGGGGATTGCTGTGCCCCCTGCAGTGCTGCTTCTCAGAGGAGTCTGTCATCAAGTTTTGCTTTCTTTTCTTTCTTAGACATTCCCACAGGCAGCAGATGGCCAACAGCAGCTCCATCAGCCACTTCCTCCTCCTGCCATTCCCAGGCACAAGGCAGCTGCAGCTCCTGCACTTCTGCCTCTTCCTGGGCCATCTACCTGGCTGCCCTGCTGGGCAATGGCCTCATCATCACCACCATAGCCTGGCACCACCACCTCCACACCCCCATGTACTTCTTCCTCCTCAACCTTGCCCTCCTTGACCTGGGTGCCATCTCCACCACTGTGCCAATCCATGACTAATTCCCTGAGGGACACCAGGGACATCTCCTATGCAGGATGTGTTGCTCAGTCTTTCTTTTTCATATTCCAAATGTCAGCAGAGTTTTTTCTCCTCACCACCATGTCCTACGATCGCTACGTTGCCATCTGCAGACCCCTGCACTATGAGACCTCCTGGGCAGCAGAGTTTGTCTCCACATGGCAGCAGCTGCCTGGTTTTGTGGGGCTCTCAATGCTCTGCTGCACACAGCCAATACATTTTCCCTGCCCCTCTGCCAGGGCAATACTGTGGATCAGTTCTTCTGTGAAGTGCCTCAGATCCTCAAGCTCTCCTGCTCCACATCCTACCTCAGGGAACTTGGCTTATTGTGGACCAGTGCCTGTTTATTATTTCTGTGTTTGGTGTGGATTGTGGTGTCCTATGTGCAGATCGATCAGGGCAGTGCTGAGGTCCCCTCTCAGCAGGGACGCCACAAAGCCTTTGCCACCTGCCTCCCTCACCTGGCTGTCGTCTCCCTGTTTATCACCATTGGCTTCTTTGCAAACCTGAAGCCCTCCTCCATCTCTTCCCCATTGCTGGACCTGGTGGTGTCAGTTCTGTACTCAGTGGTGCCTCCAGCAGTGAAACCCTCTCATCTACAGCCTGAGGAACCAGGAGCTGAAGGCTGCCCTGTGCCAAATGATCCCTGGATGCTTTCAGAAGCAATAAACTCTTTGTCTTCTCCTGCAGAGCAGTTCTGATGTCCCTCAGTGCAGGGCCAGCCTGGCTGCTGGAGTTCTGGCTGCTGCTGGTGTTGTTCCCCTTGTGAGAATGTTGTTCCCACACAAATGTCTTTCTTCAGACCAGTTCTGCTTCAGTGTTGTCCTGTCTGCTGTGACCCAGAGGCTGCAGACATGAGGAGCTGTGCTCCCTGGGTGTTCAACACAAGAAAGGACCCTGCAGGGAGTTGTTTTGTCTGAGTTCCTTCTTCAAGGCTTCTGTGGAGCTGCAGGGCAGTGCCTGTGTGCAGAGGTGGAGGGGCAGAGTCCCAGCACAGCAGCAGTGCCAGGCAGCCCCACAGCTTGGGCTGTCCTCAGCTGCTCTTTCTCCCTTCCACCCTCTCTGCTGAGCCTCTATGCTGGGGCAAGGCCTGAGTGCTCTGGCAGCTTGGGCACTGTGATGCTGTGTGGCAGTGCTGGCACTGCAGGATGGAAGTCCAGGGCTGCTTGTGGGACAGAGCTGTGCTGCGAGCAGCACTGCCATCAGAACAGGAGGTCTCCTCATGCCTTCATATCCCAACCCCCTCCCATTACAGACTGCACCTACTCAGACTCCATACTGGATACCCTGACCCCCTTCCAGTATAGACCCAGTCCAAACATGGTTCCTGTATCCCCTCCCAGTACAGATGTGGCCTCATCCCAGGACAAACTGGATCCTACTGGCCTCTCGCACTGCAGCCTGGGTCCCATCCCAGCACTGAATGTGTCCCCTGGTTGCCTTCCCAGTACTGAATGCATCCATCCTAGTACAAACTGCACACCCCTCATGCCCTGCCACTACAGTGTGCCCTGTCCAGTCCAAACAGGACCCCTTTCATCCCTCCAGGTGTACATTAGGTCTTGTTTCAATAAATACTGCATCCCCTTCGCCCTCACAGTATATCCTGGACCCTGTTTCAGTACAACTGGATTCCCTGGTTAGGAATATACCAATTATCAGGAACTGAAGGGTGTGAGGGTGTGGTTCTTTGAGCCTTAACTGGGATTTAGAGCTCGCAGATGGGTGCAAGACTGAGAATCCCTCCTCTACTCACACCTCCTCTTTCCTGATTGAGAGAAAAGGGAAGAGGAAAGAACAGGAGAGATAAGAGAAGGGAAAGAAAAAAAAGGAACGATAGGGTGATGAGGAAAAGGGAGAAGTAAATTCACTGAGAAATAATCCCTGGTCCAGTCTGACAAGGTCCAGTGCCATAGCCTGGGTCACCTCTCGTTTTATCTGGTTGAGTGCTACCCTGCTCAGGTCCCATATTAAATCATTTTGCTTCTATGTTACATGGAAGAGAGGTTTCACATTTCACTGTACCCAGGTTTCATATATATATTTTCCCCCCCATCCATCCTTGTTCCTTACCCTTATGACCCCTTCCTGTTATTGTTATATATATATATATATATACACACACATTATATATATTGTTTATATATATGGTTTTAAAGAAAATTTTTACCTCTTACTCTCAAACTGACTTCAAATTATTTCTCCGTAGATTGCTCCATCCCTCTCTTTTACTTCGATCGGAAAGGGGGCGGGGGGGACCAGGGGAGGGATTCTCAGCCTTGCCCCCATCTGAGCTCTTAAATCCCGGTTAAGGCTCAACCACCACAGTCTTTTTGGCACTCCAACATGGGGCTTGGAAATTATATTCTCTTTGGAAAGCATACTTTTTTTTGAAACAAAAAGACTGGAAGCAGAGATGTCAGTTTTGAAGCATCTGATGTTCCAAGCTTTTGCATGGGTGTTTGTCTGGAGCTTGTGGACCCATATCTGCAAATTAATAACTTACCATCTGGTGTGGTTAATGGTAGAGATGCTGCTCAACTGGATAAAAGCTTTACCAATGCAGTTGGGCATGGACCTCCTGTATTGCCACTGCCTGCAACACCATCCTGGCCTAGAGAGACATGTTCTGTGGAGACAGAGCACCCCAGGGAGGATTGAATCAGACAATGGAACCCAATTCAAGACCCATCTCATAAGGAGTGGGCAAAGGACCTTGGGATTTGAGTGGATTTACCACATCCCATACAATGCACCATCTGCGGGGAAGATGGAGCGCTACAAGGCTTGCTAAAGACCACCCTAAAAGCCATGGGGGGTGGAACCTTTAGGACCTGGGAAAACACCTAGCTCAACCACTTGTTGTGAACAGCAGAGGAGCTGTGAACCCAGCTGGTCCTGCCCAGTCCCACCTGCTGCCAACAGTGGATGGAGATGGAGTTCCTGTGATTGCTGTGAAAACCCTGCTGGGGAAGTCGGTGTGGTTTCCCCTGCTGCTGGTGGGGCAACCAACCCCAGGGGTGGTCTCTGCTGAGAGGCCTGGTCACACCTCCTGGGTGATGTTAGAAACTGGGGACATTCAGTGTATCCCACAGCAGAACGTGACTCTGGCTGAGAGGGGATGGACTCAGAGGGGGCAGTGCACACCAATGTAATAGAGTCACTGTAGAATAGTTATAAGTTGTTGTAAGTTTTTTTCTCTCCTAGTTTAATACCAGCCTAACATCCTGCACTCAACATGACACACTGCACACCAATCAAGAGAGCTCCTGCATCATCTCACCTGACCTGTTCCTGATGCCCCACAGCAAGAGACTGTTCCTGATGTCTCTACAGCAATGGACTGTTCCAATGTTTCTCTTCCTTTCAATATACACTCATTCCCTGATTCTTCTCCACATTCCCTCCCATTCGAGCACCACCTACATGACCGGCACCAGAGAGGGGAGAGACTGCCCTGAGAGAGAGAAAGAGACGGGATAACGAGGGACTGTATCGAGGATTTGAATACCATAGTCACAATTGGATGAAGGCTGTGACAGGAGAGTGAAAGTGGAACAGAGGGGTGCATTGTGATGGGCTACGCTCATCCTGGAAGCAGGGGTGTGTGAAGGGCACATTCTGCCGATACTAGATCTTGTCCAAGCATGTGGACAGGTTTCTCCCTCCTTCAGGAGGAAGACAAAGCAGGCATTAGCCAGGCCAGCACGCACTCAGCGCATGGCAGTGTGTGTGCCTTACCAAGTATGGCATAATTCCAGCTTCACGCTTTCTATAGGCTGAAGCCAGTTGTCTCTGAGAGTGCCCTTGGTCACACCCAGCCTCGAGGAATCTATAAGTATCACCCCTGTTGGTAACAAGTTGCCC
>JAAWVA010000030.1:29134899-29164134 GCA_015227895.2 Colaptes auratus
CAATGTGCACTTGCAGCCCGGAAAGCCAACAGATCCTGGGCTGCATCAGGAGAAAGTGTGGCCAGCAGGTCAAGGGAGGGGATTCTCCCCCTCTCCTCAGCTCTGGTGAGACCCACCTGGAGTATGCCTCCAGTTTCGGGAGCCCCTATTCCAAGAGGGATCTGGAGGTGGCTGGAGCGTGTCCAGAGAAGGGCCACGAGGATGAGCAGAGGGTGGAGCACATCCCCTGTGAGGACAGACTGAAGGATTTGGGCTGTTCAGTCTGGAGAAGAGAAGCTCTGAGGTGACCTCATTGTGGCCGTCCAGTATCTGAAGGGGGGCCTACAAGAAGGCTGGGGAGGGACTTCAGCTATCAGAGGAGTGAGGATAGGACTAGGGGAATGGGATGAAGCTGGAGGGTGGAGATTCAGGCTAGATGTGAGGAGGAAGTTCTCACCGTGAGGGGGGTGAAGCCCTGGAATGGGTTGTCCAGGGAGGTGGTTGAGGCCCCGTCCCTTGCGGTGTTTAAGACCAGGCTGGACGAGGCTCTGTCCAGCCTGATCTAGGGTAGAGTGTCCCTGCCCATGGCAGGGGGGTTGGAACTAGATGATCCTTGTGGTCCCTTCCAACCCTAACTGAAACTATGAAACTATGAAAAAAAAACCTCCCTCTATGTGCTGGACAAACTTCTCTGAATCACTCCAGCTGGTGTGGGCTTGCAGTGGGGGTTAAGTGTGGTGCAGCACTGACAGCTCCTGAAGGAGCTCTTGTCCCTGCTGCTGAAGGTCTAGTTTTTGAGTGGTGGTTTGCTGGGTTGTTTTCTGCACAGGAGAAGTGCTGGGGAGAGATGAAGGATGCTCAAAGCAGTGCAGCTTCTGGGATAGAATTCCTCTCAGTTGATGAGATGGCATTTAAAAGCATGTGAAAGTCAACTCTGTGTGCTATTTTAGTTTCTTTCTGGTTTCAAATCTTAATAATTAATCTCTTTGAATTCAGCCTGGATATTAGCAGGAATTTTCTGGAGGGGTTGTCAAACATTGGAATAGTCTGCCCAGGGCAATAGTGGAGTCACCACTCCTGGAGGTATTTAAGTGGCAGCTGGACCTGGTACTTAGAGACATAGTTGAGTGGTTACCTCAGTACTGAGTTGAAGGCTGGACTGGACTATCTTGAAGGTCTGTTCCAACCAAAGATATTCTGGTTGTGGAGTCTCCTCCTATGGAGACATTCAAAACCCACCTGGATGTATTCCTGTGTGGACTACCCTGGGTGATCCTGCTCTGGCAGGGGGATCAGACTCAGTGATCTCTGGAGATCCTTTCCAACCTCTACTATTCTGTGGTTCTGTGAATTTAGGCATGTCAGTAGCCTCCTTTATGAGGAGGCATCCCCCAGGGATCAGTTCTGGGCCCCATCCTGTTCAATATCTATTGATGATCTGGATGAGGTCACTGAGTCCATCATCAGTAAGTTTGCAAATGACACCAAGCCGGGGGCAGGAGTTGATCTGTTAGAAGGAGGAAGGGCTCTCCAGAGGGACCTTGCCAGGCTGGGCAGATGGGCAGAGTCCAATAGGATGGGATTGAAAAAGTCCAAGTGCCAGGTGCTGCACTTTGGCCACACCAACTCCATGCAGTGCTACAGGCTGGGGTCAGAGTGGCTGAGAGCAGCCAGGCAGAGAGGGACCTGGGGGTAGTGGTTGACAGCAGGTGAATGTGAGCCAGCAGTGTGCCAAGTGGCCAAGAAGGCCAATGGCATCCTGGCCTGCATCAGGAAGAGTGTGGCCAGCAGGAGCAGGGAAGTCATGTGCCCTGTACTCAGCACTGGTTAGGCCACACCTTGAGTCCTGTGTCCAGTTCTGGGCCCCTCAACTTAAGAAGGACATTGAGAGACTTGAAGTGTCCAGAGAAGGGCAACAAGGCTGGGGAGGGTCTGGAGCACAGCCCTGTGAGGAGAGGCTGAGGGAGCTGGGGTTGTTTAGCCTGGAGAAGAGGAGGCTCAGGGGAGACCTCATTGCTCTCTACAACTCCCTGAAGGGAGGTTGTAGCCAGGTGGGGATTGGTCTCTTCTCCCAGGCAAGCAGCACCAGAACAAGAGGACACAGTCTCAAGCTGTACCAAGGGAGGTTTAGGCTGGAGGTGAGGAGAAAGTTCTTCCCAGCAGAGGAATGGACACTGGAATGTGCTGCCAGGGAGGGGTGGGAGTCCCCATCCTTGGAGGTGTTCAAGTGGGGACTGGATGTGCCACTTGGAGCCATGGTTTAGTTAGTCATGAGGTGTTGGGTGACAGGTTGGACTTGATGATCTCTGAGGTCTTTCCCAACCTTGTTGATTCTTTGATTCTGTGAACCCCAGGATCCCATTGGCCTACTTGGGCACCAGGGCACATTGCTGTCCCATGCAGAATTGTTCCCACCAGGACTCTCAGGTCTCCTCTGCAGCAGATCACCTCCCAGCCTATACAGCTGCAGTTTATTCTTCCTTCCCAGATGCAGAACTGAGCAGGATCATTGGACAAGATGATGTGCAAGGATCTCTTCCACAAGTGTACCAGGACAGATACAGCAGGTCCTCTGAGGAAGGCTTCTCCACTCAAGCCTTGGTAGGATGGATCTGATGAAACTTTGATCTGCTCAGGCTCTGGCCACAAGGAGGGAGGCTGAGTGTGCAATCCTGTGCTCAGTTGTGTCTCAGGAACTCACCATTCAGTAGAAAGCCAAGGACTGGGAAGGGGGAGGTGAGACCACTTCTGCCTCCTGAGAGGATTGGTCAACAGCAGGAAGACAGCTGGGAAAGGGACTGTGAGGTCAGGTGTGTCTGCAGGAGCTGCTAGGGCAGCCCTGGGCTCCTGGCTGGCAGATGGGCAGAGTGATCTGTCAGATGGCCTCTGCCAAAGGCCTGGGCTGACTGCAGGAAGGGGCTGATGGGTTGGTGCTGTGTCTCTGATGCCTGAGCACCTGATGGGACAGCAGCAGGCACAGGGCTTGGTGCTGTCCAGCCAAGAAACTGCAAGGCCAGTAGGAGGTAGGAGACAGCAGGAGAGAGGAACACTGCCAGATGGTGCAGCCTGGCAGGTGCTGCCTGGCCATGAGGAGCAAGAAACCTCTCTCAAAGGGTAGTGCTGTGGCCTGAGAAGTTCTGCAGAAGGAGTCTGGGATCAGCCCTTCTCTTTGTGTCCCCAGGAGCAGAGGGTGAGTTGTGGGCAGGTGTCAGTGAAGGCATGGGAAGGCCAAGGTGGGGAAATGAGAGGAGTGTCTGCAGCCTGCAGGGCAGGAGAAGCAGCTGTGAGACAGTGCAGGACAAAGCTGTGGGAGAGCTGGCAAAGGGCAATGGCAGTGGTGGGAGTGATGAAGAGAAGCCAAGGCTGTGCCCTCTTGGCCCTGGCATTCTCTGTCCCTCACTGCCTCAGTGCCTCTGTTCAAAGCCCCAGGAAGGCGGGGACTGTCAGGCCCTTGTCCTCCACTCAGCATCACGAACCCTACAGGGATGCTAAAGGAAGGCTGGAGAGGGACTTTTCATGAGGGTGTCTGGTGACAGGGCAGGAGGAAAGGTTTGAAGGGGGGAAAGGAGGTTTAGACTGGGCCTTAGGAAGAAGTTCTTCTGTATGAGGGTTGTGGGACTCTGGAATAGGCTGCCCAGGTAGGATGCCCTCTCCTGAGGGTCTTGAAGGTCAGCTGGATGAGACTTTGAGCAGCTGAGTCCTATAGGAGAGGCATCCTTGCCTATGGCAGGGAGGTGGAGCAGATGAGCTCTGAGGTCCCTTCCAACCTAGGCCCTGCTATGCTGCTACGAAACCCACCCCCCACCCCCACAGCTCCTGAAGAGCCCTTGACCCACACATGAGGGACAGGAGCTGCCTGCCCAGGGGCTGTGCTCAGGCCTTGGCCTTTGTGCAGCAGAACCCAGAGCAGAGTTTGCTCTCCTGCACTTTGCCTTGCCTGCTGCAATCACAGCCTCTCCTGAGCTGCTCTAACGAGTCCCTGGGGAGGCTTTGGCAGTAACAAGCCTCAGTGGGGCCAATCAATGCTTCAAGGGACTTTGTGTTTTGCTTCTTGCTTCTTGCACAGTTTCTTCACTCTTCTCTCAGTACCTGAGGTTCATGGAATGATCCCCAAGTGCCCTGAGGAGCTCTTTGTGTCTTGTTGTCTTGTTTCACTTCCAGATTTCAAAGTGCACCTCACAAAGCTCAGGTTTGAGGGTAAACTTTGATTCTTTCTCAGATGAGGGCAGAGGTGACAGCAGCATCCACCAAGCCAGAATGATGCAGGCTGTCTGCTCAGGAGGTCTGGACTGGGAGGAGAAGCTGTCCTTTGAGGGCTGACACTGATGTGGACAATTGCTCCGCCACCTCCCATCCTCCCCCTTGCTGTCCCTGCCCACCTGGGCCTTCCATCCCTGCTCCTGCATCAGACTTCTCCACTGCTCTCTGCAGCTGGAGCTGACAGCTCCATGGCACCAGCTGCCCCCTGCTCTCCTTACACAGCTGCCTGCACACAGCCACAGAAGAATTGTTGCTCTTTGGAAGCAAAACAAACCAAGGCTGAGAAATTTGCCTCTGCAATCCAAAGCCTCTGGAACCATCTGCTCAGCACACAATGTTGCACACAGTGTCCTTACTTTTCAGTCACTTGGTCCCCAAGAATTCGCCAAGAGCACAGGGTGATAAGGAGAGCAAGATGAAGTACATGAGAATTAGGAGGAGGAGGATGAAAATAATTATGAGGAGGACAAAGGGATGATGTGGCAGAGAGAGGCTGGTCTCTTCTCCCAGGCAGCAGCACCAGAACAAGAGGACACAGGCTCAAGCTGCACCAGGGCAGGTTTAGACTGGATGTTAGGAAGAAGTTCCATACAGAGAGAGTGATTGCCCATTGGAATGGGCTGCCCGTGGAGGTGGTGGAGTCACCATCATTGGAGGTGTTCAGGAGGAGACTTGATGGGGTGCTTGGTGCCATGATCTAGTTGTTTAGGTGGTTGGATTGGGTGATAGTTGGATGCAATGATCTTGATGGTGTCTTCCAACCTGGTGTATTGTATTGTATTGGATTGTATTGTATTGTATTGTATGTATTGATTCAAAGAAGTGGAGGATGATATGGAATAGGAGAAGAATGATGAGAAAAAGGAGGAAGATGAAGAGGAGAAAGAGGGCAAACCCATATCAGCCCCTCTGTGCTACCTAGGCAGCCACATCAGTGCCCTGAGTGGGGGAAAATATTCCCACTGCCCCCGGCCCAGTGCCCAGCCCTCAGGCAGTGGTGACTACGGCAACAGCTTCACCCTCAGCTCCAACCTAATCCGGCACTGCTGCATCCACAGCTGGAAGCAGCTGCACCTCTGGGCTGGCTGAGGCAAGAGCTAAACCCAGATGGTTATCCTCAGCCAGCACCGCTGCACCCACACCGGTGCCAGCCCATCAGCTGCACAGGCTGCAGCAAGGGCTTCATGCTCAGCTTTTCCCTCACCTGGCATAGTTACCCCCACGCCGGTGACCAGCCTGCCCCAGGGGACACAGCAATACACCGACCCCGGGACTGCCAGGCCAAATGTGAGCCCCTGGGGGCCTTTTCCAGCAGATTGATTTTTTAAACCATCTTTCCTCAGAAACAAATGTGCCCCACTTCTCAGGACCAGTGCTGAGGAGAGTAATGACAGTGCTGAGTCAGCACAGCCAGTGCCACACCTGCAGCTGGGCTGGGATGTGGCTGTTTGTTCCTTAACACTATGGGTTCCTAGAGGGAAAAGAAAAACCTCATCCCAAGGATAATGCCTAATTAGAATGGAAACCCCAACCCTAATAAAGTATTGTTTTTGGTTGCTTTTTCTTTGACATTTCTGTCCCAAAAGGCCACTTTTGGGGACATTTCTTCCCCAGGGCCAGGGGTGAAGCCATCTGCCCACTGCAGGGAGGTGTCCTTGAGGGGTCCAGGGAGGGTCTTGAATGTGAAGTGAGGAAAATCAAACTCAGAGCCTCCCATAGCCATGCAGCAGTATCCTTCCCTAACCTGCATGGACATGGAATGATGGCTCCAAAATGTACCTGTGCTGGAAAGGTTAACCATGGTCCTCATTTAGGACTCAGTCACACACAGGCATGAGAGGGATAAAATCTTATTTGAGAAAGTCCTTCCATGCCTTGGTTTCCTGCCACCTCCTGTCCTTTTAGCAACATTGCAGTCCCCATGTCTTCTGTCATGTGTCTTTCCTGTTGGTCCTCTGCCAATCCCACAGAACTGTCCATTCTCTTGTTCGTGAGGCCCAGGGCTGTGAGAACCCAGCCTGCTTTCCAGACTCAGCCTTATTCTTCTCTCTGTCTAGAGCTGCCATCTGCTGCTCTATCCCTGTTTGCTCTCCCAAGCTCCAGGATTACTTGATTGATGTCAGAAAGCTACGCTCTGAACTAGTGGGAGAGTTTCTAACAGTTAGTGAGAAAGTTAAGAAGTCTCCTTCCCTCAGCTGTCCTGCTGAGTGTTCTGGGAAGGGCTCAGCTGAGGGCCAGTTCTGAGAGGCAGAGGTTGGGTTGTAGCTGAGTTGAGGCCTGAGGTTAACACCCAAGGGTCAATGCCAAGGGTAAAGGCTGGAGCCAGGATGAGCAATGGGGGCAGAGTCAGGGTCAGGAGTGGGTTTCGGAGGGGCTGACTGTAAGGGGTGAGGCGAGGGCTTGGCTCAGCTCCACTGCATTGGAGCAGGGTGTGGTGAAGGCACATCTGCCCAGATACTAGATCTTGTCCCAGCATGTGACAGGTGTCCCTCCTTCAGGGGGAAGACAAAGCCAAGGCATTAGCCAGGCCAGCACGCACTCAGCGCATGCAGTGCGTGTGCAATTACCAAGTATGGCATAATCCTAGCTTCACGCTTTGTATAGGCTGAAGCCAGCTGTCTATGAGAGTGCCCATTGGTCAAACCCAGCCTCGAGGAATCTATAAGTATTACCCCTGTTGGTAAACAAGTTGCCCCTTCTTTCACTTTGTCTCTGTGCTTGCTCGAGAGAGAAGCTCTCGAGCCACAGCCTCTGCCTTGAGCTGTTGTTGTTAGCTTCTCTCATCCATGCACGCATACTGAAGTCTCTGCATTGTGAGAAGCACTCTGATTGTGAGGATCACCCCAGAGGGAGGACCTTCGCTGAGCCCGAGAAGCCAGCGTCGCCACAGCCAGTCGTACCGACCGGGAGAGCCCACCGTGCTACCGGAGGACTGGACCAGCCCCCGAGGGTAAGATCTGCCCAGTTTCGGGAGAAGGGACTTGATTGAGACTGAGTCTGCATATGCCTAGCCCCGCCATAGCGGGAGAGGAGCCGCCACGTGTGCCGCTCTGAGCCCTGTAACTGCAGGGAAGACTAAAGCACTGTTCGTGCCTATACTGCACTGAACCCGGGACCATTCTGAGAGTCCTGCTGTTCCTTTAAGCCCAGTAACAGAGAAGCTGCAGCTCCTACACCTAATTGAGGCCCGCCCATGGCAAGCTCCCTTAAGGGATATTGCAACACCTTCTCCCTTCTAGTCTTGCTTCTAGTCATGGCTCGGCAGATATTTGCTTCATTCTGGGCCAGGCAAGTCTCAGGGGTATCTCAGGGGCCCCTCTGGAGGAGCTGTTGGTGGGGTTCCTGTCCCTGGGGTCCCGCATATGGAGGAGGAGAAACATCACCATACTCAATTTCCTCCTTTTTCTTTTTGTCAATGTCCTTTTTCTCCTCTTTTATGGTAAATACCTTAAATAGCTGTTGGTCAGTTAACCATAAATATGCAGATTCACTTTCCTCTTTATTAAAAGGCATCTTGTCATTAACATAAATATTCAAAGCTTGACATACCTAATCTTCAAAGTGCCAAATACTGGCCAATAAGTCCCTGCCTAATCTCTTTTCCTCCCCAAACCTCTATACAATAGTGTATCATCTTTTCTTTAGATTTCAGTGCAGCCACATTCTCTCCCCGAGGCTGTTTACATCAGCCCCGAGACTCGTCGCCCTGGGGCTGATCCCATAGCTTTTGTTTGCTGTCGTTGTCCATTGTGCTGCAACCGTCACCCCGCCCTGCCGTGCGAGCCAACTCCCAGGGCGGACCCTAAGGGCCAAACCCGACCAGGACCTATCCTTATTGTCTGGAGGGAACCGACCGAGTCCTGAAGGGAACCTGCTTCCGAGCTAAGCCCAGGTTCCAGCATTCCCTCTCCACTGCTGTGGAGAGAGGAGACAGTAACCCCTCTTGACCCCCACCTTGCTACAAACAACAGCTACAGAGTTTCTCCCACGTGCTTTCCATCCACTAGCACTCAGTTCAAAGTATCTGTGTCTAGCAGAGGAATCGCTGACGCATAGAGATTATAATATTGCTGTATAGAGCCAGAAGCCGCCCGCGTCCCGCCGAGTCGCCATCTAGTGGCCAAGTGGCAGAACTGCACACCTTCGTTATCAAAGAATTCTGTAAATAGTTTAATCAAGCTCTAATAACTAAGCCACTTATGGAATGTATTTCACAAACGTGCACTAGAACATGTATATAGGTTAGTGATTCATATTAATAATTTTATAATTAATAAAAACAATATTTTCATAATCATATTTCATATTAATAATTTAATAACCTATTCACAACAGCTAGTTCTGGCCAAGCCTCAGCCTGCTTGTGGCCTGGCAGCTCAGCAGCCACAAGAAACCTCTGCAGAGCCTTCCAGGGCAGGTCCCTGCTGCTGGCCTCTCAGCTTCTCCAGCAGCCACAGCCAAGCCCTGTCCCTGCTGCTGTCCCCTCAGGCCCTCAGAAAGCAGGGAGGTGAAAACCCAGCTCCAAGGCTCTTCCTGCAGGGGCCACCAGGTGCTTAGGGACAGGGAGTCACACAAGTCCCTTGCCACAACATGCCTTCTGCTGGCCTGCTGGGGACTCTGGCAGCTGGGAGGCCAAAAGCACAGAGGCCAGCCAGGAGTCAGAGGCTGGCCTCTCAGCTGCAGCTGCAAGAAATGACCTCCCAGTCCCTTTCCTGCCCTCTTCCTGCTGCTGCCTCTCAGCTGCTGAGCCAGCAGTGACCTCCCAGCCCCGCCCAGCCTTGTGGCTGCAGCTGTGCAGGAGATCCTGAGGCACAGCTGAGCTGCCCATGGCATTGCAACCATCTGCTCCTGGTGTCCATCAGCTGCTCAGCTACAGGCCACCTCCTCTCTTCTTCCAGGGCCATGAGGCTGCTGTGGGAGTTCCCAGCCCCTGCCCTGTGCCAGGGGCCAAGCAGAGTCACTCAACAGTAGGAGGGGATAGAAAGAGGAGGCATCACAGCACAGGAAGGAGGGTTTGAGCTGAAGTGTCCCGGGCAGGGCTGAGGGCTCAGAGATACCTTTGAGGGCTGGGGTTCAGGCCAGGGCTGAGGAGAGGCTTTGGTGTCCTGATGAGCCCAGTCTGAATGGGAGGACTTAAATCACAGAATCACAGAATATGAGGGGTTGGAAGGGACCTCAGAGATCATCCAGTCCAAACCCACTGCCAGAGCAGGATCACCCAGGGCAGGTCACACAGGAACACATCCAGGCAGCTTTGAAAGTCTCCAGAGAAGGAGACTCCATACCTCTCTGGCAGCCTGTTCCAGGGCTCCAGCACCCTCACTGCACAGGAGAGTCTTTCATGCTCAGGTGGAACCTCCTGTGTTCTGTCTTGCATCATTGCTCCTTGTCTGGCACTGGGCACCATTGCCAAAAGCCTGGCACCTTCCTGTGACACCCCCCTCTGATATTGATAGCCATTGATCAGATCCCCTCTCAGGCTTCTCCTCTCCAGACTAAACAGCCCCAGGGCTCTCAGTCTGTCACAGAATCACAGAAATATTCAGGTTGGAGAAGACCCTCAGGAGCACCAATTCCAACCATTAACCATGGTCACCACTAAACAATATCCCCAAGCACCACATCCAAAGCACTTGAAACACCTCCAGGCTTGGTGACCTCCACCACCTCCCTGGGCAGCACATTCCACTCCCTGAACACTCTTCCTGGGAATTCTTTTTCTACTGTCCAGCCTAAACCTACTGTTATGAATATGCCCTCAGAAATGAGTGGCAGAGGTATCAATGAAAAATATATGTAGGTTATTTCTATTCTATATATACAAACTCTGCAATGGGGTATGTACAGTCCC
Organism: Colaptes auratus; assembly: GCA_015227895.2. Taxonomy (NCBI): domain Eukaryota; kingdom Metazoa; phylum Chordata; class Aves; order Piciformes; family Picidae; genus Colaptes; species Colaptes auratus. The sequence goes on from JAAWVA010000030.1 coordinate 29,144,990, forward strand.
CTTCACAGGTATCGATATTCGGTTAGTGGAACTATCTTTAGAATGTTTAGGCATAGGCACTTAAACCAATGATTCACAGAACTGAGAAGCGAAACTGATTTGGAAGGCAGTGGGGGAGGGGGCTGGTCAGTGACGGCGATCCTCCACCCGGAGCGATTTGCACGCTACCCCAACTGAAACTCTATGAGAGAGGCTTGGCTTACTCACAAGCTGAGAACTTCGTGAAGTCTTCCCTTGAGAATGTTTATAGTCCGCAGAACATGGCACAGATATGCCGTAACAAGGACACAGGAAATGGCGCCGACCGCGTGGCTGCACCGCCTGGCTGCTGCTGCTCCCGGGATACAGAGGTTGCCCCCGGGGGTGGTGGGGCACTGTGGCAGTTCAGCAGAGCTGGTTCACACGGGTTACCAGGTTTTGTCCTGCGGCAATGGATCATGCAGCAGTTGATCCCACGAGGTACTGCCCACAGCACTGCACGCAGTTGGGTGGTGGTGGCAAGTACCACGAAGCCTTTTGGAGCACTGGCTTTAGTCCCGAGTAAGGTGAACCACACCAGCACTGGTGCGCACACAGATACAGGCTCGAGCACAAATGTGTGAGAGGGTTCATCACCAAACAACCCCTATTTATCATTTGCCCCAGTGAATACTGGTCCAATGAGCATCTGTTGCTAACACCAAGGTTAACCAATGAACTGGCAGCTACCAAATATGGTGTAAGCTTATGCCATGAACAGGGAAACAAACATATAGCCTGGCCCTTGCTACCACAGGGGTGAGACCACGCCCAGGCAGGCAGTTTACCTGGACTCAGTGGCGCCAGGATCCCCCCTGCCGCCTTCAGAAAGGAGGGGGGGGGGGAACAAAGGAGGGTTAACGCACAGAAGAGTACGTCCTAGAAATATTTGGGGCACAATCCTGGCCATAAGCATCATCCACTACAACTGGTGATAGCAGGACTGAGGCAATGGATGAGGTGTGGGTGGGAAGGTGAGTGGTGGATCAAGCCCAAAAGTCGCTAGGGCAGAGTCCTCCTTTCAGCCACTTCCCGGTGGCATCCCTCAGGGCAAGCCCTTGGGCCAGCACTGTGCAATCTCTTCATCAGCTCCCTGCACCTTCTGACTCAGAGCCACTGCAGCCTCTCTGGAGATGAGGCCAAACTGGGCACAGGCCTTAAGTGACCTCTTCTCTCATGACCCTGCCCTGAGCAGGGTCATTGGACAAGATGATGTGCAGGGACCTCTTCCACAGATCACCAGGACAGAGCCAGCAGCTCCTCTGAGGAAGGTTCTCCACTCAGAGCCTTGGTAGGAAATATGCCAAATGGATTGGATGAAATTTTGATCGGCTCTGGCCACATGGAGGGGGATGGTTGGGTGTGGGATCAGGCGGTCAGTTGTGTCTCAGGAGCTCATCTCAGTAGGAAACCAATGAATGTGAGGGGGCTGTGAGGTCACTTATGCCTGGAGAGGAGATTGGCCAACAGCAGGAACACAGCTGGAAAGGGACTGTGAGGTTTGTTCTGTCTGTGATGAAGAGGTTTATAATTTATGAATATGAATATGAATTATATTAATAGTGATTTTATTAATTATTAAATTATTAATAACCAATGAATCACTATTTTTATCGATAATCTAGTGAGCAATGTGAAATACATCCATCAGTGGTTTAGTATTTATAATTAGGACTCAATCAGGATATTACTCTAACACAGGCTGCGATTCCACTGCTTGTCCACCAGGTGGCGACTCGACAGGACTCAGGCGACTGCTAACTATACGCAGAGATATTACACTGTGCATCAGAGGATTGGACTGGAAAGATTATCCTGCTAGACTCGAGTGCTTTGAACTGACTGTTAGTGAGTGGAAAGCAGGTGAAAGGTACTCTGTGTCCTTTGTTTGTAGCAAGGTTAGGTTCTGGCAGACTGCTGACTCCTGGCTGGTCCAGACAGTGACAGTGGGTGGAACCTTCTCCCTTCCATGGCAGCAGAGAGGGAATGGACCTTAGCCTAGCTGTTAAGCAGGTTCCCTTCACAGGACTCGGGTGGCTCCCTCTGGATGGCAGGAGTGGTCCTGCAGGTCAACATGGCAGGGATCAGCCCCACAGAGTCAGCCTGCACGGCAGGGAGGGCTACAGTTCCCAGCAGACAGGCTTGGAGGTTTCCAATCTGGCGTGATGGCAGATGGGCCTGGACCTGGCAGAGGTCAGCCTGGTGGCAACAGACTTTGGGGCTGGAATGGATGGCCCCTGGGAAGAGGCACAGGTGCATGAAGCAGCAGCTTCCCCTTTGCTTGGCTCGAAGGAGCGGCAGGACCCTTATCAGAGCTGTCCTGGCTTTGAGCACGGGCATGAACTGTGCTCTGGATTCCCCTGGGGTTCACAGGGCACAGAGTGGCAGAAGTAACGACTCCTTTCCTGTGATGGCAGGTTACACAGGCATGAGGCTGACACTGCTCCTGCTCTCTGAGCTGCACACAGGGTGTGCCTCTTGTCAGTCAGCTGCTTCAGGCTGAGGCAGATGTTTGCACTGCCGGACTCGGCTAAGTCCCTTCCCCGGCAGCTGGGCAGATCTTACCTCGGGGGTCCAGTCCTCTTGAGGGCACATTGGGCTCTTCCAACTGGTGATGTTGGCAATGCAAATGCAGCTTCTCAGGCTCAGTGAAGGTCTCTCCTCAGGAGATACTCTCAGGGCTGAGGCTCAACAGGCTGCCTGGCTGCTGGCTTCTCCTCGTATGCAGAGGCCACTAGTTTTCTTGCATATATGAGAGAGACTTAATAGCAATGAGCTCAATGGCAGAGGCTATGGCATGAGCTCAGTCTCAAGCAAGGAGAGAGAACACAGTGAAAGAGGGCAACGTATTTACAAGCTGGGGCAATACTGATAGGTTCCTGGAGGCTGGATGTGGCCAATGGGCACTCTCGTAAACAACCGGCTGCAGCCTACGGGAGGTGTGAAGCTGGAATTATGCCATGCTGGGCATCAGCACCAGCATCCCATGCCATGGGGGTGTGCAGGGCTCTGTGCCACCTTGGCCTTTGTTCCCCTCATGAAATGAGGGGGAACTTGTCCATGTGCTGGGAGGGTTTCAATATCTGGGCATAATTCTGGGCATAATGTGCCTTCACCACATAAGGGCATGGAGTGAGGGGAGATCATTCTGGTTTCAGCTTTGATGGAGTTCATTTTCTTCACAGCAGCTCCTCTGGTGCTGTGGTTTGGATTTGTGACCAAGCCAGTGCTGAGAGCAGAATCTGTCCTGACTGCATGGATCAGTTGGGGAGACACCAGTGGCAACTCCGTGTACGATGTACTCCAATTGCCCACTCCTCTCTTCCTCCTCCTTGCAGTAAGGACACTCACCATGGCCCAAGCACAAGCTCCTTGGGACCAGGTGCTGCTGGGATCCACTGCAAGTGCTGAAACCCCACAGACCAAGGCAGGCTAAGCTCTCTCTTGTTTTCCCTGGAAATGAAAGGTACAGCAAAGCTGCCTGGGGCTGGGGCAGCTCTCCTCAGGTGGCTCAACTGCAATCCATGGCAGAAGAGCAAATGCAGACTGGATGCAGGGAGTCAGTGGATCTACTCACCAGGAACCAAATGAAAGGAGAATCTTCTACAACCCATTCTACCAACCCAGAACACAAGATTGTAACACAACAGCCCAACCAAATTCAGGGGGTGGGTAACTTCCCCAAGACCAAACCCATAACTGGGTTTTGTGTTTGGGGTTCCAGGGACAGTCCTAAAAACAATCCCCATGCACCCCACAGGACACTGTACACAGAGACCATGTACATGGATCCTGATATAGGCTGGGCAGGGACTGGCTTGAGAGCAGCCATGAAGAAAAGGCCTTGTGGGTGCTGGTGGATGGGAAGCTCAACAGGAGCCAACAGTGAGCACTTGCAGCCCAGAGAGACAACCAGAGCCTGGGCTGCAGCCTGTAGATCCATGTTGACCGATGAGTTAGTTTGCAATAGAACAATCAATGGGAACCCAAAAAGGGAGTGTAATGAAATGTTGAGATGGCCTTCATGTCTGTGTGAGGCCCTGGAGGGGATGAGATGTGCAACCAAACCATATGAGAAACGCTGGGAGTGAAAAAGAACCAAGTGCTGCATCCCTGAAGCAGATGGAAAGGCAAGTGGGAGAAGAGCCCCTGTTCAGATCCAGATGCAACAGTGAGCTGAGTGGGGATATGCTGTGGGAAAGGGGAGTTGTAACATTCACCTCTGCCTGAAGAAGGAGTCAAAGGCTCTGCAGGCCTGGGCCCCTTGGCTCCCCTTGCAGCCCTGGTCCTGCTCTCACTGCTCTGTTAGTTTGTGTCTCAGCTCATGGTGCTGGAACAGCTGGGCCTGCACCACAATATTTGTCACAGTTCTGGAACAGCACCACAGCAATCAGTTCAGTTTCTGTCTGTGTGATGTCTCTGTAATCATTGGCTGTGATTGGAAATTCTCTGTGCCAATCACTGCTCACCAGGATGTCTCTTTGCTCACATGTTGTATGGTTAGCTACAACCTACACCCATGGAAAGAATTTCACTGCAACCCAACAGCTCCTCCAGCACCCTGATTTCATCGGCCTGCTGCAACAACCAGGACAAGCAGGACAAAAGTCTCTGCCCATAGCCCACCCTGACAATGAAGCAATCCATTGAGTGCTAGAAGTAACCAAGAGGAGTGGAGAACACTGCTGGTGGGAAGTGCTGTTTGGATGGTGTCCAGCAGCAGCTGGGACACTGCCCCGGTGGCACAGCCACTCTGATTTTCCTGCCTGCTCTGCTCTCTGCTTGCTGTTCCACATGGTTTGCAGTTAGAGTTAGGAGGATGGCCAAGCAAGTCACACTGCTGCAGACATTTCCCATCATCAGTGTTTCCTGTGTGCTTTGTGTCACTGAGTGGCATTGAAGAAGACTTTGGAGGCTAAGGAACCACCAAAAGTCCTTCCCATTCTGATTGGATGATGACATTCTCTGTTGAGAGGCACAGAGACAGGAGGCAACCACACAGCCACTCTCTGGCTGAGAGAAATGCACTCAAGTCACAGAGCAGATTGTGGTGGCACAGTGTCCCTGTCACTGCTATCCTCCTCAAGACCTGATGGGATTAACCCTCCCCCCTTGCTTACGCCATGAACTAGCCCAGGGTAAGGCAGGTATGGATCAGGACAGAGAGAAATAGAGCCCTGAGAGGTGTCCTAGGTGTGCTGGCCCTCACATCCCAGCGTTGCACTGCTCTTCCTATGGCTTGGGGGTTTGTCAGCTCCTGCCAGCTCAGTGCATCTGTGCTTGGATCACAGCCAACAGGAGGTGATAGAAAGTCTGAAAGTCAAAACTTCAGGGTCTGTGCAAGTGGCAAAAGATCCCAGGATGAGTCAGCATCCAAGGTTCTCCAGATCAGAGAAACTCCTCATGAAAGTCAATGATCTCCACCTCTAAAAACAGTGACCCCAAGCCAGAGCCTTGGAGCTCTCCTGGATCACAGCAGCTGTGTCCAGCATCTCCCCCACTCAGACATCTCTCAGGCACAACCTGCACCAAGGGCCAGCACCAAGTCAGACTTCTCCAGGATCAGTTCTTGTGCCCTAAGAAATGCTAAAGCTTTGTGAGTGTTTGCCCTGAGCTCCAGGAGAAGGAAACTGAACTCCAGGGCACACCTCTGCCAGCCTCCTCTCCACCTCTCTGTGTCTTTGCACAGACATCTTTGCTGTCACCAGGGTCAAGGTTTCTATCTTGCACTGAACCCAGCCAGCTCTGTCCCTGTGTCTGTGTGCTTGGTGCTTCTCTCCAGGCACAGCCATAGAAAGAGATTTGATTTCAGCATCCCTTGCAGTCAGTCAGGGTCAGCCTTGTCCTTATCCACTCTGTCCTTCAGAGGCTCTTGATTAGAACACATTCTGCTGAATCACCTTGTAAGCCCCAGGTGGGCAGTGACAGCAAGGGAGGTTGGGGAGGGCGAGGAGCAAAGTTGTCCACTCAATGTCAGCCCTGAAGGACAGATGTTCCTGCAAGTGCAGATGTCCTGCTGAGACAGCCTGGGTCAGTGTCACTTGGGAATTCTCATCTCTGAGCTAAACTGAAATGGAGTAATATTTTATCTTTGAGATACAAAATTGAGCTTTGTGAGGTGCACTTTGAAATCCTGAAGAAGATTGCAGAGACACAACATCTCCTCAGGGCACTTGGGACTCATTGCAGGAACCTCAGGTACTGAGAGAAGACTGAAGAAACTTCTTCAGAAGTCAGAAGGAAAACACAAAGTGCCTTGAAGCACTGATTGGCCCCACTGAGGGGCATTACCAACAAAGCCTCCCAAGGGCTGCTTAGAGCAGCTCAGTGGAGGCCATGATTGCAGCAGACAAAGGCAAAGTGCAGGAGAGCAAACTCTGGGTGGGTTTATGGAGCAGAAAGACCAAACCCTGAGCACAGTGTCTGGGCAGGCAGATCCTGTCCCTCATGTGTGGGTCAGGGCTCCTCAGGTACCGTGGGGTGTGGGGTTGTGCTGCTGGGAGAAGGACAAGGGGATGAGAGTCCCCAGCCTTCCTGGGGGTGTTTAAGGAAGCACTGAGGACCCCTGTGCCTTAGGAAGTCTCCTCACAGCCCTTGTGGTGGGATGATTGCCATAGCAAGAAGGCAAAGTCTTGGGTTCTCCTGAGACTTCCAGCCCTTGCCAGTGCCCATTGCCATCCCCACCACAGGTTGTCCTACACTGTCCCCCACCCTGGCTTTGGTTTCTGCAGCAGAAAGGCCAAGCCCTGACCACAGAGCCTGGGCAGTCAGATGCTGAGAGGCTCAAGCTAAAGTTTCACCTCCCTGGCCTTGGTGGGAGAGGCAACTGCCATAGACAGGAGAAAGACCTCAGCCTTGCAGGTGGTGCTACATTGCGCCCTGCCTGCAGCTCTTTCCCTTCATGCTCTTGACACCCATCTTGCTTTCCTAGCAGCTCTCACCATGACATTTCTGTACCCTCCCTGCTCTGTCTCTACTCTCCATGGCCATTTCTTGAAACACAGAGCCAGGCCTCTTGGACCACAAGGATCCCCTTTGAGTGACTTTTTTGTGTCCTCACCTCCTGTACACTCTCAGGGGCAAGCGAGGATCTGCCTGGCCTCAAACCAGGACACCTCCACTCTGAACCCTAAAATTGCACTCTGTGGAGGTTGTCTTCCTGTCCCACCACCACCAGAAGCTGCAGCATCCCCAGATTTCAAGCAGGACCACACTACATCTGTAGTGCCCTGAGCATGGACTTCAGCAGATTACAGAAGCCCCAGTCTCTCAGGCTCTCCACCCCAGTCCTTGTAGATATAATCTGAAGCCTCTCAGGCTCTTCAAAACTCCTCAGAGCAGAAGTCTCAAAGCCAGACACTAAGAATCCAGATGTAGGCACAGCAGTGCTGAGTGCAGGGGAGGAGAACTCCTGTGCCTGGGTGGCCACACTCCTACCACAGCTCAGCTGCATTTGGCTGCCTTCACTCTGCTCAGCCTCTGCTCCATCCCAGGCCATTGGGAATGGTCCTGCCTATGGCATTGCCACCTATCTCCTCCTGAGTCCATGAGCTGCTCAGCCACAGCTCATCTCCTGCTCCTTTTCCAAGGCCATGAGGCTGCTCTGGGAGTGCCCAGCCTCTGCCCTGTGCCAGGGGCCAAGCAGAGTCACTCAAGGTTAGGAGTGGATAGAAAAGAGGCATCACAGCACAGGAAGGAGGTTTGGGACCGAAGTGTCCAGGGGAAGGCTGAGGGCTCAGAGATGCCTTTGAGTTCTGGGGCTCAGCCTGAGGAGAGGCTTTGGTGTCCTGATGAGCCCAGTCTGAACTGGGAGGGCTTAAATCACAGAATCAGAGATATGAGGGTTAGAAGTGACCTCCAGAGATCCTCCAGTCCAACCCCACTGCTAGAGCAGGATCACCCAGGGCAGGTCACACAGGAACACATCCAGGTAGGTTTGAAATCCTTCAAAGGAGACTCCACTCCTCTCTGGCAGCCTGCTCCATGGCTTCAGCACCCTCACAGCACAGAAGAGTCTCCCCATGCTGAGGTGAAACCTCCTGAGTTCCAACTTGCACCCATTGCTCCTTGTCCTATCACTGGCACCACTGCCAGGGGCCTGTCACCTTCCTCTGCCCCCCCTGCTCTGATATTGATAGCCATTGATCAGATCCCCTCTCAGACTTCTCCTCTCCAGACTAAACAGCCCCAGGGCTCTCAGTCTGTCACAGAATCACAGAAACATTCAGGTTGGAGAAGACCCTCAGGAGCACCAATTCCAACCAATACCCTACTCTACAAGGGTCACCCCTAAACCATATCCCTATGCTCCACATCCAAACCACCTTCAAACACCTCCAGGGTTGGTGACTCCAACACCTCCCTGGGAAGCTCATTTCACTTCCTGACCACTCTTGCTGGGACAATTTATATCCTACTCTCCAGTCTAAACCTACCATCCTAGCTTGAGTCATGAGGTCTCTGCTCAGCCTCCTCTTCTCCAAACTAACCATCCCCAGCTCCTTCAGTTGCTCTTCAGCAGATTCTTCTCCAGGCCCTTCCCCAGCTCCTTGCCCTCCTCTGCCCTGGCTCCAGCACCTCCACATCTTTCTTGGATGGAGCTGCCCAAAACTGGACACAACACTCAAGCTGTGGCCTCCCCAGAGCTGAGTCCTCCATGCTGCTGCTGGACACATGTTGCAGTTTGGGCTGGATGCCCTCTGCTACATGAGGTGCTTCCTGTGTCCAGAGGCCAGCCCAGTGGGTGGACACAGGAAACTAGTATTTCTACCATAATTCTCTGCACCACACTATAAGATCCAGTGCGAGGTCTGGCACCTCCTCTCTCTTTCTCGCCATCACCTGGTAACTGGGGGAGATGTTGTCTCCCAGCCATGGGCCTGGCTAGGCCCAAGGCCACGGGGGGATGGGCAGTCTCAGGTCTGGCCAGCTGAGACTAGCCTAGCAGTGGGGAGGGGGGAAGAAGGAGCCGGGGGGTCTTGGATGTACCCCCAGGTGGGGATGGGATCTTCCTGGGTATGTTTTGGGATTTTCTTTTGTCACTGCTTCTGGCTCTCTGTAAACATTCACTGCTTTTTCATTGAAACTTTCCATCACTTCTGCAATCCTTTTGTCTGAGTTGTTGTTTTTGCCCGTTATGTGTTATGCAGAATGCACGTTTCTGCAACACTTCGATTATAAGCAAAACATTGTTGGTAAAACCTAAAGGAAAAGCCTACACCAAATGCTTGATCCATTTGATGTCCCTTCTGGAGGGAGTCAAAAGGACCCTTTGAATTCTGGCCTCAACCCACTACAGTTACACAGCTGACATAGTTGACATATATGTTTCTAATGCAGTGTTCCCACACTCTGATTGGTTACTTTTCTACTGCCATGAGCTTAAGCAAAGCACATACTAGGTTAATGCTAGCAAACAAGCTTCTGAACAGATCCAGCCCAAGGCTGCCTGGTCTTTCTTTTCAGTTCCTGATAAGCTGTACACCCCTGACTCAAGACAAAAACATAGCTGTCCCAAAGATATCCTAAACCAACCCTTCTCCTACACCACCACTGCTTATCAGATGGAGGCTTTGGTGAAAATATTTCCCACTGCTGTTCATGTTTGAAAACCTTGTTTCAGATGTGGGCAGCTGGGACATTAGAAGACAACTTGTCCACAAAAAGGCAGCAGCAATAATGGGTATGGGAGCCTGTTCCTCTCTGCCCCTGTGCACAACATAGTAAGAATGAAACCTCCCTAAAGATGGCTGCTTCGGGTTTAATACCCAAGACAACCTCCTCCCCCAAGAAGTAATTCAGGAAACAGGAAGCAGAGCACCATGGGAGCGTGCACACAGACACAAGTGCCTCCCCACGGCACCTCTCAGGCCTATGGGGTCACTTGCCAGCAAGAACCAGCAGCAGCACCAGAGTGGATGTCAGCACAGACATTTCACTCACTGTAATGGATGATAAGGTGCATAAAGGCACATGGACCTGTGGGACATGGGCTAAGGGCCTTGCTGTTAGAAAGGTCTAGCACTACCTTACAAGGATGTTTTGTGCTCCCAGGGGCCATAGATTCTGATTGCCAAGGACAAATCTCTGCCGTGCTGGCTGCTGTCCCCTCCAGTATCTATCCCTGTAGGGGACAGTTGAATCACACAGTTAGTGCCTTTTACTGCACAGGTCCTGGCAGCCTCCAGATCACAAGCATTTGTATGCCAGTGGGGGGTTCCTCATGTTCCCATCATACCCCACTGCCCCACAGGCCAGGCCATAGGGCCTCTCAGGTGAAGCAGAGATTAAACAAAATCTTAAAAATGACTGCCCACCGTGCCCTTGTGAGGCATTCTTTCCTCTACATGGCTTGGTAGTCCAATGATTTGTAGAAAAAAAAAGAAACTCTTCTCTGTCACTGGTCAGGCTTGGCTGTGGGTTTGATCCACACTTCAATAAGCCCTCTTTGTGCTTAGATCTCATATTTTTGGGAGGCTTTCAAATCTGGTGTCACTTCAGTGTTGCCAAAGCTTTTCCTCTTCCTCTACTCGTTCTCTCGCCTTACAGACTTTTCTAATAGTAACTCCTTTTAGCAACAAGATTAATTATCAGTCTGCTCAGCAGGACTCCTGGCTCGTTGAGCAGCTAGGTAACCACGGAGGCTGTATTCCACACATCCAACCTCAGTTCAGATTGATCACAGTCTGAGGAGACTGTGAGTCTTAAGCCATGGTGCAGGATCTTGTGTTGGACAGATTTCTCTATTTGCTCTATACTGCACCACAGAACACCCCTTCAGTAAACAAGCAGGTGTGCTATAGCAATAACAGTAAAGCAACATGCCCTCCTGGCATAAAATCCTGTTTGTTCCAGTTGCTTTAGCCCAAACACAAGGCAAATGATCTGCATCACCCAGTCAGCCCTTTTCTACAGAGGATGCAGTGCCCACATAATCAACTGTGAACAAGCACCACGTACCTCTGGCACTTTTTTTCCCTATGTTTTTCCCTGCCTTTTAATAGTACATAAAGAGGATGGAAAAATTTAGATGCTTTTCACAGCAAAAAGTTGAATTAAATGAACAAGTGTCAGAAAATTGCTTAGATTTCAATGAATGAAAACAGTTTTTAAGGGTAAACAATTCTTAATTTTGTTGTGTGTTACATCTTGATTGTTTTCTGAGAATGTTTTTCAATTCATTTTAATAAATAATTGAATAACCTACTAATTTTCTCATCATTAACTTTGAAACAACTAATGGATGCTGAGAAACTATGAAACTGAACCTGCCCATCACACTCTTAAACTATGCTTGAAAAATAGCAAAGGAGAATGTTGGGGGAGACACCACACAGCAGCTATGGAAAGCTGTCTATACCCTGAATCATTTACCATCTCTCAGAGTGGTATGAACCCTGTCACAGGAACTCATCTCTTGTCATTGCAGTCTGTGAGCAATCCTTTGGCAAAAAAGGCCCCAGTGTGGCTCTGCAATTTACAGACCCTTGATTGGGAAGGCCCCTGGGATCTTGTGACCTGGGGCCATGGCTATGCTTGTGTTTCCACAGGTGCCAGGGTCCAGCGGGCCCCTGCTTGTTTTGTTTGGCCTACTCCAGAGCATGATCAATGGAAACAAAGCCCTCAGCCCACATCAGCTAACTCCATGGGATAGCAAACATTTGGCAGAACTGCTGCATGCAGAAATCAAAACTGGAATTAAATGCCTGTCAAACTAAATTGTAGCACACAGTAAGGCGTTTTGAGCATCAGGACATGTGGGATGATAATCTGCTCTTTGCCCCATTAGAGCCTCAAGAATTAGATTTTTCAGGGACCTTACAAGCAGAAAGCTGTGTGTACCTGCAGCATAGAGCTGGAGCTGATGTAGTACTATGATCTTTAATCACACTCCCTTTGCCTTAAAGCCATGCAGGCTTAGCCTAACAGCTGAAGGAGATGGTCATGGAAGTTTGTAGAACAAAGCTGAACACATAGCAGCCAGGATAATCCTACTTCAAATTGCTACAGCAAAGCAGCAGCTCAGCTAAGGGAACTGGCATCTTGGGTTGCAAAACAAGACAAGGAAACACCAAAAGTGTTGCTTGAATTAGCCACTGATGTGGAGAGTGTCAGCTATGGCAGCCTGCAAATTCGAGCTGCTGTTGGTTCTTTGTTATCAGCTCCCGGTCAGGGCTGGACAGAATGTGATGGTCTGTGCTGTACACTGAAGTGATCATTCGAAACATAGACAGAAGAGTATTACAAACTGGGTTGTGAATATTGCTGCTTGGATCACTCCTGGTGTTGGCAGTGCCCTGTTCATTCTCATGTCTGCAAGGGCCCTGCAGAAGAGAATGAGCCCTGGGCAAAAAGGAGGAATTGTAGATGAAGCAGGTGGCCATGGGCAGCTTGAACCTTGAACTAAGCAGAGCTCTGCCCTTGAGTCAGGAATGCAAACAACTGCAGGAAAGAAGATCTGTGAATAGCAAAGGAAGAAACAGAGAGACCTCCCCAGGCTACCAAAAGGGGGAGAGAGGTGCCTGGACACCAAACCTAAACCAATCACTTAGTACAAAGGGCACATGGACACAGAAAGGAAAAGATCTAAGCCATGATGTGTATTAATCAAGTGGCCTCTGCTGCTGGCTGGTGCTTGAGCACATCTTGGGTCATCCTTTTCCTGGCTGCCAACACTGCACAACCTTAGCTGTGAGTTTTTCCAGTTCTCTGAGTCACTTCTTCCTGTGTTGTTTTGGAGAACTTGAGTTTCCCTTCCATCAGCTATCCAGGAGAAGTTCTCCTCACCTTTCACTGCCTGTTTTGGAATCTCTTGCTTTTGTCACCAGACATTGGTTTGGTCACCAGCTGTGTTCAGACTTTCCCCTTCACCTTCTGTGGCAGTTCAGGCTGGTGCCTTCTATTCCTGCCACATAAGCTACACCTCCTGTGTCCAGAGGCTCCAACCCAATAAGGTGGACATAGGAAACAGCTATTACATACCCATAATATCATGCACCCCATAAATCCATCTGCAAAGTCCTTCTCTTCCTCTTTTTTCCCTCTCTGCTCCCATGGAGATGCCCCCTATTGGGTAATGGTGGGGGAGTATCTCATGGCCAAGGGCTCTGGCAAGGCTGAGAGGCCCAACAGGACCAAGGCCTTTGTGCCTTTGGCTCTGGCAGTTGCCTCTGCCACCAAGGCCTCGGAGGAGAAACCTGGCTTTGAGGCTTTGAGGTTCTTCTATTGCAAGGGCAGTGGTCAGGGCTTGGCCTTTCTGCTTCACAGACCAAAGGCAAGTTTTTCTGCCCTGTACTTGCCTTTGTCTCCCTGCAATCCTGGCCTCTAACAAGCTGCTCTAAGGAGTCCCTGGGGAGCCTTTGGCAGTAACAAGCCTCAGTGAGGCCAATCAGTGCTTCAAGGGACTTTGGAGTATTCTTCTGCCTTGGAATTGTTGAGAGGCTTTTGGGCAGTACCTTGGCAGAAAATCTGCTGGCAGTACCTAAGGATGATGGAATCAGCCCAAATACTCCATGGGCTCATTAAATACTGCTGAAACTCTCATTTGCCAAGGTTTCTGCAGCTAATTGGAGAGGTTTTTATGCTCAAAGAACCTGGTAGAAATATTTTTAAAGGCACCTTTCATTCCTTTTCAGCAGGAGTTGTCTCTTTGCAAGCAAACCACAGCAAAACCTGACAAGGTCCTACCTGATCACTGCTCATCCTCACTCCCACTGCACCCAGCAGAGCCCTGAGCCACAGTGAGGGACAGGCTCTGCCTTGCCAGGGGCTGGAGGTCAGGGCTTGGCCCTTGGATCAATGAAACCCGTCCGGATTTCCTCAGCAGCAGAGCCACCTTGAGCTGCTTGTCCTGACCTCTCAGCACTGCCTCAGGTCTCTGCTCTCCCCACAGCCTGGAGATGCTTCAGTGCCTCCAGTGAAGCTTCCCTACTCCACTCTTCCTTCCTCTACACCATGCGCCTAACCTGCCCCCGGGACCCTTTCCCACTATGCTTCACTGGGACCCATTAAGAGAGAAGAAACTTCAGAGTTTGAATCTGACCTTGACTTCTGCAGAGGTTTCATCAGCTTCTTCTCAGTCCCTGAGGTTTCCAGGGGAACAAAAGCCAACAGAGGAGGTATTAAAACACCTTGGGCTGGTGTGCTGCTGCCCTATTGGGCCAGGCTCCTGGGCTGGAAGGAGCTGCTGGCAAGCAGGCAGCACTGCAGAGGAGACAGCTCTGGGCAGGAGCAGCTCCTCTGCACAGCACAGCAGGACTGAGGACACTGCCAGAGGATCTCAGGGAGATGAGGAAGGCAGAGAGAGCTTCAAGGTGGCCAGGACTGGGAGGGTGACTGAGAGCTCACTGGAGGAGAAGTCACTGCAAACCCTGACACAGTGAGGCTGTGGGGGCAGGACACTGCAGCTGGAGCTCCTGGAGGCATCTCCATCTCGGCTGCTGACACTCAGCTGAAGGCTCCTGGAGTGTGCACACAGAAGGAGGACCAAAGCCCTTCAGTTGCATCCTGTGAGCAGCAGTGAGCAGAGCTGGGGAAGGAGAAAGGCTCCCACCCCCAGCCCCTCTGCCTTTCTCTCTTCCCTTCACTGTCTCTGCAGCACTGCAGGCCTGCTCCCTGTTCCTCCACTCTCCGTGGGTGTGGTGGATTTAGGCAATGCCTTTAAAGTTTAGTTACAGATTTTGAGCAGAAAAAAAGAGAAACACAATAAATAGATCACTCTTGGGTGTGAAAAGGAAAAGAAAAGATTCTTCTAAACAAATTCATTGGATAAATCTCTGGAATCAGAGGAGCTGTACCATAACATTCTCTCTTTTCTTTCTGATCTCAGCTGTTTTGCTTTGCTGGGGAGAGATCACTGCTTTGGCTGCCCTTGGCTAAGTCTAACCCACTGCTTTTTTCTCTCTCCAATCCTCCTTTCTCTCTTGAACAGAGGGTAGGGGTTAGAGGCAGAGGAACAGCTTCCCTGGTCTCTGACCAGGAGGGTTTGTGTTCATTGCTAATTGTAATACCTGTCTAATATTGTCACTCCGTATGTTCTGTACATGTTCATTGCATTCCATTGTAGAGTGCAGCTCTTGCTTGTCAATACAGCTTCATTTGCTTCTAACTGAGCTGCTCTGGCAAAGCTAATGCTGGTGGAAATTTCAACGCACCACAATGGGACTCTTAATCCCTGGGACGGGCTGTTGGTCAATTTCTGTTCTGACACCAGAGGAATCTTCATGGCAATGCTGGGTCCATGCTGCATCTGAAGCTTTGATGAACTCTGCCATGGGTTGGTAGTGATGGGACTGAGCTGATCCATTCGTCATGTCGCAGAGGGACAGGGATTACAATGAAGCTGAGAGGTGTGCCCTAACATATCACTGTGTTTCCCTCCTTGGACAGATCTCCATGGCCAGAGGCAGCAGATGGCCACACAGCAGTCCATCACCCACTTCCTCCTCCTGCCATTCCCAGGCACAAGGCAGCTGCAGCTGCTGCACTTCTGCATCTTCTGGCCATCTAACTGGCTGCCCTGCTGGGCAATGGCCTCATCATCACCACCATAGCCTGGCACCACCACCTCCACACCCCCATGTACTTCTTCCTCCTCAATCTTGCCCTCCTTGACCTGGGTGCCATCTCCACCACTGTGCCAAAATCCATTTCCAATTCCCTGAGGGACACCAGGGACATCTCCTATGCAGGATGTGTTCTCCAGCTCTTCTTTTTTGTGTTCCTAATTGATGCAGAGTATTTTCTCCTCACCACCATGTCCTACGATCGCTACGTTGCCATCTGCAGACCCCTGCACTATGAGACCCGCTGGGCAGCAGAGTTTGTCTCCACCTAGCTGCAGCTGCTGGGGCTGTGGCTTTCTCTATGCTCTTCTGCACATAGCCATACATTTTCCCTGCCACTCTGCAGGGCAAATGCTGTGGAGCAGTTCTTCTGTGAGATCCCCCAGATCCTCAAGCTCTCCTGCTCCACATCCTACCTCAGGGAAATTTGGCTTATTGTGGCCAGTGTGCTTAGTATTTGTCTGTTTTGTGTTGATTGTGGTGGTCTATGTGCAGATCTTCAGGGCAGTGCTGAGGATCCCCCTCAGCAGGGACGCCACAAAGCCTTTGCCACCTGCCTCCCTCACCTGGCTGTGATCTCCCTGTTTATCACCACTGCCTTCTTTGCCTACCTGAAGCCCTCCTCCATCTCCACCCATCCCTGGACCTGGTGGTGTCAGTTCTGTACTCAGTGTTCCTCCAGCAGTGAACCCTCTCATCTACAGCCTGAGGAACCAGGAGCTCAAGGATGCCATGAGCCAACTGTTCCCTGGATGCTCTCACAAGCAATAAACTCTTTGTCTTCCTGCAGAGCAGTTCTGATGTCACTCAGTGCAGGCCCAGCTGGCTGCTGGAATTCTGGCTTCTGCTGGTGCTGTTCTCCTTTGGAGAGTGTGTTCCCACACAAATGTCTTTTTCAGATCATTTCTGGTTCAGTGTTGTCTGTCTGCTGGGAGCCAGAGGCTGCAGATGAGGAGCTGTGATCCCTGGGTGTTCAACACAATAAAGGACCCTGCAGGGAGTTGTTTCTCTGAGTTGCTTCCTCCAAGGCTTTTGTGGAGCTTCAGGGCAGTGCCTGTGTGCAGAGGTGAAGGGCAGAGTCCCAGCACAGCAGCAGTGCCGGGAGCCCCACAGCTTGGGCTGTCCTCAGCTGCTCTTTCTGCCCTTCCACCCTCTCCTGCTGAGCCTCTGTGGGGCAAGGCCTGAGTGCTCTGGCAGCTTGGGCACTGTGCTGCTGGGTGGCAGTGCTGGGACTGCAGGCAGTCCAGGGCTTCATCTGGGACAGAGCTGTGCTCCAGAGCAGAACTGCCATCAGAACAGGAGGTCTCCTCATGCCTTCATACTCCAAGTCCATCCCATTACAGACTGCACCTACTCAGATTCCAAAATGGATACCTTGACCCCCTTCCAGTGTAGATCAGTCCAAACTGGTTCCTCTAACCCCTCCCAGTAGAAATGTGGCCTCTTCCAGTAGAAAGTGGATCATACTCCTCTAGCACTGCAGGCCTGGGTCCTGACCCATTTCCAGTATAAGCTATGTTATTGTCCCACAATAGTACAAAGTTGATCCTTTTAACCGATCCCAGCACAAACTGGATCATCTTGGTCCCTTCCCAGTACTTTCTGCATCCCTTCACATGTTAACTCAGGTAATTTGATTCCAACCCAGTACGTCTGGGCTTCCTCACAGTACAACTGCATCTCCTGATCTCCTCCCAGTACAGACAGGGTCTCATCCCACAGCAAAGTTGAAGCCTGGCCCCCTCCCAGTTCCAGCTGCTCTCCAAGTGCAAACCAGAGATCAGGACTCCTTCCCAGTACAGACTGTGCCTGCTCCCAGGAAAATCTGCATCATCTGAATGTCTCCCAGGACCATTCTGGGACCCTTCCCAGTACAAACTGCATCCATTTACCCACTCCCAGACGACTGGGCCCATCCCAGTACAACCTGAGTCCCCTGGCCACATCCCAGTACAGGCTAGGATTTTCCAGTACATACTGAGTTCCTTTAAACCCTCCCCCACAGGCTGGGCCTTGTCACAGTCACAACTCCATACCCTAAGCACACCAGAGTCCAGTCCAGTCCCTTTTCAAACTGGCTTCCATTAACATCTCCAAGTACGCCAGGCCTTGCCCAGGAAAAACTGATTCCACTCATCCCATCCTGTGGTTTTCATATTTTTATCAGTGCTACAGACAGAGGGATGGAGACACCATCAGCAAGTGTGCAGATGGCACCAAGCTGAGTGGTGCTGTTGAATGCCAGAGGAACAGGATGGCATCCAGAGGCATCTGGACAAGGGGAGAGGTGGTGCCCAGGGACCCTCATGAGGTTCAACAAGAGGCAAGAGCAGGGTCCTGCAGTGGGCTGGAACAATCCTCACTAGCATACAGGCTGGAGGAGGAGGTGATAGATAGCAGCCCTGAGGAAAAGGACTTGGGTGCTGGTGGGGGAGAAGCTGTCCAGGAGCAGGCAGGTGTGAGCTTGCAGCACAGAAGGCCAAGGGCAGCCTGGGCCGCATCCAAAGCAGCATGGCCAGAGATGGAGAGAGAGGAGCCTGGCACTTTTGTTGTCTCTGTGAACTCCTTACTGGAGTACTGCATCCAGCTCTGAAGTCTCAACACTGGCAGGACATGGAGCTGATGGAGCACATCCACAGGAGGGCCACAGGAGGGCCACAGGAATGGTCAGGGACTTGGGGCAGCTCTGCTATGAGGACTGGCTGAGGGAGCTGGGGTTGATCAGACTGAAGAACAGAAGGTTCTGGGAGACCTAATAGCTGCTTTCTAGTGGCCTGAAGGGTACTGGATGCAGAGAGCCTCTTTGAAAAGGCCTGCAGGGACAGGACTGAGGCAATGGCTTCAGTAGCAGGGCAGAGCATGGAGCAGAGCATCTCAGCACCATTACATGACCTGGAGAGGACAAGAAGGAGATCAGCCCCAGTCAGCATTCGGGTTATGAAGGGCAGGTCCTGCCTGACACCATGATCTCCTTCTATGACAGCATGACTGACTGTTGGATGAGGGCAAGGCTGTGGCTATGTCCCCTAGACTTCCCAAAAGCCGTTGGACAGGCTCCACACAGATTCTCCTGGGCAAGTGGCTGCTCCTGGCTTGGAGGAACAAAGCTCTGCTGGATACAGCCCTAGGTGAGTGAAAGGGCCCAAAGAGTGGTCTCAGTGGAGTTAAATGCAGCTGGTGGCAGGGCACAAGTGGTGTTCCTCAGGGATCAGTGTTGGGACCATTTCTTTTAACATCTTTATTGATGACCTTGATGAAGACACAGAGTGAGTCAGCAGTGAGTCAGCAGGACACAAGGGAGGGGGGGGCAGAGTTGATCTGCATGAGGGTAGGAGGCTCTGCAGAGGGACTTGGATAGATTGGATCCATGGCCAACATTCCAGGAGGAGCTTCAAGAAGGCCAAGTGCCAGGTCCTGCCCTTGGGGCAAAACCCCCAAGCTATGCTCCAGAGGTGGTGTGGCTGGAGAACTGTCTGGCAGAAAGGGACCTGGGGGTGCTGATGGACAAGCAGATGAATAGGAGGGCAGCAGTGTGCCCAGGTGGCCAAGAAAGCCAAAGGCATC
>JAAWVA010000030.1:29164634-29212141 GCA_015227895.2 Colaptes auratus
CCAGCACCCTCACAGCACAGAAGAGTCTCTTCATGCTGAGTGGAACCTCCTGTGTCCCATCATGCACCCATTGCTCCTTGTCCTGGCATGGGCACCACTGCAAGAGACTGGCACTGCCTCTGCCCCCCCCCCGACATTGATAGCCCGATCAGATCCCCTCTCAGGCTTCTCCTCCACACTAAACAGCCCCAGGGTCAGTCTGTCACAGAATCACAGAAACATTCAGGTTGGAGAAGACTCTCAGGAGCACCAAGTCCAACCATAACCATACTCTACAAGGGTCACCCCTAAACCATATCCCCAAGCACCACATCCAAACACCTTGAAACACTTCCAGGCCTGGTGACTCCACCACCTCCCTGGGCAGCACATTCCACTCTGAACACGCTGAATGGGAGAATTTTTTTCCTACTGTCCAGTCTGAACCTACCCAGTCCTAGCTTGAGGCCATTCCCTCTTGTTCTGTCACTAATGACCTGTGAGGAGAGACCAGCAGCAGCCTCTCCACAACTCCTGTCAGGTAGTTGTAGAGAGCCATGAGGTCTCCCTTCAGCCTCTCTTCTCCAAACTAACCAGCCCCAGCTCCTTCAGTTGCTCTTCATCAGATTTCTTCTCCAGGCCCTTCCCAGCTCCTTGCCCTCCTCTGCCCTGGCTCCAGCACCTCCACATCTCTCTTGCAGGGAGGTGCCCAAAACTGGACACAGCACTCAAGGTGTGGCCTCCCCTGAGCTGAGTCCCAGGGGACAGTCACCTCCCTGCTGCTGTGGACACAGCATTGCTGATCCCAGCCAGGATGCCTTTGCTCTCTTGGCCATGGGGACATTGCTGCCTCCTATTCAGTGCTTGTCCATTAGAACCCCCAGGTCCCTTTCTGCCCGACAGCTCTCCAGCCACACTACCTCTGGAGCATTGCTTGGGGTTGTTGTGCCCCAAGTGCAGGACCTGGCACTGGCCTTGTTGAAGCTCCTCCTGGTAACGTTGGTCATGGATCCAATCTATCCAAGTCCCTCTGCAGAACCTCCCTACCCTCATGCAGATCAACTCTGCCACTTGACTTGGTGACTGGCCAGCTTCTCCCTCACCAACATCCCAAAGTCCTTTCCGCAGGGCTGCTTTCTATCTCCTCCCCTAGCCTGTATTGCTGGTAAGGATTGTTCCAGCCCAGCTGCAGGACCCTGATCTTGCTGCTGTTGAACCTCATGAGGGTCACCTGGGCACCACCTCTCCAGCTTCTCCAGGGCCCTCTGGATGTCATCCTGTCCCTCTGGCATCTCAACAGCACCACTCAGCTTGGTGCCATCTGCACCCTTGCTGATGGTGTCTCCATCTCTCTGCCTATAGCACTGAAAAAATATGAAACAGCACAGGATGGGATGAGTGGAATCAGTTTTTCCTGGGACAAGGCCTGGGCTGTACTTAGAAATGCTAATGGGACCCAGTCTGAAATGGGAGATGGTCCAGACTGGAATCTGGTGTGCTTAGGGTATGGAATTGTGAGTGTGACAAGACCCAGCCTGTGGTGGGAGGGTATTATGACCCCAATATGAACTGGGACGAGTCCCCGACTGTACTGGGATGGGTCCAGGGGACTCAGGTTTGTGGGATGGTTCCCAGTCTGCCTGGGAGGTGGCTAAGGAATACAGCTTGTACTGGGAGTGGTTCCAGTCTTGTCCTGGGAAGGGTTCAGGTGGTGCAGCTTTCCTGGGAGCAGGCACAGTCCATACTGGGAAGGAGTCCTGACATCTGGTTTGCACTGAGAGCAAAGCACTTGGTAGTTGGAGGGGGGCCAGGGCTTCAACCTTGCTGTGGGATGAGACCCTGTCTGTACTGGGAAGAGATCAGGAGATGCAGTTTGCACTGGGATGGTCCCCAGTCTGTACTGGGTGATGCCTTTGGATCCATTTCCTCCGGGACAGGACCTGCACTTTACTGGGATGGGATCAGGGCAGTAGTTTGTCCTTGGACAGGGCCTAGTCTGTACTGGGAGGGAGTCAGGAGATGCAGTTTTTACTGGGGAGTGGGCCCAGTCTGTATTGGATTGGAACCAGAGTACACAGTTAACATGGGAGCATGCAGTAGGAACAGGGAAGGGGTCCAAGGGATGCACTTTGTACTGGCACAGGAACCTGTATGGGAGATGGCAAAGTGATGCAGTTTGTACTGGGATAAGAGCACATCTGAGCTGGGAGGGGTTGAGGAGATGTTTTGTCCTGAGATATGACCAGGTCTGTACTGGGAGGGGATAAATGGTTCCAATTGTACTATGGAGACCAGACTGTACTGGAATGTGCCAGGGAAGAGAGCTTGTACTGGAACAGGGTCCAGGCTGCACTGGAAGGGCATAAGGTGATTCACTTTTTACTGGGACAAGGCCTAATGGGTAACTGCAGGTATGAAAGGGATGCTGTTTGGACTGGGACAGGGCACAGACTGTACTGGGAGGGCATGAGGGTGTGCAGTTTGTACTGGGATGGATGCATTCAGTACTGGGAAGGGAGCCAGGGGATACATTCTGGCTGGGATGGGACCCAGCTGCAGTGCTAGAGGACAGTAGGATGCAGTTTGTGCTGGGATAAGGCCACATCTGTACTGGGAGGGGATACAGGAATGATGTTTGGACTGAGTCTATACTGGAAGGGGGTCAGGGTATCCAGTTGGACTCTGAGTAGGTGCAGTCTGTAATGGGAGGGGGTTGGGGTATGAAGGCATGGGGAGACCTCCTGTTCTGATGGCAATGCTGCTCTGGAGCACAGCTCTGTCCCACAAGCAACCCTGGCCTGTCCCTGCCTGCAGTCCCAGCATGCCACCCAGCAGCACAGTGCCCAAGCTGCCAGAGCACTCAGGCCTTGCCCAGCACAGAGACTCAGCAGGAGAGGGTGGAAGGGCAAAAAAGCAGCTGAGGACAGCTCAAGCTGTGGGGCTGCCTGGCACTGCTGCTGTGCTGGGACTCTGCCCCTCCACCTCTGCACACAGGCATGCCCTGCAGCTCCACAGAAGCCTTGGAAGAACGAACTCAGAGAAACAACTCCCTGCAGGGTCCTTATTGTGTTGAACACCCAGGGAGCACAGCTCCTCATGTCTGCAGCCTCTGGGTCACAGCAGGACAGGACAACACTGAACCAGAAATGGTCTAAAGAAAGACATTAGTGTGGGAACAACATTCCCCCAAGTGCAACAACACCAGCATCAGCCAGAAGTCCAGCAGCCAGGCTGGGCCTGCACTGAGTGACATCAGAACTGCTCTGCAGGAGAAGACAAAGAGTATTGCTTCTGACAGCATCCAGGGATCAGTTGGCTCAGGGCAGCTGAGTCCGGCTCAGGCTGGTTCCTCACCTGTAGGTGGATGACTGTGATGGTTCACTGCTGGAGGCACCACTGAGTACAGAACTGACACCACCAGGTCCAGGGATGCGGAGGAGATGGAGGAGGGCTTCAGGTAGGCAAAGATGCCAGTGCTGAGAAACAGGGAGACGACAGCCAGGTGAGGGAGGCAGGTGGCAAAGGCTTTGTGGCGTCCCTGCTGAGAGGGGATCGGCATCCTCAGCACTGCCCTGAAGATCTGCACATAGGACACCACAATCAACACAAAGCAGACAAATGATAAACAGACACTGGCCACAAGAAGCCAAATTTCCTGAGGTAGGATGTGGAGCAGGAGAGCTTGAGGATCTGGGGGATTTCACAGAAGAACTGCTCCACAGCATTGCCCTGGCAGAGGGGCAGGGAAATGTATTGGCTGTGTGCAGCAGAGCATGAGAGCCCACAGCCCCAGGCAGCTGCTGCCAGGTGGAGACAAAGTCTGCTGCCCAGGAGGGTCTCATAGTGCAGGGTCTGCAGATGGCAACGTAGCGATCGTAGTAGGACATGGTGGTGAGGAGAAAATACTCTGCTGACATTAGGAATATGAAAAAGAAGACCTGGAGAACACATCCTGCATAGGAGATGTCCTGGTGTCCCTCAGGGAATTGGCCATGGATTTGGGCACAGTGGTGGAGATGGCACCCAGGTCAGTGAGGGCAAGGTTGAGGAGGAAGAAGTACATGGGGGTGTGGAGGTGGTGGTCCCAGGCTATGGTGGAGACGATGAAGCCATTGCCCAGCAGGGCAGCCAGGTAGATGGCCAGGAAGAGGCAGAAGTGCAGGAGCTGCAGCTGCCTTGTGCCTGAGAATGGCAGGAGGAGGAAGTGGCTGATGGAGCTGCTGTTGGGCATCTGCTGCCTGTGGCCATGGAGACCTGTGCAAGGAGGAAAGGCAGTGACAAGTTAGGGCACACTTCTCTCATGTTCATTGTAAGCCCTTTCCCTGAGCTGCATGAGGAATGGATCAGCTCAGTTCCCATCACTACCAACCCACGGCAGAGTTCATCACAGCTTCATGTGCAGCAGGGACCCAGAATTGCCATGAAGATTCCTCTGGTGTCAGAGCATAAAGTCACCAACAGCCCAGTCCCAGGGAACAAGAGTCCCATTGTGGTAGGTTGAAATTCCCCCAGCATTAGCTTTGCCAGAGCAGCTCAGTTAGAAGCAAATGAAGCTGTATGGACAAGCAAGAGCTACACTCTACAATGGAATGCAATGAACAGGTACAGAACATACAGGAGTGACAATATTAGACAGGTATTTACAATTAGCAAACAACACAGAAAACCCTGGTCAGAGACCAGGGAAGCTGTTCCACAGCCCCTAACGCGTAGCTCCCTGTTCCTAGAGAGAAAGGAGGAGTGGAGAGAGAAAAAAAGCAGTGGGGTAGACTTAGCCAAGGGCAGCCAAAGCAGGTGATCTCTCCCCAGCAAAGCAAAACAGCTGAGATCAGAAGAGAAGAGAGAGAATTGTTATGGTACAGCTCCTCTGATGCCAGATATTTATCCAATGAATTTGTTTAGAAGAATCAGTTCTTTTCCTTTTCACACCCAAGAGTGATCTATTTATTGTGTTTCAACTTTTCTGCTCAAAATCTGTAACTAAATTTCAAAGGCATTGCCTAAAACCACCACACCCATGGAGAGGTGAAGGAACAGGGAGCAGGCCTGCAGTGCTGCAGAGAGAGTGAAGGGAAGAGAGAAAGCGGAGGGGCTGGGGGTGAAGCCTTCTCCTTCCCCAGCTCTGCTCACTGCTGCTGACAGGATGGAGCTGAAGGGCTTTGGTCCTCCTTCTGTGTGCACACTCCAGGAGCCTTCAGCTGAGCATCAGCTGCCGAGATGGAGATGCCTCCAGGAGCTCCAGCTGCAGTGTCCTGCCCCCACAGCCTCACTGTGTCAGTGACTGCAGTGACTTCTCCTCCAGTTTGCTCTCACTATCCTCCCAGTCCTGGCCACCTTGAAGCTCTCTCTGCCTTCCTTATGTTCTTGACATCCTCTGGCAGTGTCCTCAGCCCTGCTGTGCTGTGCAGAGGAGCTGCTCCTGGCCAGAGCTGTCTCTCTGCAGTGCTCCCTGCTTGCCAGCAGCACCTTCCAGACCAGAAGCCTGGCCTGGCTCAGCACAACAGGGGAGCAGCCAAGGCATATAAAGGCGCCCTCTGATGGCTTTGTTGCCAAGTCCATGAACCTCAGGGACTGAGAGGAGCTGATGAAACCTCTCCAGAAGTCAAAGTCAGATTCAAACTCTGAAGTTTCTTCTGCTCTTAATGGGTCCCAGTGAAGCATACTGGGAAAGGGTCCCCTGGGGCTGGTTAGAGCAGAAGGAGACAGTGGCTACAAGGGAAGCTTCACTGGAGGCACTGAAGCATCTCCAGGCTGTGGGGAGAGCAGAGAGCTGAGGCAGTGCTGACAGGTCAGGACAAGCAGCTCAAGGTGGCTCTGCTGCTCAGCAAACCTGGAGGGTTTCATTGATCCAAAAGCCTAAGCCCTGACCCCCAGCCCCTGGCAAGGCAGATCCTGTCCCTCACCTGTGGCTCAGGGCTCTGCTGGGGGCAGTGGGGATTGAGGGTGAGCAGTGCCAGGGTAGGACCTTGTCAGGTTTTGCTGTGGTTTGCTTGCAAAGAGACAACTCCTGCTGAAAAGGAATGAAAGGTACCTTTAAAAATCAGATGCTTTGTGCAATAAAAACCTCTCCAATTAGCTTCAGAAACCTTGGCAAGAATGAGAGGTTCAGCAGGATTTAATGAGCCCCATGGAGTATTTGGGGCTGATGACATCATCCTTAGGTACTGCCAGGAGACTCTGCCAAGGTATTAACAAGAAGCCTCTCAACAAATCCAAGTCAGAAGAAAACTCCAAAGTGCCTTGAAGCAGTGATTGCCCTCACTGAGGCTTGTTGCTGACAAAGGCTCCCCAGGGACTCCTTAGAGCAGCTTGTTAGAGGCCAGGATTGCAGGGAGACAAAGGCAAAGTACAGGGAAAGACCTGGCCTTTGGTGTAGGAAGCAGAAAGGCCAAGCCCTGACCACTGCCCTTGCAATAGAAGAACCTCAAAGCCTCAAAGCACAGTTTCTCCTCCCAGGCCTTGGTGGCAGAGGCAACTGCCAGAGCCAAGGAACAAAGACCTTGGTCCTGTTGGGCCTCTCAGCCTTGCCGGAGCCCTTGGCCATCCCTACTGCAGCCTCTCCTCCACTGTCCCATGCCTGCAGCTCTTTCCCTTCAGGCTACTGACACCATCTTGCTTCCCCTCCCAGCTCTCCCCTGCCATTTCCATCCCTTCCCTGAGCTGTCTCAGCTCTCCCTGCCATTTCCTGACCCCTCTGGATGGCCTCATGCATAGCAGCTCTGCCCTTTCAAGGGATTTCTTTGGCCTCATCTCCACTCTGAACCTTCCAAGATGCACTTTGTGAAGGTTTTTGTCTCTTCCCACTCCCCAGAAGAGCTCCATCCTCTCTGAAACCACCCTTCAGCTGTGTTCACACTGCCATGGCAGTGCCCTGAACCTCCATTCACCTGGCTGAAGCAGGTGAGGTCCCTCAGCTTCTCTACAGAGATGTCAACCCCCATTCTGGCAGATCTCCTCTTTAGCATCCTCAGTTATTCCCTTCTCCATCAGACTGCAGAGCTCCACACCCAGACACCAAGCATCCAGATGTGGCCACAGCAGTGCTGAGTCTGTGGGACGACAACTTCTCTGTCTGGGTGGCCACACTCCTGCCACAGCCCAGCTGCAGTTGGCTTCTTCACTCTGTGCAGGGTTTGCTTCATCCCAGGACATTGGAAATGGTTCCTCCCAGACTCTGTGGTGCCTTTTGGACTGGGCCTGTGTGGTGGTTTGGCCCTGGCTGGGGTCTTAATGCCCACCAAAACCACTCTATCACTGCGCTTCTTAGATGGACAGGGGAGAGGGGAAAGATGTCAAAAGGCAGTGGAAGATAGAAGCAATTTAACACTCAGGATAGGCACAAGCAATAGACACACAGGGTGAAGCAGAGAGAGAAGTGAATCTCTACTGCCCAGCAGCATGGGGAGGTTGTCTCAGGCAGCAGGACTCTGTGCAGAGTGGTTCACTGCAGGACAAACTCCATGGACCAATCTCCTTCCCACTTTGCTCTTATAGCTGAGCTGACCACACATGGCATGGAGCACTCCTTTGGCCACTTTGGGTCAGCTGGCCTGGCTGTGTCCCCTCCCAAGATCTTGCCCCCCCTCAGCATACTCTTGGGGCAGGGAAATATTGGAAAAGCACAGCCTGAGTGCTCAGCTGAGCAGCAGCCAAAACACTGCTGTGTTACCAACACCCAGCTACAGCCCTGCAGCACTAGCAGGATGCTCAGAGGAGAATTAACTCCAGCTCAACACAAACCAAATACAATCTCCACTCCTTATTCCTACTCCAAAACCCAGTGGCTGACCTCGGCTTTCACCTGATGTCTTCTGCCAGAGACTCCAAGTGCTCCATGCTCCCTGGCTGCACTGTGGAGGATATTTTGCACCACTGGTGCCATTCAGATAGGCCCAAGTGCCACTGCACAGCTCCCTCCTGTTTGATCTGCTCAAAGCCTTGTTGCTCACTGCCCCACTCACAATGATTCTGCTTTCAGGTCACTCGATAGAGAGGGCTCACAAGCTGACTGCAGCCTGGGACCTGCACTCTGCAGAGCCCCACAAGGCCTAGGACAGACTGTGTCTCCTTCTTGTTGGATGGTGGAGACTTGGTTGCTATCCTGCTGACCATGTCCATAGGTGCATGACAGCATCCAGCCTGCCACTTTCTTGCCCAGAACTGAATTTCCTGTGCAGGTCCTTTGACCTTGCTTTTCCTCATGGCAAATTCAGCCTTCAGAAGTATCTGAATAATTTTTTTCTCCCTTCTCCAACACTTCTTCTGCCTTGTGGCCCCACACAATGATGTCATGGGTGTACTGGAGATGTTCAGAGGCATCAGCCTTCCCAGGCAGTTGGATTAGTCCATGACAAATGGTGGAGCTTTGCTTCTACCCTTGGGGCAGTTGATTCCAGGTGTATTGCACACCCCTCCAGGTGATAGCAAATTGTGGCCTGCATTCTGCTGCCAATGGAATTGAGAAGGCAGCACTGGCAATGTTGATCCCCTTCCCAGTCCCAGCTACACCCAGCACAGGACAAAGTGGATATCCTGATCCCAGGGCAGCTGTGGTCTGATCCTGGTACCAATGGGATCCCATTGCCATCTCCCAACACAGTCTGAGTCTCATCCCAGGACAAAGTGCATCTCCTGGAACCCTGATTCCATCCCAGCACAGACCAGGACCCATCCCTGCAAACTGATCCCCCAATGCCCTCCCAGTTCAGACTGGGGCCCCCTCCAGGTACAAAATGAACCTCTCTGAGCTCTCCCAGTACAGACTGGGTCTGCTGTGGTGAAGGCACATTATGCCCAGATACTGAAACTTGTCCCAGCACATGGACAAGTTCCCCCTCCTTTCATGAGGGGACAAAGACCAAGGTGGCACTGAGGCCTGCACACCCCCATGGCATGGGATGCTGGTGCTGATGCCAAGCATGGCATAATTCCAGCTTCATGCCTCCCATAGGCTGCAGCCGGTTGTTTACGAGAGTGCCCATTGGCCACATCCAGCCTCCAGGAACCTATCAGTATTGCCCCAGCTTGTAAATATGTTGCCCTCTTTCATCTGATTGTCTCTCCTTGCTCGAGTCTGAGCTCATGCCACAGCCTTGCTATTAAGCCAGGATCCAGGCAGGCCTGTTGAGCTTCAGCTCTGAGAGTATCTACAGAGGAGACACCAATGCTGAGAGCCTGGGAAGCTGCAGCATTGCATTGCCAGCCTCACCGGTTGGAAAAGCCCAATGTGCCTTCAAGAGGACTGGACCCCCGAGGGTAAGATCTGCCCAGCTGCCAGGAAGGGACTTAGCCAAGTCTGGCAGTGCAAACGTCTGCCTCAGCCTGAAGCAGCAGACTGAGGAGCTGCACAACCCTGTGTGTGTCAGCTCAGAAAGCAGGAGCAGCACTGCCCACATGACCCTGCCATTGTGGGATGAGGAGTCGCCGCTTCTGCCGCTCTGTGCCCTGTGAACCCCAGGGGAATCCAGAGCACCGTTCATGCCCTGTGCTCCAAAACCAGGACTGCTCCAAGAGGCTCCTGCCTGCTCCTTCAAGGCAACAAAGGGGAAGTTGCCACTCTGCACAGCTGCACTTCTTCCCTAGGGCTGCCCTCACTGGTCCTGAAGGTCATTGCCATGAGGGCTGACCCAGTCCCAGGACCAGCCCTATCAGCCCTGCCAGGCTGACACTGCAGGTCCACTTCCTGTCATCCATAGGGAGCCACCTGAGTCCTGCTAAGGGAGCCTGCCTACCGGCTAGCCTACGTTCCATCCCCTCTCTGCTGCCATGGGAGGGAGAAGGTTGCCTCCACTGTCACCATCCAGACCAACCCAGGAGCCAGCCCCGGGGACAGCAGCCTGCCGGAACCTAAACTTGCTACAAACAAAGGACACAGTGAATCTTCCACCTGCTTCCCACTCACTGATGCTCAGTTCAAAACACCTGTGCCGAGTAGCACATTACTTGTCCAAGCCTCTGATACATTGTAATACCTCTTTATAGAGTTAAGCAGCTGTCGGCGTCTCGTCGAGTCTCCACCTGCTGGACAAGTAGTGGAATTGCAGTCTGAGTTATATTAATAGAAATTAATTCTGCAAATATTCTAATTGAGTGCAAATTATAAATACTGAACCACTTCTGGGATGTATTTCACAGTCGTGCACTAGAATATGGATATAAAATAGTGACTCATTGGTTAGTGATATTTTCAATAATTAATACAAATTAATATTTTTATAACTCATATTTCATATTCATAAATTAATAACCTCTTCATCACACCGAGAAATTTAATCTCTTGTCCTGGACCTTGACATTTGGAAAGTGGAATGTCTAACCCACTCTTGGTGGGCTTATAGGAAGGGAAGTGTCTCCCTCTCTCCCAGCCCAGCCCCCTGCAGCGGGGGAGTCTTACTGGGGTCTGCGTTGAAAATACCACACCTCACAATACAGACTGGGCCCCTCCCATCCTCTCTACTCAGTCCCCTGCTCTAACACAGTGGAGTTGAAAGCCTCCCTGTACCTCACAACCTTACAGCTCATCCCCTCCCAAACCCACTCCTGACCCTGACTCTGCCACCATTGCTCATCTTGGCCCCAGCCTTTACCCTTTGTTAAGCATTGGTCCTTTCACCTTAACCCCAGCCTCAACCTAGACCCAACACAATCCCTGCCCCACAGAGCTGGCTCTCACCTGAGCCCTGTCCAGCACTCTCAGCAGGACAGCTGAAGGAAGGAGACTCATTAACTCCTGACTAATTGTTAGAAACTTTCCCACTCATTAGAGTAGCCTTCAGCCATCAATTAAGGAACTATTGAGCTTGGTAGCGCAAAGGGACATAAGGCAGCAAACCACAGCCCCAGACATCAAAGAGAGAGGTAAGGCTGAGTCTGGAAAACAGGATGGGGCCTCACACACCTGGGCCTCAGTAACAAGATGAGAACAGTCCTGTGGGATTGGCAGAAGACCAACAGGAAAAATACAAGAGGATGACACAGTGACTACAATGTTGACACAAGGACAGCAGATGGCAGCAAAGAGCAAGGAATGGAAGGATTTTAGCTCTTCAAAGAAGTTGTTATCATTCTAATGCATCTGTATTACTAATACTATATGAGGCATATGGTTAACCTTGTTCAGCACTGCTATCAATTATTAATATTTATTCAAATATATTAATACAAATATATTAATTCTTTTAATTTAAATCCATGCATTAATATCAAATCTCATCAATGTGTATAAATATCTGAGGGGTGGGTGTCAAGTGGAGGGGGCAATCTAAGGTAAGAAGCAACAGGTTCAAGCTTGAACATAGAAGATTTCACCTCAACATGAGGAGCAACTTCTCTGCAGTGCAGATGACAGAGCACTAGAGCAGGCTGCCCAGAGAGCTGGTGGAGTTTCCTTCTCTGGAGACTTTCAAACCCACCTGGGTACACTCCTGTGTGGACTACCCTAAGTGATCCTGCTTTGGCAGGGGGGTCAGACCTGATGGTCTCTTGAGGTCCCTTCCAACCTCTAATGTGATACTGTGATACCGCCCACACAGGTACAGCTGTTTGGTTGTGGTTAATGTATTTCACAACATACACATTCAATGCAACTTTAACAGTTGAATCAAGCTAGAATCTTTTAAACATTGATTCAGCTTAGGAAAGAGCTAATGCTCAAGGGCAGTTCACCTGCAAGGGGAATCTATGGCTGCTACAGAGGCGGCTGGCACAGAGCTGTACAAAGAAACTTGATAGGAATCAGTTTGTGTGCTCAGGGCACTGCCACCTAAGACCTTTTTGGACACTGCAATTATGCTCCAAAGCACAGAGTGCAGCCTGCACAAGTGAAACAAAGCAGAGAAGATGGTGCTCAGCAGAGGAGCTGTGCAGAGTGTGTGTGTGGAGGGGAGAAGCAGTATCCCCCTGGAGAGGAATTTCTCTGTGAGTGAACAGGCAGCTGCTCTCAGCTCGGGCTGCAGCAGCTTGTTGGGGCTCTGAGTGAGTAGCTACTGGCTCAGAGTGTGGGACGAGTGGTTCTCATTCACCTTGCCACGGCTCCAGCAGCTTGCACCAACACCTCAGGTGTCACAGGTGGAGCAGAGCATCTTTCTGGCTGCAGACTCAGGCAGCAGGCATGCAGAGGCTGCTTTCCAGTCCAGCAGCATTCACCAGCTGCAGCTACAGCGTGTTCCAGGTTCATATGGACAAAATAGGCTCTGGGGAACCCCAGGGCTTCTTGGTAGAACAAAGGAGAGTTTCCCTTGACCACAGGACCTGCCTAGACAAGCCTGGGCCTGTCCAGCTTTACAGATTTACCAGCACCTTGCCTTCTGTCTAGTATTGTTCTGAGCACCCCAGCTCCAAGGGGAGGGGGTGCAAGGGGGTTTGTGTTTGGGCATGTTCAGACTGGTGCCTCCAGGACAAGCACGTGTAAGCTTTGGAGTGATCCATTCCGTGTCCATGCAGGTTATTAAAGGATCCTGTTCAATGGCAACAATTTGTTCTGATTTCCTCACTTGACCTTCAAGACTCTCCCCAGACCCCTCAAGGACACCTCCCTGAACTGAGCACATGGCTCCAGCCCTGGCCCTGGGAAGAAATGCCCCCAAAAGTGATCTTTTTGGAAAGAAATGTTAGAGAAAAAGCAGCAAAAGAGACAATACTTTATTAGGGTTGGGTTTTCCATTCTATTTAGGCATTATGCTTGGGATAAGGTTTTTCTTTTACCTCTTGGAAACCCAAAGTGTTGGGAGGAAAGCAGCCAAATCCCAGCCCAACTGCATTGGTGGCACTGGCTGTGCTGACTCAGCACTGTCATTCCTCTCCTCAGCACTGGCTGGTGCAGAGAAGGGCAGGGGCACATTTGCTTCTGAGGAAAGAAGGTGTAAAAGAGGAGATCGCAGCTCGAGCTGCTGGAGAAGGTCCCCCCAGGTGGGTCACGTTTGGCCTGGCAGTGCCAGGGTCGGTGTATTGCTGTGTCCCCTGGGGCACGCTGGTCACCGGCATGGGGGTGACTATGCCAGGTGAGGGAGGAGCTGCGGATGAAGCCCTTGCTGCAGCCTGTGCAGGTAAAGCGCTGGCACCGGTGTGGGTGCAGCAGTGCTGGCTGAGGGTGGACAGCTGAGTGCAGCTCTTGCCTCAGGCAGCTCAGAGGTGCAGCTGCTGCTGGCTGTGGACGCAGCAGTGCCGGCTGAGGTTGGAGCTGAGGGTGAAGCTGTTGCCGTAGTCACCACTGACAGAGGACTGGGCACTGGGCTGGGGGCAGTGGGGCTTCACCAGCTCCAAGCTGGGTGAGAAGGAAGCTCTGCCCACCCTCAGGGCACTAATGTGGCTGCTTGGGTGGCACAGAGGGGCTGATATGGGTTTGACCTCTTCCTCCTGTTCATCTTCTTCCTCCTTCTCTTTCTACTTCTCCTACTCCATATCATCATTCTCTTCTTACACATCATCCCCTTTATCTTCCACATAATTATTGTCATCCCCTTCCTCCTAATCCTCATACACTTCATCCTTGCTGTCCTCATCCATGTCTCCATCAACCACTTCTGCTATTCCTCAAGGCAGAGCTTTGGCTCCTCCAAATTATTCTTCAGGTGATTCTTCTCCTTCCAGAGGGACCAAGTGACTGAGAATAAGGACACTGTGTGTGACTTCTTGCAATGGAGGGATCAGAGCCCTAACTCCTGTGCTGAGTCCCCTGGTTGTAGTGCTGATGGGGCTGACACCCCAGGATGTAGCCATCCCAACCATTCCCCTCTGGCCATGCAACTGATACCTGACCACCTGGAGCTCAGGCAGGTGAACTCCTGTATTCCCATCACAGACAATGACCCTCAAAGCTCCACAAGTGGTGAAGTGTTGTTTGGGAGAAGGGTCTGCAGAGGATTGAGAGGTGCTCAGGGGTCAGCAGTTATTCTGGGATCTTGCTGCTGTCTATAGTTGGGTTCTTTACCTTCTGGCCTTTTTGTAGTTTGGGCTGGGTGCCCTCTGCTACATGAGTTTCATAGTTTCATAGTTTCAGTTAGGGTTGGAAGGGACCACAAGGATCATCTAGTTCCAACCCCCCTGCCATGGGCAGGGACACTCTACCCTAGATCAGGCTGGACAGAGCCTCGTCCAGCCTGGTCTTAAACACCGCAAGGGACGGGGCCTCAACCACCTCCCTGGACAACCCATTCCAGGGCTTCACCACTCTCACGGTGAAGAACTTCCTCCTCACATCTAGCCTGAATCTCCCCACCTCCAGCTTCATCCCATTCCCCCTAGTCCTATCACTCCCTGATAGTCTGAAAAGTCCCTCCCCAGCCTTCTTGTAGGCCCCCTTCAGATACTGGAAGGCCACAATGAGGTCACCTCGGAGCCTTCTCTTCTCCAGACTGAACAGCCCCAACTCCTTCAGTCTGTCCTCATAGGAGAGGTGCTCCAGCCCTCTGATCATCCTCGTGGCCCTTCTCTGGACACGCTCCAGCACCTCCAGATCCCTCTTGTAATAGGGGCTCCAGAACTGGACGCAGTACTCCAGGTGGGGTCTCACCAGAGCTGAGTAGAGGGGGAGAATCACCTCCCTTGACCTGCTGGCCACACTTCTCCTGATGCAGCCCAGGATCTGATTGGCTTTCCGGGCTGCAAGTGCACACTGAGAGCTCATGTTGAGCTTCTCGTCCACCAGCACCCCCAAGTCTCTCTCCTCTGGGCTGCTCCCCAGCCAGTCCCTGCCCAGCCTGGATTTGTGCCTGGGATTGCCTCGACCCAGATGCAGGACCCTGCACTTGGTCTTGTTGAAGCTCATGAGGTTGGCCTGTGCCCACCTCTCCAGCCTGTCAAGGTCCCTCTGGATGGCATCCCTTCCCTCCAGCGTGTCTGCTGCACCACACAGCTTGGTGTCATCAGCAAACTTGCTGAGGGTGCACTCAATGCCACTGTCCATGTCACCCACAAAGATGTTGAACAAGACTGGTCCCAGGACTGATCCCTGAGGGACTCCGCTTGTCACTGGCCTCCACTGGGACATGGACCCATTGACAGCCACTCTTTGGGTGCGGCCATCAAGCCAGTTCCTTATCCATCTGGTGGTCCATCCATCAAACCCGTGTGTCACCAGCTTGGAGACCAGGATGTGGTGTGGGACAGTGTCAAAGGCTTTGCTCAGGTCCAGGTAAACGACATCAGTTGCTCGCCCCTCATCTATTAATGCTGTCACCTGTTCATAGAAGGCCACCAGGTTTGTCAGGCAGGATTTGCCCTTGGCAAAGCCATGCTGACTGCTCCCAATCACCTCTTCACTACTCTTCTGAGTCAGTAGTGCCTCCAGGAGGATCTGCTCCATGATCTTTCCGGGCACAGAGGTGAGACTGACCGGCCTGGAGTTCCCTGGTTCCTCCTTCTTACCCTTTTTGAAAATGGGAGCAATATTTGCCCTTTTCCAATCTGTGGGGACTTCCCCAGTCTGCCATGACTTTTGGAATATAATAGAGAGGGGCTTAGCAACCTCATCTGCCAGTTCTCTCAGCACCCGTGGGTGTATCCCGTCGGGTCCCATGGACTTGAACACTTTCAGGTTCTTCAGGTGATCACCAACCTGAGCTTCACTTATGAAGGGCAGTTCTTCCTCCCCGTCCCTGGCATCGTCTGCCATGACTCCAGGAGTGTGGCTGGAGGCCCTTGCGGTGGAGACTGAGGTAAAGAAGTTATTGAGTACCTCAGCCTTTTCCACATCACTTGTGACTAATTCACCACTTTCCTTTCTGAGGGGGCCCACACCTTCCCTACTCTTCTTCTTGCCATTAATATACCTGTAGAAGTTCTTAGTGCTCCCTTTAACCTCCCTGGCTAGATTCAATTCCAACTCTGCTTTGGCTTTCCTAACCAGGCCTCTTGCTGCTCGGGCAGCTTCCTTATATCCCCCCTGTTCTAGCTGTCCTTCCCTCCACTTCCTGTAGAGTTTCTTTTTAAGTAATAGTGTGTCCAGCAGCTCCTTGTTCATCCAGGCAGGCCTGCTAGCGTTCTTCCCTGCTTTTCTCTTTGTTGGTATACATAGCTCCTGGACACAGAGGAGGTGGTCCTTGAATACTGACCAGCTGTCCTGGGTCCCTCTTCCCTCCAGGGCTTCGTCCCACGACACTGTGGCTAGCAGATTCCTGAAGCGATCGAAGTCTTCACGCCTAAAGTCTGGGGTCATAAGCTTAGAATAGGTCCTCCTGATAGCCCTGAGGAGATTAAATTCAACTGCTTCATGGTCACTGCAGCCAAGGCTGTCTCTGAGCCTCACACTGGTTACCAGCCCTTCCCTGTTGGTGAGAACAAGGTCCAGAAGAGCACCTTTTCTTGTTGGTTCCTCTACCATTTGGAGGAGGAAGTTGTCTTCTATGCGGTCCAGGAACATCCTGGATTGCTGGTGCCTTGCTGTGTTGTCCCTCCAGCAGATGTCAGGGTGGTTGAAATCCCCATGAGGACCAGGGCTTGTGACCTGGAAGCCACTTCTATTTGCCTGTGGAGGGCCTCATCTGCTTGGTTCTGCTGGTCAGGTGGCCTGTAGGAGACCCCCACAGTAATATCTCCTTCCCCTGTCTTGCCTTTAATTCTAACCCATACACTCTCAACCATCTCATCATCCCTCCCCAGGTGGAGTTCTGCTGATTCCAGCTGGTTCTTGACATAGAGGGCAACACCTCCTCCTCTCCTTCCCTGCCTATCCTTCCTAAAAGGCTTGTACCCATCTATCCCTACATTCCAGTCATGGGAATCATCCCACCAAGTGTCAGTAATGCCCACTATGTCATGGCCTCCCAGCAGCACGGTGGCCATTAATTCATCCTGTTTGTTGCCCAAGCTGCGTGCATTTGCATAGAAGCACTTCAGCTGGGCTGGCCCTGTCGTCCTCTTGTGCCAATTCCCCTTGGTTTCCACAGGGTGTCTTGGTGTGCCATTTGTCTCTTGCCCCAGGGTGGCAAGTTGAGAGCCCTTAGCAGCTCTCCATCCCACTGCCTCTGGTGAGCTGCCCCTCTGCTTCTCACAGGCCAGCAGGAGACTATTAACCCCTTCCCCCTTCAAATCTAGTTTAAAACCCTGTCAATGAGCCCTGCCAATTCCTGCCCCAGGATCCTTTTCCCCCTCTGGGACAAGTGTGCCCCATTAGTTGTTTGCAGCTCTGGTGCCTTGTAAACCAAGCCATGATTGTAGAACCCAAATCCCTGTCGATGGCACCAGCCCCGGAGCCATGAATTGACCTGTTGGCTCTTCCTCAGTGTTCCCTCATCCATCGCTGACATTAGAGGGATAGCAGAGAACACAACCTGAGCTCCTGATCCCTTTAGCAGGTGCCCCAAGGTTCTGAAATCACTTTTAATTGATTGCGAGCCTCTTGTTGTTGCATCGTCACTACCCACCTGAAAGACCAGCAGTGGGTAGTAGTCTGAAGGACTCAGGAGGTTGGGAATTTTGCCTATAATGTCCTTTACTTGGGCACCAGGGAGGCAGCAGATCTCCCTATGAAAGGGGTCTGGTCTGCATATTGGACCCTCTGCTCCCTTCAGTAGGGAGTCTCCTATAACGATGACCCTGCGAGGTTTCTTTTCCGGTCTAGTTTTGATAGCTGGCCTGAGGCAACCTGTCATTGGTGCAGCTTCTGCCTTCCTTGAGTCCTCGTCCTCACCTATGACCTGTTCCTCCTGCAGAGCCTCATACCTATTCTGTACCTACAGGTGTTCAGGAGGAGACTTGATGGGTTGCTTGGTGCCATGGTTTAGTTGTTTAGGTGGGTTGGATTGGTTGATGGGTTGGAAGTGATGATCTTGAAGGTCTCTTTCAACCTGCTGTATTGTATTATTGTAAGAAGCACAGCTGCGCAGAGTGGCAACTTCCCCTTTGTTGCCTTGAAGGAACAGGCAGGAACCTATCAGAGCAGTCCTGGCTTTGGAGCACAGGGCATGAACGGTGCTCTGGATTCCCCTGGGGTTCACAGGGCACAGAGCAGCAGAAGCGACGACTCCTCTTCTCTCCCGCAATGGCAGGGTCATGTGGGCAGTGCTGGTCCTGCTCTCTGAGCTGACACACACAGGGTTGTGCAGCTCCTCAGCCTGCTGCTTCAGGCTGAGGCAGATGTTGTCACTGCTGGACTCAGCTAAGTCCCTTCCTGGCAACAGGGCAACTGGGGGTCCAGTCTTCCTGAAGGCACATTAGGCTCTTCCGACCAGTGAGGCTGGCAACACAATGCTGCAGCTTCTCAGGCTCTCAGCATTGGTCTCTCCTCTGGACATACTCTCAGGGCTAAGGCTCAACAGGCCTGCCCGGCTGCTGGCTTCTCCTCATCGTGGGAAGGCCACTAGTTTGCTTGCATATATGAGAGAGACTTAATAGCAATGAGCTCAATGGCAGAGGCTATGGCATGAGCTCAGTCTCCAGCAAGGAGATAGAACACAGTGAAAGAGGGCAACGTATTTACAAGCTGGGCTAATACTGATAGGTGTCTGGAGGCTGGATGTGGCCAATGGACACTCTCCTAAACAACCGGCTGCAGCCTATGGGAGGCGTGAAGCTGGAATTATGCCATGCTTGGCATCAGCACCAGCATCCCATGCCATGGGGGTGTGTGAAGGGTTAAAGCTTGGAGAGTCGAGCTCCAAGCACTGCTGGCATGATAAGAGGGGATAGTGTTGGCCTTGATGGCTTGTGAATTACGGTCCAGCAGTGTGGTTGGAGGAGGGCATACATTTGATGACGAACGGTTGTTATGACTGGAGTAAGACTTGAGACATACCAGATTGTTGTAACGGGGTCCCTGCTCCAGTAGTAAGTTGCCTTTTTTGTATTGTATAAGCTTTTATAAAGGATTTTGTAATAAACTGGACACCTGGCCTGCATCAGGCTGAGTCCCGTCTCTTAATCGTGGCAAATGGTGATCCCCAACGTGATAGGGGCGATGAAACGCTGAGCTGCGTCCTGCCACATATTCCCTCGGAACTTTGAATGAGCTGCTGAAAGGAAGCAGGAAAAGCCGGTTGGCCAGAGCAATCCCTCCCGCTGGACGAGAGGTGAGTCGTGGGAAACATGGGGAACCAGGAGAGTTCCTCGGGAAGAGACGTTTATGAATTAATGCAAGAACTCCTTAGAAAGCATGGCAAAGTTACCTGTGGCCGTGATCTTAAGGAGATGCTGGAGTGGGTGCAGGAGAACATCCCGACAGTTACAATATCTAGAATGTTTACGAGTAAAATCTGGGACCAAGCGGGGATGAAGTTATGGGATGCTGCTACCACAGGGAATGTTGAAGCGCAGCGTATGCTCCCGTGGTGGCGAATTATATTCGAGATGCTTAGAGTGCAAGAAGGGAATTTGGAACAGAGTATTGAGGGAGCTCAGACTCTTCCTCCGTTACCCTCTAAGCTGCCACCAAAGCCGAAGCTGCGGACTAAGACTCTGGGTACATACACAGCAGAACAACCCCCCGAGGATGACCTTCTAGATCCAGGTCCTGTCGATCCTGAACGGGAACCAGACCTTTTACCCTGGGATCCTCACAATGTGTGGGCTTCTATTAAGCGTCAAGCTTAAGACACTGAGGTTGCCGCAAGAATTGTGGCCCCTGTACTGTATCACCTCATGGGCACAGGTCAGCACACCGACCCGGCAGCACAAGCCCGCGACTGTCCGTGGAAGCCCTGGAAGCATCGCGAGAAGAGGCACGAAAGGCTTCTCTTAAAGTCCCGGACTTTCAAAAGCCGCAAAAAGCTTTTACGAATATCGTTCAGGAACCGTGGGAACCTTATATGCAATTCATAGAGAGGCTTAAATTGGCCTTAGAACGCCAAATTGATAATGGGGAGGCAAGGGAAATATTACTGTTGAAATAGCTGTGGAGAATGCAAATGCAGATTGTAAGAAGCTGTTAAAATATTTGCCTAATCAAAATCTCACCTTGCTAGAAATGATCGAAGCATGTAATAAGATAGGTACGATGGAATATAAGTATGAAGCTATGGCTGCAGCTTTTGCAGCTCTGAATGGTCCAATGAATACAGGAGTTTGTTATGGCTGTGGGAAACTGGGTCATCTCAGAAAGAATTGTTTGGTAGCTAATAGCAGAGCCAAACCTAAGGCACCCGGGATTTGCCCTAAGTGCCAGAAGGGGAGGCATTATGCTAACCAATGTCGAGCTAAGTATAATTCTCAAGGGCAGCCCCTTGCACAGGGAAACTGGATGCGGAGCACAGGACGGCGCCGCGCACAGACACAAATCACCCAGCCGGCACCGGCCAGCCAGGTGCCGGCAGCACGCGCGTCTCTGACCTCCGCCCAGCAACAGCAGGCGGCGCAGGACTGGACCTGGCAACCTCCGGCACAGTAACTTTACTTGATACCACGGTACATTTGTTGCCAACAGGTGTGTCAGGTCCTCTCCCAGCAAAAACTCAGGCACTAATATTAGGTAGATCATCAACAACGATCTCAGGACTTTGTGTGCTTCCTGGGGTTGTTGATTCTGACAGCACAGATAAGATTCAGATCATGGCAGGGACTCCGTTTCCTCCCTGCACGGTACCGAAGGGAAGTCATATTGCACAGCTGTTATTGCTTCCCTTGGGATTGGAACGTCCCCCTGCAAAGGGACCTTTAAGAAATAAAGGAGGATTCGGGTCTAGTGGGGACCCACAGATTCTGTGGGTACAGACTATCTCTCAAAAACGTCCTATCTGTCAGTGTGTCCTGCTGTATGGTCAGCAGAACATAGTGCTTAGTGGTATTACTCATACTGGAGCAGACGTCACAGTGATTTCTAAAGCTAAATGGCCCCCCCGCTGGCCTGTAGCTAGTGCATCTCAGGCGCTGGCAGGCATAGGGGGAGCTGGAGAAAGTCATCAGAGCCTGAATTTCATTCAGATTCAGGGACCAGAGGGACACATAACTTCTGTGAAACCCTTTGTTTTATCTGTGCCTATGGTGCTATGGGGTCGTGATGTGCTTTCACAATGGGGGATGACCATGAACACCCATTTTTAGAGGGGGCCATTGCGGAGCGCGACACCCTTCAGTTAACTTGGAAAGCAAATGCCCCTGTCTGGGTGGATCAGTGGCCCCTGCCATTGGAAAAGCTTCACGCACCTCAAGACAGGTCACAGAGCAATTGGGAAAAGGGCATATTGTACCCTCCACAAGTCCTGGGAATTCTCCTATTTTTGTCATCAAAACACAAACAGGCAAGTGGCGCTTGCTCCATGATCTCAGAAAGATTAATGACGTTATGGAGGATATGGGGAGCCTTCAATCAGGGCTACCCTCACCCACAATGATACCACGATATTGGCATTTAACTGTTATTGACCTAAAAGACTGCTTCTTTAGCATTCCTTTACAGCCAAATGATGCTCCTAAATTTGCTTTCTCAGTTCCAAACATCAACATGCAACAACCTTTGCAGAGATACCATTGGGTTGTGCTTCCACAAGGAATGAAAAATAGTCCTACAATTTGTCAACAGAAAGGGGGAATGGG
This sequence comes from Colaptes auratus, assembly GCA_015227895.2. NCBI lineage: Eukaryota > Metazoa > Chordata > Aves > Piciformes > Picidae > Colaptes > Colaptes auratus. The sequence goes on from JAAWVA010000030.1 coordinate 29,186,076, forward strand.
AAATACAACATCAGAGGAAAGATTGCAGAAAGCTCTGAGAGAGCGAGCTGCAGATTTCTGGTCAATCTTCCGAGAACCCCTTTTTTCTACTTGTTTAGTAGGACTGTCTTTGGATAAGTGTCTAGTTTCTTCATCTTTTAAATTGCTTGGTAACTGGGGACTTTTTCTCCAGATTTGTAGTTTTCTTAGAACGATTATGTATGCTTTTGCTGCTTTATTCTTTTTCCTACCTTTTTTGCCTTGTTTATTGTAATGCTTATAGAGTTTGATTAGTTGCTTTGTTAAAGGGATTCTTGTTATATAACAGAAGGGGAAATTGAAGGGTTAAATCTTGGAGAGCCGAGCTCCAAGCACTGCTGGCCTGATAAGAGGGGATAGTGTTGGCCTTGATGGCTTGTGAATTATGGTCCAGCAGTGTGGTTGGAGGAGGGCATACATTTGATGACGAATGGTTGCTGTGACTGGAGTGTGTAAGACTTGAGACAGACCAGATTGTTATAACGGGGTCCCTGTTCCAGTAGTAGGCTGCTTTTGTATTGTATAAACTTTTATAAAGAAGGATTTTGTGTAATAAACTGGACACCTGGCCTGCATCAGGCTGAGTCCTGTCTCTTAATCGCAGCACTCCTCCACCTCCTCCCCATCCCTGGACCTGGTGGTGTCTGTTCTGTACTCAGTGGTGCCTCCAGCAGTGAACCCTCTCATCTACAGCCTGAGGAACCAGGAGCTCAAGGCTGCCCCGAGCCAACTGATCCCTGGATGCTTTCAGAAGCAATAAACTCTTCTGCAGAGCAGTTCTGATGTCACTCAGTACAGGACCAGCCTGGCTTCTGTACTTGGTGGTGGTGGTGTTTTACTCTTTATCAAACTGTCATCCCTTTTCTAACACATTCCCTGCTTTGCTGACCTAGAGTTTGTGCAGCAGGACCTCTGCTCTTTGGTCGAAAAAATAAAGAACCTTTCTGTAACATTTTTCTTCCTGAGATCCTTCCTCCAGAACATTTCCAGAGCTTTTAGGCCAGGTCATGTGCAGATCTGGGGGAGGGAAATAAATAAAGAGCCTTACAGTAACAATTTTATTTCCTGAGTACCTTCCTCCAAGCCTCCTCTGGAGCTCCAGCGACAGGTCCTGTGTGCAGAGGCAGAGGGGCAAAGAGTCCCAGCACAGCACTGCCAGGGAGCACCAGCACCTGGACTTCCAGGGCTGTTCTCTTGCCACTTCCAGCCTCTCCTGGGTCAGTGTAAGGCCTGAGTGCTGTGGCAGCTTGGTCATTGTTCTGCTGCATGCCAGCCCTGTGAGCACAGGCAGGGACAGGCCATGGGAACTACTCTGACTGAGCTGGCCCCCAAGAAGAGTTTCACAAAGACAGATGATCTGCTCAGGGCAGAGTCTGAAGGCTTAGGGCTTCATCCAAAATTTCTGTCCAGAGCAGGCCCAAGAAAGTGTCCCAGGGATGCAAACAGCAGGGAACAGCTCAAGTGTGTGTGCAGGGCTGGGGCACACAGCAGTGTCCTGACACAGACAGGCCTCCTGCCAGAGGCCTGAAGGAGCAGCAGAGCAGCCTCTGATCTGTGTCTCTGTTCACTGGACAGCCTGGGGAAGCTGTCTAGCCACTCACTGCCACCATTTCCGTCACTGGTCTCTCACCAGAGCTTGGAGAGGTCCTGTGTCCCTCCATGGGAGGACAGAGAATGAGGAGGTCAGTTTGCCTGCTGGCATTGCACAGATGAGATGTTGCGTGGACACCATGCACATGAGGTGAGGAGAACCTGAGTGAGCACAAACACCATCAGCTGTGGCTGAGGTACTAAGGCACTGGAGGTGTGAGGAGCCTCCCAGCCTCTGGCAGGGGCATCAGGAGGCCAGGGACACTCTGCCTGCTGCAGTGCAGAGCCTGTGTGAGTGATGGGGAAAGACTCTGTCTCTGAACTTCCTGAGGTGCAGAAGGAGTTGACAATGCCTGGCAGAGCCCTGACAGTGGATGTAGTCTTCCTTGACCTTAGTAATGCTTTTGACTCTGTCTCCCATAACATCCTTGTCAGTAAGCTCAGGAAGTGTGGGATGGAAGAGCAGAGAGTGAGATGGATCAGGAACTGATTACAAAATAGAGTCCAAAGAGTGGTGGTCAAAGGTGCCAAATCCAGCTGGAGAGCTGTAACCAGTGGAGTCCCTCAGGGATCAGTGCTGGGTCCTGTCCTGTTCAACATCTGCATCTATGACATTGATGAGGGGACAGGCAGAGTCTGCTCAGCAAGTTTGCTGACAATACCAAACTGGAAGGCTTGGCTGAGCCCCCTGAAGGCTGTGCAACCATTCACAGACTTGGACAGACTGAGAGCTGGGCAGAGAGGAACCAAATGAGGTTCAACAAGGACAAGTGCAGAGTCCTGCTCCTGGGGAGGAAGAATAAACTGCAGCAGGACAGGCTGGGAGGTGATCTGCTGGAGAGCAGCCCTGTGGAGAAGGAGCTGGGAGTGCTGGTGGGCAGCAAGTTCTGCATGGGACAGAAATGTGCCCTGGGGGCCAAGAAGGCCAATGGGGTCCTGGGGTGCATTAGGAGGAGTGTGCCCACCACATCCAGGGAGGCTCTCCTTCCCCTCTACTCTGCTCTGGTGAGACTCCACCTAGCATATTGCATCCAGTTCTGGGCTCCCCAGTTCAAGAGAGACAAGGATCTGCTGGAGAGAGTCCAAGGGAGGCCTTCCAGGATGATGAAGGGACTGCAGCACTGCCTGGAGAGGAGAGGATGGGGCTGTTTAGTCTGGAGAGGAGAAGACTGAGAGGAGATTTAATAAATATCTGAGGGCTGGGGATCAGGAAGGAAGGGACAGGGACAGGCTCTGCTCAGTGGCACCCTGGGATAGGACAAAGGGCAACGGCTATAAACTCCAGCACAGGAGGTTCCACCTCAACAGGAGGAGGAACTTCTTAACTGTGAGGGTGACAGAGCACTGGAACAGGCTGTCCAGAGAGATTGTGGAGTCTCCTTCTCTGGAGACTTTCCAGACCCATCTGGATGCCTTCCTGTGCATCCTGTACTAGATTCTATGGTCCTGGTCTGGCAGGGGGGTTGGACTCCTTTGGAGGTCCCTTCAAACTCCCCTAACATCCTGTGATGCTGTGACATTTCTGTGTGAGTGCAGCACAAACCTCAGTGCCCCAGGGAGATTCCTCTCAGGTGTCCTGCACGGGCTCATTGCAAATGTTGCTGTCTGCTCATATCACCCTTCCTGGGCTGTGCCCTGAAATGTGCACAGAGCCAGCAGAGAGGTTCTTGCTCTTTGGCAAAGGCCTCTTCAGGAAGGCCAAGAAGGAGGCTGGGGCAAACTCCAGGCTGGTCACCCTCAGCATAGTCGTGGTGCTGGGTCAAAGTGATAGGTCAGACACTGCAGGCCCTTGAAGGACAAGAGAGAGATCATCAAACCTGTCTGGGCAGGGGCAAGAAGGGATGTTTTGTGCCTGGACCTTAGCCAAGCCTTTGCCATCATCTCTGTAGAGCCAGACTGGTGATAGCAGGACTGAAGGAATGGATGAGGTGTTGGGTGGGAAGGTGAGTGTTGGATCAAGCCCAAAAGTCGCTAGGGCAGAGTCCTCCTGGCAGCCACTTCCCGGTGGCATCCCTCAGGGCAAGCCCTTGGGCCAGCACTGTGCAATCTCTTCATCAGCTCCCTGCACCTTCTGACCCAGGGCTTCTGCAGCTCCTTTGGGGATGAGGCCAAACTGTCCTCAGGCCTTGAGGGACCTCATCTGCTTAACCCTGACCTGAGCAGGGTCATTGGACAAGATGATGTGCAGGGACCTCTTCCACAGATCACCAGGAGAGAGCCAGCAGCTCCTCTGAGGGAGGTTTCTCCACTCAGAGGCTTGGTAGGAAATCTGCCAAATGGATTGGATGAAAGTTTGATCTGCTCAGGCTCTGGCCACAGGGAGGCTGATGGTTGGTGCGGGATCATGTGGTCAGTTGTGTCTCAGGAGCTCATCATTCAGTAGGAAGCCAATGAGTGTGAGGGGAGTATGAGGTCACTTCTGCCTGGGAATGGGATTGGCCAACAGCAGGAACACAGCTGGAAAGGGACTGTGAGGTTTGTTCTGTCTGTGATGAAGAGGTTATTAATTTATGAATATGAAATATATTAATTTTATTAATTATTACAATTATTAATAAATGTTTAATTAGTATTTTATTACTCAGTATTAAGTAGTATTAATCAATCCGTATTAATCAGTATTTTATTAATCGGTATTCTAGTGCATGATTGTGAAATCCATCCCATAAGTGGTTTATTATTTATAATTTGGACTCAATCAGGATATTTACAGAGTTAATTTCTATTACTATAACGCAGGCTGCAATTCCAGTGCTTGTCCAGCAGGTGGCGACTCGACAGGACTCTGGCGACTGCTAACTATATACAGATATATTACATAGTCCATCAGAGGATTGGACTGGAAAGAACATCCTGCTAGACTCGGGTGCTTTGAACTGAGTGTTAGTGAGTGGAAAGCAGGTGGATAGGTTCCAGCAGACTGCTGTGTCCTTTGTTTGCAGCAAGGTTCGGTTCTGGCAGGCTGCTGTTGCTGGGCTGACTCCTGGCTGGTCTGGACAGTGATGAATTCTCCCTTCTGTGGCAGCAGAGGGAATGGACCTTAGCCTAGCTGTGCAGCAGGTTCCCTTCGCAGGACTCAGGTGGCTCTCTCTGGATGGCAGGGAGCTGTCCTGAGAGGTTGGCTTGGCAGGGCCGGTAGGGCTGGTCCCGGGATGGGGTCGGCCCTCACAGAGTCAGCCTGCACAGCAGGGCAGGGCCACGGTTCCCAGTAGGCAGGCTTGGAGATTTCTGATCTGGCATGGTGGCAGACGGGCCTGGACCTGGCAGAGATCAGCCTAATGGCAACAGACTTTGGGACTGGCATGGATGGCCCCTGGGAAGAGGCACAGGTGCATGAAGCAGCAGCTTCCCCTTTGCTTGGCTCGAAGGAGCGGCAGGACCCTTATCGGAGCGGTCCTGGCTTTGGGGCACAGTACATGAACTGTGCTCTGGATTCCCCTGGGGTTCACAAGGCACAGAGTGGCAGAAGTAGCAACTCCTCTCCTGTGATGGCAGGGTTACACAGGCATGAGGCTGACACTGCTCCTGCTCTCCAAGCTGACACACACAGGGTTGTGCCTCTTGTCAGTCTGCTGCATTGGTCTCTCCTCTGGAGATCCTCTCAGGGCTAAGGCTCAACAGGCCTGCCTGGCTGCTGGCTTCTCCTCATCGTGGGAAGGCCACTAGTTTGCTTGCATATAGGAGAGAGACTTAATAGCAATGAGCTCAATGGCAGAGGCTATGGCATGAGCTCAGTCTCAAGCAAGGATAGAAAACACAGTAAAAGAGGGCAATGTATTTACAAGCTGGGGCAATACTGATAGGTTCCTGGAGGCTGGATGTGGCCAATGGGCACTCTTGTAAACAACCGGCTGCAGCCTATGGGAGGCGTGAAGCTGGAATTATGCCATGCTTGGCATCAGCACCAGCATCCCATGCCATGGGGGTGTGCAGGGGTCTGTGTTACCTTGGCCTTTGTTTCCCTCATGAAAGGAGGGGGAACTTGTCCATATGCTGGGAGAGGTTTCAATATCTGGGCATAATTCTGGGCATAATGTGCCTTCACCACATAAGGTGGCACAGTCCCCCTGTCACTGGGAACCTACTCAAGACCTGATGTGATTCCCCCTCCCCCCTTGCTTAGGCCATGAGCTAGCCCAGGGTAAGTCAGGTATGGATCAGGACAGTGTTGTGAAGAGGTTATTAAATTTAATGAATATGAAATACGAATTATGAAAATATTATTTTTATTAATTATCAAATTATTAATAACTGATGAATCAACAACTTATATATATGTTCTAGTGCACGTTCGTGAATACATTCCATAAATGACTTAGTATTATGATTAGAACTTAATTAAACTATCTACAGACTATTTGTATGTTTATATAATGAAGAGTGCAGTTCCACCGCTTGGCCACTAGATGGTGACGCGGCGGAACGCGGGCGGCTTTTGCCTACATACAACAATATTGCAATCTTTCTGTGCGTCAGCGATGACTGCTACACGCGGATGGTTTGAACTGAGTGCTAGTGGGTGGAAAGCACGTGGAAGATACTCTGTAGCTGTTGTTTGTAGTAAGGTGGGGGTCCGGCTGACGACTGCCGCTGGACTGGTTCCTAGTAGACTTGAAATGGTGGTGTTGGGTATTATCTCCTCTCTCCGCAGCAGTGGAGAAGGAATGCTGGAACCTGGGCTTGGCTTGGAAGCAGGTTCCCTTCAGGACTCGGTCGGTTCCCTCCAGACAATAGGGATAGGTCCTGGTCGGGTCGGCCCTGGGAGTCGGCTCGCACGGCAGGGCGGGGCGACGGTTGCCGGTAGGCGGGTCAGAGGTTCCCGGTCGGACAACAATAGCTATGGGGTCGGCCTCGTGGCGACGGATCTAGGGGCTGAGGTAAACAGCCTCGGAGAGAGAATGCGGCTGCGCCTAGCTGCGGCTTCTCAGTTACTGGCCTTAAAGGCACAGCGGGACGATCGGGGCAGTCCCGGGTTTGGTGCGGTATAGGAACGACCAATGCTTTAGTCTTCCCTGCGGTTGCAGGGCTTGGAGCGGCAGACGTGGCGGCTCTTCTCCCGCTATGGCGGGGCTAGGTATATGCAGACTTAGTCTCTAGTAAGTCCCTTCTCCCCGACAGCTGGGCAGATCTTACCCTCGGGGTCTGGTCCAGTCCTCCGGTAGCACAGTGGGCTTTCCCGGGTCGGTACGACTGGCTGTGGCGACGCTGGCTTCTTGGGCTCAGTGAAGGTCCTCCCTCTGGGATGATCCTCACGATCAAAGTGCTTCTCACGATGCAGAGGCTTCAGTATGCGTGCATGTGTGATAGAAGCTAACAACAATAAGCTCAATGGCAGAGGCTGTGGCTCGAGAGCTCCTCTCTCGAGCGAGTACAGAGACAAAGTGAACGAGGGGGGCCAGTTGTTTACCACCAGGGGTAATATTTATAGATTCCTCGAGGCTGGGTTTGGCCAATGGGCACTCTCATAGGTGACTGGCTTCAGCCTATAGAAAGCGTGAAGCTGGAATTATGCCCATACTTGGTGATCACACAAGCACTCCATGCGCTGGGTGCGTGCTGGCCTGGCTAATGCCTTGGCTTTTGTCTTCCTCCGCAAGGAGGGGAAACTTGTCCACATGCAGGGACCAGATAGGCAGAATGTGCCTTCACCACATCACTCCTTGCTCCAATCAAACGAAACTGTCCCGGGGACTCAGCTCCTCTGGGGTTTCGCCTCTTGACCCGGCAAGACACGTATCTGTCCTCTGGGCTTTACAACGCTGAGAATAGCGAGGGGTCTTTGCTTTCTTGTCTGGGTAAACTGAAACACAGTTCGGCTTCCAAGGGAAGCTTGTGGTTCCTTCCAGAGCGTGGACAATGGCAAGACAAAGCTCTGGCCCTTTGGGCCGATACTCATAGATTTCCCGAGACAATAATGGCCAGTAGCAACACAAGTCTAGGGGTAAACCCTGGTATTGCAACCTATAAAAAGCCTTCTTTCCAAATGTGGCCAAAAGCACACCCAGCTGGCTCATTCTGGCTCTGAAACATGTCCAGGCAAGCCTAAAGAAGCAGATCTACTAGCTTCTGCCTCATTGTCTGGTAAAAAGCCATTTTAAGGCTTTTTATGTCCATTCAGGACACAGTCCCAGCGGCCGTCCCCATGGCAGCAGCCCCAGCTGTGGCCACAGAAGCAGCCCCAGCAGCCCCAGCAGCCCCAGCAGCTCCGGCTCCACTACCCTCCCTGCCTCTTAAATCCCAGACATTATCAGCAGACAATATCACTGCGATGGGGAATACAATCGAATTCCAAAGGGATGATAGTATAAGGGAGCGGGAGGTGGGAGGATGGGGAACCGATTCACCGCTGCGTCAGTGGAGAGCTATTGTGAAAGACATACAGATGATTCAGAAAAGTTTGCATTTACTGGGCCATCAATTAATAAGGCAGAACCCGCCCAATGATATCAATGGGTAACCTTGCCTCAAGGCATGCAGAATTCTCCCACCCTGTGCCAAATATATGTGGCTTGGTCTTTGTTCCCATTTAGACAGACTTATCATGACTGCCTCATCTATAATTCTATGGATGATATTCTGATTACAAAAAAGTTAGATCCTAAGACAATACTGTCTGAGCTTCAACCCATGTTAGCGAGCAGAGGGTTGGAAATAACACCACATCAGACCTTGCAACTTCTCAATAAGTGGCACTTGGCTTGCAATGCCATGGAAGCCACGCCCCGGCAGACTCTTCACAAGGTGTCACTGCGGATCACCTCCTTGGGATGAGACTTTTGCTAGATCACATCAGCAAATGCAACTTCCAGATGAGGCTTTACAATTAAGTCAGGATTTAGCGATCAAAGAGTGGTCGAGAATCCAGGACCCTGAATCTGATCCTGTGCTTCTCACTACTCGTCAGGGTCTAACAGGGCCATTTGGTTCCTTTGCCGATACCTTACATATGGCATTAAATACTAATTCAGATTTGACTCACGATATGAAGGTAAAAATGTTGGATGTTCTGGGCTATGAAGATTATGCTCTATAGCATTACCCCTCCTGTTAGCACTCCTGTTGGGACAAAAATTGCTCAGCTAATACCATTTGAGTCCCGAGTGCCTAAAACTTCTAACAGAATTTGAGGGAGAGAAGGCTTTGGTCCCACCAGTATGCCTAATATCTCATTGGCCCTAGAAATCCAAAAGGGAAAACCAGAAGAGATTGCAACTATCAGACACCCTTGTGGACAAACTGTATGACTTTCAAAGATTGTGGATACTGGAGACAATGTCACTATTATACCTTGCCATAAATGGAATGGTCCCTAGCCATTGCTGATGGCAAACTCTGGAGTCATGGGTTTAAAAGTTATCCAAACAACCTGGGTCAGCAAAGAGCCAGTGCAATTAGCTTTTGCAGGCAGCAAATCAATCACTAAGACCGTACGTGTTAACCCTTCCAGTTGCCCTATTGGCCTGAGATGCCTTAAGGTAGCTAGGAGCAAAACTTGTTACTGATCCTTTTCTGTAGCGGCTACTGGTCAGCAACCAACCCTCACATTAAAATGGACAACAGCTAATCCAGTATGGGTGGAGCAATGGTCGCTCAGACAAGATAGGCTGCAAGTTGTTAAGACCCTACTGTAGAAACAGCTGCAACTAGGGCACACCTTGCTAGCCACTCCTTTCCCCTTCCCATGCTCCCCCCTGCTTCCCCCCCTCTTCTGGTACAACTCTGTTCTACCAAAGCTCTGCTCTGATTTAAAGCAGCAGAGCTAATTTCATCATTTCCGATTGTAATATCTTTCAGAGTTCGGCTATTTAGAGTTTTGCTAAGTCTTCCTAGTAAGCATAATGACTAGTAAGCATTTGGTATTTACAGGTACTTGGTACATAGTAATTGCAGCAAGGCATAAGCACTTAGGAATGAGTTCATATTGTAAGATTTTTTTTTGGTTCGAACCTTCTTAGCTGTGTGCCTCAGCATTGCAAAGGAGCTCCGTGTAATAGAGTTAAGGTTTGTAGTAAATAGGTATTTGCTTTTAAAAGTATTCCTTAGCTAATGTAACATCTTTCTATTTCCTTCTTAGACATTGACCAGAAAATACATGAATAATAAAAAGAAAAGTAAAAAGGAAAACAAGTACAAAAGAAAGATTGAAAATACAAATATCTATAACAAGACAAACCATTACAACTTAGACACAAAAAGTACAAAAAACTTAGATACAAAAAATAGAGTACAAAAAACCAAAACAATTAAAAAAAATAGAAACCAAAAATTTAAAATAAAAACAATTTCACAAGATAATAATAAACAAAAACAGCAATAAAAAATAATAACAAAGTAAAAAATCATAAGGATTAGTAACAAAAAAAAGCTATTAGCAAAAAAACATAAGGATTATTAGCAAAAATAACAATAAGGATTATCAAGACTACTAGATTAAAACAAACAAAAAACCCTATAGGGAAAAAGTCAAGAAAATTAAAATGAAAAATAATAATAATAAAAATTAATAGAAAAGGGTTAAAAAGTAATTTAAAAAAAGCAAAAATCAAAATTAAAATAGAAAATAGATTAACTACAACAAATATGCAAAAATAAAAAAGTAATTAAAATAAAAAATATAAAATAGATTAAAAAATATTTTTTAAATTGTGATTAAAATAAAAAATAAAATAAAAAAATTTAAAATTACAATAACAAAATAAAAATAATAATTTTTAAAATTTAAAGAAAAAATAAATTAAAAAATAACAAAAATAAATTAAAAATAATTTAAAATTAAATAAGAATTAATTAATATAAAATACAAAACCCCAAAAAATTTAAAATAATATATAAAAATTAGATCAAAATTAACAAAAATATTAAAAATTCTAGATCAAGACAAATACACATAAAAAATACATTAAAACTGTACAAAAAAAGTTAAAAACTAAAAATGAAAAATTAATTCAAAATTAAACAAAACCCCTAGATTAAAAATAAAAAATATTAAAAAATATAAAAATAATTTAAAAATACATTTACAATAAAATAAAAAAATAAAACAACCAAAATTACAATAAAAATAAAACTTAAATTAATTTTTTAAAAAATAAAAATACAGAGATTGGGAAAAAATCATAAAAAACAGGAAAAATAAATTAAAGACATTAGAAAAAAAATTACAGGAAGAAAAATAAAAAGGAATTTTTAAAAATCAAAAAAAAGTGTAAAAATAATGGGAAAAGAATTAAAATTAAACTTAAAAAAATATAATAAAATATATAATAAAATCAAAACAAAACAAATTTATTAACAATATATTGAAAAAAATTTGACAAAAAAATTAAAAGAATTTACAAAGTAAAAAATAGATTACATTAGAAACAAAAAAAAATTCAAAATTAATTAAAAATTATATGGAATCTTAAACTCATAGAATCAGTCAGGGTTAGAAGGGACCACAAGGATCATCTGGTTCCAACCCCGCTGCCATGGGCAGGGACACTTCACAATAGATCAGGCTGGCCAGAGCCTCATCCAGCCTGGGCTTAAACACCTCCAGGGACGGGGCCTCAACCACCTCCCTGGACAACCCATTCCAGGGCTTCACCACTCTCATGGGGAAGAACTTCCTCCTCACATCTAGCCTGAATCTCCCCACCTCCAGCTCCATTCCATTCTACTTAGTCCTTTCACTTCCTGACACCCTAGGAAGTCCCTCCCCAGCATTCTTGTAGGCTGTCTTCAGATACTGGATGGCCACCATAAGGTCACCTCGAGCCTTCGCTTCTGTCATCTGCAATCATTGCAATGAACAACGGCAGAAGAATCAAGACTATGAAGGAACACCATTTCCCATGAAGTCAAACATTGATCACAATAACTGTTACGATAATCTGAGATCAAAAGCATCAATCAGAAGAATGTACCACAGCACCATGTGAATTAGACCTGAATATTATGGTGGTTTGATTGTTGTGTGATTAGAGAAAATGTTCATATGGACTTAGATGTTATCTCACCAGTTTGCTGTAATTTTAAACACTTAGAGGGAAAAATCACAATTCATTATAACACCACATGCATTGTCATTGTAGGCTGGAAACAACAACAAACAAATAAATACTAGGGAAAAAAAAGGGAGGGGGAAAAGAGAGAATACCCCATAGCAAAAAAAATGGTACCAACAAGAGATAGTTAGCTCATGTCAACACCTAGAAACATCAACTTTGCAAAGTGCTGCAACCCTCTCACCACAAGACAGCACAAACACGGCACAACTGTCATGAAGATGACAATCAGCAAACCTGCCTAGCACTGACCTCAATGACTGTCACTGTAATCCAAGAGGTCAACAGAAAGTATCTAACATAACTGAGTGTCATGACTGCTTAACTGTTGTGTGAACATTAAGAGATCAGTATCACTAGGGTGAGCAAAAACACATTATTATGGGTAATTTTCTACTGGGCAAAGCAAGGAAGCTCCTTTGCTCTTGCTGTTTGCCTGCAAGTTTTCTGTCTGTGAAGCTAGAGCCTGGCCAGATCGACCTTTACAGATTAAAGAAATCTTGCTGCCATTAAACAATTCATGATTTTTGACCATCCTAGAGAAAAATAAAGATGCAACATACCCCTAAAGCAGATTGTAAAAGACAGTGCTGAGGATTGGATTTGTGTCTGAATCTCTGTGTGCAATGTGTTCAGCCATAATCAAGTCTTCTCTGGCAATAAGAAGAGTGAAATGTAAAGATCGGAACTATTGAGATCTAAGTTCTTCTTTACAAGGTTTGCTATCTCTGACCATGTATTATGCCAGCTCTGTTAGAACATTCTAACTAGCTCAACTTAAGCATTGTGCCTTGTATGGGTTACATCAGTCTGTCGGACATGCTGTGCTACAGGACTTTTGCTTTTGCTATCCAGCTTAGCTTTAAGTCACTTGCTTCTGTGTATGCAAAGAATATCTTGCATGGGATGGGAACAACTCCCATGAGCAGATTGCTCCCAAAAACAAAAAGGGGGATTTGTGGCAATGGCAGCAACGAGCAGTGTGAGCAATCTGGCAATGTAGGCCTAGAGCCTGACATGGTGGTAGGCCATGCTCAGCATAAGTGCAGAAGTGGCTAGCAGTGTAGCAAAGCAGTGCTGTGCCTGCAGCATGTAACTAAAGCAGGGCACTGGTAGCTATAAACACAGAGAGTTATCTGGGAATAACAGGACACACAGCTGCATCAACAACCTGGCGTGGTATTAGCAGTGTGACCAATAATCTATAACAGTGCGATGTGTGGTCACTGGTGGGGAGCCAATGAAGCTGTGCCAACGATGCTCCCCGAGTCTATATAAGCTGTAGAGGTTCCCTTAACAAATGAACAACACTGGATCATATTGGTCATCCATATTGACTCCATTCTCTGTCACCAACAGCCAGCTATTAAATATTAATAACAGCCCTAACAGGACTCCTTCCCAGGACAGATGGTGCCCACACCCAGGAAAGGATGCACCACCTGAAGCCTTCCAAACACTCATCCGTGTCTCTTTCCTATACAACCTACATCCCCTTTCCCACTCCCTGACAGACTGGGCCCCACCACAGTACGAACTCTCTGCCTGTTCTTTGGAGCTGGAGGTTCTGGTGTGTCCCATTCCCAGTCAGAAAGACACCACAGCATCTGGGAGGAACCATTCCAAATACCCTGGGATGGAGCAAACCCTGCACACAGAACACCAACTGCAGCAGGCTGTGGCAGGAGTGTGGCCACCCAGACACAGGAGTTGTCATCCCTCAGACACAGCACTGCTGTGGCCACAGCTGGATGATTGTTCTCTGGATGAAGCATTCCCCAGTCTAGAAGAGTAGGCAGGAACTGAGGAGGCTGCAGAGGAGATCTGCCAGGATGGGGGTTGACATCTCTGTGGAGAGGCTGAGGGAGCTGGGCTGCTGCAGCCTGCTGAATGGAGGCTCAGGGCACTGCCAGAGCAGTGTGCACATGGATGAAGGGTTGTTTCAGAGAGGATGGAGCTCTTCTGGGGAGTGGGAAGAGACCAAAACCTCCACAAAATGCAGCTTGGAAGGTTCAGAGTGGAGAGGAGGCCAAAGAAATGCCCCTCAAAGAGCAGAGCTGCTATCCATGAGGCCATCCAGAAACGTCAGGAAATGGCAGGGAGAGCTGAGACAGCTCAGGGAAGGGATGGAAATGGCAGGGGGAGAGCTGGGTGGGGAAGCAAGATTGGTATCAGTAGCCTGAAGGATAATTGTTGTAGGCATGGGACAGTGTAGGGCAGGCTGCAGTAGGGACAGCCAGGGGCTCTGGCAAGGCTGAGAGGCCCAACAGGACCAAGGCCTCTGTCCCCTTGGCTCTGGCAGTTGCCTCTGCCAACAAGGCTTGTGAGGAGAAACTTGGCTTGAAGGCTTTGAGGTTCTTCTGTTCCACAGAGAGTGGACAGGGCTTGGCCTTTTTGCTTCCTACACCAAAGGCAAGTTTTTCTGCCCTGCACTTTGCCTTTGTCTCCCTGCAATCCTGGCCTCTAACAAGCTGCTCTAAGGAGTCCCTGGGAGCCTTTGTCAACAACAAGCCTCAGGGAGGCCAATCAGTGCTTCAAGGGACTTTGGAGTTTTCTTCTGACTTGGACTTCTGGAGAGGCTTCTTGGCAGTACCTTGGTAGAGTCTCCTGGCAGTACCTAAGGATGATGTCATCAGCCCCAAATACTCCATGGGGCTCATTAAATACTGCTGAACCTCTCATTATTGCCAAGGTTTCTGCAGCTAATTGGAGAGGTTTTTATTGCACAAAGCATCTGATAAAAAGAATTTTTAAAGGTACTTTTCATTCCTTTTCAGCAGGAGTTGTCTCTTTGCAAGCAAACCACAGCAAAACCTGACAACGTCCTACCCTGCTCCCTGCTCCCCCTCACTGCCCACTGCCCCCAGCTGAGCCCTGAGCCACAGGTGAGGGACAGGATCTGCCTTGCCAGGGGCTGGGGTCAGGGCTTGGCCCTTTGGATCAATGAAACCCCTCCAGGTTTGCTCAGCAGCAGAGCCACCTTGAGCTGCTTGTCCTGACCTGTCAGCACTGCCTCAGTTCTCTGCTCTCCCCACAGCCTGGAGATGCTTCAGTGCCTCCAGTGATGCTTCCCTTGCATCCACTGTCTCCTTCTGCTCTAAGCAGACCCTGGGGACCCTTTCCCAGTATGCTTCACTGGGACCCATTAAGAGTAGAAGAAACTTCAGAGTTGGAATCTGACTTTGACTTCTGGAGAGGTTTCATCAGCTTCTCCTCAGTCCCTGAGGTTACAGGGCACCAAAGCCAGCAGAGGAGTTATTAAAACACCTTGGGCTTGTCCTCTGCTGTCCTATTGGGCCAGGCTCCTGTGCTGGAAGGAGCTGCTGGCAAGCAGGCAGCACTGCAGGAGACAGCTCTGGCCAGGAGCTGCTCCTCTGCACAGCACAGCAGGGCTGAGGACACTGCCAGAGGATCTCAGTGAAATGAGGAAGGCAGAGAGAGCTTCAAGGTGGCCAGGACTGGAAGGGTGACTGAGAGCTCACAGGAGGAGAAGTCACTGCCGTCACTGACACAGTGAGGCTGTGAGTGCAGGACACTGGAGCTGTAGCTCCTGGAGGCATCTCCATCTCGGCAGCTGATGCTCAGCTGAAGGCTCCTGGAGTGTGCACACAGAAGGAGGACCAAAGCCCTTCAGTTCCATCCTGTGAGCACCAGTGAGCAGAGCTGGGGAAGGAGAAGGCTTTACCCTCAGCCCCTCTGCATTTCTCTCTTCCTTTCACTGTCTCTGCAGCACTGCAGGCCTGCTCCCTGGTTCTTCACTTCTCCATGTGTGTGGTGGTTTTAGGCAATGCCTTTAAAATTTAGTTGCAGATTTTGAGAAGAAAAGTAGAAACAAAATAAATAGATCACTCTTGGGTGTAGAAAGGAAAAGAAAAGATTCTTTTGTACAAATTCATTGGATAAATCTCTGGAATCAGAGGAGCTGTACCATAACAATTCTCTCCTTTCTCATCTCAGCTGTTTTGCTTTGCTGGGGAGAGATCACCTGCTTTGGCTGCCCTTGGCTAAGTCTAACCCACTGCTTTTTTTCTCTCTCCACTCCTCCTTTCTCTCTTGGAACAAGGGGGTAGGGAGTGGAGGCAGTGAACAGCTCCCTGGTCTCTGACCAGGGGGTTTCATGTCATTTGGTAATTGTAAATACCTGTCTCATATTGTCACTCCTGTATGTTCTGTACCTGTTCATTGCATTCCATTTTAGAGTGTAGTTCTTGCTTGTCAATACAGCTTCATTTGCTTCTACTGAGCTGCTCTGCAAAGCTAATGATGGGGGAAATTTTTCACCCCAACAATGGGACTCTTGTTCTCTTGGTTTAGGCTGTTGGTCACTTTCTGTTCTGACTCCAGAGGAATCTTCATGGCACTTCTGGGTCCCTGCTGCATTTGAAGCTGTGAGGAACTCTGCCGTGGGTTGGTAGTGATGGGACTGAGCTGATCCATTCCTCATGAATCTCTGGGAGGGAGGTTATGATGAGGCTGAGGGAAGTGTGCCCTAACTTGTCACTGCCTTTCCCTCCTTGCACAGGTCTCCATGGCCAGAGGCGGCAGATGGCCAACAGCAGCTCCATCACTCCATCTCTGGTTCCCCATTGATCCACAGGACTTTTGCTCTGTGGCACTGCTGTTGGGATGTGGTCACTCTGTGTTATGACACTGACTCCATGGAAACTAAGAGTCCAAGCTGCATTTGAAGTTGTGCTGAAAATCCCACAGGTTGGGAGTGATGATGAATGCAGCTCAGGCAATCTTTGTACTCAGAGAGAAGTGTCACTAACTTGTCACTGCCTTTCCCTCCATGCACAGGGATCCATGGCCACAGGCAGCAGATGGCCAACAGCAGCTCCAGCACCCACTTCCTCCTCCTGCCATTCCCAGGCACAAGGCAGCTGCAGCTCCTGCACTTCTGCCTCTTCCTGGCCACCTACCTGGCTGCCCTGCTGGGCAATGGCCTCATCATCACCACCATAGCCTGGGACCACCACCTCCACACCCCCATGTACTTCTTCCTCCTCAACCTCGCCCTCCTTGACCTGGGTGCCATCTCCACCACTGTGCCCAAATCCATGGCCAATTCCCTGTGGGACACCAGGACATCTCCTATCCTATGCAGGATGTGTTCTCCAGGTCTTCTTTTTCGTATTCCTAATTGGTGCAGAGTTTTCTCTCCTCACCACCATGTCCTACGATCGCTACGTTGCCATCTGCAGACCCCTGCACTATGAGACCCTCCTGGGCAGCAGAGTTTGTCTCCACCTGGCAGCAGCTGCCTGGGCCTCTGGGGTTCTTTATGCTCTGCTGCACACAACCAATACATTTCCCTGCCCTCTGCCAGGGCAATGCTCTGGACCAGTTCTTCTGTGAAATCCCCAGATCCTCAAGCTCTCCTGCTCCACATCCTACCTCAGGAACTTTGGCTTCTTGTGGCCAGTGCCTGTTTATTCTTTATTTATTTTGTGTTGATTGTGGTGTCCTATGTGCAGATCTTCAGGGCAGTGCTGAGGATCCCCTCTCAGCAGGGACGCCACAAAGCCTTTGCCACCTGCCTCCCTCACCTGGCTGTGGTCTCACTCTTTCTCAGCACTGCCTTCTTTGCCTATCTGAAGCCTTCCTCCATCTCCTCTACATCCCTGGACCTGGTGGTGTCAGTTCTGTACTCAGTGGTGCCTCCAGCAGTGAACCCTCTCATCTACAGCCTGAGGAACCAGGAGCTGAAGGCTGCCTGAGCCAACTGAGCCCTGGATGCTTTCAGAAGCAATAAACTCTCTGTCTTCACCTGCAGAGCAGTTCTGATGTCACTCAGGCCCAGCCTGTGCTGCTGTGTGACAGTGCTGGGACTGCAGGCAGGGAGAGTCCAGGGCTGCTTGTGGGACAGAGCTGTGCTCCAGAGCAGCACTGCCATCAGAACAGGAGGTCTCCTCATGCCTTCATACCCCAACCCCCTCCTTTACACACTGCACCTATTCAGAGTCCAATGTGTATACCCTGATCCCCTTCCAGTATAGACTCAGTCCAAACATGGATCTTTTAACCCCTCCCAGTACAGAGGTGTTTTCATCACAGTACAAACTGGATCCCACTGTCCTCTAGCACTGTAGCCTGGGTTCCATCCCAGCCCCGAATCTATCCCCTGGCTCCCTTCCCAGTACCATCTGCATCCATCCCAGTGCAAACTGCACATCCTCATGCTCTCCCAGTGCACCCTGGACCCTGTCCCAGTTTAATAAGGATCCCTTTCATCCCTCCTGGTACACATTGGGGCTTATCTCAATAAATAGTGGATCCCCTTATCCCCACCCAGTACAGCCTGGCCCCTCTTCCAGTTCAAGCTGCATTCCCTGACCCATTCCAGTACAGCCTGGTTTCCACATATTATAATCTGGATGGAGCTGTGGTCACCTGGCTGGGCCCAGCACATCCCCAGCAGTGCCACCCAGCCTGCTCTCACCATAGGATGAGCTGGAGCTGGGAACCACAGTGACAATGACTGAGGCCTCACAGGCACCAGTGTCCAGGCTGGCCCTGCACATGGACTCACTGGAGTCAGCTGCCATGACGTAGGTCACATGCAGCCAGGAGCCTGAGACCTGGGGTTGGGGACAGCCATCAGTGTCACAGGGTGGGGGACAGGGCAGGGCTTGGGGTGCTGCTTGTGCTGCCCCAGCCCTACCTGGTGCCTGCAGGCAAGGAGTCACCACACCTGTACCAGGTGATGGTGCTGGAGCCAGGTCCTGCCACCATGCAGTCAAGGTGCAGGGTCTGGCCCTTGGTGACAGATGGGGATGAAGACTCCATGTGGCCTGGCGCTGCCATCCCTGCCAGGGGGCACCTGGGTGGGTTGTGGTCCCACTAAAAACATCCCTGTACCATGACAGGGTCCTGCCTGACCCACCTGATCTCCTTCTCTGATAGGATGAGTGACTGTTGGAGGAGGGCAAGGCTGTGGCTATTGTCTCCCTAGACTTCCCAAAAGCCTTTGGCACCGCTGCCCACAGAATTCTCCTGGGCAAAGTGGCTGCTCCTGGCTTGGATGAGCAATGCTCTGCTGGATACAGCCCTGGCTGGCTGAAAGGGCTCAAAGAGTGGTGCTCAGTGGAGTTCAATCCAGCTGGTGGCAGGGCACAAGTGGTGTTCCTCAGGGTTCAGTGCTGGGACCACTTCTGTTTGGTATCTTTATTGATGACCTTGATGAAGACACAGAGTGAGTCAGCAGTGAGTCAGCAGATGACACCCAGTTAGGTGGCAGAGTTGATCTGCATGAGGGTAGGGAAGCTCTGCAGAGAGACTTGGACAGATTGGATGCATGGCCAACATTACCAGGAGGAGCTTCAAGAAGGCCAAGTGCCAGGTCCTGCACTTGGGGCACAACAACCCCAAGCAGTGCTCCAGAGGCAGTGTGGCTGGAGAGCTGTCTGGCAGAAAGGGACCTGGGGGTGCTGATGGACAAGCAGCAGAATAGGAGGCAGCAGTGTGCTCAGGTGGCCAAGAGAGCCAAAGGCATCATGGCTGGGATCAGCAATGTTGTGTCCAGCAGGAGCAGGGAGGTGACTGTCCCCTGGGACTCAGCATGGGGAGGCCACACCTTGAGTGTTGTGGCATGTTTTGTGCTCCTCCAGAGGAAGGTGCCAGGCTCTTGGCAGTGGTGCCCAGTGACAGGACAAGGAGCAATGGGTGCAAGATGGAACACAGCAAGTTCCACCTGAGCATGAAGAGACTCTTCTGTGCTGTGAGGGTGCTGGAGCCCTGGAGCAGGCTGCCAGAGAGGTTGTGGAGTCTCCTTCTCTGGAGACTTTCAGACCTACCTGGATGCATTCCTATGTGACCTGCCCTGAGTGAACCTGCTTTGGCAGTGGGGTTGGACTGGAGGATCTCTGGAGGTCCCTTCCAACCCCTCGTATTCTGTGATTTAAGCCCCCCAGTTTAGACTGGGCTCATCAGGACACCAAAGCCTCTCCTCAGGCCTGGCCTGAGCCCCAGCCTTGAAAGGCATCTCTTATCCCTCAGCTCTCCCCTGGAGACTTCAGGCCCAAACCTCTGTCCTGTGCTGCTCTGACCCTCTTTTTATCCCTTCCTACCCTTGGGACTCTACTTGGCCCCTGGCACAGGGCAGGAGCTGGGAGCTCCCAGAGCAGCTTCATGGCCTTGGAAGAGGAGCAGGAAGTGAACTGTGGCTGAGCAGCTGATGGACACCAGGAGCAGGTGAGTGGCAATGCCATGGGCAGCTCAGCTGTGCCTCAGGATCTCCTGCACAGCAGCAGCCACAAGGCTGGGCAGGGGCTGGGAGGTCACAGCTGGCTCAGCAGCTGAGAGGGCAGCAGCAGGAAGAGGGCAGGAAAGGGACTGGGAGGTCACTTCTTGCTGCAGCAGCTGAGAGAGCAGCCCTGACTCCTGCCTGGCTCTGTGCTTTTGGCCTCCCAGCTGCCAGAGTCCCCAGCAGGCAGCAGAAGGCCTGTGGTGGGCAAGGGACTTGTGTGACTCCCTGTCCCTAAGCACCTGGTGACCCCTTCAGGAAGAGCCTGGAGCTGGGTTGTCACTTCCCTCCACCTGAGGGCCTGAGGGGACAGCAGCAGGGACAGGGCTTGGCTGTGGCTGCTGGAGAAGCTGAGAGGCAGCAGCAGGGACTTGCCTTGGAAGGCCCTGCAGAGGTTTCTTGTGGCTGCTGAGCTGCCAGGCCACAAGCAGGCTGAGGCCTTGGGCCAGCATTGGGACATCAATGAGAAGCTGAGAAGCTCCTAGGTCAGGAGGAGCCACATGGCCAGGAGGTGAGTGTGAGGTCACTGCAAACTCCAATCCCTTTGTGCCACTGGCCAGCTGCAGACCTCTGGCAGAGACCATTCCCAATGGCCTGGGATGGAGCAGAGGCTGAGAAGAGTGCAGAAGGCCAAGTGCAGCTGGGCTGTGGTAGGAGGAGTGTGGCCACCCAGACACAGAGAGATTGTCCTCCCCTGCACTCAGCACTGCTGTGACCACATCTGCAACATTGGTGTCTGGCTGTGGAGTTCCTTAGTCTGGAGGAATGCAGAGGTACTGGAGAAGCTCCAGAGGAGATCTGCCTGGATGGAGTTTGGAGTCTCTATCTAGAACCTGAAGCTGCTGAGCTTCTTTAGCCTGGGGAAGTGAAGGCTCAGGGGTGATGTGCACCTGCTTGAAGGGGGGTGTCAGCTGATGGAGCTTTTCTTGGTTGTGGACACAGAAGGAAGCCTTCAGAAAGTGCAACTGAAAGGTTCAGACTGGAGGCCAGGACTAAGAAATGTCACTCCAAGTGTAGAGCTGTGGTGCCAGAGGTGACCCAGAAGGAATCTGGAGATCCTTTGTGTGTCAAGGAACAGGTAGCTAGAGTGGAGAGGCTTGAGGGAAGGTGTGGAAATGTCAGGGGGAGAGCTGGCTGGGGAAGCCAGATGGATGTCAACAGCCTGAAGGGAAAGAGCTGCAGGCATGGGACAGTGTAGCACAGCCTGCAGGAGGGATGGCCAAGGGCTCTGGCAGGGCTACAAGGCTCAAGAGGGACAAGGTCTTGATCCTGTTCCTTCTGGCAGCAGCTTCTGCCACCATGGCTGCTGGGATGAAGTTTAGTTAGAGGCTCTCAGGATCTGCCTTTGCAAGGCCTGAGGCTCAGAGCTTGGCCTTTCTCTTTCAGAAACCAAGGCCAGGGTTTGTTCAGCTGCACTTTGCCTTTGTCTGCCTTCAATCATGGCCTCCATGGAGCTTCTCTAAGCACCCCTGGGAGGCTTTGTTGCTAATGGCCCTCAGTGAGGCCAATTAGTACTTGAGGGAATTTTTGTTCTGCTTCTGACTTCTTGAGCAGATTCCTTCAGTCTCCTCTCAGTGTGTGAGGCTCAGGCAATGATCCCAAGTGCCCTAAGAGCTCTTTGTGTCTCTGTAGTTTTCTTCAAGGTTTCAAAGTGCTCCTCACAAAGCTCCTTTAGTATTTCTTTCATATCAAAGTTAGAATATTCTGTTAGCTTTCATTTCAGAGCAGTGATGATAATTCCCCAAGTGACACTGACCCAGGCTGTCTCACCAGGACATCTGCACTTGCAGGGAAACCTGTCCTTCAGGTCTGACATTGAAGGGACAACTTTGCTCCTCACCCTCCCCAACCTCCCCATTGCTGTCCCTGCCCAATCCCATCCAAGGCTTCCCAGGTATAGAAGCCTCTGGGTTTTGCCCATATCATGGGCACAATGCAATGGACAGTAGCTTCAGTAGTACAGGTTGGGCTATCTGTATCTGTGGTAGGGATTCACTCCTTTGTCCATCAGGGCCAAGGGCAGCAGCCATCACTAGTTCCATGGGACTAAATGTTTGAATTTTGGGGCTTCCATATATTCCTCATCAGCTGTTGGCAGTAAAAACTGCTTGTGCCAACCATGAGTCCCAGCTGTGCCTTGAGCTATCAGCATGACTTGCAAGAAGACCATAGGTCTGTTCAGCTACACCATTAGCCTGAGGATAATATGGCTAGGAACACTCCTTTAATTAATTCTCCTTGCACTGTGCTCACTGTGAAGTGTGATCCATTGGCACTTTGGACACACTCAGGCACAGGGAGAATGCTGAACCATTTCTCCAGAGCTTCAATCCTTTGAGCTCCTGTGGCAGTGCTGAGAGTTGTGGCCATGGCTCAGCCTGGAACCACTTCTGCTCCTACCAGGATATAAATTTCCCAGGAGAGGTTTTCCAGGGCCAACATAATCAACTTGCCAGGGACTCCACAGAGGCTTGTTGTGTCTGATCTGTTGGGCAGAGGCTTGGTCTGGTTGGTTGGCCTTAAGCCTTACCCAACATTGTGGACAAGCTGCAAGAATTGTTTCAAGTGTTTCAAACTGACCTCACTCAACTCTGATACTCAGATAGAGGTTGGCCTTCCCTGGGTGGCCTCTTCTCATGTGCAGCCACTCAGCCAATCTTGCTCAATCTTCCCTTCATTGTTCACCACAGGATTCTTGCTGGGTGATCTGCCTGCTGGTTCCATTGTGCAGCAGCTCTTCCCTTCTGTGCATGGCCTTTGACCCCTCCTGCCTTTGAGGGTCTTGAGGGACCTGTTTCTCAGAGTCATTGCCAGTCTCCAGCTCTCCAGATTGATTCCCCCTGACACATCCATTCAGTGGCACCCTTGGAGGCTGCACAGGCATCAGTGTGAATAGCAGGGGCACCATTCTCTGCTGACAGCATGAGTGCAGGGCAATCCTCCTACCTGTGCACCACCTTCCTCTGCCACAGTCTTCCCAGTGCCAGCCTCCAGCACTGCAGCTTTCTGTTGCCATTTGCATCCCACCAGTGGGTGGATGCAGCTGAGTACCACACTCCTCCTGCACTTGAGTCTGTGGTCAGCTCAGCTGCTGCCTTAGTTGCAGACAGTTCATAGGGCAGGCCTAACAGCACTGTGTCTGCAGTCCCAGGCTGTGGTAGGTTGGAAACTTTTGCTGGAGCCTTTTTCATTTTCCAGTGAGTGTCCAATGAGCAGCATTGCAGCCAAGAAAGACAAGGCAAAAAGAAGACATCAGGAGTCTGATCAAGATCCATTCCTGGCCAGCTCTGGAGCTTGCTTCTCATCAGGGGGTCCTTGTCTGCCTTCACCAGGCATGGGTGCAGGGCTCCTTGGCAGGGAAGTGTATTCTTCTCTCCCCAGCCAACTCTCCCCTGGTGTCTGGGGGTCTCCTCGGGGTCTGAATTGAAACTCTCACACCTCCCATGACAGACTGAATGCTTTTAGCACCTCCCAGTCCAGGCTGGATCCTAGGATGCCCTCCCAGTCCAGCCTGGGCCCCTCCCATACTCTCTACTCAGTCCCCTGCTCCAATGCAGTGCAGCTGAGCCAATCCCTAACCTCACCCCTTACAGTTCAGCCCCTCCCAAACCCACTCCTGACCCTGATTCTGCCCCCATTGCTCATCCTGGATCCAGCCTTTACCCTTGGCATTGACCCTTGGGTGTTAACCCAGGCCTCAACCCAGCCACAACCCAACCTCTGCCTCTCAGATCTGGCCCTCAGCTGAGCCCTTCCCAGAACACTCAGCAGGACAGCTGAGGGAAGGACACTTCTGAACTTTCTCACTAACTGTTAGAAACTCTCCCACTAGTTCAGAGCTTAGCTTTCTGACATCAATCAAGTAATCCTGGAGCTTGGGAGAGCAAAGGAGATAGAGCAGCAGATGGCAGCTCTAGACAGAGAGAGAGATAAGGCTGGGTCTGGAGAGCAGGCTGGGTTCTCACACCCCTGGGCCTCACTGACAAGGGAGGGACAGTTCTGTGGGATTGGCAGAGGACCAACAGGCAAAACACCAGAAAGAAGACATGGGGACTGCAATGCTGCTAAAATACAGGGGATGGCAGCAAAGACCAAGACATGGAAGGACTTTCTCTATCAATAAGATTTTATCCTTCTAATGCCTGTGTGTGACTGAGTCCTAGATGAGGACCATGGTTAATCTTGTCAGCACACTTAATTCCCTCATCTATGGCGTTCCAAGGCTTAGGGTTCCATGGAAGGTCATCTCTGGATGGACACCTCCTAAGAGCTGCCAGTCAAGGCGTGTCCACAAAGGAACCTTACCAAGGTACCTGCCTAGATGCCTATCTATTCCACTAGCTTTTGAGAGGGTTCCAAGCTGAGAGGCTGACTTGTCCCCCACTACTGAAGCAGGGGTCCCTGTATCGTGGCACCTGCCTAGCCATGTAAGAATTGGCTCATTCTCTCCTCTAATGTAATCCTTTCTTACATGCCTGATTTCCTGCCTGGGAGCATTAGCTGCTTGGATGTTATCTTCATCAATCTCCTCCTCTTGAAGTGGCTGTCCCCATAATCCTGCTGCTGCCCTCCATAGGACGTCTTTCAGTTCAGAAGCACCTCCATTATCTCCTGACTTACCAGAACCTGTATCCTGTCCTGCATCTCCACTCTCCACTGATGGCCTCAGCAATTCAGCTCTATCTTTAAGGCAAACTTTCTCTCCATTTTCAGAAGGATCCTTTTTAGCAGAAGGTCCCTGACCAGCAAAGGGATCTTGCTGTTCTTTCTGTTCTTCTGCTCTGCATCTGCCTTGTGCCTGCCCCTTTTATCCACAGCTGTGATTTGTTGAACTGGAGCTGCATTTAAGTTTACAGCAGACTTTGCAGAAGCAGAAGGGGTTTGCAAGGGAACACCACTGGCAGGTGGACTTTGGGACCCAGGGGCTGCTGTGGAACTCGCTTACATTCCTGCTGCTGCAGGTGGAAGAGATTTTGCCTCATTAATGGCTGCCGGTGGAGCCACAGCCCCTGTCATTGCTGTTGTGAGCTGCGTCTGCCCCCCGCTGGCTGAATGCCAGAACTGCTGCCGGTCTCACTCAGAGCTGCTTTCCCATTAACTCCTGTCTTCCTGTTTCTCCCTGTTTGTCCTGTTTCTGTGTCTTCCTCATCACGGGAAATGTCTGCATTTGAGTTAGAACTAGCCCTATGACGTCTGCGTCTGCTGCGTCTGAAAGCAGAACAGCTATTCGCTGCTCATCTCTCTCGGTGCAGTGCCATCAGTAAAATCATTCTGGGGTCCCAGCTGCTCACATAACTCTCTGCAACAGGAATGCTGAATTGATGTATTCCTGCAGGAACAGTCACAGTCACATTATCATAGCTGTTAAGCCACAAAATCCCAAGCAGTGCTCATGCAGCATTTTCAGCTTCTGTTTAAACCGAAGGGACAGTTTATATGCCAATATCTTCCTCGCTTACCCAACTTCAAGGCCACACACCATCTGTACAGAATCCCAGTCAGAGCAGAATATATCAAATGCCACAAGCCCAAACAGCTTCATTTTGCTTCCTTAGTCTGAGCAGCAATTAATTAATCAAGCAATTGCTCCACATTGAATAGGCACCAATTTTTGATAGTTTTTTGTGATGGGTGATCAGCACAGGAGTAGTTTGGAGCCATCATTCCATGTCCATGGCAGTTAGTGAAGGATACTGCTGAATGGCTATGAAAGGCACTGAGTTTGATTTCCCCACTTCAGTTTCAAGACCCTCCCAGAACCCCTCAAGGACACCTCCCTGAAGTGGGCAGATGACTTCATCCTGGTCCTGGGAAGAAATGTCCCCATTTGGGACAGAAATGTCAAAGAAAACACATATACTTCATCCTTGCTGTCCTCAGCCAAGTCTCCATCAACCACTGCTCCTCTTCCTCAAGGCTGAGATTTGGCTCCTTCAGATTATACTCCAAGAAATTCTTCTCCTCCCAGATCTTGTCCAGGTCTTTCTGGGAGGCCATGATGCTGAGAGGAATGGTCACCCCTGAATGCTTTTATCACCTCCCAGTACAGGCTGGATCCTAGAATGCCCTCCCAGTCCAGCCTGGCCTCCCATCCTCTCTACTCACTCCCCTGCTCCAATGCAGTGCAGCTGAGTCAATCCCTCACCTCACCCCTTACAGTTCAG
>JAAWVA010000030.1:29212641-29344944 GCA_015227895.2 Colaptes auratus
TGGGCACTGTGCTGCTGAGTGGCAGTGCTGGGACTGTAGGCAGGGAGAGTCCAGGGCTGCTTGTGGGACAGAGATGTGCTCCAGAGCAGCACTGCCATCAGAACAGAGGTCTCCTCATGCCTTCATGTCCCAAACTCTTGCCTTTACACACTGCACTTATGCAGAGTAAACCTGGATACCCTGACCCCTTCCAGTATAGACTCAGTCCAAACATGGTTCCTTAACCCTCCCAATGCATATGTGGCCTCATGCCAGTACAATCTGGATCCTACTGTCCTCTAGCACTGCAGCCTGGGTCCCATCTCAGCACAGAATGGATCCCCTGGCTCCCTTCCCAGTACCATCTGCATCCATCCCATACAAACTGCACACCCTCATGCCCTCCAGTGTAGTCTGGTCCCTGTTTCAGCACAAACTGGATTCCCACATAGCGCATATCCCTGTACAGACCTGGTAACATATGAGTACAAACTGCATCCCCTGACTCCCTCCCAGTACAGCCTAGGCCCTGTCCAAGTACAAACTGGTGCCCTGATCCTATTCCAGTATAGTCCAAGACCTGTCCCAGAAACTGTATCCAATGGCGTCGACCAGTACAGACTGTGCCCCATCCCAGTACTAACAGGAGCCCCTGGTGTGCCTTAGTAAAGTCTTGGACACCTCCCAGTAAAAGCTGAACCCATAGCCTCTCCCAGTAACACTGGGCCTTGTACCTGTGCACTCTGAAAGCCTAATCCTGTCCCAGTACAGATGGGCCCTTCCTGTCCAAACTGGATCCTGCAGTTTGGGGCTGCCCAGATCAAGAGAGACAGAGGTCTCCTGGAAAGAGTCCAACAGAGGGTAGGAGGATGAGGAAGGGATTTGAACATCTCTGTGGCCAAGCTAATATCCATTATTGACCTGGAGTCCTGGCTCAGTGGGGAGGTCCCAGGGTACTGGAGAGGAGCAAATGTGGCACCCATCTGCAAGAAAGCAAGAAAGGAGGATCCAGGGAACTATAGAGCTGGCAGTGTGAGCTGGGTAGCAGGGCAGGGCCTGGAGCAGAGCATCTCCAGCATCATTACATGACCTGGAGAGGACAAGCAGGGCATCAGGCCCAGTCAGCATGGGTTTAGGAAGAGCAGGTCCTGCCTGACCCACCTGATCTCCTGCTCTGACAGGATGAGTGACTGTTGGATGAGGGCAAGGCTGTGGCTATTGTCTCCCTAGACTTCCCAGAAGTCTTTGGCACTGCTGCCCACAGAATTCTCCTGGGCAAAGTGGCTGCTCCTGGCTTGGATGAGCAATGCTCTGCTGGAAACAGCCTGGCTGGGTGAAAGGGCCCAAAGAGTGGTGCTCAGTGGAGTTCAGTCCAGCTGGTGTCAGGTCACAAGTGGTGTTCCTCAGGGCTCAGGGTTGGAAGCACTTCTGATCAACATCTTTATTGATGACCTTGATGAAGACACAGAGTGTGTCAGCAGTGAGTCAGGAGATGACATCAAGGGAGGTGGCAGAGTTGATCTGCATGAGGGTAGGGAGGCTCTGCAGAGGGACTTGGATAGATTGGATCCATGGCCAACATTACCAGGAGGAGCTTCAAGAAGGCCAAGTGCCAGGTCCTGCCCTTGGGGCACAACAACCGCAAGCAATGTTCCAGAGGCAGTGTGGCTGGAGAGGTGTCTGGCAGAAAGGGAGCTGGGGGTGCTGATGCACAAGCAGCTGAATAGGAGGCAGCAGTGTGCCCAGGTGGCCAAGAAAGCCAAAGGCATCCTGGCTGGGATCAGCAATGCTGTGTCCAGCAGCAGCAGGGAGGTGACTGTCCCCTGGGACTCAGCTCTGGGGAGGCCACACCTTGAGTGCTGTGTCCAGTTTTGGGCACCTCCATCCAAGAGAGATGTGGAGGTGCTGGAGACAGGGCAGAGGAGGGCAAGGAGCTGGGGAAGGGCCTGGAGAAGAAATCTGATGAAGAGCAACTGAAGGAGCTGGGGCTGGTTAGTTTGGAGAAGAGGAGGCTGAGGGGAGACCTCCTGGCTCTCTACAGCTACCTGAAAGGAGGTTGTGGAGAGGCTGCTGCTGGTGTCTCCTCACAGGTCATTAGTGACAGAACAAGAGGCAATGGCCTCAAGCTAGGACTGGGTATGTTCAGACTGGGCAGTGAGAAAAACTTTCCCATCCAGAGTGTTCAGGGAGTGGAATGTGCTGCCCAGGGACGTGGTGGAGTCACCAAGCCTGGAGGTGTTTCAAGGTGGTTTGGATGTGGTGCTTGGGGATATGGTTTAGGGCTGACCCTTGTAGAGTAGGGTTATTGGTTGGACTTGGTGCTCCTGAGGGTCTTCTCCAACCTGAATGTTTCTGTGATTCTGTGACAGACTGAGAGCCCTGAGGCTGTTTAGTCTGGAGAAGAGAAGCCTGAGAGGGGATCTGATCAATGGCTATCAATATCAGAAGGGGGGTGTCAGAGGAAGGTGCCAGGCTCTTGGCAGTGGTGCCCAGTGCCAGGACAAGGAGGAATGGGTGCAAGGTGGAACACAGGAGGTTCCACCTCAGCATGAAGAGACTCTTCTGTGCTGTGAGGGTGCTGGAGCCCTGGAGCAGACTGCCAGAGAGGTTGTGGAGTCTCCTTCTCAGTACTAAATTGGATTGCTTTGGCCTCCCTAAGTGTCTAGTCGCCCCATTTCCAGTACAAACTGGATCTCCTGGCTCCTCCCAGCAAAGAGTGAGCCTCCTTGCAGTACTAAACTCCATCCCCTGACCCCCTCACAGTACAGCCTGGACCCCTTACAGTCTCTCTAACCACTCCCCACCAAACCCACTCCTACCCTCTGCTCCTCCCTTGAACTCATTCCCCACCTCTAACCCATCACAGCTCAGGCCTGACCTTACTCCTCCCTCACCTACCCTGACCCTGACTTTGCCATCATTGCTCAACCTGCCCCAGCCTTTACCATGGGCATCAACTCCCACCCTTGAGCGACTCTGCTTCACCCCTGGCACAGGGTTTGGGCCAGCACTGGGATATCAGTGATGGCTGAGAAGCTCCTATGGCAGGAGGAGCCACATGGCCAGGAGGTGAGTGTGAGCTCACTGCAAACTCCAATCCCTTTGTGTCATTGGCCAGCAGCAGGCCCAGGGCTGGGCTGGGGACTGTGCCATCTCTTGTGCCAGCCAAGCTGAGAGGCAGCAGCAGGGAGGTGCCTTGGCTGTTGTTTTGCAGCTGGAGGTTCTGCTGTTTCCCTAGGCAGAAAG
The DNA here is from genome assembly GCA_015227895.2 of Colaptes auratus. NCBI lineage: Eukaryota > Metazoa > Chordata > Aves > Piciformes > Picidae > Colaptes > Colaptes auratus. The sequence continues at coordinate 29,215,867 of JAAWVA010000030.1, forward strand.
GCCTATGGCAGGGACCATTGCCAATGTCCTGGGATGGAGCAGAGGCTGAGCAGAGTGCAGAAGGCCAAGTGCAGCTGGGCTGTGGTAGGAGGAGTGTGGCCACCCAGACACAGAGGTTGTGCTCCCCTGAACTCAGCACTGCTGTGGCCACATCTGCAATATTGGTGTCTGGCTTTGGGACTTCTATTCTGAAGGAGTTTTGAAGAGCATGAAAGGCTTCAGAGGATATCTGCAAGGACTGGGGTGGAGAGCCTGAGGGACTGAAGTTTCAGTAACCTGGTGAAGTCCAAGCTCAGGCCACTACAGATGCAGCGTGCACCTGTTTGAAATCTGGTGATGCTGCAGCTTCTGGTGGTTTTGGGACAGAAAGACAACCTCCATAGAGTGCAAATTTTAGGGTTCAGAGTGGAGGTGTCCTGGTTTGAGGCCAGGCAGATCCTCTCTTGCCGCTGAGAGTGTACAGGAGGTGAGGACAAAGAAAATTCACTCAAAGGGGATCCTTGTGGTCCAAGAGGCTCTGGCTCTGTGTTTCAAGAAATGGCCATGGAGAGCAGAGACAGAGCAGGGAGGGTACAGAAATGTCATGGTGAGAGCTGCTAGGAAAGCAAGATGGGTGTCAAGAGCAGGAAGGGAAAGAGCTGCAGGCAGGGGGCAGTATAGCACCACCTGCAAGGCTGAAGGCTCAACAGCACTGAGGTCTTTCTCCTCCTGTCTATGGCAGTTGCCTCTGTCACCAAGGCCAGGGAGGTGAAGCTTTAGCTTGAGCCTCTCTGCATCTGACTGCCCAGGCTCTGTGGTCAGGGCTTGGCCTTTCTGCTGCAGAAACCAAAGCCAGTGTGGGGGACAGTGTAGGACAACCTGTGGTGGGGATGGCAATGGGCACTGGCAAGGCTGGAAGTCATCAGGAGAACCCAAGGCTTTGCCTTCTTGGCTGTGGCAATCATCCACCACCAAGGGCTGTGAGGAGACTTCCTAAGGCACCAGGGGGTCCTCAGTGCTTCCTTAAACACCCCCAAGAAGGCTGGGGACTCTCATCCCCTTGTCCTTCCCTCAGCATCACAAACCCCACAGCCCACGGAACCTGAGGAGCCCTGACCCATACGGGAGGGACAGGATCTGCCTGCCCAGGCACTGTGCTCAGGGCTTGGCCTTTCTGCTCCATAAACCAAACCCAGAGTTTGCTCTCCTGCACTTTGCCTTTGTCTGCTGCAATCATGGCCTCCCCTGAGCTGCTCTGCAGAGCCCTTGGGAGGCTTTGTTGGTAATGCCCTCAGTGGGGCCAATCAGTGCTTCAAGGCACTTTGTGTTTTCCTTCTGACTTCTGAAGAAGTTTCTTCAGTCTTCTCTCAGTACCTGAGGTTCCTGCAATGAGTCCCAAGTGCCCTAAGGAGATGTTTGTGTCTCTGCAATCTTCTTCAGGATTTCAAAGTGCACCTCACAAAGCTCAAGTTTTTATGCCAAAGATAAAATATTTTACTCCATTTCAGTTTAGCTCAGAGATGAGAATTCCCCAAGTGACACTGACCCAGGCTGTCTCAGCAGGACATCTGCACTTGCAGGAACATCTGTCCTTCAATCTTACATTGAATGCACAGCTTTGCTCCTTACCCTCCCCAACCTCCCCATTGCTGTCACTGCCCACCTGGGGCTTACAAGGTGATTCAGCAGAATGTGTTCTAATCCAAGAGCCTCTGAAGAACAGAGTGGATAAGGACAAGGCTGACCCTGACTGCCTGCAAGGGATCCTGAAGTCAAATCTCTTTCTATGGCTGTGCCTGGAGAGAAGCACCAAGCACACAGACACAGGGACAGAGCTGGCTGGGTTCTGTGCAAGATAGAAACCTTGCCCCTGGTGACAGCAAAGGGTCTGTCCAAAGACACAGAGAGGTGGAGAGGAGGCTGGCAGAGGGTGCCCTGGAGTTCAGTTTCCTTCTGCTGCAGCTCAGGGCACACAATCACAAAGCTTTGGCACTCTTAGGGCACAAGAACTGAGCCTGGAGAAGTCTGACTTGGTGCTGGCCCTTGGCGCAGGTTGTGCCTGAGAGATGTCTGAGTGGGGGAGATGCTGCACACAGCTGCTGTGATCCAGGAGAGCTCCAAGGTTCTGGCTTGTGGGTCACTGTTTTGAGAGGTGGAGATCATTGACTTCCATCAGGTGTTTCTCTGATCTGGAGAACCTTGGATGCTGAATCATCCTGGGATCTTTTGCCACTTGCACAGACCCTGAAGTTTTTGACTTTCAGAGTTTTGTATCAGCTCCCTGTTGGCTGTGATCCAAGCACAGATGCACTGAGCTGGCAGGAGGTGACAAACCCCCAAGCTATAGGGAGAGCAGTGCAAGGCTGGGAGAGCGAGGGTGCAGCACACCAAGAATACCTCTCACTGCTCTATTTCTGTCTGTCCTGATCCATACCTGCCTTACCCTGGGCTAGCTCATGGCCTAAGCAAGGGGGGAGGGGGAATCCCATCAGGTCTTGAGTAGGTTCCCAGTGACAGGGGCACTGTGCCACCTGATGTGGTGAAGGCACATTATGCCCAGAATTATGCCCACATATTGAAACCTGTCTCAGCACATGGACAAGTTCCCCCTCCTTTCATGAGGGAAACAAAGGCCAAGGTGGCACAGACCCCTGCACACCCCCATGGCATGGGATGCTGGTGCTGATGCCAAGCATGGCATAATTCCAGCTTCACGCCTCCCATAGGCTGCAGCCGGTTGTTTACGAGAGTGCCCATTGGCCACATCCAGCCTCCAGGAACCTATCAGTATTGTCCCAGCTTGTAAATACGTTGCCCTCTTTCACTGTGCCCCCTCTCCTTGCTGAAGAGGACAAAGTTCATGCCATAGCCTCTGCCATTGAACTCATTGCTATTGTCTTCTTTCTACTATATGCAAGCAAACAAGTGGCCTTTGCATGACAAGGAGAAGCCAGCAGCCAGGCAGCCTGTTGAGCCTTAGCCCTGAGAGTATCTCCAGAGGAGGGACCAACACTGAGCCTGAGAAGCTCCAGCGTCATACTATCAGTCTCAAAGTGGACACAACCTGTGTGTCAGCTGGGAGAGGAGTCACCACTTCTGTCACTCCATGCCCTGGAAACCTCAGGGAAACCCAGAGCACGTTCCATGCCTGTGCTCCGAAGCTGGGACCGCCCTGACTGGGTCCTGCTGCTCCTTCGAGCCAAGCAAAGGGGACACCACCGCTCCACACAGCCGTGCTTCTTTCTCAGGGCCACCCACACCAGCCCCAAAGCCAGCTGCCACTGGGCTGACCCCTGCCAGGTCCAGTTCCATCTGCCATTGTGCCAGATCAGAAACCTCCAAGCCTGCCTACAGAGAACCGTGGCCCTCCCTGCCATGCAGGCTGACTCTGTGAGGGCCGACCCCATCCCGGGACCAGCCCTACCGGCCCTGCCAGGCCAGCCTCGCAGGACAGCTCCATGCCATCCAGAGAGAGCCTCCCAAGTCCTGAGAAGGGAACCTGCTGTACAGCTAGGCTAAGGTCCATTCCCTCTGCTGCCACGGAAGGGAGAATACATCACTGTCCAGACCAGCCAGGAGTCAGCCCAGTGACAGCAGTCTGCTACAAACAAAGGACACAGCAGTCTGCTAGAACCTATCCACCTGCTTTCCACTCACTAACACTCAGTTCAAAGCACCCAAGTCTAGCAGGATAATCTTTCCAGTCCAATCCTCTGATACACAGTGTAAAATCTCTGTATATAGTTAGCAGTCACCAGAGTCCTGTCGAGTCGCCATCTGGTGGACAAGCAGTGGAATTGCAGCCTGTGTTAGAGTAATAGAAATTAACTCTGTAAATATCCTGATTGAGTCCAAATTATAAATACTAAACCACTGATGGGATGTATTTCACAATTGTTCACTAGATAATCTATATAAAATAGTGATTCATTGGTTATTAATAATTTTAATAATTAATAAAATTACTATTAATATAATTCATATTTCATATTCATAAATTATAAACCTCTTCATCACAGACAGAACAAACCTCACAGTCCCTTTCCAGCTGTGTTCCTGCTGTTGGCCAATCTCCTCCCCAGGCAGAAGTGACCTCATACTCCCTCACACTCATTGGCTTCCTACTGAATTATGAGCTCCTGAGACACAATTGACCACATGATCCCACACCCAACCATCAGCCTCCTTGTGGCCAGAGCCTGAGCAGATCAAACTTTCATCCAATCCATCTGGCAGATTTCCTACCAAGGCTCTGAGTGGAGAAACCTTCCTCAGAGGAGCTGCTGGCTCTGTCCTGGTGATCTGTGGGAGAGGTCCCTGCACATCATCTTGTCCAATGACCCTGCTCAGGGCAGGGTTAAGCAGAGAAGGTCACTCAAGGCGTGTGCCCAGTTTGGCCTCATCCCCAAAGAGGCTGCAGAGGCCCTGGGTCAGAAGTTGCAGGGAGCTGATGAAGAGATTACACAGTGCTGGCCCAAGGGCTTGCCCTGAGGGATGCCACTGGGAAGTGGATGCCAGGAGGACTCTGCCCTGGTGGTTTTGGGCTTGATCCACCACCCACCTTCCCACCCAACACCTCATCCATTCCTTCATTCCTGCTATCACCAGTCTGGCTCTACAGAGATGATGGCAAAGGCCTGGCTAAGGTCCAGGCATAAAACATGCCCTTCTTGCCCCTCCCCAGACAGGTTTGATGATCTCTCCCTTGTCCTTCAAGGGTCTGCAGTGTCTGACCTATCACTTTTGACCCAGCACCACGACTGTGCTGAGGGTGACCAGCCTGGGGTTTGCCCCAGCCTCCTTCTTGGCCTTCCTGAAGATGCCTTTTCCAAGGAACAAGAACCTCTCTGATGGCTCTGTGCACATTTCAGGGCACAGCCCAGGAAGGCTGATGTGAGCAGACAACAACATTTGCAATGAGCCTGTGCAGGACACCTGAGAGGAATCACCCTGGGGCAGGGAGGTTTGTGTTGCAGTCACACACAGAAATGTCACAGGATCACAGGATGTTAGGGATTGGAAGGGACCTCCAAAGGAGTCCACCCCCCCTGCCAGACCAGGACCATAGAATCTAGTACAGGATGCCCAGGAAGGCATCCAGATGGGTCTGGAAAGTCTCCAGAGAAGGAGAATCCACAATATCTCTGGGCAGCCTGTTCCAGTGCTCTGTCACCCTCACAGGGAAGAATTTCCTCCTCCAGTTGAGGAGGAACCTCCTGTGCTGGAGTTTATAGCCATTGCCCTGTGTCCTATCCCAGGGTGCCAATGAGCAGAGCCTGTCCCTGTCCCTTCCTTCCTGACCCCCAGCCCTCAGATATTTATAAACATTTATTAAATCTCCTCTCAGTCTTCTCCTCTCCAGACCAAACAGCCCCAGGGCTCTCAGGATCTCCTCTCCAGGCAGTGCTGCAGCCCCTTCAGCATCCTGGAAGCCCTCCCTTGGACTCTCTTCAGCAGATCCCTGTCCGTCTTGAACTGGGGAGCGCAGAACTGGATGCAATATTCCAGGTGGGGCCTCAGCAGGGCAGAGCAGACGGGGAGAAGAACCTCCCTGGATGTTCTGGACACACTCCTCCTAATGCACCCCAGGACCCCACTGACCTTCTTGGCCCCCAGGGCACATTGCTGTCCCATGCAGAACTTGCTGCCCACCAGCACTCCCAGCTCCTTCTCCACAGGGCTGCTCTCCAGCAGATCACCTCCCAGCCTGTCCTGCTGCAGTTTATTCTTCCTTCCCAGGAGCAGGACTCTGCTCTCATCTTTGTTGAACCTCATTAGGTTCCTTTCTGCCCAGCTCTCAGTCTGTCCAAGTCTGTGAATGGTTGCACAGCCTTCAGGGGGCTCAGCCAAGCCTCCCAGTTTGGTATTGTCAGCAAACTTGCCGAGCAGACTCTGTCTGTCTGTCCCCTCATCAATGTCATAGATGCAGATGCTGAACAGGACAGGACCCAGCACTGATCCCTGAGGGACTCCACTGGTTACAGCTCTCCAGCTGGATTTGGCACCTTTGACCACCACTCTTTGGACTCTATTTTGTAACCAGTTCCTGATCCATCTCACTCTCTGCTATTCCATCCCACCCTTCCTGAGCTTACTCACAAGGATATTATGGGAGACAGAGTCAAAAGCATTACTAAGGTCAAGGAAGACTACATCCAGTGTCAGGGCTCTGCCAGGCATTGTCAACTTATTCTGCACCTCAGGAAGTTCAGAGACAGAGTCTTTCCCCATCCCTCCCACAGGCTCTGCACTGCAGCAGGCAGAGTGTCCCTGGCCTCCTGATGCCCCTTGCCAGAGGCTGGGAGGTTCCTCACACCTCCAGTGCCTCGGTACCCCAGCCACAGCTGATGGTGTTTGTGCTCACTCAGGTTCTCCTCACCTCATGTGCATGGTGTCCATGCAACATCTCATCTGCACAATGCCAGCAGGCACTGCTGACCTCCTCATTCTCTGTCCTCCCATGGAGGGACAAAGAACCTCACCAAGCTGTGGTGAGAGACCAGTGCTGGAAATAGTGGTTGTGAGTGGCTAGAGCAGGATGATTACCTGGGACAGCTTCCCCAGGCTGTGCAGTGAACACAGACACAGCTCAGAGCCTGCTCTGCTGCTCCTTCAGGCCTCTTGCAGGAGGCCTGTCTGTGTCAGGACACTGCTGTGTGCCCCAGCCCTGCACACTCACACTTGAGCTGTTCCCTGCAGTTTGCATCCCTGGGAAACTTTCTTGGACCTGCTCTGGAGAGTACGTTTGGATGAAGCCCTAAGCCTTTAGACTCTGCCCTGAGCAGATCATCTGTCTTTGTGGAACTGCTGTTGGGGGCCAGCTCAGTCAGAGTAGTTCCCATGGCCTGTCCCTGCCTCTGATCACAGGACTGGCAGTGATGTTGTACAGGAACTCTTTTCACCTCAAATTCTGGACACAGGACCTGTCCCTGAAGCTCCAGAGAAAGCCTGGGGGAATGATCTCAGGAAAAAAGAATGTTAAAGAGAGGTCCTTTATTTTTTTCAACCAAAACAAAGAGCAGAGGTCCTGTTGTACACACTCTTGGTCAGGAAAGCAGAGAGTGAATTAGAAAAGGAATAACAACATTATAAAGAGGAAAACTTCACCACGAAGTGCAGAAACTAGGCTGGACCTGCACTGAGTGACATCAGAACTGCTCTGCAGAAGAGTTCATTGCTTCTGAAAGCATCCAGGGATCAGTTTGCTCAGGGCAGCCTTCAGTTCCTGGTTCCTCAGGCTGTAGATAAGAGGGTTCACTGCTGGAGGCACTACAGTATACAGAACTGACACCACCAGATCCAGGGAGGGGGAGGAGATGGAGGAGGGCTTCAGGTAGGCAAAAGCACCAGGGCCAAGAAAGAGGGAGACCACAGCCAGGTGAGGGAGGCAGGTGGCAAAGGCTTTGTGGCGTCCCTGCTGAGAGGGAATCCTCAGCACTGCCCTGAAGATCTGCACATAGGACACCACAATCAACACAAAACAGACAGATGCAAAACAGGCACTGGCCACAAGGAGCCAAATTTCCCTGAGGTAGGATGTGGAGCAGGAGAGCTTGAGGATCTGGGGGATTTCACAGAAGAACTGCTCCACAGCATTGCCCTGGCAGAGGGGCAGGGAAAATGTATTGGCTGTGTGCAGCAGAGCATGGAGGAAGCCACAGGCCCAGACAGCTGCTGCCAGGTGGAGACAAACTCTGCTGCCCAGGAGGGTCTCATAGTGCAGGGGTCTGCAGATGGCAACATAGCGATCGTAGGACATGGTGGTGAGGAGAAAATACTCTGTGTCCATCAAGAATAATACAAAAAATACCTGAGCAGCACATCCCAAGTAGGAGATGTCCCTGGTGTTCCACAGGGAGTTGGCCATGGACTTGGGCACAGTGGTGGAGATGGCACCCAGGTCCAGGAGTGCGAGGTTGAGGAGGAAGAAGTACATGGGGGTGTGGAGGTGGTGGTGCCAGGCTATGGTGGTGATGATGAGGCCATTGCCCAGCAGGGCAGCCAGGTAGATGGCCAGGAAGAGGCAGAAGTGCAGGAGCTGCAGCTGCCTTGTGCCTGGGAATGGCAGGAGGAGGAAGTGGCTGATGGAGCTGCTGTTGGCCATCTGCTGCCTGTGGGAATGTCTAAGAAAGAAAAGAAAGCAAAACTTGATGACAGACTCCTCTGAGAAGCAGCACTCCAGGGGGCACAGCAATCCCCCAGCTGAAATGGATTTGCTGTCTGCTTTGTTCTGGCTGAGGCTGCTGCGAGGAGCAGGAGCTCAGGCCATGTGCTGCCAAGGGCTCATCTTGGCTCTGCTACAGTGGAGCTACTCTGCCCATCAGCCTGTTCCCTCTGCCCTGCACTTTCCCCTGTGCTGCCTTGCAGATGTTATGCCCAAATCAGCCTTTAGAACCCCCCCAGCTCTCTGTGCTCTGAGGAGAGCAGGGCAGCACTGCTTCAAGAGACAGCTCTGTGAACTCTTCTCTGTCCCAGCCCAGAGGTGCAGCTGTGAGAGACAGAGCAGGACACAGTCTCTCCTGAAGAGAATCAAAGGCCTCTGGGAGCCTCCTCTGGGAGGAAAGGCTCAGCACCACCCAGTGCCCTGTGGCAGATCTGGGCCTTCCTGGGGGCAGCTCCAAGCCAAGCAGGAGGGGCAGAGCAGTCAGGGATCCTGGAGATGAGATGTTCTAAAGAGTCGTTGCCCAGCAGACAGCAGCCAGAGACATCTGCAGAGAAGTACTGGGAGAGCAGCCTGAACACAGCCTCCCCCAGGGCTTCCTGGCAGCTTCCCCTCATCCCCAGCCCATCTCTCTCCTGCCTGGAGCTGTCCCTGCCAGGAAAGGCTCAAGAGCTCCTCAGACTCACCATGTCAGCAACTGCAGTGACTTCTCCTCCAGTAAGCTCTCAGCATCCTCCCAATGCTGGCTGCCATGAAGCTCTTTGTTCTTTCCTCATCTCCCTGAGATGCCCTGGCAGTGCCCTCAGCCCTGCTGTGCTGTGCAGAGGAGCTGCTCCTGGGCAGAGCTCCATGCAGCCCAGGAGCCAGGCCCAGCTCAGCAGTAGAGGATCAGCCTAGGTCATTTAAAGGAGCCCTCTGGTGTCTTTGGTGCCAGGTAAACCTCAGGGACTGAGAGGAAGCTGATGAAACCTCTCCAGAAGTCAGTTAGTCAAATTCTAAAGTTTCTTGTAGTGTTAATTGGTTCCACTAGGGAACTCCAGAGCCTCCAAAGAAGTTTCTCCTGACAGCATTTCTCCATCAGCCACATCTTGTACTGAGCAGATGGCTGCAGTGTGGTACTCCTGATCAGACTGTGGTTTGCTTGCAAAGAGAAAATTCCTGCTGAAGAGTAATGAAATGTACCCTTAAAAAAAAGATCAGATGCTTTGTGCAATAAAAACCTCTCCAATTAGCTGCAGAATCCTTGGCAATAATGAGAGGTTCAGCAGTATTTAATGAGCCCCATGGAGTATTTGGGGCTGATTACATCATCCTTAGGTACTGCCAGGAGACTCTGCCTAGGTACTGCCAAGTAGCCTCTCAACAAGTCCAAGTCAGAAGGAAACTGCAAAGTACCTTAAAGCACTGATTGGCCTCACTGAGGCTTGTTACTGACAAAGGCTCCCCAGGGACTTGTTAGAGCAGCTTGTTAGAGGCCAAGATTACAGGGAGACAAAGTGCAGGGCAGAAGAACTTGCCTTTGGTGTAGGAAGCAAAAGGCCAAGCCCTGAGCACTGCCCTTGCAATAGAAGAACCTCAAAGGCTCAAAGCAAAGTTTCTCCTCCCAGGCCTTGGTGGCAGAGGCAACTGCCAGAGCCAAGGGCACAAAGGCCTTGGTCCTGTTGGGCCTCTCAGCCTTGCCAGAGCCCTTGGCCATCCCTACTGCAGCCTCTCCTACACTGTCCCATGCCTGCAGCTCTTTGCCTTCAGGCTGCTGACACCAATCTTGCTTCCCCACCCAGCTCTCCCCCTGCCATTTCCATTCCTTCCCTGATCTGTCTCAGCTCTCCCTGACAGTTCCTGAGGCCTCTGGATGGCCTCATGCATAGCAGCTCTGCCCTTTGAGGGATATTTCTTTGCCCTCATCTCCACTCTGAACCTTCCAAGCTGCACTTTGTGAAGGTTTTGGTCTCTTGCCTCTACCATGGTGAGGATGTGGCACTTGCCCTGGTGTGTTCATGGCACTGGTCCAATAGAGTCAATCTGCCAGGCCTCACCATAGTCATGTGTAACCTGTGTGATGGCTTCCATGGTCAGCTCCACCCCTCTGTCACAAGCCCACCTCTGCATAACATCTCTGCCTAGATGTCCTGATGTTTCATGTGCTCATTGAGCTACAAACAGTTCACCTTTACGCACCCAGTACAGATCCACTTGGGCTATATCACTTCTGGCAACCTTCTGTACCTGCTCATTGTTTTGGTGTTCTTCAGGAGCACAGCTCCTAGGCACATGAGCATCCCCATGGCTTACCTTCAGAGCCATGATTCCTGCCTGATGAGCAAGGTCCTGCCACAATGGAGCAGCCCAGATGGACTTCCCCCTGCCTTGCCAACTGATATTCTTCTACTGCCACCACCCGAGAATCTGTGTAGAGATAAAGTCCTGGACACTTTTCTGCAATCTCTAGAGCCAGTTGGATGCTTTCACTGCTGCATATTGACTCCATTCACCTTCCCCCTTCAGTGGCCTCAACAACTTCTTGTATTGGACTCCATACAGCAGCTCCCACTCCCAGTGGTTTCCTATTACCCTATAGGATCCATCAGTAACCAGAGCATGAGATCATTCTGCCTCTGTACTCAGCACTTGGTTGAAGGGTTAAAACTTGGAGAGCTGAGCTCCAAGCACTGCTGGACTGACAGGAGAAGACAGTGTTAGCCTTGGTGGCTTGTGAACCATGGGAACACGGTGCAGCAGTGTAGTTTGGAGGAGCACAGGTACCTGATTACGAATGGTTATTATGACCTGAGAGTGTGAGACTTCACACATATCATAGATTGTTATAGCAGAGTCCCTGGTCTCTTAATTATTCTTTGATGCTTGCTAAACCCCTGATAAGATATAGATACCCATGTGATGCCTTTTCTGTAACCAATCACAAACTGCTTCTGTGGTGTGTTAGCTTTCATAAAGAAGGATTTTGCATAATCAAGTGGACACCTGGCCTGCATCAGGCTGAGTCTCATCTCTTAATGGCAGCACCTGGTGACCCCGGTGTGACAGGGGCGATGAAACGCTGAGCTGCGTCCTGCCCCATATTCCCTCAGAACTTTAAGTGAGCTGCTGAAAGGAGGCAGGAAAAGCCGGCCAGAGCGATCCCTTCCGCTAGGCAAGAGGTGAGCTGTGGGGAACATGGGAACCAGGAGAGCTCCTCAGGAAGAGACACTTATGAATTAATGCAAGAACTCCTTAGGAAGCATGGCAAAGCTATCTGTGCTATGATCTTGAGGAGATGCTGGAGTGGGTGCAGGAGAACATCCCGACAGTTACACTATCCAGCATGTTTACGAGTGAAATCTGGGATCAAGTGGGGGTGAAGCTATGGGATGCTGCTACCACAGGGAATGTTGAGGCGCAGCGTATGCTCCCGTGGTGGTGGATTATATTCGAGATGCTTAAAGCACAAGAAGGGAACTCGGAACAGAGTACTGAGGGAGCTCAGACTCCTCCTCCATTATCCTCTAAGCTGCCACCAAAGCCAAAGCTGCAGACTGAGACTTTGGGTACATACACAGCAGAACATCCCACCGAGGATGACCTCCTAGATCCAGCTCCTGTCGATCCTGAATGGGAATCAGACCTTCATCCCCGGGATCCTCACGATGTGTAGGCTTCTGTTAAGCACCAAGCTTTGCGGGATGGAGACACTGAGGTTGCTGCAAGAATTGTGCCTCCTGTACTGGATGGGGGAAGAGCGGGAAACCCTCAATGGGAGGCTTTGTCCTTCCCAGTGATTAAAGAACTCTGTCATACTGCCACTGAGCACGGGCTCTCTTCTCCTGATTTGGCTAATCTTTTAACATCTATACTTGACAATAATGTAATGACACCATACGACTTAAAATCCCTAGCACAACTGTTGCTAACCACGGGAACCTTACATGCAATTCATAGACAGGCTTAAAGTGGTTTTAGAACACCAAACTGACAATGGGGAGGCAAGGGAAATATTACTGAGCCTGCAGTGTGCCCAGCAGCCAAGATGCCAATGGCATCCTGGCCTGTATCAGGAACAGTGTGGCCAGCAGGAGCAGAGAGGTCATTCTGCCCCTGTACACTGCACTGGTTCGGCCACACCTTGAGTCCTGTGTCCAGTTCTGGGCCCCTCAGTTTAGGAAAGATGTTGACTTGCTGGAGCGTGTCCAGAGAAGGGCAACAAAGTTGATGAGGGTTTGGAATACAAGCCCTATGAGGAGAGGCTGAGGGAGCTGGGGTTGCTCAGCTTGGAGAAGAGGAGGCTCAGGGGAGACCTTCTTGTTCTCTACAACTGCATGAAGGGAGATTGCAGATAGGTGGGAGCTGGTCTCTTCTCCCAGGCAACCAGCACCAGAACAAGAGGACACAGGCTCAAGCTGTGCCAGGGGATGTTTAGACTGGATGTTAGGAAGAAATCCGTCATAGAGAGAGTGATTACCCATTGGAATGGGCTGCCTGGGGAGGCGGTGGAGTCACCATCATTGGAGGTGTTCAGGAGGAGACTTGATGGGGTGCTTGGTTGCATGGTATAGTTGACTAGGTGGTGCTGGATGATAGGTTTGATGCGATGATCTTAAAGATCTCTTCCAACCTGGTCTACAATATTCTATTCTATTCTATTCTATTCTATTCTATTCTTCTATTCTATTCTATTCTATTCTATTCCTGTTGAAATTAGCTGTGGAAAATGCAAATGCAGATTGTAAGAAGCTGTTAAAATCTTTGCCAAGTCAACCTCCCACCTTGCTAGAAATGATTGAAGCGTGTACCAGGATAGGTACGATGGAACAGAAGTGTGAAGCTATGGCTGCAGCTTTTGCAGCTCTGAATGGTCCAATGGATACAGGAGTTTGTTACGGCTGTGGGAAACCGAGTCATCTCAGAAAGAATTGTTTGGTAGCTAATAGCAGAGCCAAACCTAAGACACCCAGGACTTTCCCTAAGTGCCAGAAGGGGAGGCATTATGCTAACCAATGTCGAGCTAAGTATAATTCTCAAGGGCAGCCTGCACAGGGAAACTGGATGCGGAGCGCGGGATGGCGCTGCGCGCAGACACAAATCACCCAGCTGGTTCCGGCCAGCCAGGTGCCGGCAGCACGCGCGTCTCTGACCCCTGCCCAGCAACAGCAGGCAGCCCAGGACTGGACCTGGCAACCTCCGACACAGTAACTTTACTTGATACCACGGTACATTTGTTGCCAACAGGTGTGTCAGGTCCTCTCCCAGTAAAAACTCAGGCACTAATATTAGGTAGATCATCAACAACGATCTCAGGACTTTGTGTGCTTCCTGGGGTTGTTGATTCTGACAGCACAGATAAAATTCAGATCATGGCAGGGATTCCGTTTCCTCCCTGCACGGTACCGAAAGGAAGTCGCATTGCACAGCTATTATTGCTTCCCTTGGGATTGGAACGTCCCCCTGCAAAGGGACCTTTAAGAAATAAAGGAGGATTCGGGTCTAGTGGGGACCCACAGATTCTGTGGGTACAGACTATCTCTCAAAAACGTCCTATCTGTCAGTGTGTCCTGATGTATGGTCAGCAGAAAAATAGTGGTATTATTGATACTGGAGCAGACATCACAGTGATTTCTAAAGCTAAATGGCCCCCGCGCTGGCCTGTGGCTAGTGCATCTCAGGTGCTGGCAGGCAGAGGGGGAGCTGGAGAAAGTCATCAGAGCCTGAATTTCATTCAGATTCAGGGACCAGAGGGACACATAGCTTCTGTGAAACCCTTTGTTTTATCTGTGCCTAAGGTGCTATGGGGTCATGATGTGCTTTCACAATGGGGGGTGACCATGAACACCCATTTTCAGAGGGGGCCATTGCGGTGTGCGACACCCTTCAGTTAACTTGGAAAGCAAATGCCCCTGTCTGGGTGGCTCAGTGGCCCCTGCCATTGGAAAAGCTTCACGCACTTCAAGAACTAGTCACAGAGCAATTGGGAAAAGGGCATATTGTACCCTCCACAAGTCCTTGGAATTCTCCTATTTTTGTCATCAAAAAACAAACAGGCAAGTGGCGCTTGCTCCATGATCTCAGAAAGATTAATGGTGTTATGGAAGATATGGGGAGCCTTCAATCAGGGCTACCCTCACCCACAATGATACCACAATATTGGCATTTAACTGTTATAGACCTAAAAGACTGCTTCTTTAGCATTCCTTTACATCCAAATGATGCTCCTAAATTTGCTTTTTCAGTTCCAAACATTAACATGCAACAACCTTTGCAGAGATACCATTGGGTTGTGCTTCCACAAGGAATGAAAAATAGTCCTACAATTTGTCAGTGGTATGTAGCAAAAATTCCCAGTCCTGTTTGAGAGGCATTTCCTGATGCTCTGATATATCATTACATGGATGACATCCTCGTGACAGCACAAAGCCCTGAGCTCATGGAGAAAGCTGTAGCCCTTACTGTATCCACTGTGACTCAAGTGGGGTTTTGTGTAGCACCTGAGAAAATTCAGAATGTACCACCTTGGAAATATTTGTTGAACCTTCTCACCAAACATTGTTTCTGGTCAATCTTCCGAGCACCCCTTTTTTCTACTTGTTTAGTAGGACTGTCTTTGGATAAGTGGCCAGTTCCTTCATCTTTCAAATTGCTTGGTAACTGGGGACTTTTTCTCCGGATTTGTAGTTTTCTTAGAACGATTATGTATGCTTTTGCTGCTTTATTCTTTTTCCTACCTTTTTTGCCTTGTTTATTGTAATGCTTATAGAGTTTGATTAATTGCTTTGTTAAAGGGATTCTTGTTATATAACAGAAAGGGGAATTGAAGGGTTAACTCTTGGAGAGCCGAGCTCCAAGCACTGCTGGCCTGATAAGAGGGGATAGTGTTGGCCTTGATGGCTTGTGAATTACGGTCCAGCAGTGTGGTTGGAGGAGGGCGTACATTTGATGACAAATGGTTGCTATGACTGGAGTGTGTAAGACTTGAGACAGACCAGATTGTTATAACAGTGTCCCTGTTCCAGTAGTAGGCTGCTTTTGTATCGTATAAGCTTTTATAAAGAAGGATTTTGTGTAATAAACCAGACACCTGGCCTGCATCAGGCTGAGTCCCATCTCTTAATTGTGGCACTCCTCCATCTCTTCCCCATCCCTGGACCTGGTGGTATCTGTTCTGTACTCAGTGGTGCCTCCAGCAGTCAACCCTCTCATCTACAGCCTGAGGAACCAAGAGCTCAAGGCTGCCCCAAGCCAACTGATCCCTGGATGCTTTCAGAAGCAATAAACTCTTCTGCAGAGCAGTTCTGATGTTGCTCAGTGCAGGCCCAGCCTGGCTTCTGCACTTGGTGGTGGTGGTGTTTTACTCTTTATCAAACTGTCATCCCTTTTCTAACACATTCTCTGCTTTGCTGGCCAAGAGTTTGTGCAGCAGGACCTCTGCTCTTCCTTTGGTTGAAAAAATAAAGAACCTTTCATTAACATTTTCCTTCCCGAGATCCTTCCTCCAGAACATTTCCAGAGCTTTTAGGCCAGGCCCTGTGCAGATTTGGGGGAGGGAAATAAATAAAGAGCCTTTCAGTAACAGTTTTATTTGCTGAGTACCTTCCTCCAAGCCTCCTCTGGAGCTTCAGGGACAGGTCCTGTGTGCAGAGGCATAGGGGTAAAGAGTCCCAGCACAGCAGCACTGCCAGGCAGCACCAGCACCTGGACTTCCAGGGCTGTTCTCTCTTGCCACTTCCAGCTTCTCCTGTGTTAGTGCAAGGCCTGAGTGCTGTGGCAGCTTGGTCATTGTTCTGCTGCATGCCAGTCCTGTGACCAGAGGCAGGGACAGGCCATGGGAACTACTCTGACTGAGCTGGCCCCCAAGAGCAGTTCCACAAAGACAGATGATCTGCTCAGGGCAGAGCCCTGAAGGCTTAGGCTTCATCCAAAGATTGTCTCCAGAGCAGGCCCAGGAAAGTGTCCCAGGGATGCAAACAACAGGGAACAGCTCAAGTGTGAGTGTGCAGGGCTGGGGCACACAGCAGTGTCCTGACACAGGCCTCCTGCCAGAGGTCTGAAGGAGCAGCAGAGCAGGCTCTGATCTGTGTCTCTGTTCACTGCACAGCATGGGGAATCTGTCCCAGGGGAATCTGTCCCAGGATAATCATCCTGCTCTAGCCACTCACCACCACCATTTCCACCACTGGTCTCTCACCACAGCTTGGAAACTTTCTTTGTCCCTCAACTGCAGGTCACAGGATCAGGAGGTCAGCAGTGGCTGCTGGCATTGCACAGATGAGATGCAAGCATGGCCATGGTGTGTGGGGTCAGAGGAACCTGAGTTAGCACAAACACCATCAGCTGTGGCTGGGGTACCAAGGTATTGGAGGAGTGAGGAGCCTCCCAGCCTCTGGCAGGGGCAGCAGGAGGCCAGGGACACTCTGCCTGCTTCAGTGCAGAGCCGGTGGGAGGGATGGGGAAAGACTCTGTCTGAACATCCTGAGATGCAGAAGCAGTTCATGAGGCCAGCTCAGGTGTGGACACCTGACAGAGCTCTGACATTTCTGTCTGTGACTGCAGCACAAACCTCTCTGCTCCAGGGAGATTCCTCTCAGGTGTCCTGCACAGGCTCATTGCAAATGTTGCTGTCTGCTCACATCAGCCTTCCTGGGCTGTGCCCTGAAATGTGCACAGAGCCAGCAGAGAGGTTCTGGCTCCTTGGAAAAGGCATCTTCAGGAAGGCCAAGAAGGAGGCTGGGGCAAACTCCAGGCTGGTCACCCTCAGCACAGTCGTGGTGCTGGGTCAAAAATGATAGGTCAGAAACTCCTGCAGCCATCTGCAGGCCCTTGCAGGACAAGAGAGAGATCATCAAACCTGTCTGGGCAGGAGCAAGAAGGGGATGTTTTGTGCCTGGACCATAGCCAGAGCTTTGCCATGGTCTCCCATGATCTCTGTAGAGCCAGACTGGGGACAGCAAGACTGAAGGAATGGATTAGGTGTTGGGTGGGAAGGTGAATGGTGGATCAAACCCAAAAGTCACCAGGGCAGAGTCCTCCTGGCAGACACTTCCCAGTGGCATCCCTCAGGGCAAGCCCTTGGGCCAGCACTGTGCCATCTCTTCATCAGCTCCCTGCACCTTCCTACCCAGGGCCTCTGCAGCTCCTTTGGGGATGAGGTCAAACTGGGCACAGGCCTTGAGGCACCTCATCTGTTTAACCCTGAGCAGGGTCATTTGACAAGATGATGTGCAGGGACCTCTTCCACAGATCACCAGGACAGAGCCAGCAGCTCCTCTGAGGAAGGTTTCTCCACTCAGAGCCTTGGTAGAAAATCTGACAGATGGATTGGATGAAACTTTGATCTTCTCAGGCTCTGGCCACAAGGAGGCTGATGGCTGAGTGTGCAATCCTGTGGTCATTTGTGTCTCAGGAGCTCATCATTCAGTAGGAAGTCAATGAGGGTGAAGGGTCTGTGAGGTCAGGCCTGGGGAGGTGATTGGCCAGCAGCAGGAACACAGCTGGAAGGGGACTGTGAGGTTTTTACTGTCTGTGATGAAGAGGTTATTAATTTATGAATATGAAATAATAATTATATTAATAGTAATTTTATTAATTATTAAAAATATTAATAACCAATGAATCACCATTTTATATAGATTATCTAGTGAATAATTGTGAAATACATCCCATAATTGGTTTAGTATTTATAATTAGGACTCAATCAGGACATTTACAGAGTTAATTTCTATTACTATACCACAGGCTGCAATTCCACTGTTTGTCCACCTGATGGCGACTCGACAGGACTCTGGTGACTGCTAACTATATACAGAGATATTACATAGTCCATCAGAGGATTGGACTGGAAAGGTTATCCTGCTAGACTCGGGTGCTTTTGAACTGAGTGTTAGTGAGTGGAAAGCAGGTGGATAGGTTCCAGCAGACTGCTGTGTCCTTTGTTTGTAGCAAGGTTCGGTTCTGGCAGGCTGCTGTCGCTGGGCTGACTCCTGGCTGGTCTGGACAGTGATGTATGCTCCCTTCCGTGGCAGCAGAGGGAATGGACCTTAGCCTAGCTGTACAGCAGGTTCCCTTCACAGGACTCAGGTGGCTCTCTCTGGATGGCAGGGAGCTGTCCTGCGAGGCTGGCCTGGCAGGGCCGGTAGGGCTGGTCCTGGGATGGGGTCGGCCCTCACAGAGTCAGCCTGCACGGCAGGGTGGGGCCACGGTTCCCGGTAGGCAGGCTTGGAGGCTTCTGATCTGGCGCAATGGCAGACGGACCTGGACCTGTCAGAGGTCAGCCTAGTGGCAACAGACTTTGGGGCTGTCATGGATGGCCCCTGGGAAGAGGCACAGGTGCATGAAGCAGCAGCTTCCCCTTTGCTTGGCTCGAAGGAGTGGCAGGACCCTTATCGGTCGGTCCTGGCTTTGGGGCACAGGCACAGACAGTGCTCTGGATTCCCCTGGGGTTCACAAGTCATGGAGTGGCAGAAGTGGTGACTCCTCTCCTGTGATGGCAGGGTTACACAGGCATGAGGCTGACACTGCTCCTGCTCTCTGAGCTGACACACACAGGGTTGTGCCTCTTGTCAGTCTGCTGCTTCAGGCTGAGGCAGACGTTTGCACTGCCAGACTGACTTAAGTCCCTTCCCCGGCAGCTGGGCAGATCTTACCCTCGGGGGTCCAGTCCTCTTGAAGGCACATCAGGCTCTTCCGACCGGTGAGGCTGGCAATGCAATGCTGCAGCTTCTCAGGCTCAGCAAAGGTCTCTCCTCAGGAGATACTCTCAGGGCTGAGGCTCCGCAGGCCTGCCTGGCTGCTGGCTTCTCCTCATTGTGCAGAGGCCACTAGTTTGCTTGCATATAGGAGAGAGACTTAATAGCAATGAGCTCAATGGCAGAGGCTATGGCATGAGCTCAGTCTCAAGCAAGCAGAGAGAACCCAGTGAAAGAGGGCAACGTATTTACAAGCTGGGGCAATACTGATAGGTTCCTGGAGGCTGGATGTGGCCAATGGGCACTCTCGTAAACAACCGGCTGCAGCCTATGGGAGGCGTGAAGCTGGAATTGTGCCATGCTTGGCATCAGCACCAGCATCCCATGCCATGGGGGTGTGCAGGGGTCTGTGCCACCTTGGCCTTTGTTCCCCTCATGAAAGGATGGAGAACTTGTCCATGTGCTGGGACAGGTTTCAACATCTGGGCATAATTCTGGGCATAATGTGCCTCCACCACATAAGGGTATGGAGGGAGGGGGAGATCATCCTGGTTTTGCCCTTGATGGAGTTAATTTTCTTCACAGAAGCTCCTCTGGTGCTGTGCTTTGGATTTGTGACCAAGCCAGTGCTGAGAGCAGACTCTGTCCTCACTGCATGGATCACTTGGGCAGACACCAGTGGCAACTCTGTGTACGATGTACACCACTTGCCCACTCCTCTCTTCCTCCTCCTTGCAGTAAGGACACTCACCAGGGCCCAAGCACAAGCTCCTTGGGACCAGGTGCTGCTGAGACCACTGGAAGTGCTGAAACCCCACAGAACAAGGCAGGCTAAGCTCTCTCTTGTTTTCCATGGAAATGAAAGGTACAGCAAAGCTGTCTGGGGCTGGGGCAGCTCTCCTCAGGTGGATCAACTGCAATCCATGGCAGAAGAGCAAATGCAGCCTGGATGCAGGGAGTCAGTGGATCTACTCACCAGGAACTAAATGAAAGGAGAATCTTCTGCAACCATTCTACCAACCCAGAACACAAAGATTGAAACACAACAGCTCACCCAAATTGAGGTGGTTGGTGTAACTTCTCCATGACCAAACCCATAACTGGGTTTTGTATTTGGGGTTCCAGGGACAGTCCAAAACACAATCCCCATGCACCCCACAGGACACTGTGCACAGAGACCATCTATATGGATTCTGATATAGGCTGGGCACGGACTGGCTAGAGAGTAGCCATGAAGAAAAGGCCTTGGGGGTGCTGGTGGATGAGAAGCTCAACAGGAGGCAGCAGTGAGCACTTGCAGCCCAGAGAGACAGCCAGAGCTTGGGCTGCAGCCTGTAGATCCATCTTGACCAATGACTTAGTTTGCAATATAAGAACCCAAAAAGGGAGTGGTAATGAAATGTCGAGATGGCCTTCATGTCTGTGTGAGGCCTTGGAGGGGATGAGATGTGCAACCAAACCATATGAGAAAGGCTGGGAGTGAAAAAGAACCAAGTGCTGCATCCTTGAAGCAGATGGGAAAGGTAAGTGGGGAGAAGAGCCCCTGTTCAAATCCAGATGCAACAGTGAGCTGAGTGGGGATAGGCGGAGGGAAAGGGGAGTTGTAACACTCACCTATGCCTGAAGAAGGAGCCACAGGCTCTTGCAGGCCTGGGCCCCTTGGCTCCCCTTGCAGCCCTGGTCCTGCTCTCAACTGCTCTGTTAGTTTGTATCTCAGCTCATGGTGCTGGAACCAGCTGGGCCTGCACCACAATATTTGTCACAGTGCTGGAACACCACCACAGCAAACAGTTCAGTTTCTGTCTGTGTGATGTCTCTGTAATCATTGGCTGTGATTGGAAATTCTCTGTGCCAATAACTGCTCACCAGGATGTCTCTTTGCTCACATGTTGTATGGTTAGCTACAACCTACACCCACTGGAAAGAATTTCACTGCAACCCAACAGCTCCTCCAGCACCCTGATTCCATCAGCCTGCTACAACAAACAGGAGAAGCAGGACAAAAGACTCTGCCCATAGCCCCACCCTGACACTGAAGCAATCCATTGAGTGCTAAAATTAATCAAGAGGAGGGGAGAACACTGCTGGTGGGGAGTGCTGTTTGAATGGTGTCCAGCAGCAGCTGGGACACTGCCCCTGGTGGCACAGCCACTCTGATTTTCCTGCCTGCTCTGCTCTCTGCTTGCTGTTCAGCGTTGGTTTGCAGTTAGAGTTAGGAGGATGGCCAAGCAAGTCACACTGCTGCAGACATTTCCCATCAGCAGTGTTTCCTGTGTGCTTTGTGTCACTGAATGGCATTGAAGAAGACTTTGGAGGTTAAGGAACCACCAAAATTTCCTTCCCGTTCTGATTGGATGATGACATTCTCTGTTGAGAGGCACAGAGACAAGAGGCAACCACACAGCCACTCTCTGGCTGAGAGAAATGCACTCAAGTCACAGAGCAGACTGTGGTGGCACAGTCCCCCTGTCACTGGAAACTTCCTCAAGAATGTGATTCCCCCTCCCCCCTTGCCTCGGCCATGAACTAGCCCAGGGTAAGCCAGGTATGGATCAGGACAGAGAGAAATAGAGCCCTGAGAGGTGTCCTTGGTGTGCTGCACCCTCACTCTCCCAGCCTTGCACTGCTCTCCCTATGGCTTGGAGCTTTTTCACCTCCTGCCAGCTCAGTGCATCTGTGCTTGGATCACAGCCAACAGGGAGGTGAGAGAAAACTCTGAAAGTCAAAAACTTCAGGGTCTGTGCAAGTGGCAAAAAATCCCAGGATGATTCAGCACCCAAAGTTATCCAGATCAGAGAAACTCCTGATGGAAGTCAGTGATCTCCACCTTTAAAAACAGTGACCCTAAAACCAGAGCCTTGGAGCTCTCCTGGATCACAGCATCTGTGTCCAGCATCTCCCCCACTCAGACATCTCTCAGGCACAACCAAGGGCCAGCACCAAGTCAGACTTCTCCAGGATCAGTTCTTGTGCCCTTAGAGTGCCAAAGCTTTGTGAGGGTTTGCCCTGAGCTCCAGAAGAAGGAAACTGAACTCCAGGGCACCCTCTGCCAACGACCTCTGCACCTCTCTGTGTCTTTGGACAGACACCTTTGCTGTCACCAGGGTCAAGGTTTCTATCTCACACTGGAGGCAGCCAACTCTGTCCCTGTGTCTGTGTGCTTGGTGCTTCTCTCCAGGCACAGCCATAGAAAGAGATTTGACTTCAGGATCCCTCGCAGGCAGTCAGGGTCAGCCTTGTCCTTATCCACTCTGTCCTTCAGAGGCTCTTGGATTAGAGCACATTCTGCTGAATCACCTTGTAAGCCCCAGGTGGGCAGTGACAGCAATGGGAAGGTTGGGGAGGGTGAGGAGCTAAGTTGTCCATTCAATGTCAGCCCTGAAGGACAGATGTTCCTGCAAGTGCAGATGTCCTGCTGAGACAGCCTGGGTCAGTGTGACTTGGGGAATTATCATCTCTGAGCTAAGCTGAAATGGAGTAAAATATTTTATCTATGACATAAAAACTTGAGCTTTGTGAGGTGCACTTTGAAATCCTGAAGAAGATTGCAGAGACACAAACATCTCCTCTGGGCACTTGGGACTCATTGCAGGAACCTCAGGTACTGAGAGGAGACTGAAGAAACTTCTTCAGAAGTCAGAAGGAAAACACAAAGTGCCTTGAAGCACTGATTGGCCCCACTGAGGGGCATTACCAACAAAGCTTCCCAAGGGCTCCTCAGAGCAGCTCAGGGGAGGCCATGATTGCAGCAGACAAAGGCAAAGTGCAGGAGAGCAAACTCTGGGTTTGGTTTATGGAGCAGAAAGGCCAAGCCCTGAGCACAGTGCCTGGGCAGGCAGATCCTGTCCCTCATGTGTGAGTCAGAGCTCCTCAGGTGCCGTGGGCTGTGGGGTTTGTGATGCTGAGGGAAGGACAAGGGGATGAGAGTCCCCAGCCTTCCTGGGGGTGTTTAAGGAAGCACTGAGGACCCCCTGGTGCCTTAGGAAGTCTCCTCACAGCCCTTGGTGGTAGATGATTGCCATAGCCAAGAAGGCAAACCCTTGGTTCTCCTGATGACTTCCAGCCTTGCCAGTGCCCATTGCCATCCCCACCACAGGTTGTCCTACACTGTCCCCCACACTGGCTTTGGTTTTCTGCAGCAGAAAGGCCAAGCCCTGACCACAGAGCCTGGGCAGTCAGATGCGGAGAGGCTCAAGCTCATGTTCATCTCCTGGCCTTGGTGGCAGAGGCAACTGCCATAGACAGGAGGAGAAAGACCTCAGTGCTGTTGAGCTTTCAGCCTTGCAGCTGGTGCTACACTGCCCCCTGCCTGCAGCTCTTTCCCTTCATGCTCTTGACACCCATCTTGCTTTCCCAGCAGCTCTCACCATGACATTTCTGTACCCTCCCTGCTCTGTCTCTACTCTCCATGGCCATTTCTTGAAACACAGAGCCAGGACCTCTTCGACCACAAGGATCCCCTTTGAGTGACTTTTCTTTCTCCTCACCTCCTGTACGCTCTCAGGGGCAAGCGAGGATCTGCCTGGCCTCAAACCAGGACACCTCCACTCTGAACCCTAAAATTTGCACTCTCTGGAGGTTGTCTTCCTGTCCCACAACCACCAGAAGCTACAACATCACCAAATTTCAAGCAGCTGCACACTGCATCTGTAGTGCCCTGAGCTTGGACTTCAGCAGGTTACAGAAGCCCCAGTCCCTCAGGCTCTCCACCCCAGTCCTTGCAGATATCTTCTGAAGCTTCTCAGGCTCTTCAAAACTCCTTCAGAGCAGAAGTCCCAAAGCCAGACACTAAAACTCCAGATGTGGCCACAGCAGTGCTGAGTGCAGGGGAGGACAACCTCTGCGTCTGGGTGGCCACACTTCACAGTATCACAGTATCACAGTATCACAGTATAACCAAGGTTGGAAGAGACCCCAAGGATCATCAAGTCCAACCTGTCCCAACAGACCTCACAGCTAGACCATGGCACCAAGTGCCACGTCCAATCTCCCCTTGAACACCTCCAGGGACGGCGACTCCACCACCTCCCTGGGCAGCCCATTCCAATGACGAATGACTCGCTCAGTGAAGAACTTCCTCCTCACCTCGAGTCTAAACCTCCCCTGGCACAGCTTGAGACTGTGTCCCCTTGTTCTGGTGCTGGTTGCCTGGGAGAAGAGACCAACCCCCTCCTGTCTACAACCACCCTTCAGGTAGTTGTAGAGGGCAATGAGGTCACCTCTGATCCTTCTCTTCTCCAGGCTAAACAATCCCAGCTCCCTCAGGCCTCTCCTCATAGGGCTTGTGCTCAAGGCCTCTCACCAGCCTTGTTGCCCTTTTCTGGACACGTTCAAGTATCTCGATGTCCTTCTTAAACTGAGGGGCCCAGAACTGGACACAAGACTCAAGGTGTGGCCTAACCAATGCAGAGTACAGGGGCAGAATGACCTCCCTGCTCCTGCTGGCCACACTATTCCCAATACAGGCCAGGATGCCATTGGCCTTCTTGGCCACCTGGGCACACTGTTGGCTCATGTTTAGGTGGGTGTCAATCAGCACCCCCAGGTCCCTCTCTGTTTGGCAGCTCTCCAGCCACTCTGACCCCAGCCTGTAGCTCTGCATGGGGTTGCCGTGGCCAAAGTGCAGCACCCGGCACTTGGACTTATTAAATGCCATCCCATTGGACTCTGCCCATCTGTCCAGTCGGTCGAGGTCCCTCTGCAGAGCCTTTCCACCCTCTAACTGACTAACATCTGTTCCCAACTTGGTGACATCTGCTTTAAACTAGGTCTGAAGGGGGTGGGTGAAGACATCGGTCCCTCTGCAGAGGTAAGAGTAGGGCACAAGGTAGGGTCAACTGAGAGGTCGGGAGCCCAGCTGCAGTGCATGTACACCAAGGCACGCAGCCTAGGCAATAAGCAAGAGGAGCTGGAGGTCCTAATCCACCAGGGCAACTATGATATAGTTGCCATCTCAGAAACATGGTGGACAACACGCACGATTGGTAGTGCTACACTGGGGGGTTACAGGCTCTTTAGGAGGGATAGGAGAGGGAGAAGAGGAGGAGGGGTGGCTTTGTATATTAGGGAGACACTTCTGCCTCTGAACTTGAGGTGGAAGATGAGGGAATGAGAGCCTGTGGGTTAAATCAGAGGGCAACCCAACAAACCTGACATCCTGGTTGGAGTCTGTTATAGACCACCCAACCAGGATGAGGAGATGGATGAATTATTCTATAAACAACTGGAGGCTGTCTCAAGATCATCAGATCTTGTCCTCGTGGGTGACTTCAATCTGCCAGACATCTGCTGGGAACTTAATTCAGCAGAGAGAAGGCAGTCCAGAAGATTCCTGGAGCGAATAGAGGACTGCTTCCTAACGCAGCTGTTAAGCGAGCCTACCAGGGGACAGGCTCTGCTTGACCTGCTGCTCTCCAATAGGGAAGGGCTGGTGGGAGATGTGACCGTGGGAGGCTGCCTAGGGTGCAGTGACCACGAGATAGTGAAGTTTTCAATCTGCAGGGAGATAGGGAGGAGTACCAACAGAACCTTCACCCTGGACTTCCGGAGGGCAAACTTCAGCCTCTTTAAGAAACTTATTTGTAAAGTTCCCTGGGTACCAACCCTCATGAACCGAGGGGTCCAGGAGGGTTGGACCTACTTCAAAAAGGAGCTCTTGAGGGCACAGGAACTGGCGGTCCCCATGTGTCGAAAGATGAGCCGGCGGGGAAGGCGACGGCCTGGATGAGCAAGCAGCTCCTGGGGGAATTAAGGGAAAAAAAAGAGGCTGTATCACCTTTGGAAGGGGGGGAAGGCTTCTCGAGGTAGGTTCAAGGAAGTGGTTAGATTATGTAGGAATAAAATTAGAGAGGCAAAGGCCCAGTTAGAACTGAAAACTGGCCACCTCTGTGAAAGAAAATAAAAAGCAATTTTACAAATATATCAACACTAAAAAGAAGGGCAAGAAGAACTCCACTCCTTACTGGACCTGGAGGGGAACACGGTGACCGAAGATGAGGAAAAGGCTGAGGTCCTGAACGCCTTCTTTGCCTCCATGTTTAACAGCAAGGCAGGAGTCCAGGATGAGTGGCCTCCTGAGCTGGGTAATAGGGTCGGGGAGCAGTGTAATGCCCCAGAAATCCATGAGGAATTAGTTCGGGACCTGCTGAGCCACTTGGACACCCACAAGTCCATGGGACCGGATGGGATCCATCCTAGGGTGCTGAGAGAGCTGGCAGATGAGCTGGCCAAGCCGCTCTCCATCATTTTCCTCCAGTCCTGGCTCACTGGAGAGGTCCCAGATGACTGGAAACTGGCCAATGTGATCCCCATCCACAAGAAGGGACGGATGGAGGAACCCGGAAACTACAGACCAGTCAGCCTGACCTCAGTGCCAGGGAAAGTGATGGAACAGATTATCCTGGAGGCAATAACTGCGCACCTGAAGGATGGCCAAGGGCTCGGGTCCAGCCAACATGGATTTAAGAAGGGCAGGTCCTGCCTCTCCAACCTGATCTCCTTCTATGATCAGGTGACCCGTCTGGTGGACGTGGGGAGGCCTGTGGATGTAGTCTATCTGGACTTCAGCAAGGCCTTTGACACCGTCCCCCACAGTAAACTGCTGGCTAAACTGTCAGCTCGTGGTTTGGACCGCAACACTCTGTGCTGGGTTGGGAACTGGCTGGAGGGCCGAGCCCAGAGAGTGGTGGTGAATGGTGCCGCGTCCGGCTGGCGGCCAGTCACCAGCGGCGTCCCCCAGGGATCGGTGCTGGGCCCATCCTCTTTAACATCTTCATTGATGATATGGATGAGGGGGTTGAGTCAGTCATCAGCAAGTTTGCAGATGACACCAAGTTGGGAACAGATGTTAGTCAGTTAGAGGGTAGAAAGGCTCTGCAGAGGGACTCGACCGACTGGACAGATGGGCAGAGTCCAATGGGATGGCATTAATAAGTCCAAGTGCCGGGTGCTGCACTTTGGCCACAGCAACCCCATGCAGAGCTACAGGCTGGGGTCAGAGTGGCTGGAGAGCTGCCAAACAGAGAGGGACCTGAGGGTGCTGATTGACACCCACCTAAACATGAGCCAACAGTGTGCCCGGGTGGCCAAGAAGGCCAATGGCATCCTGGCCTGTATTGGGAATAGTGTGGCCAGCAGGAGCAGGGAGGTCATTCTGCCCCTGTACTCTGCATTGGTTAGGCCACACCTTGAGTCCTGTGTCCAGTTCTGGGCCCCTCAGTTTAAGAAGGACATCGAGATACTTGAACGTGTCCAGAAAAGGGCAACAAGGCTGGTGAGAGGCCTTGAGCACAAGCCCTATGAGGAGAGGCTGAGGGAGCTGGGATTGTTTAGCCTGGAGAAGAGAAGGATCAGAGGTGACCTCATTGCCCTCTACAACTACCTGAAAGGTGGTTGTAGACAGGAGGGGGTTGATCTCTTCTCCCAGGCAACCAGCACCAGAACAAGGGGACACAGTCTCAAGCTGTGCCAGGGGAGGTTTAGACTCGAGGTGAGGAGGAAGTTCTTCACTGAGCGAGTCATTCGTCATTGGAATGGGCTGCCCAGGGAGGTGGTGGAGTCGCCATCCCTGGAGGTGTTCAAGGGGAGATTGGATGTGGCACTTGGTGCCATGGTCTAGTTGTGAGGTCTGTTGGGACAGGTTGGACTTGATGATCCTTGGGGTCTCTTCCAACCTTGGTTATACTGTGATACTGTGATACTGTGACTCCCTGGCAGTGCTGCTGTGCTGGGACTCTGCCCCTCCACCTCTGCACACAGGCCACAGAAGCCTTGGAGGAAGGAACTCAGAGAAACAACTCTCTGCAGGCTCCTTGTGACTGGTTTAGGCTGTGCCTTTAAGAAAGAGACAGTTGCTGAACACTCTGGCTGAATGTTTTTGATATTTAAACAATAAGAAGATAGTCTAAACTAATTTCATTAGTGGATTTGTGGAGTGCAGCTTTGGGTTTGGGTTCTGTCAATTCGGTCTGTTCTCGCTGTTCCTGTGGGCTGGACGGCTTCTCTCTCTCTGAAGCAACAGCTTTGCCGGACAGGAGAGACCTTGAATTACCAAAGCTAACCAGATAAGAAAACTAATTCTTGCATTTGCTTTGAGCTAACAGAATTTTTCTCCTTAATTGCCTTTCTCTCTCTCTCTAACTATTTTTGGGAAAAAGGGGAAGTAGGGAGGGAACCCCCCTGGCCAGCTGGAGGGAAAAGGCTTTTCTGCATTATGTTCATTGCTGTGTATTTCTGTATATATTGTAACTATTGTATATTTGTGTACATACTCATTGCATTCCATTTGTGCCTGTAAATATAGCTTTCATCTGCTTTTCCGACTGAGCTAGCTGTGGTTTCTTTTTGTGTGTGTGTGGGGGGAACTTTCTCACCCTACCACACTCCTTTATTGTGTTGAACATACAGGGAGCACAGCTCCTCATGTCTGCAGCCTCTGGGTCACACCAGAAAGGACAACACTGAACCAGAAATGATATGAAGACATTTGTGTGGCAACGACATTCTCCCAAGGGGAACAGCACCAGCAGCAGCCAGAACTCAAGCAGCCAGGCTGGGGCTGCACTGAGTAACATCAGAACTGCTCTGCAGGAGAAGATAGAGAGTTTATTGCTTCTGAAAACATCCATGGATAAGTTTGCTCAGGGCAGCCTTCAGCTCCTGGTTCCTCAGGCTGTAGATGAGAGGGTTGACTGCTGGAGGCACCACTGAGTACAGAACTGACACCACCAGATCCAGGGATGGGGAGGAGATGGAGGAGGGCTTCAGGTTGGCAAAGAAGGCAGTGATGAGAAACAGAGACACCACAGCCAGGTGTGGGAAGCAGGTGGCAAAGGCTTTGTGGCGTCCCTGCTGAGAGGGGATCCTCAGCACTGCCCTGAAGATCTGCACATAGGACACCACAATCAACACAAAACAGACAAATACTAAACAGACACTAGCCACGAGAAGCCAAACCTCCCTGAGGTAGGATGTGGAGCAGGAGAGCTTGAGGATCTGGGGGATTTCACAGAAGAACTGATCCAGAGCATTGCCCTGGCAGAGTGGCACAGAAAATGTATTGGCTGTGTGCAGCAGAGCATAGAGAAAGCCACAGCCCCAGGCAGCTGCTGCCAGGTGGAGACAAACTCTGCTGCCCAGGAGGGTCTCATAGTGCAGGGGTCTGCAGATGGCAACGTAGCGATCGTAGGACATGGTGGTGAGGAGAGAAAACTCTGCTGACATTAGGAATATGAAAAAGAACAGTTGGAGAACACATCCTGCATAGGAGATGTCCCTAGTGTCCCTCAGGGAATTGGCCATGGATTTGGGCACAGTGGTGGAGATGGCACCCAGGTCAAGGAGGGCGAGGTTGAGGAGGAAGAAGTACATGGGGGTGTGGAGGTGGTGGTCCCAGGCTATGGTGGTGATGATGAGGCCATTGCCCAGCAGAGCAGCCAGGTAGATGGCCAGGAAGAGTCAGAAGTGCAGGAGCTGCAGCTGCCTTGTGCCTGAGAATGGCAGGAGGAGGAAGTGGCTGATGGAGCTGCTGTTGGGCATCTGCTGCCTCTGGCCAAGGAGACCTGTGCAAGGAGGGAAAGGCAGAGACAAGTTAGGGCACACTTCTCTCAGCCTCATTGTAAGCCCTGTCCCTGAGCTGCATGAGGAATGGATCAGCTCAGTCCCATCACTACCAACCCGTGGCAGAGTTCATCACAGCCTCAAATGCAGCAGGGACCCAGAATTGCCATGAGGATTCCTCTGGTGTCAGAACAGAAAGTGACCAACAGCCCAATCCCAGAGAACAAGAGTCCCATTGTGGTGGGTAGAAATTTCCCCCAGCATTAGCTTTGCCAGAGCAGCTCAGTTAGAAGCAAATGAAGCTGTATTGACAAGAGAGAGCTACACTTTACAATGGAATGCAATGAACAGGTACAGAACATACAGGAGTGACAATATGAGACAGGTATTTACAATTACCAAATGACATGAACCCCCCCTGGTCAGAGACCAGGGAAGCTGTACCACTGCCCCTAACCTTTAACCCCCTGTTCCAAGAGAGAAACGAGGAGTGGAGAGAGAAAAAAAGCAGTGGGTTAGACTTAGCCAAGGCCAGCCAAAGCAGGTGATCTCTGCCCAGCAAAGCAAAACAGCTGAGATCAGAAGAGAAGAGAGAGAATTGTTATGGTACAGCTCCTCTGATTCCAGATATTTATCCAATGAATTTGCTTTGAAGAATCTTTTATTTTCCTTTTTACACCCAAGATTGATCTATTTATTTTGTTTCTACTTTTCTGCTCAAAATCTGTAACTAAATATTAAAGGCAGCAGGTACCCAAAATTGCCATGAAGATTCTTCTGGTGTCAAAACAGAAAGGGACCAACAGCCCAATCCCAGGGAATGAGGGTCCCATGGAGAGGTGGAGAAACAGGGAGCAGGCCTGCAGTGCTGCAGAGACAGTGAAGGGAAGAGAG
This sequence comes from Colaptes auratus, assembly GCA_015227895.2. Classification (NCBI taxonomy): domain Eukaryota; kingdom Metazoa; phylum Chordata; class Aves; order Piciformes; family Picidae; genus Colaptes; species Colaptes auratus. The sequence continues at coordinate 29,246,128 of JAAWVA010000030.1, forward strand.
AAAGGCAGAGGGGCTGGGGGTGAAGCCTTCTCCTTCCCCAGCTCAGCTCTCTGCTCCTCACAGGATGGAACTGAAGGGCTTTGCTCCTCCTTCTGTGTGCACACTCCAGGAGCCTTCAGCTGAGCGTCAGCTGCCGAGATGGAGATGCCTCCAGGAGCTACAGCTGCAGTGTCCTGCCCCCACAGCCTCACTGTGTCAGTGACTACAGTGACGTCTCCTCCAGTTTTCTCTCAGTCATCCTCCAAGTCCTGGACACCATGAAGCTCTCTCGGCCTTCCTCATCTCCCTGACATCCTCTGGCAGTGTCCTCAGCCCTGCTGTGCTGTGCAGAGGAGCTGCTCCTGGACAGAGCTGTCTCCTGCAGAGCTGCCTGCTTGCCAGCAGCTCCTTACAGCCCAGGAGTATGGCCCAATAGGGCAGCAGAGGACCAGCCCAAGGTGTTTAAATAACTCCTCTGTTGGCTTTTGGTGCCCTGTAAACCTCAGGGACTGAGAGGAAGCTGATGAAACCTCTGCAGAAGTCAAAGTCAGATTCAAACTCTGAAGTTTCTTCTACTGTTAATGGATCCCAGTGAAGCATACTGGGAAAGGGTCCCCAGGGGCTGGTTAGCCCTGACCCCCAGCCCCTGGCAAGGCAGATCCTGTCCCTCACCTGTGGCTCTGGGCTCTGCTGGGGGCAGTGGGCAGTGAGGATGAGCAGTGAGCAGGGTAGGACCTTGTTAGGTTTTGCTGTGGATTGCTTGCAAAGGGACAACTCCTGCTGAAAAGGAATGAAATGTACCTTTAAAAATCAGATGCTTTGAGCAATAAAAACCTCTCCAATTAGCTGCAGAAACCTTGGCAATAATGAAAGGTTCAGCAGTATTTAATGAGCCCCATGGAGTATTTGGGGCTGATGACATCATCCTTAGGTACTGCCAGGAGACTCTGCCAAGGTACTGCCAAGAAGCCTCTCCAGAAGTCCAAGGCAGAAGAAAACTCCAAAGTTCCTTGAAGCACTGATTGGCCTCACTGAGGCTTGTTCCTGACAAAGGCTCCCCAGGGACTCCTTAGAGCAGCTTGTTAGAGGCCAGGATTGCAGGGAGACAAAGGCAAAGAGCAGGGCAGAAAAACTTGCCTTTGGTCTGTGAAGCAGAAAGGCCAAGCCCTGACCACTGCCCTTGGATTAGAAGAGCCTGAAAGCCTCAAAGCCAAGTTTCTCCTCCCAGGCCTTGGTGGCAGAGGCAACTGCCAGAGCCAAGGGGACAGAGGCCTTGGTCCTGTTGGGCCTCTCAGCCTTGCCAGAGCCCTTGGCCATGAGATACTCCCCCACCATTACCCAATAGGGAGCATCTCCCATGGGAGCAGAGAGGGAAGAAAGAGGAAGAGAAGGACTTTGCAGATGGATTTAGAGGGTGCAGGATATTATGGGTATGAAATAGGCTGTTTCCTGTGTCCACCTTAGTGGGTTGGACCCTCTGGACACAGGAGGTGTAGCTTATGTGGCAGGAATAGAAGACACCCAGCCTGAACTGCCACAGAAGGTGAAGGGAAAAGTCTGAACACAGCTGGTGACCAAACCAATGTCTTGTGACAACACCAAGAGATTCCAAAACAGGCAGTGAAAGGTGAGGAGAACTTCTCCTGGCTAGCTGATGGAAGGAAAACTCAAGGTTCTCCAAACAAACAACAGGAAGAAGTGATTCAGAACTGGAAAAACTCAACAGCTAAGGCTGTGCAGTGTTGGCAGCCAGGAAAAAGGATGACCCCAAGATGTGTTCAAGCACCAGTCAGCAGCAGAGGCCACTTGATTAATACACATCATGGCTTAGATCTTTTCCTTTCTGTGTCCCTGTGCCCTTTGTACTTAAGTGATTGGTTTAGGCTTGGTGTCCAGGCACCTCTCTCCCCTTTTGGTAGCCTGGGGAGGTCTCTCTGTTTCTTCCTTTGTTATTCACAGATCTTCTTTCCTGGAGTTGTTTGCATTCCTGATTCAAGGGCAGAGCTCTGCTTAGTTCAAGGTTAAAGCTGCCCATGGCCACCTGCTTCATCTACAATTCCTCCTTTTTGCCCAGGGCTCATTCTCTTCTGCAGGGCCCTTTGCAGACATGAGAATGAACAGGGCACTGCCAACACCAGGAGTGATCCAATCAGCAATACTCACAACCCAGTTTGTAATACTCTTCTGTCTATGTTTCGAATGATCACTTCAGTGTGTACAGCACAGACCATCACAGCCCTGACCAGGAGCTGATAACAAAGAACCAACAGCAGCTGGATTTTGCAGCCTGCCATGGCTGACACTCTCCACATCAGTGACTAATTCAAGCAACACTTTTGATGTTTCCTTGTCTTGTTTTGTACCCCAAGATGCCAGTTCCCTTAGCTGAGCTGCTGCTTTGCTGTAGCCATTTGAAGCAAGATTATCCTGGCTGCTGTGTGTTCTGCTTTGTTCTACAAACCTTCATGATCATCTCATTCAGCTGTTAGGCTAAGCCTGCATGGCTTTAAGGCAAAGGGAGTGTGATTAAAGATCATAGTACTACATCAGCTCCAGCTCTATGCTGCAGGTACACACAGCTTTCTGCTTGGAGAGTCCCTGAAAGATCTAATTCTTGAGGCTCTAATGGGGCAAAGAGCAAATTATCATCCCACATGTCCTGATGCTCAAAACTCCTTACTGGTGTGTTACAATTTGTCAGGCATTTAAATCCCAGGTTTGATTTCATGCATGCAGCAGTGCTGCCCAAATGTTTTGCTCTCCCATGGAGTAAGCCGATGTGGGCTGAGGGCCTTGTTTCCATTGATCATGCTCTGGAGTAGGCCAAGAACAACAAGCAGAGACCCACTGGACCCTGGCACCTGTGGAAGCACAAGCATAGCCATAGCCCCAGGTCACAAGATCCCAGGGGCCTTCCCAATCAAGGGTCTATAAATTGCAGAGCCACACTGGGGCCTTTTTTGCCAAAGGATTGCTCACAGACTGCAATGACAAGAGGTGAGTTACTGTGACAGGGCTCATACCTGTCTGAGAGATGGTTAAATGATTCAGGGTATAGACAGCTTTCCACAGCCTGCTGTGTGGTGTCTCCCCCAACATTCCCCCTTTCTGCTTTTCAAGCATAGTTTTAAGAGTGTGATGGGCAGGTTCAGTTAGGGCCTGGCCTGTGGGGCAGTGGGGTGTGCTGGGAACATGAGGAACCCCCCACTGGTGTACAAATGCTTGTGACCTAGAGGCCATATAGCCAGGGCCCACATCAGCTCTGATTTGCTGTGGAATGCCCAGGGCAGAAAAAGCTTTTCTCCAGGGCATAATTCCATCTCAGGCCTTTTCACCACCATGTGGGGTAGCCCATAGCACAGCAGAGAATGTGTCAACTGAGACATGGGCATAGCTCAAAGGCCCAGACTTGGGCATGTGAGTAACATCAGATTGCTATAGCTGTAGGCTCTGTAATCCCCTGGGATTGACACCAGCTGGCTGGGTCGAGGAGAAATGTTGACAATCTGCACAAGAGGCCACAATATCTCTTGCTGAAGGCAACAATATGCCAAACTGCCTCTGCAGTGTGTGAGCCCCTTGGTGGAAAAAGGCAGGGATTGAGCTGCTTGCTGCCACATGTCAGGTATAGGCACAGGCCAGGCAGGCACCATCAGGGCATCAGCTGTGGTGTTTTCCTCGGACACAAATCCTGGCAGCCCTGTGTGGCTATGAACAAGCAGCACATGGAATGGTTGTGTTTGACTTTGCAGCACAAGCCATAGGGCTTTTAGCAAATGAAGCAATGATTGTTGTTAACCTCCTTCAGCAGTGCCTGGTCCAACCGCTGTACAAGGTTACAAACACACAGTGAGTCAGTGACAATGGTTATGGGCTTGTTGGGCCTCTTAGTAAAGGTCATTACCACAGCTTTTAACTCCAGGAGCTGAGGTGAACCATCCTGAGAGGCTAGGAGCTCCTGCCATTTCCCCTTTTCTTGCCAGGCAGCGACTGCCTTCCCTGTTTCCCCTGAACCATCAGTAGAGATTGTCTTTCCTGGGACTGATGTCACAGAGAACCAAGTCGGTTCCACTCGTTGCAGCCCTCCATGTAGCTGCAAAAACCGATGTGCCTAGCATGCAGCAAAACCTTCCCTGGGGAATCTGTCAGGGCCATTGGCAACTCAGGGCTGTGTGCCATTGTTATGAATACGCCCTCAGAAATGAGCGGCAGAGATATCAATGAAAAATATATGTTAGGTTTATTTATATATATATATAAACTTTGCAACGAGGTATATACAGCCCCCTTCACAGGTACGATATTCGGTTAGTGAAACTATCTTTACAGAATGTTTAGGCATAGGCACTTAAACCAAATGATTCACAGAACTTAGAATCGAAGCTGATTTGTAAAGCAGCGGGGGAGGGGGTTGGTCAGTGACCGGCGATCCTCCACCCGGAGCGATTTGCACGCTACCCCAACTGAAACTCTATGCAGAAAGGCTTGGCTTACTCACAAGCTGAGAACTTCATGAAGTCTTCCCTTGATAATGTTTATAGTCCGCAGAACGTGGCACGGATATGCCGTAATGAGAACACAGGAAATGGCGCCGACTGCGTGGCTGTGCCGCCTGGCTGCTGCTGCTCCCGGGATACGGAGATTCCCCGCTCGAGGGGGGGGCACTGTGGCGGTTCAGCAACGCTGGTTCACACGGGTTACCAGGTTTTCTCCTGCAGCGATGGATCATGCAGCAGTTGATCCCACGGGGTACTGTCCACAGCACTGCACGCAGTTGGGTGGTGGTGGCAAAGTACCACGAAGCCTCTTGGAGCACTGGCTTTAGTCCCGGGCAAGGTGAACCACAACAGCACTGGTGCACACACAGATACAGGCTTGAACACGAATGTGTGTGTGTGGGGGGCTCATCACCAAAACAACCCCTATTGACCATGTGCCCCAGTGAATACTGGTCCAATGAGCATCTGTTGCTAACACCAAGGTTAACCAATGAACTGGCATCTACCAAATATGGTGTAAGCTTATGCTATAAACAGGGAAACAAACATATAGCCTGGCCCTTGCCTACCACAGGGGTGAGACCACGCCCAGGCAGGCAGTTTACCTGGACTCAGTGGCACCAGGATCCCCCCTGCCGCCTTCAGAAAGGAGGGGGAAACAAAGGAGGGTTAACACTCAGAAAAGTATGTCCTAGAAAATATTTGGGGCACAATCCTGGCCATAAGCATCATCCACTACAACTGGTGATAGCAGGACTGAAGGAATGGATGAGGTGTTGGGTGGGAAGGTGAGTGGTGGATCAAGCCCAAAAGTCGCTAGGGCAGAGTCCTCCTTTCAGCCACTTCCTGGTGACATCCCTCAGGGCAAGCCCTTGGGCCAGTGCTGTGCAATCTCTTCATCAGCTCCCTGCACCTTCTGACTCAAAGCCACTGCAACCTCTCTGGAGATGAGGCCAAACTGGGCACAGGCCTTAAGTGACCTCCTCTGCTTAACCCTGCTCTGAGCAGGGTCATTGGACAAGATGATGTGCAGAGGCCTCTTCCACAGATCACCAGGACAGAGCCAGCAGCTCTTCTGAGGAAGGTTTCTCCACTCAGAGGCTTGGTAGGAAATATGCCAGATGGATTGGATGAAATTTTGATCGGCTCTGGCCACAGGGAGGGGGATGGTTGGGTGTGGGATCAGTTGGTCAGTTGTGTCTCAGGAGCTCATCATTCAGTAGGAAGCCAATGAGTGTGAGGGGGGTGTGAGGTCACTTCTGCCTGGGGTGGGGATTGGCCAACAGCAGGAACACAGCTGGAAAGGGACTGTGAGGTTTGTTCTGTCTGTGATGAAGAGGTTATTAATTTATGAATATGAAATATTAATTATATAAATATTAATTTTTATTAATTTTAAAAAATAATCAATAACCAATGAATCACTATTTTATATCCATATTGTAGTGCATGATTGTGAAATACATCCCATCAGTGGGTTAGTATTTATAATTTGGACTCAATCAGGATATTTACAGAGTTAATTTCTATTACTCTAACGCAGGCTGCAATTCCACTGCTTGTCCACCTGATGGCGACTCAACAGGACTCTGGTGACATCTAACTATATACAGATATATTACATAGTCCATCAGAGGATTGGACTGGAAAGAACATCCTGCTAGACTCGGGTGCTTTGAACTGAGTGTTAGTGAGTGGAAAGCAGGTGGTTAGGTTCCAGCAGACTGCTGTGTCCTTTGTTTGCAGCAAGGTTAGGTTCTGGCAAGCTGCTGTCGCTGGGCTGACTCCTGGCTGGTCTGGACAGTGATGTATTCTCCCTTCCGTGGCAGCAGAGGGAATGGACCTTAGCCTAGCTGTACAGCAGGTTCCCTTTGCAGGACTTGGGTGGCTCTCTCTGGATGGCAGGGAGCTGTCCTGCGAGGTTGGCCTGGCAGGGCCGGTAGGGCTGGTCCCGGGATGGGGTCGGCCCTCACAGAGTCAGCCTGCACGGCAGGGTGGGGCCATGGTTCTCTGTAGGCAGGCTTGGAGGTTTCTGATCTGGAACAATGGCAGACAGAACTGGACCTGGCAGGGGTCAGCCCAGTGGCAGCAGGCTTTGGGGCTGGTGTGGGTGGCCCTGAGAAAGAAGCATGGCTGTGTGGAGCGGTGGTGTCCCCTTTACTTGGCTCGAAGGAGCAGCGGGACCCTGTCAGGGCGGTCCCAGCTTTGGAGCACAGGCACAGACAGTGCTCTGGGTTTCCCTGAGGTTTCCAGGGCATGGAGCGACAGAAGTGGTGACTCCTCTCCGAGCTGACACACACTTTGAGACTAATAGTATGACACTGGAGCTTCTCAGGCTCAGTGTTGGTCCCTCCTCTGGAGATACTCTCAGGGCTAAGGCTCAACAGGCTGCCTGGCTGCTGGCTTCTCCTCGTCATGCAAAGGCTACTAGTTTGCTTGCATATAGGAGAAAGAAGACTTAATAGCAATGAGCTCAATGGCAGAGGCTATGGCATGAGCTCAGTCTCAAGCAAGGAGAGAGAACCCAGTAAAAGAGGGCAACGTATTTACAAGCTGGGGCAATACTGATAGGTTCCTGGAGGCTGGATGTGGCCAATGGGCACTCTCGTAAACAACCGGCTGCAGCCTATGGGAGGCGTGAAGCTGGAATTATGCCATGCTTGGCATCAGCACCAGCATCCCATGCCATGGGGGTGTGCAGGGTTCTGTGCCACCTTGGCCTTTGTTCCCCTCATGAAAAGAGGGGGAACTTGTCCGTGTGCTGGGGCAGGTTTCAATATCTGGGCATAATTCTGGGCATAATGTGCCTTCACCACATAGAATCATCCTGGTTTCAGTCTTGATGGAGTTAACTTTCTTCACAGCAGCTCCTCTGGTGCTGTGCTTTGGATTTGTGACCAAGCCAGTGCTGAGAGCAGACTCTGCCTTCACTGCATGGAACAGTTGGGGAGACACCAGCGGCAACTCTGTGTGCGATGTTCACCACTTGTCCACACCTCTCTTCCTCCTCCTTCCAGTAAGGACACTCACCAGGGCCCAAGCACAAGCTCCTTGGGACCAGGTACTGCTGAGATCCACTGGAAGTGCTGAAACCCCACAGAACAAGGCAGGCTAAGCTCTCTCTTGTTTTCCATGGAAATGAAAGGTACAGCAAAGCTGCCTGGGGCTGGGGCAGCTCTCCTCAGGTGGCTCAACTGCAATCCATGGCAGAAGAGCAAATGCAGACTGGATGCAGGGAGTCAATGGATCTACTCACCAGGAACCAAATGAAAGGAGAATCTTCTACATCCATTCTACCAACCCAGAACACAAAGATTGTAACACAACAGCCCAACCAAATTCAGGTTCTTGGTGTAACTTCCCCAAGACCAAACCCATAACTGGGTTTTGCATTTGGGGTTGCATGGACAGTCCTAAAAACAATCCCCATGCACCCCACAGGACACTGTGCACAGAGACCATGTACATGGATCCTGATATAGGCTGGGTAGGGACTGGCTTGAGAGCAGCCATGAAGAAAAGGCCTTGGGGATGCTGGTGGATGAGAAGCTCAACAGGAGCCAGCAGTGAGCACTTGCAGCCCAGAGGGACAACCAGAGCTTGGGCTGCAGCCTGTAGATCCATGTTGATCAATGACTTAGTTTGCAATAGAACCAATCAATGGGAACCCAAAAAGGGAGTGGTAATGAAATGTTGAGATGGCCTTCATGTCTGTGTGAGGCCCTGGAGGTGATGAGATGTGCAACCAAACCATATGAGAAAGGCTGGGAGTGAAAAAGAACCAAGTGCTGCATCCTTGAAGCAGCTGGGAAAGGCAAGTGGGGAGAAGAGCCCCTGTTCAAATCCAGATGCAACAGTGAGCTGAGTGGGGATAGGCTGTGGGAAAGGGGAGTTGTAACACTCACCTATGCCTGAAAAAGGAGTCACAGTCTCTGCAGGTCTGGGCCCCTTGGCTCCCCTTGCAGCCCTGGTCCTGCTCTCAACTGCTCTGTTAGTTTGTATCTCAGCTCATGGTGCTGGAACCAGCTGGGCCTGCACCACAATATTTGTCACAGTTCTGGAACACCACCACAGCAATCAGTTCAGTTTCTGTCTGTGTGATGTCTCTGGAATCATTGGCTGTGATTGGAAATTCTCTGTGCCAATCACTCCTTACCAGGATGTCTCTTTGCTCACATGCTGTATGGTTAGCTACAACCTACACCCACTGGAAAGAATTTCACTGCAACCCAACAGCTCCTCCAGCACCCTGATTTCATCAGCCTGCTGCAACAACCAGGAGAAGCAGGACAAAAGACTCTGCCCATAGCCCACCCTGACACTGAAGCAATCCATTGAGTGCTAGAAGTAACCAAGAGGAGTGGAGAACACTGCTGGTGGGAAGTGCTGTTTGGATGGGGTCCAGCAGCAGCTGGGACACTGCCCCTGGTGGCACAGCCACTGTGATTTTCCTGCCTGCTCTGCTCTCTGCTTGCTGTTCAATATTGGTTTGCAGTTAGAGTTAGGAGGATGGCCAAGCAAGTCACACTGCTGCAGACATTTCCCATCATCAATGTTTCCTGTGTGCTTTGTGTCACTGAATGGCATTGAAGACGACTTTGGAGGCTAAGGAACCACCAAATGTCCTTCCCCTTCTGATTGGATGATGACATTCTCTGTTGAGAGGCACAGAGACAGGAGGCAACCACACAGCCACTCTCTGGCTGAGAGAAATGGACTCAGGTCACAGAGCAGATTGTGGTGGCACAGTCCCCCTGTCACTGCTAACCTCCTCAAGACCTGATGGGATTCCCCCTCCCAACTTGTCAAGGCCATGAACTAGCCCAGGGTAAGGCAGGTATGGATCAGGACAGAGTGAAATAGAGCCCTGAGAGATGTCCTTGGTGTGCTGCACCCTCACTATCCCAGCGTTGCACTGCTCTTCCTATGGCTTGGGGGTTTGTCACCTCCTGCCAGCTCAGTGCATCTGTGCTTGGATCACAGCCAACAGGGGGGGTGATAGAAAACTCTGAAGTCAAAAACTTCAGGGTCTGTGCAAGTGGCAAAAGATCCCAGGATGATTCAGCATCCAAGGTTCTCCAGATCAGAGAAACACCTGATGGAAGTCAATGATCTCCACCTCTCAAAACAGTGACCCCAAAGCCAGAGCCTTGGGGCTCCCCTGGATCACAGCAGCTGTGTCCAGCATCTCCCCACTCAGACATCTCTCAGGCACAACCTGCACCAAGGGCCAGCACCAAGTCAAACTTCTCCAGGCTCAGTTCTTGTGCCCTAAGCATGCCAAAGCTTTGTGAGTGTTTGCCCTGAGCTCCAGAAAGTGTATTGTATTGTATCGTATCGTATTGTATTGTATTGTAAGAAGGAAACTCAAATCCAGGGCACCCTCTGGCTGCCTCCCCTCCACTTCTCTGTGCCTGTGGACAGACACCTTTGCTGTCACCAGGGTCAAGGTTTCTATCTTGCACTGAACCCAGCCAGCTCTGTCCCTCTGTCTGTGCTTGGTGCTTCTCTCCAGGCACAGCCATAGAAAGAGATTTGACTTCAGGATCCTTTGCAGTCAGTCAGGGTCAGCCTTGTCCTTATCCACTCTGTCCTTCAGAGGCTTTTGGATTAGAACACAATCTGCTGAATCACCTTGAAAGCCCCAGGTGAGCAGTGACAGCAATGGAGAGGTGGGGGAGGGTGAGGAGCAAAGTTGTCCATTCAATGTCAGCCCTGAAGGACAGATGTTCCTGCAAGTGCAGATGTCCTGCTGAGACAGCCTGGGTCAGTGTCACTTGGGGAATTATCATCTCTGAGCTAAACTGAAATGGAGTAAAATATTTTCTTTGAGATACAAAATTGAGCTTTGTGAGGTGCACTTTGAAATCCTGAAGAAGATTGCAGGGACACAAACATCTCCTTAGGGCACTTGGGACTCATTGCAGGAACCTCAGGTACTTAGAGAAGACTGAAGAAACTTCTTCAGAAGTCAGAAGGAAAACACAAAGTGCCTTGAAGCACTGATTGGCCCCACTGAGGGGCATTACCAACAAAGCCTCCCAAGGGCTCCTCAGAGCAGCTCAGTGGAGGCCATGATTGCAGCAGACAAAGGCAAAGTGCAGGAGAGCAAACTCTGGGTTGGGTTTATGGAGCAGAAAGGCCAAGCCCTGAGCACAGTGCCTGGGCAGGCAGATCCTGTCCCTCATCTATGGGTCAGGGCTCCTCAGGTGCCGTGGGCTGTGGGGTTTGTGATGCTGAGAGAAGGACAAGGGGATGAGAGTCCCCAGCCTTCCTGGGGGTGTTTAAGGAAGCACTGAGGACCCCCTGGTGCCTTAGGAAGTCTCCTCACAGCCCTTGGTGGTGGATGATTGCCACAGCCAAGAAGGCAAAGCCTTGGGTTCTCCTGATGACTTCCAGCCTTGCCAGTGCCCATTGCCATCCCCACCACAGGTTGTCCTACACTGTCCCCCACACTGGCTTTGGTTTCTGCAGCAGAAAGGCCAAGCCCTGACCACAGAGCCTGGGCAGTCAGATGCAGAGAGGCTCAAGCTGAAGTTTCCTCTCCCTGGCCTTGGGGGCAGAGGCAAGTGCCAGCGAAAAATGGACAGAGAGTTTGGATTTCTCAGCCTTGCCAGAGCCCTTGGCCTTCCCTACTGCAGCTCTTTCTGTTCCAGTTCCTGACACCCATCTTGCTTTCCTACCAGCTCTCTCCATGACATTTCTGTTCCCTCTCTTCTCTCTCTCTACTCTCCATGGCCACTTCTAGAAATCCACAGCCAGGACCTCTTGGACCACAAGGATCCCCTTTGGGTGACTTTTCTTTCTTCTCACCTCCAGTCAGAGCCTTACAAGTTGCACATTATGGAGGTCTTCTCTTCCCTTCCCACCAGCACCAAAAGCTTCAGCAGCAGCAGCCTTCAAGCAGGTGCACACTGATCTAAATCTGCTCTGCTCTAGCTTGTCCTGTCACTGCAGGCCTTTCCAAACAGTCTGTCCCCATCCAGTATACTTCAGACACAGGAAAGTTGTTATAAGGTCTCCCCAGAGCCTTCTGCAGGCTGAACACCCCCAGCTCCCTCATCCTGTCCTCATAGCAGAGCTGCTCCAACCCTCTGATCATTCTGTGGCACTCCTGTGGATGTGCTCCATCACCTCCATATCCTTCCTGTGTTGAGACTTCAGAGCTGGATGCAGGACTCCAGGATAGGTCTCACCAGAGCAGAGTAGTGGCAGGATCCTCTCTCTCCATCTCTGGCAATGTTGTTTTGGATGCAGCCCAAGCTGCCCTTGGCCTTCAGTGATGCAAGTTCACACTGCCTGCTCCTGGCCAGCTTCTCCCCCACCACCACCCCCAAGTCCTTTTCCTCAGGGCTGCTTTCCATCCCCTCCTACCCCAACCTGTATTGATAGTGAGGATTGTTCCAGCCCAGCTGCAGGACCCTGTTCTTGCTATTGTTGAACCTCATGAGGGTCACCTGGGCACTACCTCTCCAGCTTGTCCAGGGCCCTCTGGATGCCATCCTGTCCCTCTGGCATCTGAAGAGCACCACTCAGCTTGGTGCCATCTGCACACTTGCTGATGGTGTCTCCATCCCTCTGTCTACAGCAGAGATAAGAGTGGTAAACAGCACAGGATGGGATGAGTGGAATCAGTTTTTCCTGGGACAAGGCCTGGGCTGTACTTGGAGATGTTAATAGGACCCAGTTAGAAATGGGAGATGGCCCAGACTGGAGTCTGGTGTGCTTGGGGTATGGAGTTGTGACTGTGACAGGGCCCAGTCTGTGGTGGGAGGGTTTAAAGGAACCCAGTATGTACTGGGATGAGTCCCACGTTGTATTGGGATGTGGCCAGGGCACTCAGGTTGTACTGGGATGGGGCCCAGTCTGCCTGGGAAGGTGTAAAGGGATGTAGTTTGTACTGGGAGGGGTCCCAGTCTGGTTCTGGGAGGGGTTCAGGTAGTGCAGCTTTTCCTGGGATAAGGGAGAGTCTGTACTGGGAAGGAGTCCTGATCTCTGGTTTGTACTGGGAGGGAAGCAGCTGGAACTTGGAGGGGGCCAGGGCTTCAACTTTGTTGTGGGATGAGACCCTGTCTGTACTGGGAGGAGATCAGGAGATGCAGTTTGCACTGGGATGGTCCCCAGTCTGTACTGGGTGATGCCATTGGGTCCATTTCCATTTCTGACAGGTCTTGGGCTATACTGGGATGGGATCAGGACACCAGTTTGTACTTGGACAGGGCGCAGTCTGTAAAGGGAGGGAGCCAGGAGATGCAGTTTGTACTGGGAGGGAGCCCAGTCTGTACTGGGTTGGAACCAGAGTGCACAGTTAACATGTGGAGGGATGCAGTAGGTACTGGGAAGGCTCCAGGAAATCCACTTTTTTATTGGAATGGGACACAGAGTGTACTGGGAAGGAAAAAGATGATCCAGATTGTGCTGGGATGAGGCCATGTCTGCTCTGGGAGGGGACCAGGTGGTTCAGCTAGTTTTGTACCAAGGCCCTGTCTGTACTGGGAGAGCTCAGAGAGGTTCAGTTTGTAGCTGGAGGGGGACCCTGTCTGAACTGGGATGGGATCGGGGGCTCAGAAGATGCACTTTGTACTGAGATGAGACTCAGACTGTGCTGGGAGATGGCAATGGGATCCCATTTGTACCAGGATCAGGCCACAGCTGCCCTGGGATCAGGATATCCACTTTGTGCTGTGCTGGGTGCAGCTGGTGCTGGGAAGGGGTCCAAGGGATGCACTTTGTAGCGGCACAGGAAACTGCATGGGAGATGGCAAAGGGATGCTGTTTGTCCTGGGATAAGAGCACATCTGAGCTGGGAGGGGTTCAGGAGATGCAGTTTGTACTGAGGTGTGACCAGGTCTGTACTGGGAAGGGTCAAAAGGATCCCAAATTATGCTGTGCAGGGCCTAGAATGTCCTAGACTGTGGTCAGGGAATGCAGCTTGGACTGGGACAGGCCACAGGCTGTACTGGGAAGCATGAGGGGATCCAGATTTTATTGAGCCAAGGCCTAGGGTATGCACATGAGGGTGTGGAGTTTGTACTGGGATGGATGCATTCAGTACTGGGAAGGGAACCAGGGGATCCATTCTGTAATGGGATGGGAGCCAGGATGCAGTGCTAGAGGACAGTAGGATCCAGGTTGTACTGGGACATAGCCACATCTGTACTGGGAGGTGATGAAGGAACATTGGAAGGGGGTCAGAGTACCGAGTATGGACTGTGAGTAGGTGCAGTCTGCAATGGGAGGGGTTGGGTTATAACGGCATGAGGAGACCTCCTGTTCTGATGGCAGTGCTGCTCTGCAGCACAGCTCTGTCCCACAAACAGCCCTGGCCTGTCCCTGCCTGCAGTCCCAGCACTGGCACACAACAGCACAGTGCCCAAGCTGCCAGAGCACTCAGGCCTTGCCCCAGCACAGAGGCTCAGCAGGAGAGGGTGGAAGGGAAGAAAGAACAGCAGAGGACAGCCCAAGCTGTGGGGCTGCCTGGCAGTGCTGCTGTGCTGGGACTCTGCCCCTCCACCTCTGCACACAGGCACTGCCCTGCAGCTCCACAGAAGCCTTGGAGGAAGCAACTGAGACAAGCAACTCAGGAGGAAGGAATGCAGAGAAACAGGGTACTTTATTGTTGAACACCCAGGGAGCACAGCTCCTCATGTCTGCAGCCTCTGGGTCATACCATACAGGACAACACTGAAGCAGAAATGGTCTGAAGAAAGACATTTATGTGGGAGCAACATTCTCAAAAGGGGAACAGCAGCAGCAACAACCACAACTGGGCCTGCACTGAGTGACATCAGAACTGCTCTGCAGGAGAAGACAAAGAGTTTATTGCTTCTGAAAGCATCCAGGGATCAGTTGGCTCAGGGCAGCCTTCAGGTCCTGGTTCCTCAGGCTGTAGATGAGAGGGTTCAGTGCTGGAGGCACCACCGAGTACAGAACTGACACCACCAGATCCAGGGATGGGGAGGAGATGGAGGAGGGCTTCAGGTAAACAAAGGAGCCAGTGCTGAGAAACAGGGAGACCACAGCCAGGTGAGGGAGGCAGGTGGCAAAGGCTTTGTGGCGTCCCTGCTGAGAGGGGATCCTCAGCACTGCCCTGAAGATCTCCACATAGGACACCACAATCAACACAAAACAGACAAATGCTAAGGACACACCAATGAAAATTACCCAGAGTTCCCTGAGGTAGGATGTGGAGCAGGAGAGCTTGAGGATCTGGGGCACTTCACAGAAGAACTGCTCCACAGCATTGCCCTGGCAGAGGGGCAGGGAAAATGTATTGGCTGTGTGCAACAGAGCAGTGAGTAAGCCACAGCTCCAGGCAGCTGCTGCCAGGTGGAGACAAACTCTGCTGCCCAGGAGGGTCTCATAGTGCAGGGGTCTGCAGATGGCAACGTAGCGATCGTAGGACATGGTGGTGAGGAGAAAATACTCTGCTGAAATTAGGAATATGAAAAAGCAAAATTGGAGAACACATCCTGCATAGGAGATGTCCCTGGTGTCCCTCAGGGAATTGGCCATGGATTTTGGCACAGTGGTGGAGATGGCACCCAGGTCAAGGAGGGCAAGGTTGAGGAGGAAGAAGTACATGGGGGTGTGGAGGTGGTGGTCCCAGGCTATGGTGGTGATGATGAGGCCATTGCCCAGCAGGGCAGCCAGGTAGATGGCCAGGAAGAGGCAGAAGTGCAGGAGCTGCAGCTGCCTTGTGCCTGGGAATGGCAGGAGGAGGAAGTGGGTGATGGAGCTGCTGTTGGCCATCTGCTGCCTGTGGCCATGGAGACCTGTGCAAGGAGGGAAAGGCAGTGACAAGTTAGGGCACACTTCTCTCAGCCTCATTGTAACCCCTGTCCCTGAGCTGCATGAGGAATGGATCAGATCAGTCCCATCTCTACCAACCTGTGGGATGTTCACCACAGCTTCAAATGCAGCAGGGACCCAGCATTGCCATGAAGATTCCTCTGGTTTCAGAACAGAAAGTGACCAACAGCCCAGTCCCAGGGAAGGAGAGTCCCATGGAGAGGTGGAGAAACAGGGAACAGCTCTGAAGTGCTGCAGAGGCAGTGAAGGGAAGAGAGAAAGGCAGAGAGGCTGGGGGTGAAGCCTTCTCCTTCCCCAGCTCTGCTCTCAGCAGCTCACAGGGTGGAACTGAAGAGCTTTTGTCCTCCTTTTGTGTGCACACTCCAGGAGCCTTCAGATTAATGCCAGCCACCAAGGTTGTGACTCCTGACCTGGAGCCCAGAGCTTTGAGGGCACTGCCTCTGCTGGGTAGAAGAGGAGAGCAAAAGGTTGCATTGGGAAATGTGTCTGCAGTGCAGAGAATGGCACAGAGGAGCCTGATCCCCCTTGCCAGGGCATCTCTGACAGCAGATCCCTCTCCCCCCACTGCCCAAGTCCCCGCAGTCTGAAGCTGTCCTTGGCAGGAGCTGCTTCTCTGTGCACAACTTTCCTCCCTGTCCCTGCCACCCATCCCACTTTCTGTGTGTTGAGCTCTGCCCTGCAGACCCCTCCCAGCAGCAGGACACTGCCCAGAAGCAACTCAAGGTGTGCAGGGGCTCAGGAGCAGATCAAAGGCTAATGAGAGTCTTCTGCAGAGTGGAGAAACAAACTCTAGTCTCACACAGCTCACTCAGCACACCAAGGGGATCAACATTCAAAGCCAAGACTCCTTCCCTTCCAGCCAAATGCTGCCTTGATGCTCTTCTGGAAGCCACCTCAGAAATGCCCAGGGGGGAGCTAGAACTGTGAGCAGCTCTGGCCAACACAACTCCCTCCTCACAGAAGAAGGACCCTGTACTGCCCTACCCTGCCCTGCCCTGCCCTGCCCTGCCCTGCCCTGCCCTGCCCTGCCAGGGCTGTCTCCTGCCACTCTCAGCTTCTCCCCACAGCACTGTGTGCAGCTCCCTGGGCAGGCTGAGAGCTGAGCCTGGCAGGCAGCACAGTCCCTGCCCCAGCACACAGCCCCTGGGCTGCAGGGACCCTGCTCTGAAGGACAGCCCTCACCACCCCTGCCTGCACCCCAGGGCTCCACAGCTCTTCAGAACAGCCTGAAAAGAGCCTCTGCACAGGAAGATTTCCTTCCAGCCCCCAGCAGCTGTGGCTGTGCCAGCTTTAGGAGATGCCTCCAGGAGCTGCAGCTGCACTGCCCTGCCCCCACAGACTCACCCTGTCAGGGACTGCAGTGACTTCTTCTCCTGTCAGCTCTCAGTCACCCTCCTGCACACCTCCAAGCTCTCTTTACCTTCTTCATCTTGCTAAGATCCACTGGCAGTGCCCTCAGCCCTGCTGTGCAGAGCAGAGGAGCTGCTCCTGGGCACAGCTGACACTTTTCATTGCTGCCTACTTGCCAGCAGCTCCCTCCAGCCATGGAGCTCAGCTTAGCTGAGCAGCAGAGGACCAACCCAAGGGCATTTTAATGACCCTCTGGGGGCTTTGGTGCCAGGTAAACATCAGAGACTGAGAGGGAGATGATGAAACCTCTCCAGAAGTTGAAGTCAGGTTCAAACTCTGAAGTTTCTTCTCTTGTTGATGGGTCCCAGTGAGGACACTGCTGGGAAAGTGTCTGCAGGCTGTGGTTGGAGCAGAGAACTGGAGGCAGTGCTGAGAGGTCAGGACAAGCAGAGGAAGATGTCTCTGATGCTGAGCAAACCTGGAGGTGCTTCATTAATGCCAAGGGTCAAGCCCTGAGCCCTGGCTCCTGGACAGGCAGATCCTGTCCCTCACTCACCCCTCAGGCTGCTTCCTGGAGCAGTGAGATGTGCAGAGGACTAATGTCAAGGGCAGGCCTATGGCACAACCCCTCCCAGGCTCCTGAGGATGGACAAGCAGGCAATGAGGCCCCAGGGCTGGAAGGAGGAGTTGTCTCCTCAGAGGCAGCAGTGACACAGACCACAGCCAGAACTAAAGGCATGAAGAGCTTGGCCCTGCCAGGAGCCTTTCAGCTCTCCCACAGCCCTCTGTCATCTGCCCCTCAGGCTGTCCTCTGCTGCTGCATCAGCTGAGCCTCTTTCCCTGCAGGCTGTAGTCACCCAGCCAGCTGCCCCACCTTGCTGCCACCTTCCTTTGCTGCTCTCTGTCCATCCTCCCTGGATGTCCCTTGAAACTCCAAGCCTTGGAGTGCTCCAGGCTGCTGCTGGGGGATGTCTTGCAGTGACATTTCTTTTTCCTCATGTCCAGTCTGGACCTCCCCAGCTGCACTTTGTGGCTTTGTTTCTTTCTCTTGCAGGTTGTCACTGTGCAGAAAAGCTTCTCCATGTCTCAAACCACTCCCCAAGCACTCTCAGGCTACTCTGCTCCTGGCCTCACTCTTCACAACACTGAGCCCATGGCCTTCAGCCTCTGTCTCCTGGCCATGTGCCTGAGGCTTCCCAAGCACATCTTGGGAGATCTCTGGGTGCTCTCCAAGCTCTTTGCTGATGGAGATGTGGTGCTCATAGGACAACAAAGAGACTCTTGACCACGTGCTGTAGTGGGTGGACAAGGGGCAGTTGTTTTGAACTGAAAGAGGAGACTGAGATTGGATAGAAGGAAGAAATGGTTTGGAGTGAGGGTGGCAGGACACTAGAACAGGCTGCCCAGAGAAGGGGATGTCCATCCCTGGAAGTCTCCAACTTCAGGCATTTCTGCAACCCAACCTAGTGGGAGATGTCCCTGGCCATGGTCAGGCTGTTGCACTTGATGCTCTCTTCCATCTCTGCCAATCCAAACCATTCCAGGAGTCTTTGATTCCAATATCCCCAACCCCTTCTCCACAGGGCTGCAGCTACCTCCCTCCACCATGGGGGTGTCTGCATCTCCCCTAGGCCCCTGCACCCCCATACAAAGGAGATTGTTGCCATTCCTGGCCATGAGTGGCAATGGCTTGGGCAAATCCAATCCAATCCCAAAGGCACCTCCCTCAGAAGAGGAAAGCAGCAATTAGTTCTGCTGAGGCAGGAGGAGAATCTGAGACACTGGAATGAATTGGATGGAATTCAGCAAAGGGAACAGAGACTTCAACAGGTTCAGTTTGGTGCCAAGGGTCACTCTCTCACGTTCATCATGGGAGACTCCTGCAGAGGAAAATCAGTTTGGGGGAGGATTAGAAAGATTGTGAAAGGGAAATCTCCTTGGGGCTGGAATGATTTTACATAGAGCGGGGAAGAGAGGCCCAGAGGAAGCCCTTCTGTTACCTCACAAAGTTCTACTGTGGGATACACTGAATGTCCCCAGTTCTAACATGACCCAGGAGGTGTGACCAGGCCCCTCACGAGAGACCACCCCTGGGGTTGGTTTGGCCCCACCAGCAGCAGGGGAAACCCACACTGACTTCCCCAGCAGGTATTTCTCAGCAACCACAGGAAATCCATCTCCATCCTCTGTTGGCAGCAGGTGGGACTGGGCAGGACCAGCTGGGTTCACAGCTCCTCTGCTGGTCACTAACCAAGTGGCTTGAGCTAGGTGTCTTTCCCAGTTCCTAAAGGTTCCACCCCCATGGCTTTTAGGGTGGTCTTTAGCAAGCCAGTGTAGCGCTCGACCTTCCCGGCAGCTGGTGCATGGTATGGGATGTGGTAAATCCACTCAATGCCATGGTCCTTTGCGCAGTCCCTTAGGGGATGGTTCCTGAAGTGGCTTCCATTGTCCCATTCAATCCTCCCACAGGACATGTCTCTCCAGGCCCAGGATGGTGTTGTGAGCAGTGGCATGAGGTGCTGGATAGGTCTCCAGCCAGCCTGTACTTGCCTCCACCATGGTCAGTAGGTGCTGTTTGCTGCTGTGAGACTGAGGCAGGGTGATGGAGTCGATCTGCCAGGCCTCTCTGTACTTCTATTTCCACCATCTCCCCCCATACCACAGAGGCTTCATGCGCTTGGCCTGCTTGATGGCAGCACAGATGTCACACTCATGGATGACCTGTGAGATGGCCTCCAGAGAGATGTCCACGGATCTGTTCCCAGCCCAGCGGTATGTGGCATCTATCCCTTGGTGGCCAGAAGTGTCATGGGCCCAGCGAGCTAAGAACAGCTCACCCTTGTGTTCCCAGGCCAAGTCTATTTGGGAGCTTTTAGCAGCCAGATCTGCTTGGTGGCTGTGCTTGTGCTCCTCTGTGGCTCTGCTCTTGGGGATGTGTGCAGCCATGTGCCGTACCCTTGTTGGCAGCCTGTCCAGGCGGGCAGCGATGTCTTGCCACAGCTCAGAGGCCCAAACAGGCTTCCCTTTTCTCTGCCACCCTTTCCTCCTCCATTCCTTCAGCCACCCCCACAAGGCATTGGC
Organism: Colaptes auratus; assembly: GCA_015227895.2. Lineage (NCBI taxonomy): Eukaryota > Metazoa > Chordata > Aves > Piciformes > Picidae > Colaptes > Colaptes auratus. Next base: position 29,265,849 of record JAAWVA010000030.1, read on the forward strand.
TACCATCCAGGAGTCAGTGTAGAGGTACAGCACTGGCCAGTTCTCTGGTTCATGCCACATCCAGGGCCAGCTGGACACTTTTCCCTCTGCGTACTGACTGGATTTGCCTTCTCCATCCCTTGCTTCCGCCACTTGCCTTGTTGGGCTCCAGACAGCTGCCTTCCATCTCCCCTTGCTGCCTACAAGCTGGTAGGAGCCATCTGTAACTAGAGCATAGCCCTTCTCATGGTCAGGGAGATCGTTGTATGGGGGAGCCTCCTCAGCATGGCTCACTGCCTGCTCTGGTGGCATTCCCAAGTGTTGTGAAGAGTTTATTAAATTTAATGAATATGAAATATGAATTATGAAAATATTATTTTATTAATTATCAAATTATTAATAACCGGTGAATCAACAACTTATATACATGTTCTAGTGCACGTTCGTGAAATACATGCCATAAATGGCTTAGTGCTATGATCAGAACTTAATTAAACTATCTACAGACTATTTGTATGTTTATATAATGAAGAGTGCAGTTCTGCCGCTTGGCCACTAGTTGGCGACTCGGCGGAACGCGGGCGGCTTCTGGCTACGTACAACAATATTGCAATCTTTCTGTGCGTCAGCGATGACTGCTACACGCGGATGCTTTGAACTGAGTGCTAGTGGGTGGAAAGCACGTGGGAGATACTCTGTAGCTGTTGTTTGTAGCAAGGTGGGGGTCCGGCCGACTACTGCCGCTGGACTGGTTCCTAGCAGACTTGAAACGGTGCTGTTGGGTATTATCTCCTCTCTCCGCAGCAGTGGAGAAGGAATGCTGGAACCTGAGCTTAGCTCGGAAGCAGGTTCCCTTCAGGACTCGGTCGGTTCCCTCCAGACAATGGGGATAGGTCCTGGTCGGGTTCGGCCCCTGGGGTCGGCCCTGCGAGTCGGCTCGTGTGGCAGGGCCGGGCAACGGTTGCCGGTAGGCGGGCTCAGAGGTTCCCGGTCAGATAACACTAGCTACGGGGTCGGCCCCGTGGCGACGGATCTCGGGGCTGAGGTAAACAGCCTCGGAGAGAGAATGCGGCTGCGCTGAGCTGCGGCTTCTCCGTTACTGGGCTTAAAGGCACAGCGGGACGATTGGGGTAGTCCCGGCTTTGGTGCAGTATAGGCACGACCAATGCTTTAGCCTTCCCTGCGGTTACAGGGCTTGGAGCGGCACACGTGGCAGCTCTTCTCCCGCTATGGCAGGGCTAGGTATATGCGGACTCAGTCTCAACCAGGTCCCTTCTCCCCGACAGCTGGGCAGATCTTACCCTCGGGGGCTGGTCCAGTCCTCCGGTAGCACGGTGAGCTTTCCCGGTCTGTACGACTGGCTGTGGCGACGCTGGCTTCTCGGGCTCAGCGAAGGTCCTCCCTCTGGGATGATCCTCACGATCAAAGTGCTTCTCACGATGCAGAGGCTTCAGTATGCATGCATATGTGATAGAAGCTAACAACAACAAGCTCAATGGCAGAGGCTGTGGCTCGAGAGCTGCTCTCTCGAGCGAGTACAGAGACAAAGTGAAAGAGGGGGCAACTTGTTTACCAACAGGGGTAATACTTATAGATTCCTCGAGGCTGGGTCTGACCAATGGGCACTCTCATAGACAACTGGCTTCAGCCTATAGAAAGCGTGAAGCTGGAATTATGCCATACTTGGTAATTGCACAAGCACTGCATGCGCTGAATGCGTGCTGGCCTGGCTAATGCCTTGGCTTTTGTCTTGCCCCTGAAGGAGGGGAAACTTGTCCACATGCAGGGACCAGATCTAGTATCTGGGCAGAATGTGCCTTCACCACACCAATGTGACCCAGTGTTGTTCGTTTGTTAAGGGAACCTCTACAGATTATCTAGACTCGGGGAGCATCGTTGGCACAGCTTCATTGGCTCCCCACCAGTGATCACACATTGCACTGTTACAGATTATTGGTCACACTACTAACACCACGCGAGGTTGTTGATGCAGGTGTGTGTCCTGTTATTCCCAGATAACTCTCTGTGTTCATAGCTACCAGTGCCCTGCTTTAGTTACATGCTGCAGGCACAGCACTGCTTTGCTACACTGCTAGCCACTTCTGCACTTCTGCTGAGCATGGCCTACCACCATGTCAGGCTCTAAGCCTACACTGCCAGATTGCTCACACTGCTCGTCACTGGCATTGCCACAAGTCCCCTTTTTGTTTTTGGGAGCAATCTGCTCATGGGAGCTGTTCCCATCCCATACAAGATACTCTTTGCACACACAGAAGCAAGCGAGTTAAAGCTAAGCTGGATAGCAAAAGCAAAAGTCCTGTAGCGCAGCATGTCTGACAGACTGATGTAACCCATACAAGGCACAATGCTTAGGTTGAACTAGTTAGAATGTTCTAACAGAGCTGGCATAATACATGGTCAAAGATAGCAAACCTTGTAAAGAAGAACTTAGATCTTAAGAGTTCCAATCTTTACATTTCACTCTTCTTACTGGCAGAGAAGACTTGATTATGCCTGAACACATTGCACACAGAGATTCAGACACAAATGCAATCCTCAGCACTGTCTTTTACAATCGGCTCTAGGGGTATGTTGCATCCTTATTTTTCTCTAGGATGGTCAAAAATCATGAATTGTTTAATGGCAGCAAGATTTCTTTAATCTGTAAAGGTAGATCTGGCCAGGCTCTAACTTCACAGATAGAAAATAGTTGCAGGCAAACAGCAAGAGCAAAGAAGCTTCATTGCTTTGCCCAATATAAAATGAACATAATAATGCATTTTTGCTCATCCTAATGATGATCTAATAATCCTAATAATGACCTTTGATGCTTTGTTTTTGCTGAGGAAAGGTACATATAAAATGACAATTTGAGAGCACAATATGCTTTAACCATTCTTTTTTGTGACATACCTAAATTCATATTCCTGATTCTTCTGCTAATGTTTATTGAGATGATTGCAGTTGACATGGGTTAGTTATTTCTTGCTGGTATCACTAAAAATGCTTAGCTATAAAATATACATCCTCTTTTTTAATTTTTTGGTGCTTTTTGTTTATTTTTCTTGATGTATTTTTCTATTTAAAAAGTTATTATTTTCATTTATTATTTTATTTTTTAATTTTATTTTAATTTTTGTTCTAATTTTTAAAAATTATTTCGAGGTTTGCTAAGTCTTCCTAGTAATCATAATGAATAGTAAGCATTTGGTATCTACAGGTACTCAGTACATAGTAATTGCAGGAAGGCATAAGCACTTAGTAATGAGTTCACATTGTAAGTTCTTCTTTTGGTTTGAACCTTCTTAGCTGTGTGCCTCGGCATTGCAAAGGAGCTCCGTGTAATATAGTTAAGGTTTGTTGTAAATAGGTATTAGTTTTTAAAAGTATTCCTTAGCTAATGTAGCATCTATTTCCTTCTCAGACACTGACTAGATAAAATTTATAAAAATTGTAAAATAAAAAAAATAAAAACAAAAAATATTAAAAATATACAAAAAGTATTAAAAAAGTAAAATAAAACCCCACTAAAAACTCAGGTTCACCTCAGCTCATCTGCTGACATCTCATCTGCACAATGCAAACAGGCTCTGCTGACCTCCTGAGGCCATGTCCTCCTGTGGAGGGACAAAGAGTCTCTCCAAGCTGAGGTGTGAGGCTGCTGCTGGAAACGCTGGTTGTGAAGGCTAGTCTGGGGTGACTGCCCTGAGACAGCTTCCCCAGGGTGTCCAGTGAACACAGACACAGTCCAGAGCCTTCTCTGCTGATGCTTCAGGTCACTTGCAGGAGGCCTGGCTGTGTGAGGACACTGCTGTGTGCCCCAGCCCTGCACACTCACACACTTTAGCTGTTCCCTGCTCTTTGCATCTGTTGGACAATTTCTTGGGCCTGCTCTTGAAGGAAACTTTGGAAGGAGACCTAAGCCTTCAGACACTGCCCCAAGCAGATCACCTGTCTGTGTGGAACTGCTCTTGTGGAGGCCACCTGAGCCAAAGAGGTTCCCATGGCCTGTGTCTGCCTGTGGTAATGGGACTGCCACACAGCAGGATGGTGCCCAAGCTGCCAGAGCACTCAGGCCTTGCCCCAACGCAGGGGCTCAGCAGGAGAGTGTGGAAGTGGAAAGAGAACAGCCCTGGAAACACAAGTGTGGGCAGGACCCTATCAGAGGGGTCCTGGCTTTGGAGCACAGGGCACGAACGGTGCTCTGGGTTCCCCTGGGGTTCACAGGGGATGGAGCAGCCGTGGCTCTTCTTCTCTCCTGCAGTGGCAGGGTCACACAGGCATGCAGCTAAATGCTGCTCCTGCTCTGTGTGATCTCTGTGTGAGCAGGCATGCATGCTTGGTGGCTCCTCAGTCTGATGCTTCAGGCTGAGGCAGATGTTTGGACTGCTGGATTCAGCTAAGTCCCTTCCCTGGGAGCTGGACAGATCTTACCCTCGGGGCTCCAGTCCTCCTGAAGGCACATCTGGCTCTTCTGACTGGTCAGGCTGGCAATGCAATGCTGCAGCTTCTCAGGCTCTCAGCGTTGGTGTCTCCTCTGGAGATACTCTCAGGGCTGAGGCTCAACAGCCCTGCCTGGATTCTGGCTTCTCCTCGCCTTGCAGAGGCCACGGGTTTGCTTGCATCTAGGAGAGAGAAGACTCAATAGCTATGAGCTTAATGACAAAGGCTATGGCAGGAGCTTAGCAGCTCGGGCAAGGAGAGAGGATGAAGATGGATGTTAGGAAGAAGCTCTTCACAGAAAGAGAGATTGACCACTGGAATGTGCTGCCCAGGGAGGTGGTGGAGTCACCATCACTGGAGGTGTTTAGGAAGAAATACAATAATACAATACAATACAATACAATACATCAGGTTGGAAGAGACCTTCAAGATCATCGTGTCCAACCCATCAACCAATCCAGCCTACCTAAACAACTAAACCACGCAGCCAAGCACCCCATCAAGTCTCCTGAACACCTCCAATGAAGGTGACTCCACCAGCTTCATGGGTAGCCGATTCCAATGGGCAATCACTCTCTCTGTATAGAACTTCTTCCTAACATCCAGCCTAAACCTGCCCTGCTGCAGCCTGAGACTGTGTCCTCTTGTTCTGGTACTGGCTGCCTGGGAGAAGAGGCACTTAGTGCCATGGTTTAGTTGATTAGATGGTGTTGGGTGATAGCTTGGACTCAATGATCTTGAAGGTCTTTTCCAACCTGGTCTATTCTATTCTATTCTATTCTATTCTATTCTATTCTATTCTATTCTATTCTATTCTATTCTATTCTATTCTATTCTATTCCGTTCCATTCCAATCCATTCCAATCCATTCCAATCCATTCCATTCTCGTCTATACTATTCTATTCTAAGAGAAAGTATTGTGTTCACAAGCTGGGGCAATACTGATAAGTTTATTGAGGCTGGATGTGGCCAATGGGCACTCTTGTAAACAACTGGCTGCAGCCTATGGGAGGCGTCAAGCTGGAATTATGCCATGCTTGGCATCAGCACCAGCATCCCATGCCATGGGGGTGTGCAGGGGTCTGTGCTGCCTCAGCCTTTGTTTCTCTCATGAAAGGAGGGGGAACTTGTCCATGTGCTGGGACAGGTTTCAACATCTGGGCATAATTCTGGGCATAATGTGCCTGCACCACAAGTAACTCCACCTGTGAGTGCAGCAGTGCCAGACAGGATGGAACTCCAGCAGGAGCTGGAATCCAAAGAGGCCAAACGGTTATGCTTTAGCTTTTCTTTTCCTTGTTTCCCATCCAAGTTGTTCTCTTTGATCTTCCTCAAACATTCCTCTCCCAACAGCCCAGCTCTGCTCTCTCCCCACTGCCCCTGGCTTTGCTGCCTTTGTGTCCCCACTTGGTGTTTCCAAGAGGCTTGTCATGCTGATTCCTTCTCTGGTCAGCACAGAACCAGGGACTCCTTTCATTAGCTGTAGTGCCCTGCAGTTTCTCAGCTTGTGGCCTTGTGGTGATGGCTCAGCACAGTCAGGGGGAGCCAGCTGCACCCAAACATTAACAGCTGGCTGAAAGAGATCAGGCAAGGCAGGCGAAAGACTGGCATGGCTGAGTCATGGAAGCATAGAATGATAGAATCCTTTCTGCTGCAACAGACCTCTGAGAACTGACACCACCATGGCCATGAACCCCTGTCCTGCAGTGCCAGGGCTGCACAGCTTGGAACACCTCTAGGGATGAGGATTCCACTGCTCCCCTGGGCGGCCTGCTCAAGACCTGCTGGTGAAAGTGAAGGGCAAGAAGGAACTGCACAGGCAGTGGAAGCAGGGAGAGGGATGCTGGGAAGAGCACAGGGACACTGCCCTGTGGTATAAGGATGGGGTCAGGAAGGCCAAGCTATGGCTGGAGCTGAACCTTTCTAGGCATGCAAAGAACAAGAAGCAGCTTCTGCAGGCCTGCCAGCCAGAGAAGGGAAGTCAAAGGAAGGATGTCCTCTGTGATGAGCAAGACTGGACAGATGGTAACAATGGGTGAGGAGAAGGCTGAGCTACACAAACACATTTTGCTTCAGTCTTCCCTGGCAGCTTCTCTCCTCACAGCTCCTCAGCTCTTGGACCTCAAGATGGGGACTGTGGGTCAAAGCCTGTGCAATCCTGATCCAAATCCCTGCATTGATTGTAACCAGCTGTTGGGGTTTGACTTGTTAAGTGCTGCTGTGAAATCCCACACCCTGAGCTCATGATTCACCAGAACTGTTGAAGGGATTTCAAACTGCTGCTGCTGCCTTCAAGTTCTACAGGAGCCACAGTGCCTGGGGAAAGCACTGCCCCTGAAATCCCTGCACCCAAACTCTGAGTCATAAAGCAGGGACCAAGTCTGGCACTAGGACTGGATTTAACCCCAGACAGGCTTCTCTCTCAAGTTGTTGAGAGAGTGAGGGAGTCCATTCAGAGCCTGTGAGGCAACAGAAGGGCTTCCTTGAGGCCTTTCTTCCCAGGCTCCATGCAAAATCCTTCCAGCCCCAAGGAGATTTTCCTTTCACAATCTTTCTAATCCTCCCCCAAACTGATTCTCCTCTGCAGGATTCTCCCATGGGGAACGTGAGAGAGTGACCCTTGGCACCAAACTGAACCTGTTGATGTCTCTGTTCCCTTTGCTGAATTCCATCCAATTCATTCCAGAGTCTCAGATTCTCCTCCTGCCTCAGCAGAACTCATTGCTGCTTTCCTCTTCTGAGGAAGGTGCCTTTGGGATTGGATTTGCCCAAGCCATTGCCATTCATGGCCAGGAATGGCAACAATTTCCTTTATATGGGGGTGCAGGGGCCTAGGGGAGATGCAAACACCCCCATGGTGTAGGGAGGTAGCTGCAGCCCTGTGGAGAAGGGGTTGGGGATATTGGAATCAAAGACTCCTGGAATGGTTTGGATTGGCAGAGATGGAAGAGAGCATCGAGTGCAACAGCCTGACCATGGCCAGGGACATCTCCCACTAGGTTGGGTTGCTGAAATGCCTGACTTTGGAGACTTCCAGGGATGGACATCCCCTTCTCTGGGCAACCTGTTCCAGTGCCCTGCCACCCTCCTTGCAAACCATTTCTTCCTTCTATCCAATCTCAGTCTCCTCTTCCAGTTCAAAACCACTGCCCCTTGCCCACCCACTACAGCATTTGGTCAAAAGTCTCTTTGTTGTCCCATGAGCACCACATCTCCATCTGCAAAGACCTTGGAGAGTGCCCAGAGATCTCCCAAGATGTGCTTGGGAGGCCTCAGGCACATGGCCAGTAGATAGAAGCTGAAGGCCATGGGATCAGTGGTGTGAAGAGTGAGGCCAGGAGCAGAGTAGCCTGAGAGTGCTTGGGGAGTGGTTTGAGACATGGAGAAGCTTTTCTGCACAGTGACAAAGTGCAAGAGAAAGAAACAAAGCCACAAAGTGCAGCTGGGGAGCTCCAGGCTGGAGATGAGGAGAAAGAAATGTCACTGCAAGACATCCCCCAGCAGCAGCCTGGAGCACTCCAAGGCTTGGAGTTTCAAGGGACAGCCAGGGAGGATGGACAGAGAGCAGCAAAGGAAGGTGGCAGCAAGGTGGGGCAGCTGGCTGGGTGACCACAGCCTGCAGGGAAAGAGGCTCAGCTGATGCAGCAGCAGAGGACAGCCTGAGGGGCAGATGACAGAGGGCTGTGGGAGAGCTGAAAGGCTCCTGGCAGAGCCAAGCTCTTCCTGCCTTGGGTTCTGGCTGTGGTCTGTGCCACTGAAGCCTCTGAGGAGACAACTCCTCCTTCCAGCCCTGGGGCCTCATTGCCTCCTTGTCCATCCTCAGGAGCCTGGGAGGGGTTGTGCCATAGTCCTGCCCTTGGCATTGGTCCCCTCCACATCTCACTGCTCCAGGAATCACCCTGAGCGGTGAGTGAGGGACAGGATCTGCCTGTCCAGGAGCCAGGGCTCAGGGCTTGACCCTTGGCATTAATGAAACACCTCCAGGTTTGCTCAGCATCAGAGACATCTTCCTCTGCTTGTCCTGACCTCTCAGCACTGCCTCCAGTTCTCTACTCCAATCACAGCCTGGAGACACTTTCCCAGCAGTGTCCTCACTGGGACCCATCAACAAGAGAAGAAACTTCAGAGTTGGAAAGTGACTTCAACTTCTGGAGAGGTTTCATCATCTCCCTCTCAGTCTCTGATGTTTACCTGGCAGCAAAGCCACCAGAGGGTCATTCAAATGCCCTTGGGTTGGTCCTCTGCTGCTCAGCTGGGCTGAGCTCCGTGGCTGGAGGGAGCTGCTGGCAAGTAGGCAGCACTGAAAAGTGTCAGCTGTGCCCAGGAGCAGCTCCTCTGCTCTGCACAGCTGGGCTGAGGGCACTGCCAGTGGATATCAGCAAGACGAAGAAGGCAAAGAGAGCGCTTCAAGGCAATCAGGATTTGGAGGACACTGAGAGCTGGCAGGAGGAGAAGTCACTGCAGTCCCTGACACTGTGAGTCTGTGGGGGCAGGGCAGTGCAGCTGCAGCTCCTGGAGGCATCTCCTGAAGCTGGCACAGCCACAGCTGCTGGGGGCTGGAAGGAAATCTTCCTGTGCAGAGGCTCTTTTCAGGCTGTTCTGAAGAGCTGTGGAGGCCTGGGGTGCAGGCAGGGGTGGTGAGGGCTGTCCTTCAGAGCAGGGTCCCTGCAGCCCAGGGGCTGTGTGCTGGGGCAGGGACTCTGCTGCCTGCCAGGCTCAGCTCTCAGCCTGCCCAGGGAGCTCCACACAGTGCTGTGGGGAGAAGCTGTGCATGGCAAGAGACAGCCCTGGCAGGGCAGGGCAGGGCAGGGCAGGATCCTTCTGCTGTGGGGAGGGAGCTGTGCTGGCCAGAGCTGCTCACAGTCCTAGCTCCTGCCTGGGCATTTCTGAGTGGGTTTTGAAGAACAAGATCAAGGCAGCATTTGGCTGGAAGGGAAGGAGTCTTGGCTTTGAATGTTGATCCTCTTGGTGTGCTGGGTGGGCTGTGTGAGACTATAGTTTAGAGTTTGTTTCTCCACTCTGGAGAAGACTCTCATTAGCTTTTGAGCTGCTCCTGAGCCCTGCACACCCAGAGCTGCTCCTGGTCAGTGTCCTGCTGCTGGGAGAGGTCTTCAGGGCAGAACTGAGCAAACAGCAGGTGGTAAGGGCTCTGTCAGCAGGGACAGGGAGGAGAGCTGGGCACAGAGAAGTACCTCCTGGCAGGGACAGCTTCAGGCAGCAGGGTCTAGGGCAGGGAGGGGAGAGTGATCAGCTGTCAGAGATGCCCTGGCAAGGGGATCAGGCTCCTCTGTGCCATTCTCTGCACTGCAGACACATTTCCCAATGCAACCTTTTGCTCTCCTCTTCTACCCAGCAGAGGCAGTGCCCTCAAAGCTCTGGGCTCCAGGTCAGGAGTCACAACCTTGGCAGCTGGCATTCATCTGAAGGCTCCTGGAGTGTGCACACAAAAGGAGGACAAAAGCTCTTCAGTTCCATCCTGTGAGGTGCAAGCTGCAGAGCTGGGGAAGGAGAAGGCTTCACCCCCAGCCCCTCTGCCTTCCTCTCTTCCCTTCACTGTCTCTGCAGCACTGCAGAACTGGTCTCTGGTTCTCCACCTCTGCAATGGGACTCTTGTTCCCTGGGATTGGGCTGTTGGTCACTTTCTGTTCTGACACCAGAGGAATCTTCATGGCAATGCTGGGTCCCTGCTGCATTTGAAGCAGTGATGAACTCTTCCATGGGTTGGTAGTGATGGGGACTGAGCTGATCCATTCCTCATGCAGCTCAGGGACAGGGCTTACAATGAGGCTGAGAGAAGTGTGCCCTAACTTATCACTGCCTTTCCCTCCTTGGGCAGCTCTCCATGGCCACAGGCAGCAGATGGCCAACAGCAGCTCCAGCACCCACTTCCTCCTCCTGCCATTCCCAGGCACAAGGCAGCTGCAGCTCCTGCACTTCTGCCTCTTCCTGGCCATCTACCTGGCTGCCCTGCTGGGCAATGGCCTCATCATCACCACCATAGCCTGGGACCACCACCTCCACACCCCCATGTACTTCTTCCTCCTCAACCTCGCCCTCCTTGACCTGGGTGCCATCTCCACCACTGTGCCCAAATCCATGGCCAATTCTCTGAGGGACTCCAGGGACATCTCCTTTGCAGGATGTGCTGCTCAGGTATTTCTCTTTCCCTTTTTCATGTCAGCAGAGTATTTTCTCCTCACCACCATGTCCTACGATCGCTACGTTGCCATCTGCAGACCCCTGCACTATGAGACCCTCCTGGGCAGCAGAGTTTGTCTCCACCTGGCAGCAGCTGCCTGGGGCTGTGGCTTTCTCTATGCTCTGCTGCACACAGCCAATACATTTTCCCTGCCCCTCTGCCAGGGCAATGCTGTGGAGCAGTTTTTCTGTGAAATCCCCCAGATCCTCAAGCTCTCCTGCTCCACATCCTACCTCAGGGAACTTTGGCTTATTGTGGCCAGTGCCTGTTTAGTTTTTTTCTGTTTCATGTTTATTGTGGTGTCCTATGTGCAGATCTTCAGGGCAGTGATGAGGATCCCCTCTCAGCAGGGATGCCACAAAGCCTTTGCCACCTGCCTCCCTCACCTGGCTGTGGTCTCCCTATTTATCACCACTGGTATCTTTGCCAGCCTGAAGCCCTCCTCCATCTCCTCCCCATCCCTGGACCTGGTGGTGTCAGTTCTGTACTCAGTGGTTCCTCCAGCAGTGAACCCTCTCATCTACAGCCTGAGGAACCAGGAGCTGAAGGCTGCCCTGAGCCAGCTGCTCCCTGGATGCTTTCAGAAGCAATAAACTCTTTGTCTTCTCCTGCAGAGCAGTTCTGATATCACTCATTACAGGCTCAGCCTGGCTCTTGTAGTTTTCACTACTGCTGGTGATGTTCCCCTTGGGAGAATGTTGTTGCCACACAAATACTTCTTCAGAGCATTTCTGGTTCAGTGTTTTCCTGTCTGGTGTGACCCAGTGGCTGCAGACATGAGGAGCTGTGCTCCCTGGGTGTTCAACACAATAAAGGACTCTGTAGGGAGTTGTTTCTCTGAGTTGCTTCCTCCAAGGCTTCTGTGGAGCTGCAGGGCAGTGCCTGTGTGCAGAGGTGGAGGGGCAGAGTCCCAGCACAGCAGCAGTGCCAGGCAGCCCCACAGCTTGGGCTGTCCTCAGCTGCTCTTCCTTCCTTTCCATCCTCTCCTGCTGAGCCTCTGTGCTGGCACAAGGCCTGAGTGCTCTGGCAGCTTGGGCACTGTGCTGCTGGGTGGCAGTGCTGGGACTACAGGCAGGGAGAGTCCAGGGCTGCTTGTGGGACAGAGCTGTGCTGCAGAGCAGCACTGCCATCAGAACAGGAGGTCTCCTCATTCCTTCATCCCCCAACTCCATCCCATTACAGACTGCACCTACTCAGAGTCCAAACTGGATACCCTGACCCTTTGCAATAAAGACTCAAGTCCAAACATGGTTCCTTCAGTGCCTCCCAGTACAGATGTGGCCTCATCCCAGCACAAACTGGATCCTACTGTCTTCTAGCACTGCAGCCTGGGTCCCATCCCAGCACAGAATGTATCCCCTGTCTCCCTTCCCAGTACTGAATGCATCCATCCCAGTACAAACTGCACATCCTCATCCCCTCCCAGTACAATCTGGGTCTGGGCCTGTCCAAACTGGATCCCAGCACAATCTGGGTCATCTTACTCCATCCCAGTGCACTCTGGGTCCCATCCCAGTACAAAGTGGATTCCCTGCTGCCTTCCAGCACCTACTGCATTCCTCCACATGTTAACTGTGTACTCTGGTTCCAACCCAGTACACACTGGGCCCCCTCCCATTAGAAACTGCATCTCCTGACCCCCTCCCAGTTCCAGCTGCATCCCTCCCAGTGCCAACCAGAGAGCAGGACTCATTCCCAGTACAGACTGGGCCTGCTCCCAGGAAAAATTGCATCACCTGAACACTTTCCAGGACCAGACTGAGCCCTCTCCCAGTACCACAGTGCAGTCTGGGACTCATCCCAGTGCATACTGGGTTCCTTTAACCACCCCCCCACAAGTTGGGCCCTGTCACAGTCACAACTCCATACCCTAATCAAACCAGAGTCCAGTTTTCAAACTGGGTCCCATTAACATCTCCAAGTACAGCCCAGGCCTTGTCCCAGGAAAAACTGATTCCACTCATCCCATCCTGAGCTGTTTTTTATTTTGATCAGTGCAATAGACAGAGGGATGGAGACACCAACAGCAAGTGTGCAGATGGCACCAAGCTGAGTGGTGCTGTTGAGATGCCAGAGGGACAGGATGGCATCCAGAGGGACCTGGACAAGCTGGAGAGGTGGTGCCCAGGTGACCCTCATGAGATTCAACCAGAGCAAGAGCAGGGTCCTGCAGCTGGGCTGGAACCATCCTCACTAGCAATACAGGCTGGGGAGGAGGAGATAAAAGCAGTCCTGAGGAAAAGGACTTGGGGGTGCTGGTGGGGGAGAAGCTGGCCAGGAGCAGGCAGTGTGAGCTTGCAGCACAGAAGGCCAGTGGCAGCCTGGGCTGCATCCAAAGCAGCATGGCCAGAGATGGAGGGAGAGGATCCTGGCACTTTATGATGCTTTGGTGAGACCTCCCCTGGAGTAGTGCATCCAGCTCTGAAGTCTCAACACAGGAAGGACATGGAGCTGATGGAGCAGGTTGCCGGGTTGGCCGCAAAAATGATCAGGGGCTTGGAGCAGCTCTGCTATGAGGACAGGCTGAGGGAGCTTGGGTTGGTCAGACTGAGAAGAAGAAAAGCCTCTGGGGAGACCTAGTAGCAGCCTTCCAGTGCCTGTGTGGTACTGGATGGAGAGAGACTGTTTGCAAAGTCCTGCAGGGACAGGACCAGGGGCAATGGCTTCAAGCTAGAGCACAGCAGATGGAGATTGGATATGAGGAAGAAGCTTTTTACCATGAGGGTGGTGGAACACTGGAACAGGTTGCCCAGGGAGGTGGTTGAGGCAGATATTCAAGGTGAGGCTCAACAGGGCTCTGGACAGCCTGATCTATTTGAGGATGTCCCCGCTGACTGCAGAGTGGATTGCACTGGGTGACTTTCAGTGGTCCCTTCCAACCCAGACCATTCTATGATTCTATGATCCCAGTACAGATTTGGCCTCAATGAAGTAAAACTGGTTCCCCTCACCCCCTCCCACTACCAACTGGATCCCACCTAGTGCAAAATGGATACTCTGAGACCCTCCCAGGACAGACTCAACTTCCTCCCAGGACAGAAGGCATCCACAGACCTCCTCTCAGCACACACTGTGCTCTCTCCCAGCACAAACTGGACCCATCCCAGTTCCCTCTGCAACCTCTTCTTGTAGAAATCAGATCTCATGGTCCTCTCCCAGTCCAGACTGGACCATGTGACAACACAAACTGCTTTGCCTTTCCCCCTCACAGTTCAGACTTGGCTCTCTCCCAGTACCAACTTTCTTCCCTGTCCCACTCCCAGTACAGTCTGGGCTCCCTCCCAGTACTAACAGCAGCCCCTGGTGCCTCCTAGTAAAGTCCCTGTAAAAGCTGACCACATGGCTTCATCTAGTAACACTGGGCCTGGTCCCAGGACACTCTGAAACCCTAATCCTGTCCCAGTACAGACTGGGCCCTTCCTGTCCAAACTGGATCCCTGAAGTTTGGGCTCCCCAGGTCAAGAGAGACAGTGATATGCTGGAGAGAGTCCAACAGAGGCTCAGAGGATGAGGAAGGGACTTGAACATCTCTGTGGCCAAGCCACTCTCCATTATTGACTTGGAGCCCTGTCTCACTGGGGAGGTCCCAGGGTATTAGAGAGGAGCAAATGTGGCACCCAGCTGCAAGAAAGGAAGAAAGGAGGATCCAGGAAACTATAGAGCTGGCAGTGTGAGCTGGGTAGCAGGGCAGGGCCTGGAGCAGAGCATCTCCAGCACCATTACATGACCTGGAGAGGACAAGCAGGGGATCAGGTCCAGGCAGCATGGGTTTAGGAAGGACAGGTGCTGCCTGACCCACCTGATCTCCTTCTCTGACAGCATGACTGACTGTTGGATGAGGGCAGGGCTGTGGCTATTGTCTCCCTAGACTTCCCAAAAGCCTTTGGCACTGCTGCCCACAGAATTCTCCTGGGCAAAGTGGCTGCTCCTGGCTTGGATGAGCAATGCTCTGCTGGATGCAGCCCTGGCTGGGTGGAAGGGCCCAAAAAGTGGTGGTCAGTGGAGTTCAATCCAGCTGGTGGCAGGTTACAAGTGGTGTTCCTCAGGGCTCAGTGTTGGGACCACTTCTGTTGAACATCTTTATTGATGACCTTGATGAAGACACAGAGTGAGTCAGCAGTGAGTCAGCAGATGACACCAAGTGAGGTGGCAGAGTTGATCTGCATGAGGGTAGGGAGGCTCTGCAGAGGGACTTGGATAGATTGGATCTGTGGCCAACATTACCAGAAGGAGCTTCAAGAAGGCCAAGTGCCAGGTCCTGCCCTTGGGGCACAACAACCCCAAGCAATTCTCCAGGGGTAGTGTGGCTGGAGAGGTGTCTGGCAGAAAGGGAGCTGGGGGTGCTGATGGACAAGCATCTGAATAGGAGGCAGCAGTGTGCCTAGGTGGCCAAGAGAGCCAAAGGCAGCCTGGGTGGGGTCAGAAATGCTGTGTCCAGCAGGAGCAGGGAGGTGACTGTGCCCTGGGACTCAGCTCTGGGGAGGCCACAGCTGGAGTGCTGTGTCCAGTTTTGGGCAGCTCCATCCAAGAGAGATGTGGAGGTGCTGGAGCCAGGGCAGAGGAGGGCAAGGAGTTGGGGAAGGGCCTGGAGAAGAAATCTCATGAAGAGCAACTGAAGGAGCTGGAGATGGTTAGTATGGAGAAGAGGAGGCTGAGGGGAGACCTCCTGGCTCTCTACAACTACCTGAAAGGAGGTTGTGGAGAGGCTGCTGCTGGTCTCTTCTCAGAGGTCATTAGTGACAGAACAAGAGGCAATGGCCTCAAGCTAGGACTGGGTAGGATCAGACTGGACAGGAGGAAATAAATTTTCCCAACGAGAGTGTTCTGGGAGTGGAATGTGCTGCCCAGGGAGGTGGTGGAGTCACCAAGCCTGGAGGTGTTTCAAGGTGTTTTTGATGTGGTGCTTGGGGATATGGCTTAGGGGTGACCCTTGTAGAGTAGGGTTAATGGTTGGACTTGGTGCTCCTGAGGGTCTTCTCCAACCTGAATGTTTCTGTGATTCTGTGACAGACTGAGAGCCCTGGGGCTGTTTAGTGTGGAGAGGAAAAGCCTGAGAGGGGATCTGATCAATGGCTATCAATACCAGAGGGGGGTGTCAGTGGAAGGTTCCAGGTTCTTGGCAGTGGTGCCCAGTGATAGGACAAGGAGCAATGGTTGCAAGATGGAACACAGGAGGTTCCACCTCAGCATGGGGAGACTCTTCTGTGCTGTGAGGGTGCTGGAGGCCTGGAGCAGGCTGCCAGAGAGGTTGTGGAGTCTCCTTCTCTGGAGACTTTCAGACCTGGCTGGATGAGTTCCTGTGTGACCTGCCCTGGGTGATCCTGCTCTGGTAGTGGGGTTGGACTGGATGGAGATCAAGGATGATCAGGTTGAGTGCTTGTGGGTGAGAATTAGAGGGAAGTTCAGGAGGGCAGACATCCTGGTTGGAGTCTGTTATAGACCACCCAACCAGGAGGAAGATGTCGATGAAGCATTCTATAGGCAGCTTAAGGCTGTCTCAAGATCACCTGACCTCGTTCTCATGGGCGACTTCAACCTGCCTGATATCTGCTGGGATCTCAACACAGCAGAGAGGAGGCAGTCTAGGAGGTTTCTGGAGTGCATGGAGGACAGCTTCTTATCCCAGGTGCTGCGTGAGCCTACCAGAGGTAAGGCTCTGCTTGACCTCCTCTTCACCAACAGGGAAGGGCTGGTGGGGGATGTGGTGGTCAGAGGGTGTTTAGGCACCAGTGACCAGGAGATAATTGAGTTTTCGGTATTCAGCCAAGCCAAGAGGGGCAGCAAGAAGACCTCCACTCTGGACTTCAGGAGGGAAGACTTCAGGCTACTCAAGGAACTAACTCAGAAGGTTCCTTGGGAAACAGCCCTTAAAAATAAAGGGGTCCAGGAGAGCTGGACCTGCTTCAAGGAAGAACTCTTGAAGGTTCAGGAACAGGCTGTGCCAATGTGCCGGAAGATGAGCTGCCGGGGCAGTAATGAACTTCTCATAGAATTAAGGGGAAAAAAGAGGGTGTATCATCTCTGGAAGAAAGGGGAGGCAATCCATGGAATGTTTAGGGATGTTGCTAGGTCTTGTAGGAAGAAAATTAGGGAGGCAAAAGCACATTTGGTGCTCAGACTGGCCTCTGCTGTGAAGGACAACAAAAAGTCCTTCTATAAATATATTAACATGGCATGTGGCTCAGTTGGTAGCACCTAAGACTCTTACTGGGAAGGTCGTGAGTTCAAGCCTGCAGTGGGCTGGAGTGCTCTCTCTGGGGAGCAATGTCCTTTGACTTGGTGCCATGGTCTAGTCATGGGGTTTGTGGAGACAGGTTGGACTTGATGATCTTTGAGGTCTCTTCCAACCTTAGCAATACTGTGATACTGTGATGATCCATCGCCACAGGAGAACACCTGGTAACCCGTGCGAACCAGCGCTGCTGAACTGCCATAGTCCCCCCTGATCCCCCCCCGAGTGGGGAACCTCCATATCCTGGGACCAGCAGCAGCCACACGGCGCAGCCACGCGGTCGGCGCCATTTCCTGTGTCCTCATTACGGCACATCCGTGCCACGTTCTGCGGGCTATAAACATTCTTAAGGGAAGACTTCATGAAGTCCTCAGCTTGTGAGTAAGCCAAGCCTCTCTTCATAGAGTTTCAGTTGGGGGTGTGTGCAAATCACTATGGGTGGAGGATCGCCGGTCATTGACCAACCCCCTCCCCCGCTGCTTGCCGAATCAGTTTTGATTCTAAGTTCTGTGAATCATTTGGTTTAAGTGCCT
Organism: Colaptes auratus; assembly: GCA_015227895.2. Lineage (NCBI taxonomy): Eukaryota > Metazoa > Chordata > Aves > Piciformes > Picidae > Colaptes > Colaptes auratus. The sequence continues at coordinate 29,283,236 of JAAWVA010000030.1, forward strand.
ATGCCTAAACATTCTGTAAAGATAGTCCCACTAACCGAATATCGATACCTGTGAAGGGGACTGTACATACCCCGTTGCAGAGTTTGTATATATATATAAATAAGCCTAACATATATTTTTCATTGATATCTCTGCCGCTCATTTCTGAGGGCATATTCATAACAGTAGGTTTAGACTGGACAGTAGAAAAAAAAATTCCCAGGAAGAGTGTTCAGGGAGTGGAATGTGCTGCCCAGGGAGGTGGTGGAGTCACCAAGCCTGGAGGTGTTTCAAGGTGGTTTGGATGTGGTGCTTGGGGATATGGCTTAGGGGTGACCCTTGTAGAGTAGAGTTAATGGTTGGATGTGGGGATCCTGAGGGTCTTCTCCAACCTGAATGTTTCTGTGATTCTGTGACAGACTGAGAGCCCTGGGGCTGTTTAGTCTGGAGAGGAGAAGTCTGAGAGGGGATCTGATCAATGGCTATCAATATCAGAGGGGGGTGTCAGAGGAAGGTGCCAGGCCCTTGGCAGTGGTGCTCAGTGCCAGGACAAGGAGCAATGGATGCAAGATGGGACACAGGAGGTTCCACCTGAGTATGAAGAGACTCTCCTGTGCAGTGAGGGTGCTGGAGCACTGGAGCAGGCTGCCAGAGGGGTTATGGAGTCTCCTTCTCTGGAGACTTTCAAACCTGCCTGAATGTGTTCCTGTGTGACCTGCTCTGGGTGATCCTGCTCTGGCAGTGGGGTTGGACTGGAGGATCTCTGGAGGTCTCTTCCAACCCCTCGTATTCTGTGATTCTGTGATTTAAGCCCTCCCAGTTCAGACTGGGCTCATCAGGACACCAAAGCCTCTCCTCAGCCCTGGCCTGAACCCCAGCCCTCAAAGGTATCTCTGAGCCCTCGCCCTGCCCTGGACACTTCAGCTCAAACCTCCTTCCTGTGCTGTGATGCCTCTTTTATATCCCTTCCTACCACTGATTGTCTCTGCTTGGCTCCTGGCACAGGGCAGGAGCTGAGAGCTCTCAGGGCAGCCTAATGGCCTTGGAAGAGGAGTAGGAGGTGGCCTGTAGCTGAGCAGCACATGGACACCAGGAGCAGATGGGTGGAAATGCCATGGGAAGTTCAGCTGTGCCGCAGGGTCTCCTGCACAGCAGCAGCCACAAGGCTGGGCAGGGGCTGGGAGGTCACTGCTGGCTCAGCAGCTGAGAGGGCAGCAGCAGGAAGAGGGCAGGAAAGGGACTGGGAGGTCACTCCTTGCTGCAGCAGCTGAGAGGGCAGCCCCTGACTCCTGCCTGGGCTCTGTGCTTTTGGCCTCCCAGCTGCCAGAGTCCCCAGCAGGCAGCAGAAGGTGCCTGCTGGGGGCAGGTGGGCAAGGGACTTGTGTGACTCCCTGTCCCTAAGCACCTGGTGGCCCCTGCAGGAAGAGCCTTGGAGCTGGGTTGTCACCTCCCTGCCTCCTGAGGGCCTGAGGGGAGAGCAGCAGGGACAGGGCTTGGCTGTGGCTGCTGGAGAAGCTGAAAGGCAGCAGCAGGGACCTGACTTGGAAGGCCCTGCAGAGGTTTCTTGTGGCTGCTGAGCTGCCAGGCTACAAGCAGGCTGAGGCCTTGGGCCAGAACTGGCTTTTGTGAATAGGTTATTAAATTTATTTATCTGAAATATGAATTATGAAAATATTGTTTTTATTAATTATCAAAATTATTAATATGAACCACTAACCTATATACATGTTCTAGTGCACGTTTGTGAAATACATTCCATAAGTGGCTTAGTTATTAGAACTTGATTAAACTATTTACAGAATTCTTTCTATAATGAAGGGTGTAGTTCCGCCACTTGGCCACTAGATGGCGACTCGGCGGGACGCGGGCGGCTTCTGGTTCTATACAGCAATATTATAATCTCTATGCGTCAGCGATTCCTCTGCTAGACGCAGATACTTTGAACTGAGTGCTAGTGGATGGAAAGCATGTGGGAGATACTCTGTAGCTGTTGTTTGTAGCAAGGTGGGGGTCAAGAGGGGTTACTGTCTCCTCTCTCCACAGCAGTGGAGAGGGAATGCTGGAACCTGGGCTTAGCTCGGAAGCAGGTTCCCTTCAGGACTCGGTCGGTTCCCTCCAGACAATAGGGATAGGTTCTGGTCGGGTTCGACCCATGGGGTCCGCCCTGGGAGTCGGCTCGCACGGCAGGGCGGGGTGACGGTTGCCGGTAGGCAGCTCAGAGGTTCCCGGTCAGACAACGACAGCAAACAAAAGCTATGGGATCGGCCCCAGGTGGATGACTCTCGGGGCTGATGGAAACAGCCTCGGGGAGAGAATGTGCCTACACTGAAATCTAAAGAAAAGATGATACACTATTGTATAGAGGTTTGGGGAGGAAAAGAGATTAGGCAGGGGACTTATTGGCCAGTATTTGGCACTTTTGAAGATTAGGTATGTCAAGCTTTGAATATTTATGTTAATGACAAGATGCCTTTTAATAAAGAGGAAAGTGAATGTGCATATTTATGGTTAACTGACCAACAGCTATTTAAGGTATTTACCATAAAAGAGGAGAAAAAGGACATTGACAAAAAGAAAAAGGAGGAAATTGAGTATGGTGATGTTTCTCCTCCTCCATATGCGGGACCCCAGGGACAGGAACCACCAACAGCTCCTCCAGAGGGGCCCCTGAGATACCCCCCTGAGGACTTGCCTGGCCCAGATGAAGCAAATATCCGCCGAGCCATGACTAGAAGCCAGACTAGAAGGGAGAAGGTGTTGCAATATCCCTTAAGGGAGCTTGCCATGGGAGGGGCTCAATTAGGTGTAGGAGCTGCAGCTTCTCCGTTACTGGGCTTAAAGGAACAGCAGGACTCTCAGAATGGTCCCGGGTTCAGTGCAGTATAGGCACGAACAGTGCTTTAGTCTTCCCTGCAGTTACAGGGCTCAGAGTGGCACACGTGGCGGCTCCTCTCCTGCTATGGCGGGGCTAGGCATATGCAGACTCAGTCTCGATCAAGTCCCTTCTCCCCGACAGCTGGGCAGATCTTACCCTCGGGGGCTGGTCCAGTCCTCCGGTAGCACGGTGGGCTTTCCCGGTCGGTACAACTGGCTGAGGCGATGCTGGCTTCTCGGGCTCAGCGAAGGTCCTCCCTCTGGGGTGATCCTCACAATCAGAGTGCTTCTCACGATGCAGAGACTTCACTATGCGTACATGGATGAGAGAAGCTAACAACAACAAGCTCAATGGCAGAGGCTGTGGCTCGAGAGCTTCTCTCTCGAGCAAGCACAGAGACAAAGTGAAAGAGGGGGCAACTTGTTTACCAACAGGGGTAATACTTATAGATTCCTCGAGGCTGGGTTTGACCAATGGGCACTCTCATAGACAACTGGCTTCAGCCTATAGAAAGCATGAAGCTAGGATTATGCCATACTTGGTAGTTGCACGAGCACTGCATGCGCTGAGTGCGTGCTGGCCTGGCTAATGCCTTGGCTTTTGTCTTCCTCCTGAAGGAGGGGAAACCTGTCCACATGCTGGGACAAGATCTAGTATCTGGGCAGAATGTGCCTTCACCACACCCTGCTCCAATGCAGTGGAGCTGAGCCAAGCCCTCGCCTCACCCCTTCCAGCTCAGCCCCTCTCAAACCCACTCCTGACCCTGACTCTGGCCCATTGCTCATCCTGGCTCCAGCCTTTACCCTTGGCATTGGCCCCTGGGTGTTAACCCCAGGCCTCAACCCAGCCACAACCCAACCTCTGCCTCTCAGAACTGGCCCTCAGCTGAGCCCTTCCCAGAACACTCAGCAGGACAGCTGAGGGAAGGAGACTTCTGAACTTTCTCACTAACTGTTAGAAACTCTCCCACTAGTTCAGAGCTTAGCTTTCTGACATCAATCAAGTAATCCTGGAGCTTGGGAGAGCAAATGGAGCTAGAGCAGCAGATGGCAGCTCTAGACAGAGAGAGAAATTAGGCTGAGTCTGGAAAGCAGGCTGGGTTCTCACACCCCTGGGCCTCACGAACAAGAGAAGGACAGTTCTGTGGGATTGGCAGAGGACCAACAGGAAAAAGACATGACAGAAGACCTGGGGACTGCAATGTTGCTAAATGGACAGGAGGTGGCAGCAAAGACCAAGGCATGGAAGGACTTTAACCATCAAATAAGATTTTATCCTTCTACTGCCTGTGTGTGACTGAGTCCTAGATGAGGACCATGGTAAACCTTTTCAGCACAGGTACATTTTGGAGCCATCATTCCATGTCCATGCAGGTTAGTGAAGGATACTGCCAAATGGCTATGGGAGGCTCTGAGTTTGATTTCCTCACTTCAGTTTCAAGACCCTCCCAGGACCCCTCAAAGACACCTACCTGAAGCGGGCACATGGCTTCATCCCTGGCCCTGGGGAAGAAATGTCCCCAAAAGTGGCCTTTTGGGACAGAAATGTCAAAGGAAAACCAACCAAAGACAATACTTTATTAGGGTTGGGGTTTCCATTCTAATTAGGCATTATCCTGGGGATGAGGTTTTTCTTTTCCCTCTAGGAAACCCAAAGTGCTGAGGAACAAAGAGCCAAATCCCAGCCCAGATGCAGTGGTGGCACTGGCTGTGCTGACTCAGCACTGTCATTCCTCTCCTCAGCACTGGCTGGTGCAGAGAAGGGCAGGGGCACATTTGCTTCTGAGGAAAGAAGGTGTAAAAGAGGAGATTGCAGTTCGAGCTGCAGGAGAAGGTCCCACCGGGGGGGGTCGCGTTTGGCCTGGCAGTGCCGGGGTCGGTGTATTGCAGTGTCCCCGGTGCACAGTGGTCACCGGCGTGGGGGTGACTATGCCAGGTGAGGGAGAAGCTGCGGATGAAGCCCTTACTGCAGCCTGTGCAGGTAAAGGGCTGGCACCGGTGTGGGTGCAGCGGTGCTGGCTGAGGGTGGCCAGCTGAGTGCAGCTCTTGCCTCAGGCAGCTCAGAGGTGCAGCTGCTGCTGGCTGTGGACGCAGCAGTGCTGAATGAGGTATGAGCTGAGGGTGAAGCTGTTGCCGTAGTCACCACAGACAGAGGGCTGGGCACTGGGCTGGGGGCAGTGGGGCTTCAGCAGCTCGGTGGGAAGCTTTACCCACCCTCAGGGCACTGAGGTGGCTGCTTGGGTAGCACAGAGGGGCTGATATGCCTTTCCCATCTTGCTCCTCTTCATCTTCCTCCTCCTTCTCTTCTTTGTCCTATTCCATATCATCCTCCTCTTCTTCCATATCATCCCCTTTGTCCTCATATTGTCATCCTACTCTTAATCCTCATATACTTCATCCTTGCTGTCCTCAGCCATGTCTTCATCAACCACTTTTCCTCAAGGCTGAGGAATCCTTCAAATTATTCTCCAGGAAATTCTTCTCCTCCAAGATCTTGCCCAGGTCCTTCTGGGAGGCCATGCTGCTGAGAGGAATGGTCACCCCTGTGCTCTTGGGCAAATCCTTGGGGACCAAGTGACTGAGAAATAAGGACACTGTGTGTGACTCCTTGCAATGGAGGGATCAGAGCCCTAACTCCTGTGCTGAGTCCCCTGGTAGTAGTGCTGATGGGGCTGACACCCCCAGGATGTAGCCATCCCAACCATCCCCCTCTGGCCATGCAACTGATACCTGAACACCTGGGGCTCAGGGAGATGAACTCCTAAATTCTCATCACAGCCAATGACTCTCAAAGCTCCACAAGTGGTGAAGTGTGGTTTGGGAGGAGGGTCTGGAGAGGGTTGGGAGGTGCTCAGGTATCATCAGGAGCCTGGGATCTTACTGCTATGCCAAAGTTGGGTTCTTTACCTTCTGGCCTGTTCCAAGGAGCAGATCTGCAAACTTTGCTCCTACACAGCACAAAGGAGCAGGGCTGATGGAGAGGAGAGAAGAGAAGGATATGATGCCAGGCAGAGAGAAGCAAAGGGTGCAGAGGAGAGGACTGACCTGCAAGGAATGGCTCAGCCCTGACCAGGGCTCTCCCAGCCTTGCACTGCTCTCCCTACAGCTTGGGGGTTTGTCACCTCCTGCCAGCTCAGAGCATCTGTGCTTGGATCACAGCCAACAGGGAGCTGAGAGAAAACTTTGGAGGTCAAAACCTTCAGGGTCTGTGCAATTGGCAAAAGATGCCAGGATGATTCAGCATCCAAGGTTCTCCAGATCAGAGAAACACCTGAATGAAGTCAGGGATCCTAAAGCCAGAGCCTTGGAGCTCTCCTGAATCCCAGCAGCTGTGTCCAGCATCTCCCCCACTCAGACATCTCTCAGGCACAACCTGCACAAAGGGCCAGCACCAAGTCAGACTTCTCCAGCCTCAGTTCTCATCCTCTGAGAATATTGAAGCTTTGTGTTTGCCCTGAGCTCCAACTGAAGGAAACTGAACTCCAGAACAGCCTCTATGCCAACCACCTCTCCACCTCCTGTGCCTTTGGACAGACACCTTTGCTGTCACCATGTTGGGGGGCTCTATGTTCCGCTGGAGGCAGGCAGCTCTGTCCCTGCGCCTGTGTGCTTGGTGCTTCTCTCCAGGCACAGCCATAGAAAGAGTTTTGAATTCAGGATTGGTTCATGAGGAAGGGCTGCTAGGATCCAACCTTTTCATCTGCTTCTCACTCTCAAGAACGCTTGACTGGCTGAGAAATCACAGCCATGGCAGAACTTCTTGGCCTAGCCTCATCCCTGTGGACAGGCAAGCTGCTGAGAGACAGCTTGTGCTGAGCAGATGGTTCCAGAGGCCTTGGATTGCTGAGGGAACTTTCTCAGGCTTTGTTTTTCTTCCAAAGAGCAACAATTCTTCTGTGGCTGTGTGCAGGCAGTTGTCTAAGGAGAGCAGGGGGCAGCTGGTGCCATGGAGCTGTGAGCTCCAGCTGCAGAGAGCAGTGGAGAAGTCTGATGCAAGGAGCAGGGATGGAAGGCCCAGGTGGGCAGGGACAGCAAGGGGGAGGTTGGGGAGGGTGAGGAGTAAAGTTGTCCACTCAATGTCAGCTCTCAAAGGACAGCTTCCCCTCCCAGTCCAGACCTCCTGAGCAGACAGCCTGCATCATTCTGGCTTGGTGGATGCTGCTGTCACCTCTGCCCTCATCTGAGAAAGAATCAAATAGTTTACCCTCAAAATCTGAGCTTTGTGAGGTGCACTTTGGAATCTGCAAGTAAACAACAAAGACACAAAGAGCTCCTCAGGGCACTTGGGGATCATTCTATGAACCTCAGGTACTGAGAGAAGAGTGAAGAAACTGTGCAAGAAGTAAGAAGCAAAACACAAAGTACCTTGAAGCACTGATTGGCCCCACTGAGGCTTGTTACTGCCAAAGCCTCCCCAGGGACTGGTTAGAGCAGCTCAGGAGAGGCTGTGATTGCAGCAGGCAAAGGCAAAGTGCAGGAGAGCAAACTCTGGCTCTGGCTTCTGCAGCACAAAGGCCAAGGCCTGAGCACAGCCCCTGGGCAGGCAGCTCCTGTCCCTCATGTGTGGGTCAAGGCTCTTCAGGTGCAGTGGGGGTGGGGGTTGGGTTTCATAGCAGCATAGCAGGGCCTAGGTTGGAAGGGACCTCAGAGCTCATCTGCTCCAACCTCCCTGCCATAGGCAAGGATGCCTCTCCTATGGACTCATCTGCTCAAGGCCTCATCCAGCCTGGCCTTCAACACCCTCAGGAGAGGGCATCCTACCTGGGCAGCCTATTCCAGAGTCCCACAACCCTCATACTGAAGAACTTCTTCCTAAGACCCAGTCTAAACCTCCTTTTCCTCACCTTCCAACCTTTCCCTCCTGCCCTGTCACCAGACACCCTCATGAAAAGTCCCTCTCCAGCCCTCCTTTAGCATCCCTGTAGGGTTTGTGATGCTGAGTGGAGGACAAGGCCCTGACAGTCCCCAGCCTTCCTGGGGCTGTGGACAGAGGCAGTGAGGCCCTCCCAGTGCCTTAGGACAACAGCTCCTCACAGGCCTCGGGGACAGAGAATTGCCATAGCCAAGAGGGCACAGCCTTGGCTTCTCTTCATCACTCCCACCACTGCCATTGCCCTTGGCCAGCTCTCCCACAGCTTTGTCCTGCACTGTCTCACAGCTGCTTCTCCTGCCCTGCAGGCTGCAGACACTCCTCTCACTTCCCCACCTTGGCCTTCCCATGCCTTCACTGACACCTGCCCACACTCACCCTCTGCTCCTGGAGACACAAAGAGAAGGGCTGATCCCAGACTCCTTCTGCAGAACTTCTCAGGCCACAGCACTACCCTTTGAGAGAGGTTTCTTGCTCCTCATGGCCAGGCTGCACCTGCCAGGCTGCACCATCTGGCAGTGTTCCTCTCTCCTGCTCTTGCCTACCTCAGCAGGAGCTCCCAAGGCTGCTGGCCTTGCAGTTTCTTGGCTGGACAGCACCAAGCCCTGTGCCTGCTGCTGTCCCATCAGGTCCTCAGGCAGCAGAGACACAGCAACCAACCCATCAGCCCCTTCCTGCAGTCAGCCCAGGCCCTTTGGCAGAGGCCATCTCAAAGACCACTCTGCCCATCTGCCAGCCATGAGCCCAGGGCTGCCCTAGCAGCTCCTGCAGACACACCTGACCTCACAGTCCCTTTCCCAGCTCTGTTCCTGCTGTTGGCCAATCCTCTCAGGAGGCAGAAGTGGCCTCACCTCCCCCTTCCCAGTCCTTGGCTTCCTACTGAATGGTGAGTTCCTGAGACTCAACTGAGTACAGGATTGCACCCTTAGCCCTCAGCCTCCTTGTGCCCAGAGCCTGAGCAGATCAAAGTTTCACCAGATCCATCTGGCAGATTTCCTACCAAGGCTTTGAGTGGAGGAGCTGCTGGCTCTGTCCTGCTGCAGTTGTGGAGCAGACTCCTGCACATCCTCTTGTCCAATGATCCTGCTCAGGGCAGGGGTAAGCAGATGAGGTCCCTCAAGGGCTCTGCCCAGTTTGGCTTCATCTCCAGAGGGGCTGCAAAGGCCCTGGCTCAGATGGTGCAGGGAGTTCATGAAGAGATTGCACAGTGCCGTCCCAAGGGCTTGCCCTGAGGAATGCCACTTGGCAGTGTCTGCCAGGAGGACTCTCCACTGGTGACATTTGGCCTTCAGCCACCCCCCAGCCACCACCTCATCCATTTCTGCACTCCAGCTCTCAGCACTCTGGCTCTAAAGAGACTATGGGGGACCATGGCAAAACCCTGGCTAAGGTCCAGGCACAAAACATCCCCTTCTTGCCCCTACCCATATGGCTTCAGCACTACCTCTCTTGTCCTGCAAGGGCCTGCAAATGGCTGCAGAGGTGTTTGAGCCTTCACCTTCCCAGGGACTGTGTTGAGGGTGACCAGCCTGCAATGTTCCCCATCCTCCTGTTTGGTGTTCTTGAAGAGGCCTTTTCCAAGGAGCCCAGAACCTCTGGGATGGCTCTGTGCACATCTCAGGGCACAGTCCAGCAAGGCTGATGTGAGCAGACAAGAACCTGCCCAAGGCATCTGAGATGAATCTCCCTGGGCCAGTAGGGTTTGTTCTGGAGTGACACACAGCAATGTCCCAGCTCTGCCAGGTGTCCACATCTGAGCTGGCCTCATGGACCCCTAATGGAGTGTGGGATGTTCAGAGACAGAGTCTTTCCCCATCCCTCACACAGGCCCTGCCCCGCAGCAGTCAGAGTCTCCCTGGCCTCCTGCTGCCCCTGCCAGAGGCTGGGAGGCTCCTCACACCTCCAGTGCCCTGGTACCTCAGCAATAGCTGATGGTGTTTGCTCACTCAGGTTCACCTCAGCTCATCTGCTGACATCTCATCTGCACAATGCAAACAGGCTCTGCTGACCTCCTGAGGCCATGTCCTCCTGTGGAGGGACAAAGAGTCTCTCCAAGCTGAGGTGTGAGGCTGCTGCTGGAAACGCTGGTTGTGAAGGCTAGTCTGGGGTGACTGCCCTGGGACAGCTTCCCCAGGGTGTCCAGTGGACACAGACACAGTCCAGAGCCTTCTCTGCTGATCCTGCAGGTCACTTGCAGGAGGCCTGGCTGTGTGAGGACACTGCTGTGTGCCCCAGCCCTGCACACTCACACACTTCAGCTGTTCCCTACTGTTTGCATCTGTTGGGCATGCTCTTGAAGGAAACTGGAAGAAGACCTAAGCCTTCAGACACTGCCCCAAGCAGATCACCTGTCTGGGTGCAACTGCTCTTGTGGAGGCCATCTGAGCCAAAGAAGTTCCCATGGCCTGTGTCTGCCTGTGGTCATGGGACAGCCACGCAGCAGGATGGTGCCCAAGCTGCCAGAGCACTCAGGCCTTGCCCCAACACAGGGGCTCAGCAGGAGAGTGTGGAAGTGAAAAGAGAGCAGCCCTGGAAACACAAGTGTGGGTAGGACGCTATCAGAGCAGTCCTGGCTTTGGAGCACAGGGCACAAGCGGTGCTCTGGATTCCCCTGGGGTTCACAGGGCATGGAGCAGCAGTGGCTCATCTTCTCATCCTGCAGTGGCAGGGTCACGCAGGCATGTGGCTAAATGCTGCTGCTGCTCTGTGTGGGCTCTGTGTGAGCAGGCACACACCTTGGTGGCTCCTCAGTCTGCTGCTTCAGGCTAAGGCAGATGTTTACACTGCCAGACTCAGCTAAGTCCCTTCCCCAGCAGCTGGGCAGATCTTACCCTTGGGGGCACTTCTGACCGGTGAGGCTGCTGTAGCTTCTCAGGCTCTCAGCGTTGTCCCTCCTCTAGAGATACTCTCAGGGCTGCGGCTCAATGGGCCTGCATGGATTCTGGCTTTTCCTCATCTTGCAGAGGCCACTGGTTTGCTTGCATCTAGGAGAGAGAAGACTTAATGGAAATGAGCTTAATGGCAAAGGCTATGGCAGGAGCTTAGCAGCTCGGGCAAGGAGAGAGGATGAAGATGGATGTTAGGAAGAAGTTCTTCAGAGAAAGAGAGACTGACCATTGGAATGTGCAGCCCAGGAAGGTGGAGGAGTCACCATCACTGGAGGTGTTTAGGAAGTGACTGGATGGGGCACTTGGTGTCATGGTTTAGTTAATTAGATGGATGATAAGTTGGACTCAATGATCTATTCTATTCTATTCTATTCTATTCTATTCTATTCTATTCTATTCCATTCTATTCTATTCTATTCTATCCTATCCTATCCTATCCTATCCTATTCTATCCTATCCTATCCTATGCTAAGAGAAAGAGCACAACATATTTACAAGCTGGGGTAATACTGATAGGTTCCTTGAGGCTGGATGTGGCCAATGGGCACTCTCGTAAACAACCAGCTGCAGCCTATGGGAGGTGTGAAGCTGGAATTATGCCATGCTTGGCATCAGCACCAGCATCCCATGCCATGGGGGTGTGCAGGGGTCTGTGCTGCCTCAGCCTTTGTTTCCCTCATGAAAGGAGGGGGAACTCGTCCATGTGCTGGGACAGGTTTCAACATCTGGGCATAATTCTGGATATAATGTGCCTTCACCACAAGTAACTCCACCTGTGAGTGCAGCAGTGACAGACAGGATGGAACTCCAGTAGGAGCTGGAATCCAAAGAGGCCAAATGGTTATGCTTTAACTTTTCTTTTCCCTCTTTCCCCTACAAGTTACAATACAATACAATACACCACCAGGTTGGAAGAGACCTTCAAGATCATCGCGTCCAACCCATCAACCAATCCAACCCACCTAAATACAATACAATACAATACAATACAATACAATACAATACAACCCACCTAAACAGCTAAACCGTGGCACCAAGCACCCCATCAAGCCTCTTCCTGAACACCTCCAATGAAGGTGACTCCACCACCTCCCCGGGCAGCCGATTCCAATGGGCAATCACTCTGTATACAACTTCTTCCTAAGATCCAGTTCTTCTCTTTGATCTTCCTCAAACATTCCTCTCCCAGCAACCCAGCTCTGCTCTCTCCCCACTGCCCCTGGCTTTGCTGCCTTTGTGTCCCCACTTGGTGTTTCCAAGAGGCTTGTCATGCTGACTCCTGCTCTGGGCAGCACAGAACCAGGGACTCCTTTCATTAGCTGTAGTGCCCTGCAGTTTCTCAGCTTGTGGCCTTGTGTTGATGGCTCAGCACAGTCAGGGGGAGCCAGCTGCACACAAACATTAACAGCTGGCTGAAAGAGATCAGGCAAGGCAGGCAAGAGACTGGCATGGCTGAGTCATGGAAGCATAGAATGATAGAATCCTTTCTGCTGCAACAGACCTCTGAGAACTGACACCACCATGGCCATGAACCCCTGTCCTGCAGTGCCAGGGCTGCACAGCTTGGAACACCTCTAGGGATGAGGATTCCACTGCTCCCCTGGGTGGCCTGCTCAAGACCTGCTGGTGAAAGTGAAGGGCAAGAAGGAACTGCACAGGCAGTGGAAGCAGGGAGAGGGATGCTGGGAAGAGCACAGGGACACTGCCCTGTGGTGTAGGGATGGGGTCAGGAAGGCCAAGCTATGGCTGGAGCTGAACCTTTCTAGGCATGCCAAGAACAAGAAGCAGCTTCTGTAGGCCTGCCAGCCAGAGAAGGGAAGTCAAAGGAAGGATGTCCTCTGTGATGAGCAAGACTGGACAGATGGTAACAAAGGGTGAGGAGAAGGCTGAGCTACACAAACACATTTTGCCTCAGTCTTCCCTGGCAGCTTTTCTCCTCACATCTCCTCAGCTCTTGGACCTTAAGATGGGGACCATGGGTCACAGCCTGTGCAAACCTGATCCAAATCCCTGCATTGATTGTAACCAGCTGTTGGGGTTTGACTTGTTAAGTGCTGCTATGAAATCCTACAGCCTGAGCTCATGATTCACCAGAACAGTTGAAGGGATTTCAAACTGCTGCTGCTGCCTTCAAGTTCTACAGGAGCCACAGTGCCTGGGGAAAGCACTGCCCCTGAAATCCCTGCACCCAAACTCTGAGTCACAAACCAGGGACCAAGTCTGGCACTAGGATTGGATTTAACCCCAGAGAGGCTTCTCTCTCAAGTTGTTGAGAGATGAGGGAGTCCATTCAGAGCCTTATGAGGCAACAGAAGGGCTTCCTTTAGGCCTTTCTTCCCAGGCTCCATGTCAAATCCTTCCAGCCCCAAGGAGATTTTCCTTTCACAATCTTTCTAATCCTCACCCAAACTGATTTTCCTCTGCAGGATTCTCCCATGGTGAAGGTGAGAGAGTGACCCTTGGCACCAAACTGAACCTGTTGACATCTCTGTTCCCTTTGCTGAATTCTATCCAATTCATTCCAGTGTCTCAGATTCTCCTCCTGCCTCAGCAGAACTCATTGCTGCTTCCTCTTCTGAGGGAGGTGCCTTTGGGATTGGATTGGATTTGCCCAAGCCATTGTCATTTATGGCCAGGAATGGCAACAATTTCCTTTGTATGGGGGTGCAGAGGCCTAGGGGAGATGCAAACACCCCCATGGTGTAGGGAGGTAGCTGCAGCCCTGTGGAGAAGGGGTTGGGGATATTGGAGTCAGAGAATCCTGGAATGGTTTGGATTGGCAGAGATGGAAGAGAGCATCGAGTGCAACAGCCTGACCATGGCCAGGGACATCTCCCACTAGGTTGGGTTGCTGAAATGCCTGAATTTGGAGACTTCCAGGGATGGACATCCCCTTCTCTGGGCAACCTGTTCCAGTGTCCTGCCATCCTCCTTGCAAAACATTTCTTCCTTCTATCCAATCTGAGTCTCCTCTTCCAGTTCAAAACCACTGCCCCTTGTCCACCCACTGCAGCACTTGGTCAAAAGTCTCTTTGTTGTCCCATGAGCACCACATCTCCATCTGCAAAGACCTTGGAGAGCACCCAGAGATCTCCCAAGATGTGCTTGGGAGGCCTCAGGCACATGAGCAGTAGAGAGAGGCTGAAGGCCATGGGCTCAATGGTGTGAAGAGTGAGGACAGGAGCAGAGTAGCCTGAGAGTGCCTGGGGAGTAGTTTGAGATATGGAGAAGCTTTTCTGCACAGTGACAAAGTGCAAGAGAAAGAAACAAAACCACAAAGTGCAGCTGGGGAGGTCCAGACTGGACATGAGGAAAAAGAAATGTCACTGCAAGACATCCCCCAGCAGCAGCCTGGAGCATTCCAAGGCTTGGAGTTTCAAGGAACAGCCAGGGAGGATGGAGAGACAGCAGCAAAGGAAGGTGGCAGCAAGGTGGGGCAGCTGGCTGGGTGACCATAGCCTGCAGGGAAAGAGGCTCAGCTGATGCAGCAGCAGAGGGCAGCCTGAGGGGCAGATGACAGAGGGCTGTGGGAGAGCTGAAAGGCTCCTGGCAGAGCCAAGATCTTCCTGCCTTGGGTTCTGGCTGTGGTCTGTGTCACTGCTGCCTCTGAGGAGACAACTCCTCCTTCCAGCCCTGGGGCCTCATTGCCTCCTTGCCCATCCTCAGGGGCCTGGGAGGGGCTGTGCCATAGTTCTGCCCTTGGCATTGGTCCTCTCCACATCTCACTGCTCCAGGAAGCAGCCTGAGGGGTGAGTGAGGGAACAGGATCTGCCTGTCCAGGAGCCAGGGCTCAGGGCTTGACCCTTGGCATTAATGAAGCACCTCCAGGTTTGCTCAGCATCAGAGACATCTTCCTCTGCTTGTCCTGACCTCTCAGCACTGCCTCCAGTTCTCTGCTCCAACCACAGCCTGCAGACACTTTCCCAGCAGTGTCCTCACTGGGACCCATCAACAAGAGAAGAAACTTCAGAGTTTGAAAGTGACTTCAACTTCTGGAGAGGTTTCATCATCTCCCTCTCAGTCTCTGATGTTTACCTGGCACCAAAGCCACCAGAGGGTCATTAAAATGCCCTTGGGTTGGTCCTCTGCTGCTCAGCTGGGCTGAGCTCCGTGGCTGGAGGGAGCTGCTTGAAAGTAGGCAGCAATGAAAAGTGTCAGCTGTGCCCAGGAGCAGCTCCTCTGCTCTGCACAGCAGGGCTGAGGGCACTGCCAGTGGATCTCGCCAAGATGAAGAAGGCAAAGAGAGCTTTGAAGCATCCAGGAAGGTGACTGAGAGCTGACAGGAGGAGAAGTCACTGCAGTCCCTGACAGGGTGAGTCTGTGGGGGCAGGGCAGTGCAGCTGCAGCTCCTGGAGGCATCTCCTAAAGCTGGCACAGCCACAGCTGCTGGGGGCTGGAAGGAAATCTTCCTGTGCAGAGGCTCTTTTCAGGCTGTTCTGAAGAGCTGTGGAGCCCTGGGGTGCAGGCAGGGGTGGTGAGGGCTGTCCTTCAGAGCAGGGTCCCTGCCCAGGGAGCTCCACACAGTGCTGTGGGGAGAAGCTGTGAGTGGCAGGAGACAGCCCTGGCAGGGCAGGGGAGGGCAGGGCAGGGCAGGGTCCTTCTGCTGTGGGGAGGGAGCTGCCTTGGCCAGAGCTGCTTACAGTTCTAGCTCCCCCCTGGGCATTTCTGAGGAGGCTTTGCAGAAGAGCATCAAGTCAGCATTTTGCTGGAAGGGAAGGAGTCTTGGCTTTGAATGTTGATCCCCTTGGTGTGCTGGGTGGGCTGTGTGAGACTGGAGTTTGTTTCTCCACTCTGGAGAAGACTCTCATTAGCCTTTGAGCTGCTCCTGAGCCCTGCACACCCAGAGCTGCCCCTGGTCAGTGTCCTGCTGCTGGGAGGGGTCTGCAGGGCAGAGCTGAGCACACAGAAGGTGGGATGGGTGGCAGGGACAGGAAGGAGAGCTGGACACAAAGAAGCAGCTCCTGGCAGAGATAGCTGCCAGCAGCAGGGTCTAGGGCAGGGAGGGGACAGGGATCTGCTGTCAGGGATGCCCTGGCAAGGGGGATCAGGCTCCTCTGTGCCATTCTCTGCACTGCAGACACATTTCCCAATGCAACCTTTTGCTCTCCTCTTCTATCCAGCAGAGGCAGTGCCCCCAAAGCTATGGGCTCCAGGTCAGGAGTCACAACCTTGGCAGCTGACATTCATCTGAAGGCTCCTGAAATGTGCACACAAAAGGACGACAAAAGCTCTTCAGATCCATCCTGTGAGCAGCAGTGAGCAGAGCTGGGTAAGGAGAAGGCTTCACCCCCAGCCCCTCTGCCTTTCTCTCTTCCCTTCACTGTCTCTGCAAAACTGCAGGGCTGGTCTCTGGTTCTCCACCTCTCCATGGGACTCCTGTTCATTCCTCCTGCAGCTCAGGGACAGGGGTTACAATGAGGCTGAGAGAAGTGTGCCCTAACTTGTCTCTGCCTTTCCCTCCTTGCACAGGTCTCCATGGCCACAGGCAGCAGATGGCCAACAGCAGCTCCATCAGCCACTTCCTCCTCCTGCCATTCCCAGGCACAAGGCAGCTGCAGCTCCTGCACTTCTGCCTCTTCCTGGCCATCTACCTGGCTGCCCTGCTGGGCAATGGCCTCATCATCAGCACCATAGCCTGGGACCACCACCTCCACACCCCCATGTACTTCTTCCTCCTCAACCTCGCCCTCCTTGACCTGGGTGCCATCTCCACCACTGTGCCAAAATCCATGGACAATTCCCTGAGGGACATCAGGGACATCTCTTATGCAGGATGTGCTGTTCAAGTATTTCTGCTTTTCTTTTTCCTTTCAGCAGAGTATTTTCTCCTCACCACCATGTCCTACGATCGCTACGTTGCCATCTGCAGACCCCTGCACTATGAGACCCTCCTGGGCAGCAGAGTTTGTCTCCACCTGGCAGCAGCTGCCTGGGGCTGTGGCTTTCTCACTGCTCTTCTACACACATCCAACACATTTTCCCTGCCCCTCTGCCAGGGCAATGCTGTGGAGCAGTTCTTCTGTGAAGTGCCCCAGATCCTCAAACTCTCCTGCTCCACATCCTACCTCAGGGAAATTTGTCTTCTTGTGGCCAGTGGCTGTTTATCATTTGTCTGTTTTGTGTTGATTGTGGTGTCCTATGTGCAGATCTTCAGGGCAGTGCTGAGGATCCCCTCTCAGCAGGGACGCCACAAAGCCTTTGCCACCTGCCTCCCTCACCTGGCTGTCGTCTCCCTGTTTTTCACCACTGGCTCCTTTGCCTACCTGAAGCCCTCCTCCATCTCCTCCCCATCCCTTGATCTGGTGGTGTCAGTTCTGTACTCAGTGGTGCCTCCAGCGGTGAACCCTCTCATCTACAGCCTGAGGAATCAGGAGCTGAAGGCTGCCCTGAGCCAACTGATCCCTGGATGCTTTCAGAAGCAATAAACTCTTTGTCTTCTCCTGCAGAACTGTTCTGATGTCATTCAGTGCAGGCCCAGCCTGGATGCTCGAATTCTGGCTGCTGCTGGTGCTGTTCCCACACTAATGTCTTTCTTCAGACCATTTCTGGTTCAGTGTTGTCCTGTCTGCTGTGACCCAGAGGCTGCAGACATGAGGAGCTGTGCTCCCTGGGTGTGCTCAACAGAATAAAGGACCCTGCAGGGAGTTGTTTCTCTGAGTTCCTTCTTCCAAGGCTTTTGTGGAGCTGCAGGGCAGTGCCTGTGTGCAGAGGTGGAGGGGCAGAGTCCCAGCACAGCAGCAGTGCCAGGCAGCCCCACAGCTTGGGCTGTCCTCAGCTGCTCTTTCTGCCCTTCCACCCTCTGCTGCTGAGCCTCTGTGCTGGGGCAAGGCCTGAGTGCTCTGGCAGCTTGGGCACTGTGCTGCTGTGTGGCAGTGCTGGGACTGCAGGCAGGGAGAGTCCAGGGCTGCTTGTGGGACAGAGCTGTGCTCCAGAGCAGCACTGCCATCAGAACAGGAGGTCTCCTCATTCCTTCATCCCCCAACCCCCTCCCATTGCAGACTGCACCTACTCAGAGTCCAACCTGGATACCCTGACCCCCTTCCAGTATAGACTCAGTCCAAACATGGTTCCTTTAACCCCTCCCAGTACAGATGTGGCCTCATGCCAGTACAAACTGGATGCTACTGTCCTCTAGCACTGCAGCCTGGGGCCCATCCCAGCACAGAATGGATCCCCTGGCTCCCTTCCCAGTACCATCTGCATCCATCCCACTACAAACTGCACACCCTCATGCCCTCCCAGGACAGTCTGGGCCCTGTCCCAGTCCAAACAGGATCCCTTTCATCCCTCCAGGTACCCATTAGGCCTTGTCCCAGTAAAAAGTGAATCACCTTATGCCCTTCCAGTGCAGCCTGGACCCTCTTCCAGTACCAGCTGTGTTCCCTAGACACATTCCAGTACAGTCTGGTCTCCACATAGTACAATTTGGAACCATTTATCCCTCCCAGTACAGACCTGGTCACATCTCAGTACAAACTGCATCTCCTGAACCCCTCCCAGCTCAGATGTGGTCTTATCCCAGTACAAACTGCATCCCTTTGCCATCTCCCATACAGGTTCCTGTGTCAGTGCAAAGTGCATCCCTTGGACCCCTTCCCTGTTCCTACTGCATCCCTCCACATGTTAACTGTGTACTCTGGTTCCAATCCAGTACAGACTGGGCCCACTCCCAGTACAAACTGCATCTCCTGACTCCCTCCCAGTACAGACTAGGCCCTGTCCAAGGACAAACTGGTGTCCTGATCCCATCCCAGTGAAGTGCAGGTCCTGTCCCGGAGGAAATGGATCCAATGGCATCAGCCAGTACAGACTGGGGACCATCCCAGTGCAAACTGCATCTCCTGATCTCCTCCCAGTACAGGCAGGGTCTCACCCCACAGCAAGGTTGAAGCCCTGGCCCCCTCCAAGTACCAAGTGCTTCCCTCCCACTGCAAACCAGATGTCAGGACTCCTTCCCAGTACAGACTGTGCCTGCTCCCAGGAAAGGCTGCACCACCTGAACCCTTCCCAGGACAAGACTGGAACCACTCCCAGTACAAGCTGTATTCCTTAACCACCTCCCAGGCAGACTGGGAACCATCCCAGTACAACCTGAGTGCCCTGGACCCATCCCAGTACAGTCTGGGACTCATCCCAGTTCATATTGGGGTCCTTAATACCCTCCCACCACAGGCTGGGCCTTGTCACAGTCACAACTCCGTACCCTAATCACACCAGAGTCCAGTCTGAGCCATCTCCCATTTCCAGCTGGGTCCCATTAACATCTCCAAGTACAGCCCAGGCCTTGTCCCAGGAAAAACTGATTCCACTCATCCCATCCTGTGCTGTTTCATATTTTGATCAGTGCTATAGACAGAGGGATGGAGACACCATCAGCAAGGGTGCAGATGGCACCAAGCTGAGTGGTGCTGCTGAGATGCTAGAGGGACAGGATGGCATCCAGAGGGCCCTGGGCAAGCTGGAGAGGTGGTGCCCAGGTGACCCTCATGAGGTTCACCAAGAGCAAGAGCAGGGTCCTGCAGCTGGGCTGTAACAATCCTCACTATCAATACAGGCTGGGGGAGGAGGAGATAGAAATCAGCCCTGAGGAAAAGGACTTGGGGGTGCTGCTGGGGGAGAAGCTGGCCAGGAGCAGGCAGTGTGAGCTTGCAGCACTGAAGGCCAAGGGCAGCCTGGGCTGCATCCAAAGCAGCATGGCCAGAGATGGAGGGAGAGGATCCTGCCACTTTATTCTGCTCTGGTGAGACCTCCCCTGCAGTACTGCATCCAGCTCTGAAGTCTCAAGACAGGAAGAACATGGAGCTGATGCAGCAGGTCCAACAGGGGCTTGGAGCAACTGTGGTATGAGGACAGGCTGAGGGAGCTGGGCTTGATCAGCTTGGAGAAGAGAAGGCTCAGAGGAGACCTAATAGCTGCTTTCTAGTGCCTGAAGGGTACTAGATGGAAAGAGATTGTTTGCAAAGGCCTGCAGGGACAGGACCAGGGGCAATGGCTTCAAACTAAATCAGAGCAGATTGAGATTGGATGTGAGGAACAAATTCTGCACAGTGAGGGTGGTGGAACAATGGAACAGGTTGAGGCCTCATCCCAGCAGATATTCAAGGAAAGGCCAAGCAGGGCTCTGGGCAACCTGATGTACTTGAGGATGTCCCTTTCTGTCTGCAGGGGGTTGGACTGGATGACTTTTGGTCCCTTCCAACCCAGAGCATTCTATGATTGGACCATTCTATGATTGGATCGCTGTACAGACTGGGCCTCAATGAAGTAAAAGTGGATCCTCCCACCCCCTCCATCTGGATCCCACCTACTGCAAAATGGATGCTCTGAGCCCCTCCCAGGACAGACTGAACTCCCTCCCAGGACAGAAGGCATCCACAGACCTCCTCTCAGCACACACTGTGCTCCCTCCCAGCACAAACTGGACTCATCCCAGTTCCATCTGCAACCTCTTCTTGTAGAAATCAGATCTCATGGTCCCCTTCCAGGCTAGACTGGGCCATGTGCCAACACAAACTGCTTTGCTTTTGCCCCTCCCAGTTCAGACTTGGCTCTCAGCCACAGCTAACTTGCTCCCCTGTCCCACTCCCACTACAGACTGGGCTCCCTCCCAGTACTAACAGCAGCCCCTGCTGCCTGCTAGTAAAGTCTTGGACACCTCCCAGTAAGAGCTGACCCCATGGCCTCTCCTAGTCACACTGGGCTGGGTCCCAGTGCACTCTGAAACCCTTATCCTGTCCCAGTACAGACTGGGCCCTTCCTGTCCAAACTGGATCCCTGCAGTTTGGGGCTGCCCAGGTCAAGAGAGACAGAGATCTGCTGGAGAGTCCAAGAGAGGCTAGGAGGATGAGGAAGGGACTTGAACATCTCTGTGGCCAAGCCACTCTCCATTGTTGACCTGGAGCCCTGGCTCACTGGGGAGGTCCCAGGGTACTGGAGAGGAGCAAATGTGACACCCAGGTGCAAGAAAGGAAGAAAGGAGGATCCAGGAAATTAGAGAGGTGGCAGGGTGAGCTGGGTAGCAGGGCAGGGCCTGGAGCAGAGCATCTCCAGCACCATTACATGACCTGGAGAGGACAAGCAGGGGATCAGCCCCAGTCAGCATGGGTTTAGGACGGGCAGGTCCTGCCTGACCCACCTGATCTCCTTCTCTGACAGGATGAGTGACTGTTGGATGAGGGCAAGGCTGTGGCTATTGTCTCCCTAGACTTTCCAAAAGCCTTTGGCACTGCTCCCCACAGAATTCTCCTGGGCAAAGAGGCTGCTCCTGGCTTGGATGAGCAATGCTCTGCTGGATACAGCCCTGGCTGGGTGTAAGGGCCCAAAGAGTGGTGCTGAGTGGAGTTAAATGCAGCTGGTGGCAGGTCACAAGTGGTGTTCCTCAGGGCTCAGTCTTGGGACCACTTCTGTTGAACATCTTTATTGATGACCTTGATGAAGACACAGAGTGAGTCAGCAGTGAGTCAGCAGATGACACCAAGGTAGGTGGCAGAGTTGATCTGCATGAGGGTAGGGAGGCTCTGCAGAGGGACTTGAATAGATTGGATCCATGGCCAACATCACCAGGAGGAGCTTCAAGAAGGCCAAGTGCCAGGTCCTGCACTTGAGGCACAACAACCCCAAGCAATGCTCCAGAGGCAGTGTGGCTGCAGAGCTGTCTGGCAGAAAGGGAGCTGGGGGTGCTGATGGACAAGCATCTGAATAGGAGGCAGCAGTGTGGCCAGGTGGCCAAGAAAGCCAAAGGCATCCTGGCTGGGATCAGCAATGCTGTGTCCAGCAGGAGCAGGGAGGTGACTGTCCCCTGGGACTCAGCTCTGGGGAGGCCACACCTTGAGTGCTGTGTCCAGTTTTGGTCACCTCCATCCAAGAGAGATGTGGAGGTGCTGGAGCCAGGGCAGAGGAAGGCAAGGAGCTGGGGAAGGGCCTGGAGAAGAAATGTGATGAAGAGCAACTGAAGGAGCTGGGGATGGTTAGTTTGGAGAAGAGGAGGCTGAGGGGAGACCTCCTGGCTCTCTACAACTACCTGAAAGGAGGTTGTGGAGAGGCTGCTGCTGGTCTCTCCTCACAGGTCATTAGAGACAGAACAAGAGGGAATGGCCTCAAGCTAGGACTGGGTAGGATCAGACTGGACAGTAGGAAATAAATTTTCCCATCCAGAGTGTTCAGGGAGTGGAATGTGCTGCCCAGGGAGGTGGTGGAGTCACCAAGCCTGGAGGTGTTTCAAGGTGATTTGGATGTGGTGCTTGGGGATATGGCTTAGGGGTGACCCTTGTAGAGTAGGGTTATTGGTTGGACTTGGTGCTCCTGAGGGTCTTCTCCAACCTGAATGTTTCTGTGATTCTGTGACAGACTGAGAGCCCTGGGGCTGTTTAGTGTGGAGAGGAGAAGCCTGAGAGGGGATCTGATCAATGGCTATCAGTATCAGAGGGGGGTGTCAGAGGAAGATGCCAGGCTCTTGGCAGTGGTGCCCAGTGATAAGACAAGGAGCAATGGGTGCAAGATGGATCCCAGGAGGTTCCACCTCAGCATGAAGAGACTCTCCTGTGCTGTGAGGGTGCTGGAGCCCTGGGGCAGGCTGCCAGAGAGGTTGTGGAGTCTCCGTCTTTGGAGTCTAGCAGACCTGCCCGGATGTGTTCCTGTGTGACCTGCCCTGGTTGATCCTGCTCTGGCAGTGTGGTTGGAGTGGAGGATGTCTGGAGGTCCCTTCCAACCCCTCATATTCTGTGATTCTGTGATTTAAGCTCTCCCACTTCAGACTGGGCTCATCAGGACACCAAAGCCTCTCCAGAGCCATGGCCTGAGCCCCAGCCCTCAAAGGCATCTCTGAGCCCTCAGCCTTCCCCTGGACACTTCAGCCCCAAATCTTCTTCCTGTGCTCTGACCCCTCTTTTATATCCCCTCCTACCCTTGAGTGACTCTGCTTGAATGTGGCACATGACAGGGGCTGGGAGCTCCCTGAGCAGCCTGATGGCCTTGGAAGAGGAGCAGGAGGTGACCTGTGGCTGAACAGCTGAATGACACCAGGAACCCCTGACTCCTGGCTGGCCTCTGTGCTTTTGGCTTCCCATCTGCCAAAGGCCCCAGCAGGCAGCAGAAGGCCTGTGGTGGGCAAGGGACTTGTGAGACTCCCTGTCCCTAAGCACCTGGTGGCCGCTTTAGAGAGAGCCTTGGAGCTGGGTTGTCACCTCCCTGCCACCTGAGGGCCTGAGGGGACAGCAGCAGGGACAGGGCTTGGCTGTGGCTGCTGGAGAAGCTGAAAGGCAGCAGCAGGGACCTGCCTTGGAAGGCCCTGCAGAGGTTTCTTGTGGCTGCTGAGCTGCCAGGCCACAAGCAGGCTGAGGCCTTGGGCCAGCATTAGGACATGAGGGATGGCTGAGAAGCTCCTAGGGCAGGAGGAGCCACATGGCCAGGAGGTGAGTGTGAGCTCACTCCAATCCCTTTGTGTCACTGGCCAGCAGGCCCAGGGCTGGGCTGGGGACTGTGCCATCCCTTGTGCCTGCCAAGCTGAGAGGCAGCAGCAGGGAGGTGCCTTGGCTGTTGCTTTGGTTCTGCTCTGTGCCCAGGCAGAAAGGCCTCTGGCAGGGACCATTCCCAATGGCCTGGGATGGAGCAGAGCCTGAACAGAGTGCAGAAGGCCAAGTGCAGCTGGGCTGTGGAAGGGGGAGTGTGGATACCCAGACACAGAGGTTGTCCTCCCCTGCACTCAGCACTGCTGTGGCCACATCTGCAATACTGGTGTCTGGCTGTGGAGTTCCTTAGTCTGGAGGAATGGAGAGGTACTGGAGAAGCTCCAGAGGAGATCTGCCTGGATGGAGTTTGAAGTCTCTATCTAGCACCTGAAGCTGCTGAGCTTCTTTAGCCTGGTGAAGGAACAGTGTGTCCAGCAGGAGCAGGGAGGTCATTCTGCCCCTGTGTACTGCACTGGTTAGGCCACACCTTGAGTCCTGTGTCCAGTTCTGGGCCCCTCAATTTAGGAAGGATGTTGACTTCCTGGAACGTGTCCAGAGAAGGGCAACAAAGTTGGTGAGGGGTTTGGAACACAGCCCTGTGAGGAGAGGCTGAGGGAGCTGGGGTTGCTTAGCCTGGAGAAGAGGAGACTGAGGGGTGACCTTATTGCTCTCTACAACTACCTGAAGGGAGGTTGTACACAGGCAGAGGTTGTACACAGGCAGAGGTTGGTCTCTTTTCCCAGGCAGGCAGCACCAGAACAAGAGGACACAGTCTCAGGCTGCGCCAGGGCAGAGTCTTGGTTTGGGTGGTTGGCCTTAAGCCTTACCCAACATTTTGGACAAGCTGCAAGAATTGTTTCAAACTGACCTCCCTTGAGCCTGGCACTCAGAATAGAGGTTGGTCTTCCCTGGGTGGCCTCTTCTCATGTGCAGCCACTCAGCCAATCTTGCTCAATCTTCCCCTTCATTGTTCACCACAGGAATTCTTGCTGAGTGATCTGCCTGCTGGTTCCATTTTGCAGCAGCTCTTCCCTTCTGTGCATGGCCTTTGACCCCTCCTTTGAGGGTCTTGAGTGACCTATTTCTCAGAGTCATTGCCAGTCTCCAGCTCTCCAGATTGATTCCCCCTGATACATCCATTCAGTGGCACCCTTGGAGGCTGCACAGGCATCAGTGTGAATAGCAGGGGCACCATTCTCTGCTGCCAGCATGAGGGCAGGGCAATCCTCCTACCTGTGCACCACCTTCCTCTGCCACAGTCTTCCCAGTGCCAGCCTCCAGCACTGCAGCTTTCTCTTGCCATTTGCATCCCATACAGTGGGTGGAGTCAGCTGAGAACCACACTCCTCCTGCACTTGAGTCTGTGGTCAGCTCAGCTGCTGCCTTAGCTGGAGACAGTTCATAGGGCAGGCCTAACAACACTGTGGCCTGTGGTAGGTTGGAAACTTTTGCTGGAGCCTTTTGCATTTTCCAGTGAGTGTCCAATGAGCAGCATTGCAGCCAAGAAAGACAAGGCAAAAAGAAGACATCAGGAGTCTGATCAAGATCCATTCCTAGCCAGCCCTGGAGCTTGCTTCTCATCAGGGGGTTTTTGTCTTACTTCACCAGACATGGGTGCAGGGCTCCTTGGCAAGGAAGTGTATTCCTCTCTCCCCACCCAGCCCTCCCCCAGTGTCTGGGGGGTCTCCTCGGGGTCTGAATTGAAACTCTCACAGCTCCCATGACAGACTGAATGCTTTTAGCACCTCCCAGTCCAGGCTGGATCCTAGGATGCCCTCCCAGTCCAGCCTGGGCCCCTCCCATCCTCTCTATTCAGTGCCCTGCTCCAATGCAGTGCAGCTGAGCCAAGCCCTCACCTCAGCCCTTACACCTCAGCCCCTCCCAAACCCACTCCTGACCCTGACTCTGCCCCCATTGCTCATTCTGGCTCCAGCGTTTACCCTTGGCATTGATCCTTGGGTGTTAACCGCAGGCCTCAACCCAGCCACATCCCAACCTCTGCCTCTCAGAACTGACCCTCAGCTGAGCCCTTCCCAGAACACTCAGCAGGACAGCTGAGGGAAGGAGACTTCTTAACTTTCTCACTAACTGTCACAAACTCTCCCACTAGTTCAGAGCTTAGCTTTCTGACATCAATCAAGTAAACCTGGAGCTTGGGAGAGCAAATGGAGATAGAGCAGCAGGTTGCAGCTCTAGACAGAGAGAACAATAAGGCTGAGTCTGGAAAGCAGGCTGGGTTCTCACAGCCCTGGGCCTCACGAACAAGAGAAGGACAGTTCTGTGGGACTGGCAGAGGACCAACAGGAAAAAAACAAGAAAGAGGACATGGGGACTGCAATGTTGTTAAAAAGACAGGAGATGGCAGCAAAGACCAAGACATGGAAGGACTTTCTCTATCAAATGTTTATCCTTCTAATGCCTGTGTGTGACTGAGTCCTAGAAGAGGACCATGGTTAATCTTGTCAGCACACTTAATTCCCTCATCTATGGCATTCCAAGGCTTAGGGTTCCCTGGAAGGTCATCTCTGGATGGACACCTCCTAAGAGCTGCCAGTCAAAGGCATGTCCACAAAGGAACCTTACCAAGGCACCTGCCTAGATGCCTATCTATTCCACTAGCTTTTGAGAGCGTTCCAAGCTGAGATGATGACTTGTCCCCCACTACTGAAGCAGGGGTCCCTGTATCGTGGTGCCTGCCTAGCCATGTAAGAATTGGCTCATTCTCTCCTCTAATGTAATCCTTTCTTACATGCCTGATTTCCTGCCTGGGGGCATTAGCTGCTTGGATGTTACCTTAATCAGTCTCCTCCTCTTGAAGTGGCTGTCCCCATAATCCTGCTGTTGCTCTCCGTAGGACATCTTTCAGTTCAGAAGTACCTCCATTATCTCCTGACTTACCAGAACCTGTATCCTGTCCTGCATCTCCACTCTCCACTGATGGCCTCAGCAATTCAGCTCTATCTTTAAGGCAAACTTTCTCTCCATTTTCAGAAGGATCCTTCTTAGCAGAAGGTCCCTGACCAGCAGAGGGATCTTGCTGTTCTTTCTGTTCTTCTGCCTCTGCATCTGCCTTGTGCCTGCCCCTTTTATCCACAGCTGTGATTTGTTGAACTGGAGCTGCATTTAAGTTTACAGCAGACTTTGCAGAAGCAGAAGGGGTTTGCAAGGGAACACCACTGGCAGGTGGACTTTGGGACCCAGCAGCTGCTGTGGAACTTGCTTCCATTCCTGCTGCTGCAGGTGGAAGAGATTTTGCCTCGTTAATGGCTGCCAGTGGAGCCACAGCCGCTGGCACTGCTGTTGTGAGCTGCGTCTGCCCCCCGCTGGCTGAATGCCTGAACTGCTGCCGGTCTCACTCAGAGCTGCTTTCCCATTAACTCCTGTCTTCCTGTTTCCCCGTGTTTCTCCTGTTTGTCCTGTTTCTGTGTCTTCCTCATCACTGGAAATGTCTGCATTTGAGTTATCCACATTGGATAGGCACCATTTTTTTATAGTTTTTTGTGATGGGTTACAGTATCACAGTATCACAGTATCGTTAAGGTTGGAAGAGACCTCGAAGATCATCGAGTCCAACCTGTCACCACAGACCTCATGACTAAACCATGGGACCAAGTGCCATGTCCAATCTCCTCTTGAACACCTCCAGGGACGGTGACTCCACCACCTCCCCGGGCAGCCCATTCCACTGGTTAATGACTCTCTCGGTAAAGAATTTTCTCCTCACCTTGAACCTAAACTTTCCCTGGTGCAGCTTGAGACTGTGTCCTCTTGTTCTGGTGCTGGTTGCTTGAGAGAAGAGACCAACTCTCTCCTGGCTACAACCACCCTTCAGGTAATTGTAGAGAGCAATGAGTTCTCCCCTGAGCCTCCTCTTCTCCAGCCTAAACAATCCCAGCTCCCTCAGCCTCTGTTCGTATGGCTTGTACTAAAGGCCTCTTCCCAGCCTTGTTGCCCTTCTCTGGACACGTTCAAGTGTCTCGATGTCCTTCTTAAACTGAGGGGCCCAGAACAGGACACAGGACTCAAGGTGTGGCCTAACCAATGCAAAGTACAGGGGCACAATGACCTCCCTGCTCCTGCTGGCCACACTATTCCTAATGCAGGCCAGGATGCCATTGGCCTTCTTGGCCACCTGGGCACACTGCTGGCTCATGTTTAGGTGGTTGTCAATCAGTACGCCCAGGTCCCTTTCTGTTTGGGAACTCTCCAGCCATTCCGACCCCAGCCTGTAGCTCTTCATGGGGTGGTTGTGGCCAAAGTGCAGCACCTGGCACTTGGACTTGTTGAATGCCATCTGATGGGTTAAAACTTGGATAGCTGAGCTCCAAGCACTGCTAGACTGATAAGAGGAGACAGTGTTAGCCTTGATGGCTTGTAAACCATGGGAACACAGTGTAGCAGGGTAGTTGGAGGAGCACAGATACTGGATTATGGATGGTGGTTATGACCTGAGAGTGTCAGACTTCACACATATCAGATTGTTATAGCAGAGTCCCTGGTCTCTTAATTTTTCTTTGATGCTTGCTAAACCCCTGATAAGGTACCTGTGGTGGGGTGAGAAAGTTCCCTCCCCACACACAGGGAAAGAAACCACAGCTAGCTCAGTCGGAAAAGCAGATGAAAGCTGTATTTACAGGCATAAATGGAATGCAATGAATATGTACACAAATATACAATATTTACAATATATACAGGAAAATACAGCAATGAACACAATGCAGAAAAACCTTTTCCCTCCAGCCGGCCAGGGGGGTTCCCTGAACCCCCCTCTCTCCCTCCCCACCTCCCCTTTTTCCAAAAAAGTTTTAGAGAGAGAGAGAAAGGCAATTAAGGAAGAAAAATTCTGTTAGCTCAAAAGCACATGCAAGAATTAGCTTTCTTATCTGGTTAGCTGATAACTCAAGGCCGTTCCTGCTTCAGAAAGAGAGAAGCCGTCCAGCCCACAGGACAGGGAAGCACAGACTGCACCCAGCCTGAACCCAGACCAGACACAGACTGAACCAACAGAACCCAAACTCAAAATGGCATTCTACAATGCACCAATGAAATTAGTTTAGACTATCTTGGTTTTGTTCAAATATCAAAAACATTCAGCCAGAGTGTTCAGCAATTGTCTCTTTCTTAAAGGCATAGCCTCAACTGGTCACAATCCACCTCTTCTAAACAATTTCATTGGCTGTTCATACTGTCCATCCAATCTAAAGCAATAGCTACAATTTGTAAGTAAAGTTGATAGTCCATTCTGGCTATCCTCCGGTGTAGATGACTCAGAAGTCCAAGAAACAAGAAAAATGGAAAACAGTTTGTCTCTTCGCAGACGAAGCGAAGAAAAGGGAAACAGAGAAACAGGGAAGCAGGGACTCTCAGTTGACTCAGGGCTCTCAGGGCTCTCAGGGTTCGTGCACCGTGGATTCCTCAAGGATTCTTCCTTTGGGCGCGATGTAGCTGTACAACACTCTAAAATTAAACTCTTTCAGCTAAAGTTAAATTTCTTTGTGGAATACACTGAATTTCACCATTCTCTTGCATTACCCAATAAGTGTGACCCGGACCTTCAGCTGAAACCACCCCTCAGACAGGTTTAGCCTCTCCTGAGGGAGAAAATACCCAAACAGTTTGACCTAACAGATTCTTTTCTCTAACAACAGGAACTCTATCACCTTCCACTTTCTGTAGCAGATCTGAGTGTGCAGGTCCAGCTCGGTTCACTGAACCTCTGCTATTTACCAGCCAGGTTGCTTGTGCTAAATGCTTTTCCCAGTTTTTCAAAGATCCACCCCCCATGGTTTTAAGAGTGGTCTTCAGCAAACCCTTGTAGCGTTCAATCTTCCCTGCAGCTGGTGCATAGTAGGGGATGTGGAATATCCACTCAATGCCGCGCTCTTTGGCCCAGCTCTTTACAAGGTTGTTCTTGAAATGAGTTCCATTGTCTGACTCAATCCTCTCTGGAGTTCCGTGTCTCCACAGGATTTGTCTCTCCAGACCAAGAATGGTGTTGCGTGCAGTTGCATGTGGAACTGGATAAGTTTCCAATCATCCAGTGTTTGCCTCTACCATAGTAAGCACATACTGCTTACCAGAACGAGAACGTGGTAGAGTGATGTAGTCAATCTGCCAAGCTTCACCATACTTGTACTTGGACCATCTGTCACCATACCATAAGGGCTTAAGTCGCTTTGCCTGCTTAATAGCAGTACAAATGTCACAGTCATGGATGACTTGTGTGATAGCATCCATGGAAATGTCTATGGATCTGTCACGAGCCCACTGGTAGGTTGCATCTCTGCCTTGATGTCCTGACGAAACGTGATTCCACCGAGCCAAGAATATCTCACCTCGGTGTTTCCAGTCGAGATCAAGATCAGAGTCCATGTCTACTTGAGAAACTCTTGCAGCTAGATCTGCCTGATGGTTGTGTTGCTGTTCCTCAGTAGCTTTGCTCTTAGGGATGTGAGCATCAATGTGTCTCACCTTCACTGGAATTCTCTCGATTCGATCAGCAATGTCCTGCCACAGCTCAGCTGCCCATATGGGCTTTCCTTTTCTCTGCCAACCACTCTTCTTCCAGTTCTTTAGCCAACCCCACAGAGCATTGGCTACCATCCATGAGTCGGTGTAGAGATAAAGCTTTGGCCACCTCTCACGTTCAGCTACGTCGAGAGCTAGCTGGACAGCTTTTACCTCTGCGAACTGACTGGATTCTCCTTCTCCATCCTTTGCCTCTGCAACTCGGCGTGTTGGACTCCACACTGCAGACTTCCACCTTCGCTTGTTCCCGACAAGACGACAGGAACCGTCTGTGAACAAAGCATATTTCTTTTCATCATCAGTAAGGTCATTGTAAGGAGGAGCTTCCTCAGCACGAGTTACTCTCTCCTCTGGAGGTTTAGTGCAGTTGGTACCTTCAGGCCAACTT
Organism: Colaptes auratus; assembly: GCA_015227895.2. Taxonomy (NCBI): domain Eukaryota; kingdom Metazoa; phylum Chordata; class Aves; order Piciformes; family Picidae; genus Colaptes; species Colaptes auratus. The sequence goes on from JAAWVA010000030.1 coordinate 29,313,209, forward strand.
GAGATCACCTCCACCAGACCAGGTCTTTCAAGATTTCCCATTCGAGCTCTCTGTGTTATCAGAGCCATCCACTTAGACCAGGTGGAATCTGTTGCATGATGTGGTGTGGAACCCTTGCCTTTGAACATCCAATTCAAAACTGGTAATCTGGGAGCTAAGAGAAGTTGTGATTCAGTTCCAATCACTTCAGAAGCTGCTTTTACTCCTTCATAGGCAGCTAAAATCTCTTTCTCTGTTGGAGTATAATTAGCCTCTGAACCTCTGTAACCTCTACTCCAGAAACCAAGAGGTCTTCCACGTGTCTCACCTGGAGCTCTTTGCCACAAGCACCAGGTTGGACCATTGTCACTTGCAGCCGTGTACAAAATGTTCCTAATGTCTGGACCATCTCGGACAGGTCCCAGACCCATTGCTTGAACCACCTCTTGCTTTATCTGGTCAAAAGCTGCTTGTTGTTCAGGTCCCCAGTGGAAATGGTTTCTCTTTCGAGTCACATCATACAGAGGTTTTACAATCTGACTGTATCCAGGAATGTGCAGTCTCCAAAATCCCACTATCCCCAAGAAACGTAGAGTTTCTTGCTTGTTCATGGGATTGGCCATGGTAGAGACTCTATTTACCACATCCACTGGAATGTGTCGGCGTCCATCCTGCCACCGCACTCCCAGAAACTGGATCTCTCTGGTAGGTCCTTTCACCTTGTCTCGCTTGATGGCAAAACCTGCATTCAGAAGAATGTCAATGACTTTGTTACCTTTCTCGAAGACTTCCTCAGCAGTTTTACCCCAGACGATGATATCATCGATGAACTGGATGTGTTCTGGAGCACCACCTTTCTCCAGAGCGTCGTGGATCACCGCATGACAGATGCTGGAGCTGTGGATCCAGCCCATTGGCAATCTGTTGAAAGTGTACTGGATTCCTCTCCAGGTGAAAGCAAACTGAGGCCTGCATTCCTCTGCTATGGGAATAGAGAAGAAGGCATTAGCAATGTCTATGGTAGCATACCATTTGGCCTCTTTGGATTCCAGCTCATCCTGGAGTTCCATCATGTCTGGTACTGCTGCACTCATAGGTGGAGTTACTTCATTCAGAGCTCGGTAGTCGACTGTCAGACGCCAGTCTCCATTCTGCTTTCGCACAGGCCACACTGGACTGTTGAAAGGGGAATGAGTTTTGCTGATGACTTTCTGACTCTTCAACTGACGAATCAGATTCTGAATGGGCAACAAAGAGTCACGGTTGGTTCTGTATTGTCTGTGATGCACAGTCTGAGAAGCAACCGGCAATTTAATGTCCTCAATCTTGTGTTGTCCCACAATTGCAGATTCATCAGAAAGATCAGGTCTAACAGACAACTTCAACTTTTGTCCATCAATTTCTACAGATGCTACTCCAAAAGCCCATTTGTAACCCCTAGGGTCTTTGAAACGCCCTTCTCTCAGAAAATCAATTCCCAGAATACAAGGTGCGTCAGGTCCGGTCACAACTGTATGCTTCCTCCACTGTTTACCAGTTAAACTTATATCAACCTCCACCTTAGTTAACTCTTGAGATCCACCAGTGACTCCCAGAATAGTTATAGCTTCTGATCCCTGATAATTTGATGGCATTATGGTGCACTGAGCCCCTGTGTCAACCAAGGCCCTGTACTTCTGAAATTGTGAAGTGCCAGGCCACTGGATGTACACATCCCAATAGATTCTGTTATCTCTGTTACCCCTCTCCTCCCCCTGGCGGGAGGCAGGGCACCCCTAGTTATGGGGAACATGCCCACATGTGCAATGAGCACAGTGTGCAGTGTTAGAACTGGAGCCACTGTTGAAGCTACTAGAGTTGTCCTGGGGGACTGCAGAAGTAACAGCTACCCTTCTGGTATTGCTACCTCGGGTTCTGACACTTTGCAGTTCCCTCAGTCTCCTGAGAAGATTAGCAGTTGGTTGACCATCCCATCTGTTCATATTCTCACCAAACTGATCACGCAGAGTTATCCAAATACTTCCACGTGACTGCCTTGGTGGTCTGTTTTGGTTGGATCGGTTTTGGAATGCCCTGTTTTGGAATGACATCCTTGGAGGACGCCTATTCCTCACAGAGGAAACCTGTATCCATCTGGAGGAAGAATTGGAATTATTTCCTTGTGCCAATTGGGAAATGATATTTTTAAATTCATCCTTCAGCTCTTTCATGCAATTCTCAATTTTTCCAGACAGAGTTTCAATGGCTGAAACCAAAGAAACACGTGTCATGCTATCCTCCAATTGTCTCATCTGATCAGTGAATTGGCCAACCGTAGGAGAAGCTCCGCCATAGTTTCTTGCCACAATTCTGCTTGCCAGAATATTTGCATAATTAGGAGGAGCAAGTTTGATGAGCTTTTTAGCAAGACCAGTTCCCACAGGAATTTCATCAGGATTCAGAGTCTCATGGTCACCATAGAGTACCTCTCTAACAGCAAATTCTCTCAGACGCTTAATTCCTTCCTCTATGGTAGTCCAGGGCTTAGGATTCCATGGGAGATCATCTCGGGAAGGATATCTCATGAGGGTTGCCATTAAAAGGCGTATCCACAGAGTAACCTTACCAAGAGTCCAGCCTAGATGTCTATCTATTCCATTATCCTTTGAGAGAGCTCCTAGTTGAGCTGCTGACTTGTCTCCAACCATTAGAGCTGGAGCACCTGTATCGTAGCATCTACCAAGCCAAGCTAGGATTGGCTCCTTATCTGCTCTGATATAATCTTTACGCACATTCCTTATCTCTTCCCTTGGTGAAGGACAGCCCAGAAGGTCATCTGACTCCTCCCCTTCCTCCTCTTCCTGAACTTGTTGCCCCAATAATCTCCTTGTCACTCTCCTAAGAATCTCTTTAAGGTCAGGTGTACCACCTCTTGTTGTCCTGCTATCAGCAATTTGCCCTGCATTTCCATCCAGTGATCTTCTCAATATCTCAGCTATATCTTTAAGACAAATCTTCTCCTCTTCCTCAGCAGGGTCTCTTAAAGCAGAAGGTCCCTCACCAGGATCAGCATCTGAATCAGCTTTGCCTTTTCCACTTCTTGTAGTTAAAACAGCTACCTGCTTAACTGGAGCTGTGTTTAAATTTACAGCTGGCTTAACAGAAGCTGACAGGTTTTGGGACGGATCAGCCGCTGTGGAGGACACTTCCGGTCCTGCTGAAGAAGAAGGAGGAACTGGCTTTGCCGCATTAATGGCTGCTGAGGACGGGGGAGCCGCCATGTTAGGCGCTGCCGCTGCCGCTGCAGCTGGCTGATTGCCAGAACCACCAACAGCACCGTTCAGAGCAGCCTTTCCGATGGAAGTTTTAGCTTTCTTTTTAACTGATACAGATCCTCCCTTCTCCTCATCACTAGATATTTCTGGGGTCGAGTTAGAGCTGTTCCTTCTCCTCTTGGGTCTACGCCTAATTACAAAACAGGTCTTAGAAACTTTTCTCTCCCGGTACAGCGTATATAACAAGTACGCATTGCTTATCACCAACAGCAGGATTGCACACATAAAATAAATCACCTTTGGATCCCAGCCATCACTTAAAACAACTCTTTCACCTACTGGGATCTTAAACTCCTTTATCTCTATGGGCAGAGTAGTCGAGGTCACATTCCCGTATCTATTAAGCCAAAAGAATCCCAGGCACCGATCACAGAGAAGCTGAATCTTATACTTAAACCATAAATACAATTTATACATCAAGTATCTGCTTAAGCGATCGAAAATCAATCCTAGGACATGCTTGTAGATAAGGACCCCAAAGATTGAAAAAAACAGACGCTCTAAAAGCCAAAACACTTTCATCTTTGCAACTCCGACCTGAGCAGACAATAAATCAAGCAACTTTTGCTCTGCTTCTGGACAGCAACTATCCACAAGCCGCGCGTTGGGCCGCCAATTATAAATATGTGGTGGGGTGAGAAAGTTCCCTCCCCACACACAGGTAAAGAAACCACAGCTAGCTCAGTCGGAAAAGCAGATGAAAGCTATATTTACAAGCATAAATGGAATGCAATGAATATATACACAAATATACAATATTTACAATATATACAGGAAAATATAACAATGAACACAATGCAGAAAAACCTTTTCCCTCCAGCCGGCCAGGGGGGTTCCCTGAACCCCCCTCTCTCCCTCCCCACCTCCCCTTTTTCCCAAAAAGGGTTAGAGAGAGAGAGAAAGGCAATTAGGGAAGAAAAATGCTGTTAGCTAAAAGGCACATGCAAAATTAGTATTCTTATCTGGTTAGCTGTTAACTCAAGGCCGTTCCTGCTTCAGCAAGAGAGAAGCACAGACTGCACCCAGCCTGAACCCAGGCCAGACACAGACTGAACCAACAGCACCCAAACTCCAAACTGCACCCTATAAGCACCAATGAAATTAGTTTAGACTATCTTGTTTTTGTTCAAATGTCAAAAACATTCAGCCAGAGTGTTCAGCAACTGTCTCTTTCTTAAAGGCATAGCATCAACCGGCCACAGAGCATTAAAACTCCATTTGAGTTACAGCCACCCTGGGTTTCAGCTGCTTCCATGAGCAATCATAGAATCGGTTCTGGTAGCTCTGTGCTTTGCCTTGGCAGGCAGCTGAGGGAGACAAATATCTGCTCCTCAGCACTGACTAGGTCCAGCCCATGGCTGTGGCCATTGCACCATAGAATGCTGGGATGGTAGGGGCTGGAAAGGACCTCTGGAGAGGAGGTTCAATCCCCCTGCCAGAGCAGGATCCCCGAGGGCAGGCCCCACAGGATCGCATCCGGATGGCTCTGGAAGCTCTCCGGCAGGGGGCACTGCAGGGCCCCCCACGGGCAGCCTGCTGCAGGGCTCCAGCACCCTTCCAGCCAAGAAGGTTCTTCTCATGGTGAGGTGGAGCTTGCTGTGTCCCAGCCTGTATCCATCGCCCCTTGTCCTGTCCCAGGACACCATTACAGAGAGCCTGGCACCACCTTCTTGACAGCCACCTGGATTGTTTTTCCAGGCCTGGCCCTTCTCAGCCTAAAGGAGTAAGAATCAGAGAGTGCCTGTGGCTGGAGAAGACCTTTCAGGTCCAGGTCAGCCATGCCCTGACCCTGGCACTGTGCCAGAGCTGAAGAGGTCCTTTGGTCAATAGTATTTTGCTGTGGGCTGAGGACCATAGAGATGATTCCTCCAGCAGTGCCCAGAGGGTGGGCACAGGGCATCGTGAATAGTTCTGCCATCCCATAATCCCTGCAGCTGCCCTGGAAGCAGAATGCACAGCCAGCTCCTCCCCTCTGCTCCTTCATCTCTCCCTGGGGCGGGTGGCAGCTGTTGGCTCTCTTGGTTTGTGGGGGAGGGATGGGGTAGGGTAGGATAGGATAGGATAGGATAGGATAGGATAGGATAGGATAGGATAGGATAGGATAGGATAGGATAGACCAGGTTGGAAGAGACCTTTGAGATCATCAAGTCCAACCTATCGCCCAACCCTGTCTGATCAACTAAACCATGGCACCAAGTGCCTCATCCAGGCTCTTCCTAAACACCTCCAGTGATACTGACTCCACCACCTCCCTGGGCAGCACATTCCAATGGCCAGTCTCTCTTTCTGTGAAGAACTTCTTCCTAACATCCAGCCTAAACCTCCCCTGGCACAGCTTGAGACTGTGTCCTCTTATTCTGGTGCTGGTTGCCTGGAGAAGAGACCAACCCCCACCTGGCTACAACCTCCCTTCAGGGAGTTGGAGAGAGCAAGAAGGTCTCCCCTGAGCCTCCTCTTCTGCAGGCTAAGCAACCCCAGCCCCCTCAGCCTCTCCTCACAGGGCTGTGCTCCCACACCCCCCAGTCCCAGCCCCGCCTGGTGCTGAGTGCGGGCAGCAGGGCTGGGATGAGAGTTGCACTCTGGACCCCGTCCCTCCCGGCCGCTCTCTGACACCTCACCGCCCCCCCCATTGCTGTCCCAATGCACATCCTGCACAGCACAGACCGCAAACAGCCAAGAGCTTCATGACCGAACCCCGCGGCCCCCAGCAACGCCGGCCCCCAGCTGCCCCTGGCGAGAGCCAAACAGAACAATTCCTCACACTCACGAACCCTCCCCCAGCCCCACGGAGCCCCCTGCCCCCCACGCCCCTCCCGACCCCCAACTCACCCACGCCCCCGGCAGCCCCACGCAGCCAGACCCTTCCCCTCTCCGCTGCCGCCGCCCTCAGCGCTCCCCGGCCCCCGCAGCCCCTCCCGCCCCGCCGCAGCTCCGCAGCCGGCAGCTGCCGCTCGCCCGCCAGCACCTCCGGCACTGCTCCCGCGCTCCGGCCCCGCTGCCGCACCCCACGGGGCAGCAACAATGGCGGCCGCGGCCGGCAGCGGCAGCTCCTCGCTGTGCCTCGGCAGCGGCCAGGGGCAGGGCTGCCGCGCTCTGGGCGCCTCTGATTGGCTGCGGCTGCCAGGGCGTGGGCGGGACTTCCTCTGCGGCCCCAGACCCCGCCTCCGCCGGGCTGAAACGTGGTCGGTTCGGGGCTTCCATTGCATCGCTCTTTGCTCGCCCAGGTTGCCAGGAGGCTGCAGGGGGCAGCAGTGGGCAGCTGCCTCTGCTGCGAGCTCTTCCTCCTTCGTCTTCCTCCTGCTCTGCGCCCCTTTGGCCTCGGCTGTGGGGTAGGTGTGGGCACCCGCGGGCCAGAGGGGGGGCTGCCTTGGGGCTGCCTTGGCGTTTGGGGGAGCGGCTCCTGGGGTTGGTATTGGGCTGTCCTGGGGCTGAGGGCTGTGTCCTGGAGCTGGGATTGAGGAGGGATCCGTGAGGTGTGGGGCTGGTGTCTGTGGGGGGCTGTTCGTGGCGGCTGTGCATTTGTGGGGGCGTCTGTAAGGTTCCCTGCGGGCTACGGGGCCGAGAGAGGCGTCTGAGGGACTGGGGAGGAGCCCGTGGGGCTGTGTGGGTTTGGTGGTCGGAGTTATTGGTGCTGAGGGAGGCTGTGTGTGTTTGTGGTGTGGGTCGGGGTGGTGAGGCTTGGAGTGGGGAGCGCTGGGGTGCTGCGAGGGGGTGAGTGCGGTTGTGGGGAGCTCTGTGTGTGGGGAGCTGTGTGGGGTGTGTGGTGTGGGGGGTGGTGTGGGGAGTTGGGGGGGTATGTGTGTCTGTGGGGGTGTCTGTGGAGTAGGGCAGAGGTGTTGGGGGTGTGTGGGTGTCGTGTGTGGGGGTGTGGGTGTGTGGGTGGGGTCGGGGTGGGTGTGTTTGGGGGTTGCTTGTGCTGCTGACTCCCCCTGCTGGGGGCAGCTGCAGGCCCCCTTTGGCTGCTGCTGTGTTGCAGGCGGAGCCATTGGTGGGCTGCAGGGGCTGGTCCTGGCCCTGTGTCCCTGTGCTGGGGGCTGGGCTGGCAGCAGAGCTGAGCTGTGGGCGGCGCTGTGGGGGCTGCTGTGTGCAGGAGAGGTGGTGGTGAGCGTGGGGTGTGGCTTGCAGCAGAGGCTGCTGGGGGGGGTGTGGGGGAGCCCTGGGGGTTGGAGGCTTTGTGCTGGCAGCTGCAGGGCGGCTGCTGTGCTGCAGGGCAGCGGCTGGGCTGAGGGCCAGGCGCGGGGGGGAGCTGTGGGCAGGCTGTGTGCTGGGTGCCGTGGGGGTGTCAGGCGTGGGTGCTGTGCTGAGCCTGAGCTTTGGAGCGCCTGGGGCTGGTGTCAGCTGTGGGGGGGTTTGGCTGTGCTGGGGGTGGTGGCATCCAAGGCCTCTGTGCTCTGCAATGTCTTGAGGCACAAATCTTCCCTGGGGGGCTGCAGACTGATGTTCAGTTTCTCTCCAGGCCTGCTGAGCACAGAGGGGCTCAGGGCAGGAGGAGCTTTTGCTGTGTGGCTGCAGGCTGAGAGCTGTGCAAAGCTTTTGTCAGCTGTGCTGGCAGGAAGCATGGTCAGAAGCAGACTGCTCTGCTGTTTCCCAGCCCAAAGCTGATGGCATGTCATGCTTTGTCCCCTAGGGGGTGACTCAACAAGACACCTGGCAGCTGAATACAGCTGGTGAGGCTGGCTGTCAGGCACAAACAAAGAACCTTTCAATGAGGCTTGAACCAATTTTCCCTCACCAGTTATGGCTCAGTGCATTACCTGGGGTGCTGCTTTACAACCCACAGGTGACAATGCCTCGTGGGCTGAAGGGCAGGGACTTCAAACAGAACCCAAATAGATGTTAAATGTGTGAGCCCTGAAAAGAGAGACAGAATCATAGAATCAGTCAGGGTTGGAAGGGACCACAAGGATCATCTAGTTCCAACCCCAATGCCATGGGCAGGGTCACCTCACACTAGATCAGGCTGGCCAGAGCCTCCTCCAGCCTGGGCTTTAACTTCTTCAGGGACAGGCCCTTGACCATCTTCCTGGACAACCCATTCCAGGGCTTCACCACTCTCATGGTGAAGAACTTCCTCCCCATGTCCTGAATCTCCCCACCTCCAGCTTCATTCCGTTCCCCCTAGCCCTATCAGTCCCTGAGATCCTAAGAAGTCCCTCCCCAGCCTTCTTGTAGCCCCCTTCAGATACTGGAAGGCCACAATAAGGTCACCTTGGAGCCACCTTTTCTCCAGACTGAACAGCCCCAACTCTTTCAGTCTGTCCTCATAGGAGAGGTGCTCCAGCCCTCTACTCATCCTCGTGGCCCTTCTCTGGACACCTTCCAGCACCTCCAGATCCCTCTTGGAATAGGGGCTCCAGAACTGGAGGCAGTACTCCAGGTGGGGTCTCACTAGAGCTGTGTAGAACAGGAGAATCGCCTCCCTTGACCTGCTGGCCACACTTCTCTTGATGCAGCCCAGGATCTGATTGGATTTCCGGGCCGCAGGTGCACATTGACAGCTCATGTTGAGCTTCTTGTGTGCTGGTGGCTGGGCTGGTTGATGCTGGGGAGAGCTGGGTGGGTGCTGTGCTGGCTTCTGGGGGTGCTCCATTCTGGGTGCAGTAGATGCAGCTCTTTCCCTCTGCTGTGGGGGTGTGCCATGGGCTCCTCAGGGGTGTGCTGGAGGCTGGTTCACCTGGAGCAGGTTCTCAGGCAGTTCCCTTGGTGCTGCAGCGCTTGCAGGATGCTGTGGGGGAGCAGCTCCCCTGTTTCCACCGGACACAATGTGCGACTGCAGGGTGTGGTGAGCTTCCCATGGCATGCGAGCCTACGAGGCTGTCCAGGACACTCCCAGGCGGTCCCGGCAGGGCAGGGATGGTGCTGTGGGTCACCCTGGTGCTTGGCTCTCAGGCATGGAGAGATGGGCAGCTCCTTCTCCTGTGACTCAGAAGCCAGCACAGGAGCAGCTGGGCATGGCTCTGGCTTTGTGAGCAGCAGGCGCAGGGACCAGCTTTGGCTCACAGGGCTGCAGCTTTGTGCCTGCAGCAGACATGCTTAGAGCTGCTGAAGGGGCTTCAGGGAAGTGCTTCCTGGCTTGGCTTCCCAGGTCTCTGTCCCTTCAAGAGCAGTTAGGCAGCTTCTTCCTGCTGGTGGGACTGTGGGTGCAATGCTGAGCTGGCTGCAGTTTCAGTGCAGCTGATGTGAAGGACTCTCTGCTGGTTCCCAGGGAAACTGAGGCACGGCAGCGCTTCCTGGGTAGCCAGGCTTCTGTCTGCACTGCAGAGAAGGGCAGAGCACCTGCATAAGGGCAGAGCATGTGCAAGGGGCAAGAGAGCACAAAAGAGCAAAACAGTGTAAAGAGCACAAAGAATAGAATTAACCAGGTTGGAAAAGACCTTTGAGATCTTTGAGTCCAACCTATCACCCAACACCATCTAACCAACTAAACCATGGCACCAGGTGCCCCATCCAGTCTCTTCCTAAACACCTCCAGTGATGCTGACTCCACCTCCCTGGGCAGCACATTCCAATGGCAAATCTCTCTTTCTATGAGGAACTTCTTCCTAACATCCAGCCTAAACCTCCCCTGGCATAGCTTGAGACTGTGTTCTCTTGTTCTGGTGCTGGGTGCCTGGGAGAAGAGACCAACCCCCACCTGGCTACAACCTCCCTTCAGGGAGTTGTAGAGAGCAATAAGGTCTCCCCTGAGCCTCCTCTCCTCCAGGCTAAACAACCCCAGCTCCCTCAGCCTCTCCTCATAGGGTTTGTGCTCGAGGCCTCCCCCCAGCCTCATTGCCCTTCTCTGGACACATTCAAGAGTCTCAGTGTCCTAATGCAGCCTTTGCCACATTCCACCCCCCCTTGACTTTGGGCAGAGAAAGACTTCAGGCATAAATTGCCCCTGTTAAGGTTTATCCCATGTGGGTTAGGCTGCCTCACACAAGCACAGTGAGTTCCATGTACCACATGCACCGTGTGAACAGCACACAAGCATATAAAGCATACAACCAGACTCTTACCAGTGTCCTGCAAAAGTGGTGTGGGGCAGTGTTTGCTCTGAGCCCAGGATTGGTACTTTTAGTTTCCAGCCCCTGACCACTGATGGGTTTGTCTGCAGTGTGACACTGAAGCAATTAAAGTGTCCCTGGAGCTTTGTCATTTCCTGTCCCCTTGCTGGAGACAGGATCTGTGGCTGTGACATGATTCCCTCAGTAGGGAGGTGAGGGAGGAGCCACTCCCTTGCTGAGTGGAGCTGGTTAAGCTGGAGCTGAAGCTGAAGAAGCTGAAGCAGTGAGGGGAGCAGGAACTGAAGCAGCTGTGAGGGCTGGAGCTGGGCTGCTGTCTCAGCTCTGGCTTCTGTTGAGGCTGCTTTTGTGGAGTTGCTTTTCCTTGTTTCCAGCTGCCAACACATTCAATATATTCCTATCCCTGCTTAGATTATAAGCAGAGGAACCTGGAGGTGCATGTTATTCCTTACTCTTATCCTGCAGCTGGGAGTTTCTAAACAAACACCAGTTATTCCCAGGCAGCCCCAGGCAGCTGGGTACTTCTAAACAAACTTCAGTTAACCCTTTCCTGCTGCAGCCCCTCAGTTCAAGAAGGACCTCAGGGAACTGCTTGAAAGAGTTCAGTGCAGAGCCACAAAAATGGTTAAGGGAGTGGAAGATCTTCCTTACAAGGAGAGACTGAAGCAGCTGAGGCTCTTTAGCTTGGAGAGGAGGAGACAAAGGGGTGAGCTCATTGATGTTTCTAAATATGTAAAGGGTGAGTGCCCAGAGGCTGGAGCCAGGCTCTGCTGGGTGATGCCCAAGGGCAGCACAAGGGGCAATGAGTGGCAGTTGAGGCAGAGGAAGTTCCATGGAAACAGGAGGAAACAAGAATTGACTGTGAGGGTGACAGAACCCTGGAACAGGCTGTCCAGGAGGGGTGTGGAGTCTCCTTCTCTGGAGATATTGGGGACCTGCCTGGATGAGTTCCTGTGTGATCTGCTCTAGGTGATCCTGCTCTGCAGGGGGGTTGAACTGGACAATCTTTTGAGGTCCCTTCCAGCCCCTAACATTCTGTGACTCTGCATAGGAAGCAGTAACAAAGTCAGGCAGTCATTTCTTCACTCCTGACTTTGCATATGAAGGTAGAAATTTGCCATTCCCTTATCTCCATGCTCCTGCTGCCTTTTGGCAACACCCAGTGCTTACCCAAGTGTGATACCACCTCCCACTCCCCACCCCTGGCTGTGAAATCTGGAAGCTTTGTTAACCCTTTTCCTTTTGACAAAACCTTGGGTGTGTCCTTTTAAGCTTCCCATTCTTACCCTTGAAAGTTTCATCTTGTAAAGCATCTTTCAATCTTCCAGCAGGATGAAGCTGCAGCCAAGGCCGGGGAGAGGCTGCCTGGAGTCCCCTCTTTTATGGCCCTGCCCTGCAGATATCTACTGGAGGTTATCTGCTTGACAAGGAGCTGCATCTCCACTGAAGGCATCCATCCCAACTTCAGGAGCACTGCCTGTCTGCTGTGCCTGTGCTGCTGGTCTTTGGAGCTGCCTGCAGCAAGGCCTGGCTCTCCTGTAGGGAGTTCTAAGCCACCCCTTGTAGATCAGTCCTTTTGTCTGAGCCTTTTGCTTCTGTCTGGGTAGGGCCCTGTCATTCCTTCTCCATCACCCCTACCCCTTTGGGATGGGCAAGGGAAGAGTTTGCAGATCTGCCCAGTTGAACAGAGCTCCCCTGCTCTCATCAGTAGAGTTGGGTTGGTGGGAGGGGGTTGGGAGGGTTGGGCTTCTGGGTCAGCACCACCACCTCCTTTATCTGAGGTGGGAGAGATCAGAAGGCAGGTACTGGGCCAAGAACTGGCCTGCCACTGCTGCTGGGCTCAGGAACAAGGTAGATGACCCCCACTAAATAAGTACCAGGGTTTGAGCATAGGAATGAGGTGTCTGACCCCCACGCACACCCAGGCAAGTGTTGGGTGTCAAAGGCTATTTGTCTGTCCACACACAGAGAGAGTCCATCCGCCTGTTCATCTCTCATCACTTTGTCCCCGGGGGCCTTGCTCGAGGGCACAGGGGTGCCCCTTCCCCTTCACCATGGCCACCCAGAAAGACCTGGATGAGAGCCTGAAGGAGAAGAATCACTTGGCAAAGTTCGAGGACCTAAAGTGTTGCCTCGAAGAAGAAAAGTTGGAAGACAAAACTGATGAAGACAAAGAGGAGGAGGAGGAAGAAGAGGAGGAAGAAGAGGAGGAGGAGGAGGAGGGGGAAGATGAGAATGATGACAAGTACAAGAAGGAGCATGATGAGGAAGAGCAGGGGAAGGAGAAAGACAAAGCCACATCAGCCCCGTGTGTGGCATCAAAGCAGCCAAATCGGTGCCCTGAATGTGGACACAGTTCTCCACCAAGCTCAGAGCCGATGAAGCACTGCTGCCCCCACCATGGTGCCCAGCCCTTTGTCTGTGGTGACTGTGGGAAGAGCTTCAGGCTTAGCTCCAAGCTCACCCAGCACCACTGTGTCCAGCCCGGGAAGAAGCCCTACATCTGTGCCGGCTGTGGCAAGAGCTTCACTCGCAGCCTGGCACTCATCGCCCACTGGCATGGCCACGCCGGGAAGCAGCCCTTTGCCTGCACTGACTGTGGCAAGAGCTTCCACCGTGGCTCCCACTCCCTCCAGCACCGCCGAGTCCACACCAGCGAGAGCCCACACATCTGTGGTGACTGCGGCAAGAGCTTCCAGGAGAACTCGATGCTCCTGGCTCACTGGGACGTCAAAACCAGGCAGAAAGCCTTCATCTGCACTGACTGCGGCAAGAGCTTCACCATGAGCTGCCAGCTCAACCGACACCGCCGCATCCACACCGGTGAGAAGGCCTACTGCTGTGCTGGCTGTGGCAAGAGCTTCTGCTGGAGCATGACCCTCATTGCCCACTGGCATGCCCATAGTGGCAAGAAGCCCTTCGCCTGTACTGACTGTGCTAAGACCTTCAGCCATGTCTCCCAAGTCTCACAGCACCGCTGTGGCCACACCAGCAAGAGGCCGTCCCATCCAGGCACCTCCAGTGAGAGTTCGAGCCGCAGGTCAGACTACAACCTCAGCAACCACCTCTCCAAGGGTCACAAACTGCCCAGCAGAAAGAAGCCAGCAGCCCCTGAAGTCATCACCAACCCCTGCAGCAAGTGTCAGCAGAGCTTCGCCAGGCGCTCAGACCTGGTGAGGCACATGCGGATCCACACGGGGGAGAAGCCGTATGTCTGTGCCGTCTGTGACAAGAGCTTCAGCCAGGCCTCCAACCTCACCCGACACCGCCGCATGCACACAGGGGAGAGACCATACCGCTGTGCTGACTGCGGCCAGAGCTTCAGCTCCAGCCATGCCCTCACGCAGCACCACCACACCCACAGCGGCAGGAAGCCATACCACTGTGCTGACTGTGGCAAGAGCTTCTCTACGCGCTCCACCCTCCTCCAGCACCACCTCATCCACACTGGGGAGAAGCCCTACCGCTGCACTGCCTGTGGCAAGAGCTTCAGACATAGTGCCACCCTCAGAGGGCACCTCCATGTCCACACTGGCAAGAAGGCTTTCACTTGTGCCGACTGCGGCAAGAGCTTCAGCCAGCGCTCCCAGCTACTCTCTCATCGCCGCATCCACGCCGGCCAGAAGCCCTACGTCTGCAGTGACTGCAGCAAGTGTTTCACTCACAGGTCCACCCTCAGGCGGCACCGCCTTGTCCACACAGGTGAGAAGCCCTTCCCCTGCACCACCTGCAGCAAGAGCTTCCGCTGCAGATATAACCTCAGCCGGCACATGCGCATCCATGCCAGTGACCAGCCTGTGCCGGGGGATGCAGAAGAGCACTGACCCCAGCACTGCCAGGGTAAACACCACCCCCATGGGGGACCTGTCCCAGCAGATTGAACCAAGATCACCTCATTTGCACCCTGTTTTCTCAGACTCTGGGGGCTCCAGCAGGAACAAATGCCCCACTCTCCCCTAAACACCAATTAGGGATGAGGAGACTAATTAACAGTGATGAGTCAGCACAGCCATCACCACCACTGAAGCTGGACTGAGCTTTGCTGGGCTTTGTATGCTTTCTACCCTGTACTTTGGGTTTCCCTGGGCTAAATGCTCCTTTCCTTTGTCCCTTGCCCAGCTGTAATGCTAACCCCCTCGAATTAACAGAATCTCCTCTTAGTTTGGTTCTCTTTTAGACATTCCTCTCCAAAATGCCTAATTCTTGGGGATATTTCTTTCCTAGGGCTGAGGCTGGAGCTGTGTGCCCAGTTCAGGGAGGGCTTTGGTGAGATTTTCATCAGTCTTGATGGTCTGTTGGGAGCGCCTCAGGGGCATAGCTGTCTTCATGTTTGAGCCCCATCCTGGGTATTTTGTGCTTTTGGGGCACATGTCAGCAGAGGCTCCTCAGCTTCCTGAAGATGGGGGTGTCTGTAGCAGATAGGACATGGAGATGTCCTGCCCTGCAACCACTGCCAGCTCAGCCACGTGTCTCCCAGGGAGTGAAGCATTGTGATGGGGCTGTCACTTCAGAAGGGAACAAATGCCTCGCTGAAATTCTGCAACCACCCCAAAAAGGGAGTGGAGTGGCCCCCAGCCCCAGCATGTGCCCTGCAGTTCCCCTGAGATGAGCCCTGGCCTAAGAGTTATTAAAAAGGAAATAGATTTAGAAGCAGATATTTATAGCTTTACATATTTATCTTGTCCAACCCTCGCACTCTTACCCATTTCTGCTTTTCCATGGGGGTGGAGATGAAGCCACAATCCATAGCCCAAGGGGGATCCAGAGACATCAGGGCCTGGAGAAGCTGGGGAGGGAGTCTGGAGCACAGGTTCTTTGCTCCTCTCCCTTTCCATCTGCAGGCAGTAACACTGGCAGAAAGAGACAGACCCATGCTGTGAATCCATGGCTCTGTGGCCGGTGTCACTGCCACAGCTCTGGGGTCTAACAATGGGATGGGCAGCACAGCACCAGGCTTGCTGGGGTCAGATTGGATTCATCTTTCTCCAAGGGAGCAGAGGGTCTTAACTCAGGAGCTTTCAGGGCTCACTGGCAGGCCTTTAAACTGGACTTGAAAGCAGAGTGGGACAAAATCAGGCTTGCTGGTGACAAGCTGTGGAGTGACAAGCCATGGCTAGAGGGAGAGAGGGCTAGAGAGTGCCCTTAGGCTCTTGTTCTGACCTGTGCTGGGGACACTGCAGCACATTGGAGTCCTGTGGAGATGAGTCAGGGGGTCCTGGGGATTTGAGTAGGGAAACATTGGTTGAATCACTGCAGGCCATTAGACTGGAAGACCTGTGAAGGTCCCTCCCTACCCAAACCAGCATTTGATTCTGTGATTGTATGCCATGGAGGTGTCCCAGACATATTTGGACCAGTGCTGTTCAATATTCTCATCAGTGACACAGACAGTGAGGTTGAGGCACACTCGGCAAGTTTGCAGATGACACCAAGCTGAGTGGTGTGGTTGATAAGAAGGAAGGACAGGATGGGTGCCATTCAGAGGATCTGGACAGGCTGGAGAAGTGGCCTCAAGAGGTATTATGTCATAAAAGAGGAATAGTTGAAGCTTGTTATGTTCTCAAATTTTCATTTCATCTGTGGTTTCAGGTCTGATTTAACAAACTTCATGGAGGAGATTAACATTTTGGAGGTTTTAGTCGGGAGAAATTTGAAAGAAAAAACAACATTAGGCCAAAGTTAGGATCAATAGGACTCAGTACCTTTCCTTAGCAAAAACAGAGCATCAGCAGATCAGGATGTTAGGGTGAGTAAAAATGGATTAGTGTGTTATGTTTAGTTTTACATTGGGCAGAACCATGAATATTCAGGATGTCATCCCTGACCCAGCCAAGGAGTCTTTGCACTCTTGCTGTTTGCCTGCAAGTATTTTCCTTCTCTGTGGAGATGGAGCCTGGCCAGCTCTACCCTTATGAATTGTTGGAGAATGGCTTAAATCTAAGGGACATGATTCTGTGGGACAGCTACTTGAGCAGAATATGTAGGCCGTACCCATCTGTTCAGGTGACAACACTAATAGATGAGGGGCGAGCAACTGCTGTCATTTACCTGGACCTGAGCAAAGCCTTTGACACTGTCCCACACCACATCCTGGTCTCCAAGCTGCTGACACATGGGTTTGATGGATGGACCACTAGATGGATAAAGAACTGGCTTGATGGCTGCACCCAAAGAGTGGCTGTCAATGGGTCCATGTCCCAGTGGAGGCCAGGGACAAGCGGAGTCCCTCAGGGATCAGGCCTGGGACCAGGCTTGTTCAACATCTTTGTGGGTGACATGGACAGTGGCATTGAGTGCACCCTCAGCAAGTTTGCTGATGACACCAAGCTGTGTGGTGCAGCAGACACGCTGGAGGGAAGGGATGCCATCCAGAGGGACCTTGACAGGCTGGAGAGGTGGGCACAAGCCAACCTCATGAGCTTCAACAAGACCAAGGGCAGGGTCCTGCAGCTGGGTCGAGGCAATTCCAGGCACAAATCCAGGCTGGGCAGTGACTGTCTGGAGAGCAGCCCTGAGGAGAGAGACCTGGGGATGCTGGTGGACAAGAAGCTCAACAGGAGCTCTCAATGTGCACTTGCAGCCTGGAAAGCCAATCAGATCCTGGGCTGCATCAGGAGAAGTGTGGCCAGCAGGTCAAGGGAAGTGATTCTCCCCCTCTACTCAGCTCTGGTGAGACCCCACCTGGAGTACTGCGTCCAGTTTTGGAGCCCCTATTCCAAGAGGGATCTGGAGGTGCTGGAAGGTGTCCAGAGAAGGGCCACGAGGGTGATCAGGGGGCTGGAGCACCTCTCCTATGAGGACAGACTGAAGGAGTTGGGGCTGTTCAGTCTGGAGAAGAGAAGGCTCCCAGGTGACCTCATTGTGGCCTTCCAGTATCTGAAGGGGGCCGACAAGAAGGCTGGGGAGGGACTTTTCAGGCTGTCAGGGAGTGATAGGACTAGGGGGAATGTAATGAAGCTGGGGGTGGGGAGATTCAGGCTGGAGGTGAGGAGGAAGTTCTTCACCGTGAGGGTGGCGAGGCCCTGGAATGGGTTGTCGAGGGAGGTGGTTGAGGCCCCGTCCCTGGAGGTGTTTAAGCCCAGGCTGGATGAGGCTCTGGCCAGCCTGATCTAGTGTGGGGTGTCCCTGCCCATGGCAGGGGGGGTTGGAACTAGATGATCCTTGTGGTCCCTTCCAACCCTGACTGAAACTATGAAACTATGAAACTCAGTGCAGGCCCAGCCTGGCTGCTGTACTTCGTGGTGGTGGTGTTTAATGTCAGCAAGATTCTCCTTGATCCACAAGGGTAGAGCTGGCCAGGCTCCATCTCCACAGAGAAGGAAAACACTTGCAGGCAAACAGCAAGAGTGCAAAGGCTCCTTGGCTGGGTCAGGGATGACATCCTGCATATTCATGGTTCTGCCCAATTGTGGTGGGTTAACACCCTTTTCTGGGAACAAAAGAACAAAGCAGGGTGGAGGGCTTGCAGGTACTTTTCACTCCCTGCAGGGCATTTTTCGCCTGGGAAGCTGAGTCTGTTCCACTCCCCCCTCCCTGCCCAGCTAGGGTATAAAAAGCAGGACATCCTAGCTGTTGGCCCCTGCTTTTCTGGCTTCTGCCTCTGCTGGACGAGAGCTACTGCAGCTACCCTCCTGCTCCTCTGCCACGTGGTCGGACCTGCTGCCTCCACGCTTCCTCAGAGAAAGGCTGGTTTTGTATCATTCTCTTGTTTTTTGTCCCACTCCCATCCATCCTTGTTCCTTGCTCTTGTGAACCTTTTTCCTGTTATTGTTATATATATATATATATTGCTTAAAGACAACTCTTTGCCTCTCTACTTCCAAGCCGACTCCAAATTATTGTTTTGTGGATTTGCTCTTTCCTTTTCTCCCCTCTCTGTTGGGAGGGAAGAGGGGGGGAGTGGGGGAGAGATTCTCAGCCTTGCCCCCCACCTGAGCTCTTAACTTCCAGTTAAGGCTCAAACAACCACACCAATGTAAAACTGAACATAACACACTAATCCATTTTTACTCATCCTAACATACTGATCTGCTGATGCTTTGTATTTGCTAAGGAAAGGCACTGAGTCCTGTTGATACTGACTCTGGCCTAATGTTGTTTGTTTTCTTTCAAGTTTCTCCTAGGTAAAACTTCCAGAACTCTCATATCCTCCATAAATTTTGTTAAATCACATTTGAAACCACATGTAAAAGGAAAATTTGAGAACATAACATGCTTGAACCATTCTCTTTTGTGACATGATACCTGAATTCCCCTTTTTTGTTTTTTATAACCTAAAATGAAAATGTATTTTGTGCTATAATTAATTTTGACCTTCCCTTTAATCTTTTAAAGTTATGACAGACTGGTGAGTTACCATATCAACCCATGTGAACATACTCCCTAATCACACAACAGTGAAGCAATCATGATACTCAGTCCTAATTCAGATGGGTTTGGGTACATTCTTCTGATTGATGCTTTTGATCTCAGATTATCACAGCAGTCATTGTGATGGGTGTTAGGTAGCTCTGCTGATCTTCAGCTCCATGGGGAGTGTTCTTTGTCCTGTCCTCTTGATTCTTGTGCTGTTGTTTGTTGAGATGATTGCAGTACTGCATTGCAAAGTTGATGTTTCGAGCTGTTGACTTGGGTTAGCTATTTCTTGCTGGTGTCACTAAAGCCTTAGTTATAAAATATGTACAATGTGCATCCCTCTTGCTCTCTCTCTTTGGGGTTTTATATATATATATATATATATATATATATATATATATATATTCTGGCCTGCATTAGGAAAAGTGTGGCCAGCAAGAGCAGGGAGGTCATTCTGCCCCTGTACTCTGCATTAGTTAGGCCACACCTTGAGTCCTGTGTCCAGTTCTGGGCCCCTCAGTTTAAGAAGGACATCGAGACACTTGAAGGTGTCCAGAGAAGGGCAACAAGGCTGGGGAGAGGCATTGAGCACAGCCCTGTGAGGAGAGGCTGAGGGAGCTGGGGTTGTTTAGCCTGGAGAAGAGGAGGCTCAGGGGAGACCTCATTGCTCTCTACAACTCCCTGAAGGGTGGTTGTAGCCAGGAAGGGGTTGGCCTCTTCTCAATAGCAACCAGCACCAGAACAAGAGGACACAGTCTCAAGCTACACCAGGGGAAGTTTAGACTCGAGGTGAGGAGAAAGTTCTTCACCAAGAGAGTGATTCACCACTGGAATGTGCTGCTCAGGGAGGTGGTGCAGTCACCATGACTGGAGGTGTTCAAGAGGGGATTGGACGTGGCACTTGGTCTAGTCATGAGGTCTGTGGTGACAGGTTGGACTCGATGATCTTCAAGGTCTCTTCCAGCCTTTGTGATACTGTGATACTGTGATAATCCTTACCTTCAAGCAAAGGCAAACCTTCCCTAGAGTCTTCTAAAGCTACCCAAAACCAATCCTTCTCCTACACAGAAACATAGAATCACAGAACTGTTGTGGTTGGGAAAGACCTTCAAGGTCACCCAGGGCAGCCTTTACCTAAGCCTACCAAGTCTGCTGGCAAAGCATGGCCAGGGGCTACGGCAAGGCTGAAAGCCCAACAGGACCAAGGTCGTGGTCCCTGGGCTCTGGCAGTTGTCTCTGCCACCCAGGCCTGGGAGCAGATCCTTTATTTTGAGGCTTTCAGGCTCTACTGTCCCCAGGGACTGTGCTCAGGGCTTGGCCTTCCTGCTCCATAACCCAAACCCAGGGTTTTTCAGCATCACAGACTCCTGCACTTTACCATTTTTGCTCTAGAAATCACAGCCTCCAACTACCTGCTCTAAGGAGCCCCTGGGGAGGCTTTGTCAGTAACAAGCCCCAGTGGGGCCAATCAGTGCTTCAAGCTACTTTGGCATTTGCTGCTGACTTCTAGAGCAGTTTCTTCAATCTTCTCTCAGTCCCTGACACCTGGAGTCAGCCCCAAATCCTCCATGGGGCTCATTAGAACACAGAAGTCCCTCAGGAGCTGTGGCTCTGCCTGGGATTTCCTTCAGGTACTGAAGACTTGTCCAGCTCATTGGAGCTTTTTCACAGCTAATTGAAGCTGTCTCAAAGTGCAGTTAATGAGGAAGATTTCCCACTGGGCCTCATAACCCCCTGGATTGTTTTTAAAGGATGTTTTTAATTAGCTGCATTTGAGAGAAGGGAGCTGACAGCAGCACTCTCCATGTCACCTTGATCCACAGAGTCTCCTCAAGAGGCCTGGACTCAAAGGAAACACTCTTCCCCAAGATCTGACACTGTATGAACAACTTTGCTCCTCACCCCCTCCACAACCTTCCCATTGCTGTCATTGCCCACCTGGGACATCCATCACTGTCCCATCAGACTCCTCCACTGCTCTCTGCAGATGCAGGTCACAGCTCCATGGCACCAGCTCCCCCTGCTCTCTGGCTGCACTCAGCCACAGGAGAATTGTCTCTGTTTGGAAGTAAAAAAAAGCAAAATCTGATAAAGTTGCATCAGTGATCAAACCCCTCTAGAAACAGCTGCTCAGCACAAGATGTCTCTCAGTAGGCTGCCTCTCTCCAAGGCATGATCTGAGAAGCAAAGTTGTAGGCAAGTAGATACAAGAAGTGGAGAGGAAAAACAATCACAGAGGTGGCCCAGGGGACAACTGCAGCTTTGCCTCCCTAAAGGTCAAAGCAGCATAGGAGAGAGGAACCTGAATGAACAAAGAATAAGTGCAGAAGCAAATTGGAGAATGATGGAAAGGGCCTTGGGCTGTCCAGTCTGCCCCGGGAAAGGTGACTCCAGAGATGGTCACTGTGTCCTGGAGAGGATGGTACATGACATCTTAATGAAGCAGATGGTCTAAGAGGTAGTCTCCCCCACTCCCCACCCCCCATTTTTCTGGTATGACTCTAGTCCAGCAAAGCTCTGCTCTGATTTAAAGCAACAGTGCTAATTTCATCATTTCTGATTGTAATTTCTTTCAGAGTTCTGTTATTTAGAGTTTTGCTAAGTCTTCCTAGTAAGCATAACAAATAGCAAGCATTTGGTATGTACAAGTACTTAGTAATGAGTTCACATTGTAAGATTTTCTTTTGGTTTGAACCTTCTTAGCTGTGTGCCTCGGCATTGCAAAGGAGCTCCGTGTAATATAGTTAAGGTTAGTAGTAAATAGGTATTCATTCCTAAAAGTATTCCTTAGCTAATGTAACATCTTTCAATTTCATTCTTAGACATTGACTAGAAAATATACAAATAATTGAAAAAAAAAGAAAAAAGAAAACAAGTACAAAAGAAAGTTTAAAAATACAAATATATATAACAAAACAAACCATTGCAGCTTAAATACAAAAAGTACAAAAAACTTAGATAAAAAAATAGAGTACAAAACAACAAAATAATAATAAAAAATAATAGAAAACAAAAATTTAAAATAAAAACAATTTAACAAGATAATAGTAAACAAAACAGCAATAAAAAATAACAACAAACTAAAAATCATAAGGATTGGTAACAAAAAATAGCTATTAGCAAAAAACATAAGGATTACTAGCAAAAATAACAATAAGAATTAGATTAAAACAAACAAAAAACCCTGTAAAGAAAAATTCAAGAAAATTAAAATGAAAAATAATAATAAAAAATAATTGATAGAAAAGAAGGTTAAAAAATATTTTAAAAAAGCATAAATCAAATTAAAATAGAAAATAGGTTAAATAAAACAAGCAAAAATTTAATTAAAATAAACAATATAAGATTAAAAAATAGAAGATAAAAATTAGATAAAAATAAACAAATGAATTGGAATATAAAACGAAAATTAAAAAAATTAAAAATTTGATTACAATAAAAATTAAAATAAAAATTAAAAAATTGCAATAACAAAATAAAAATAATAAAATTTAAAAGTTAAAAAAATAACAAAAACTAAATTGTAAATAATAACTATATTAAAAGAAAATACAAAAATAACAAAAAATTAGAAAAACAAAATACATTAAAATTAACAAAAATTATTTAAAAGTATAGGTAAAAAACATGAAAAAGATACATTAAAACGGTGTAAAAAATAAAACAAAAATGAATTAAAAAATTAACAAAATAAAATAAGAAATAGATTAAAAATAAAAAATATTGAAAACATATATGCAAAAATAATTAATACAAAGTAAAATAAAAAATAAAACACCCAAAATTAGAATAAAAAGCAAAATTAAATTAATTAAAAATAAAAAATATGAAAAATGAAAGAATAGATTACAAAAAGTAAAATAACAAAAAAAAAAATTAAAGAAATTAGAAAAAAATTTAAAAATAAAAAGTAAATTAAAAGAATTTTTTAAAAAATCAAAAAGTGTAAAAATATTGAAAAAAATTCAAATTAAACTTATGAAAATGAATAATAAAATCAAAACAATTTATTAAAAATATATTTAAGAAAGTGATAAAAAATTAAATAAAAAATTTAAAAATATATTACAGGATCCCAGGTCTTGGTCTCTGGGCTCTGGCACTTGTCTCTGCCACCCAGGCCTGGGAGCAGATCCTTTGTTTTGAGGCTTTCAGGCTCTACTGTCCCCAGGGACTGTGCTCAGGGCTTGGCCTTCCTGCTCCATAACCCAAACCCAGGGTTTTTCAGCATCACAGACTCCTGCATTTTACTTTTTTTTTGCTCGAGAAATCACAGCCTCCAATTACCTGCTCTAAGGAGCCCCTGGAAGGCTTTGTCAGTAACAAGCCCCAATGGGGTCAATCAGTGCTTCAAGTTACTTTGGCATTTGCTGCTGACTTCTGGAGCAGTTTCTTCAATCCTCTCTTAGTCCCTGATACCTGGAGTCAGCCCCAAATCCTCCATGGGGCTCATTAGAACACAGAAGTCCCTCAGGAGCTGTGGCTCTGCCTGGGATTTCCTTCAGGTACTGAAGACTTGTCCAGCTCATTGGAGCTTTTCCACAGCTAATTGAAGCTGTTTCAGAGTGCAGTTAATGAGGAAGATTTCCCATTGGGCCTCATAACCCCCCGGGTTGTTTTTAAAGGATGTTTTTAATTAGCTGCATTTGAGAGAAGGGAGCTGACAGCAGCACTCTCCATGTCACCTTGATCCACAGAGTCTCCTCAAGAGGCCTGGAGTTGGTGAAAAAGCTCTCCCTTGAGAACTGACACTGTATGAACAGCTTTGTTCCTCACCCACTCCACAACTTCCCCATACCTGTCACTGCCCACCTGGGGCATGCATCATTTCTCCACTGCTCTCTGCATCTACAGGTCACATCTCCATGGCACTAGATTCCCCCTGCTCTCCATAGAGATCTGTCTGCATACAGCCACAGGAGAATTGTTCCTGTTTAGAAGTGAAGAAAAACAAAGTCTGATAAAGTTGCATCAGTAATCCAACCCCTCTGGAACCAGCTGCTCAGCACAAGATGTCTCTCAGTAGTTTGCCTCTCTCCAAGGCATGATCTGAGAAGCAAAGTTTTAGGCAAGTAGATACAAGAAGTGGAGAGGAAAAACAATCACAGAGGTTGCCCAGGGGACAACTGCAGCTTTGCCTCCCTAAAGGTCAAAGCAGCATAGGAGAGAGGAACCTGAATGAACAAAGAATAAGTGCAGAAGCAAATTGGAGAATGATGGAAAGGGCCTTGGGCTGTCCAGTCTGCCCCGGGAAAGGTGACTCCAGAGATGGTCACTGTGTCCTGCAGAGGATGGTACATGACATCTTAATGAAGCAGATGGTCTAAGAGGTAGTCACCCCCACCCCTACCCCCTTTTCTAGAATGATTCCAGTCTACCAAAGCTCTGCTCTGATTTAAAGCAACAGTGCTAATTTCATCATTCCTGATTGCAATGTCTCTCAGAGATTTGTTATTTAGAGGTTTGCTAAGTCTTCCTAGTAAGCATAAGGAATAGTAAGCATTTGTTATTTACAAGTACTTAGTACAGAGTAATTGCAGTAAGGCATAAGCACGTAGTAAGATTTTCTTTTGGTTTGAACCTTCTTAGCTGTGTGCCTCGGCATTGCAAAGGAGCTCCGTGTAATATAGTTAAGGTTTGTTAGGTATTTGCTTTTAAAAGTATTCCTTAGCTAATGTAACATCTTTATATTTCCTTCTTAGACATTGACTAGAAAACATACAAATAATACAAAAAGTAGTAAAAAAGAAAACAAGTAAAAAAAATTTAAAATACAAATATATATAACAAATAAAACCAAAATATTACAACTTAGATACAAAAGAACAATAAACATAACAAAATAGTAACAAAAATTAATGATAGAGAGGAAATTAAAAACAAACAACAAAAAAGTTTAAAATAAAATGAATTAACAAAGTAGAATAGAAAAAGAAGAGCACAATAAAAACAAAACAAAAACAATGAAACAAATATAACAATCTGAAAAATAGCTATTAACAAAAACATAAGGATTATCAGCAAAAACTACAAATAAGGACTATCAAGACTACTAGGTTAAAAAAAAAACAAACCAAAAAAACCAAACTATTAAAAATTAAAAAAAGTTAAAATTAAAAATTATAAAAAAAAGAATTAATAGAAAAGAAGGTTAAAAATAAGAAAAAGCAAAATCAAAATTAAAATAGAAAACAGATTAAATAAAACAAAAATGCAAAAGATAAAAATAATTAACATAAACAATATGAGATCAAAAATTTAAATTGATATGATAAAAAATTTTCAAAAAATATTCAAAAATTGATAAAAAAAAATTAAATATTTTAAAAAATTATTAAATTAAAAAATTACAAAAACCTAAATTGAAAATAATTTAAAAATAATTAAAATAAATACAAAAATAACCCCAAAAATTAAAATATTAAATTAGATTAAAATTAAAAAACAAAAAAATTTAAAAATTATAGAAAAAAAAAACCAAAGAAAATACATTAAAACAGTATAAAAATAATTGAAAAATAAAATAATAATAAAAAATTAAACAAAATAAAATGAAACTAGGTAAAAAAAATTGAAAACGCAAAAAGTAAAAAATAAAAAATACATTAATTCAAAGAAGTAAAAATATTTTTTAAATTAATTAAAAAATAAAATTTAAATATGAAAAATAGATTACATACAAAATAAATAAACATAAAAAATAAATGGCAAAAAAAATAAAAAATAAAGACATTATAGACAAAAAAATAATTTAAAAAAATAAAATAGAAAATTAAACAAAAAATTAAAAATTTCAAAAGTAATGACAAACAATTATTAAAATTTAACTTAAAATAGTAAAGTCAAAACAAAACAAATTTATCAAAATAGATTGAAAAAAATGATAAAAATTTGAATTAAAAAATTTAATATTAAAAATATATTACATTTTTTAGAAATATAAAATTAATTTAAAATTATATGGAATCATAGACTCATAGTGCAGTCAGGGTTGGAAGGGACCACAAGGATCAACTAGTTCCAACCCCCCTGCCATGGGCAGGGACACTTCACACTAGATCATTCTGGCCAGAGCCTCATCCAGCCTGGGCTTAAACACTTCCAGGGACAGGGCCTCAACCACCTCCCTGGACAAGCCATTCCAGGGCTTCACCACTCTCATGGGGAAGAACTTCCTCCTCACATCCAGCCTGAATCTCCCCACCTCCAGCTTCATTCCATTCTCCCTAGTCCTGTCACTTCCTGACACCCTAGGAAAACCCATCCCAGCATTCATATAGGCTCTCTTCAGATACTGGATGGCCACAATAAGGTCACCTCGGAGCCTTCTTTTCTGTCAACTGCAATCATCGCAATGAACAACGGCAGAAGGATCAAGACTGTGAGGAAACAGCATTTCCCATGGAGTCAAACATCGATCACAATAACTGTTATGATAATCTGAGTGATCAGAAGAATGTACCACAGCACCATGTGAATTAGGACTGAATATTATGGTGGTTTGATTGTTGTTTGATTAGAGAAAACGTTCATATGGACTTAAATGTTATCTCACCAGTTTGCTGTAATTTTGCACACTTAGAGGGAAAATCAATTTCATTATAACACCACATGCATTGTCATTGTAGGCTGGAAACAACAACAAACAAATAAATACCTAAAAAAACAAAGGGGGAAAAGAGAGAATAGCCCATAGCAAAAAAGTTTTTAATGGCACCAACAAGAGATAGTTAGTTCATGTCAACACCTAGAAACATCAACTGTACTAAGTGCTGCAACCCTCTCACCACAAGACAGCACGAACACAGCACAACTGTCATGAAGATGACAGTCAGCAAACCTGCCTAGCACTGACCTCAGCGACTGTCACAATAATCCAAGATGTCAACAGAAAGCATCTAACTTATGAGTGTCATGACTGCTATTGTATTCTATTCTGTTGCTTAACTGTTGCGTGAACATCAAGAGATCAGTATCACTAGGATGAGCAAAAACACATCATTATGGGTAATTTTCTATTGGGCAAAGCAATGAAGCTCCTTTGCTCTTGCTGTTTGCCTGCAAGTTTTCTGTCTGTAAAGCTAGAGCCTGGCCAGATCGACCTTTACAGATGAAAGAAATCTTGCTACCATTAAACAGTTCATGATTTTTTACCATCCTAGGGAAAAATAAAGATGTAACATACCCCTAAAGCAGATTGTAAAAAACAGTGCTGATATTCATAATGGGGATCACCATCAGCCACCTAATCATCATGAAGATTAATTCCAGAGAGAACTCATGGGTAACATGGGCCAACGGGACAGGCAATAATGAATTTTGTTTGAGCTTAGACTGTGGGTGAACCTTTTCAGACATGTTTAATAGGGATACCCAGATTTGATGTAAATATGTTTGTTACTTACAGTAGCATAATTGTAGTAATGAGAGTGAAGTGGCAAATTGTAGTGCATTATTAATTAAGGGACTGACTCAGCAGTTACCGCATGATCCATGTTATTTTGCGGACGACACCAAGCTGGGGGCAGTAGTTGATCTGCTGGAGGGCAGAGAGGCTTTGCACAGGGACCTCGACAGGCTGGACAGATGGGCAGAGGCCAAGGGCAGGAGATTGAACACATCCAAGTGCCAGGTGCTGCACATTGGCCACAGCAACCCAGGCAGTGCTACAGGCTGGGGTCAGAGTGGTTGGAGAGCGGCCAGGCAGAGAGGGACCTGGGGGTGCTGGTTGATTGTAGGCTGAACATGAGCCTGCAGTGTGCCCAGGCAGCCAAGAGGGCCAATGACATCCTAGCCTGCATCAGAAACAGTGTGGCCAGCAGGAGCAGGGAGGTCATTCTGCCCCTGTACACTGCACTGATTAGGCCACACCTTGAGTCCTGTGTCCAGTTCTGGGCCCCTCAGTTTAGGAAAGATGTTGTCTTACTGGAGCGTGTCCAGAGAAGGGCAACAAAGTTGGTGAGGTGTTTGGAAGACAAGCCCTATGAGGAGAGGCTGAGGGAGCTGGGGTTGCTTAGCCTGGAGAAGAGGAGACTCAGGGGTGACCTTCTTGCTCTCTACAACTACCTGAAGGGAGGTTGTAGCCAGGCAGAGGTTGGTCTCTTCTCCCAGGCAGCCAGTACCAGAACAAGAGGACACAGTCTCAGGCTGCGCCAGGGCAGGTTTAGACTGGATGTTAGGAAGAAGTTCTATACCGAGAGAGTGATTGCCCACTGGAATCAGCTGCCTGTGGAAGTGGTGGAGTCACCTTCATTGGAGGTGTTCAAGAAGAGGCTTGATGGGGTGCTTGGTGCCAGGGTTTAGTTTTTTAGTTGTTTAGGTGGGTTGTATTGTACTGTATTGTACTGTATTGTACTGTATTGTATTTAGGTGGGTTGGATTGTTTGATGGGTTGGACGTGATGATCTTGAAGGTCTCTTCCAACCTGGTGTATTGTATTGTATTGTATTGTATTGTATTGTATTGTATTGTATTGTATTATCTGGGTAGGCTTACCCTATTTGCCCCTTGACATGGGGGTTGGCTAAACATCTCTGCTGCACTGCAACATCGACAAAAACGATCCTTGCTCCATCTGGATGGAAGCTGTAAAGATGATCTAGCTTTGTGGTCAGCTACAGCAAATCTCTTTGCTTCTCTCTTTTTTCCTGGTCTTGCTGCTAAGCAGGCTTTAAAGCAAATTGAGAAATTGGCTTGCTGGTCAGCTAAACAGGCTAATGTTACTACTGAAATTTTAGCTCAATTGCTTTTAGATCCAAATAGTTTAAGGCATGCATATTTACAGAATAGAGCTGCTGTTGATTTCTTGCTTTTAGCTCATGGTCATGGCTGTGAGGATTTTGAAGGCATGTGTTGTTTTAATTTGTCTGATCACAGTCAATCAATTTATCAAAGGATTGCTTGGTTGGAAAACCATAATCAAATGTTAAAAATGTGAATCCTTTTGATCAATGGTTTCAATCTTGGTTTGGAAATCTGTCTCTTTGGTTGTTGGGTCTGCTCAAGGAAAGTTTACGCTGGATTGGTATTGTTCTGTTGATATTGCTTGTTTTGCGTATTGCATGTGGATGTATTATGTGGAGTGTAAATGAGGTAACATCTTGAGCTTTCCTTTAAATTTAACTTAATACAATACAATACACCAGGTTGAAAGAGACCTTCAAGATCAACACATTCAACCCATCAACCAATCCAACACACCTGAACAACTAAACCATGGCACCAAGCATGCCATCAAGTCTCCTCCTGAACACCTCCAATGAAGGTGACTCCACCACCTCCACGGGTAGCCGAGTCCAATGGGCAATCACTCTCTCTGTATAGAACTTCTTCCTAACATCCAGCCTAAATCTGCCCTGGCACAGCCTGAGACTGTGTCCTCTTGTTCTGGTACTGGCTGCCTGGGAGAAGAGACCAACCTCTGCCTGGCTACAACCTCCCTTCAGGTAGTTGTAGAGAGCAAGAAGGTCACCCCTGAGTCTCCTCTTCTCCAGGCTAAGCAACCCCAGCTCCCTCAGCCTCTCCTCATAGGGCTTGTCTTCCAAACCCCTCACCAACTTCATTGCCCTTCTCTGGACCCGTTCCAGCAAGTCAGCATCCTTCCTAAACTGAGGGGCCCAGAACTGGACACAGGACTCAAGGTGTGGCCTAACCAGTGCAGTGTACAGGGGCAGAATGACCTCCCTGCTCCTGCTGGCCACACTGTTCCTGATGCAGGATGCAGAAGAAAAAGGGGGGAATTGTTGAGGAATGGCTTGAATCTAAGGAACATGGTTCTGTGGAACAACTATTTGAACAGAATGTGTAGGTCATACTCCATCTTGTGGCTCAGTTGGTAGCACCTAAGACTCTTACTGGGAAGGTCATGAGTTCAAGCCTGCAGTGGGCAGGAGTGCTCTCTCTGGGGAGCAATGTCCTTTAACTTGGTGCCATGGTCTCGATGATCTTTGAGGTCTCTTCCAACCTTAGCAATACTGTAACTCAACCAGGAACAGTTAGCTAAAATGCTGATGCAGCAAGGTCACTGTGGCCTTGTGGCTGTGCTTGCAGCTGTGTTGTAAGATAACAGGATGAGAAACAAAGAACTAGTTAGAAGGGAGTTTTCTGAAATAGCATGTAGACCTAACTGCAAGTAGGCTGGATATTATAATGTGGCCTTCAGCCAGAGACCAATAGAATAATGACATTTGTGCATATTTAGCTGAGATGCTTTATAAGCTGTGTATCCGAACAATACAGATGAAGCGTGCTTATCAATCACATTGATTGCTGCTGTCTTCCCTCGCTGCCTGACAGTACTCTGTGGGGACAATAATACAGCTTATACTGGAAATGGGTCAGGACCCAAGCTGCAGTGCTAGAGGACAGTATGATCCACTTTGTACTGGGATGAGGTCACATCTCCACTGGGAGGGGTTAGAGGAACCATGTTTGGACTGAGTCTATACTGGAAGGGGGTCAAGGTATCCAGTTTGGACTCTGAGTAGGTGCAGTCTGTAATGGGAGGGGGTTGGGGTATGAAGGCATGAGGAGACCTCCTGTTCTGATGGCAGTGCTGCTCTGCAGCACAGCTCTGTCCCACAAGCAGCCCTGGACTCTCCCTGCCTGCAGTCTCAGCACTGCCACCCAGCAGCACAGTTCCCAAGTTGCCAGAGCACTCAGGCCTTGCCCCAGCACAGAGGCTCAGCAGGAGAGGACAGCCTAAGCTCTGGGGCTCTGGGGCTTTCTGCACTGCTGCTGTGATGGGACTCTGCCCCTCCACCTCTGCACTCAGGCACTGCCCTGAAGCTCCACAGAAGCCTCGGAGAAAGCAACTCAGAGAAATAACTCCCTGCAGGGTCATTTATTATGTTCAGCACACCCAGGGAGCACAGCTCCTCATGTCTGCAGCCTCTGGGTTACACCAGACAGGACAACACTGAACCAGAATGCTCTGAAGAAAGACATTTGTGTGGCAACACATTCTCACAAGAGAAACAGCACCAGCAGCAGCCAGAACACCAGCAGCCAGGCTGGGCCTGCACTGAGTGACATCAGAACTGCTCTGCAGCAGAAGACAAAGAGTTTATTACTTCTGAAAGCATCCAGGGATCAGTTGGCACAGGGCAGTCTTCAGCTCCTGGTTCCTCAGGCTGTAGATGAGAGGGTCACTGCTGGAGGCAACACTGAGTACAGAACTGACATCACCAGGTCCAGGGATGGGGAGGAGATGGAGGAGGGCTTCAGGTAGGCAAAGATGCCAGTGCTGAGAAAGAGGGAGACCACAGCCAGGTGAGGGAGGCAGGTGGCAAAGGCTTTGTGGCGTCCCTGCTGAGAGGGATCCTCAGCACTGCCCTGAAGATCTGCACATAGGACACCACAATCAACACAAAACAGACAGATGAAAAAGAGACACTGAGCACAAGTAGCCAAAGTTCCCTGAGGTAGGATGTGGAGCAGGAGAGCTTGAGGATCTGGGGGATTTCACAGAAGAACTGCTCCACAGCATTGCCCTGGCAGAGGGGCAGGGAAAATGTATTGGCTGTGTGCAGCAGAGCAGTGAGAAAGCCCAGGCCCAGGCAGCTGCTGCCATTTGGACACAAACTCTGCTGCCCAGGAGGGTCTCATAGTGCAGGGGTCTGCAGATGGCAACGTAGCGATCATAGCACATGGTGGTGAGGAGAAAATATTCACCTACAATCAAGAGGAGAAAGAAAAATACCTGCACAACACATCCTGCATAGGAGATGTCCCTGGTGTCCCTCAGGGAATTGGCCATGGATTTGGGCACAGTGGTGGAGATGGCACCCAGGTCAAGGAGGGCGAGGTTGAGGAGGAAGAAGTACATGGGGGTGTGGAGGTGGTGGTGCCAGGCTATGGTGGTGATGATGAGGCCATTGCCCAGCAGGGCAGCCAGGTAGATGGCCAGGAAGAGGCAGAAGTGCAGGAGCTGCAGCTGCCTTGTGCCTGAGAATGGCAGGAGGAGGAAGTGGGTGATGGAGCTGCTGTTGGACATCTGCTGCCTCTGGCCATGCAGACCTGTGGCAAGGAGGGACAGTGACAAGTTAGGACACACTTTTCTCAGCCTCATTGTAACCCCTCTCCC
>JAAWVA010000030.1:29361016-29484198 GCA_015227895.2 Colaptes auratus
CCTGCGGGCTACGGGGCCGAGAGAGGCGTCTGAGGGGACTGGGGAGGAGCCGTGGGGCTGTGTGGGTTTGTGGTCGGAGTTATTGGGCTGGGGAGGCTGTGTGTGTTTGTGGGGGGTCGGGGTGGTGAGGCTTGGAGTGGGGAGCGCTGGGGTGCTGCGAGGGGGTGAGTGCGGTTGTGGGGAGCTCTGTGTGTGGGGAGCTGTGTGGGTGTGTGGGTGGGGGGGTGGTGCGGGGGAGTTGGGGGGGTATGTGTGTCTGTGGGGGTGTCTGTGGAGTAGGGCAGAGGTGTTGGGGTGTGGGGGGTCGTGTGTGGGGGTGTGGGGTGTGGGGGGGTGGGGGTGGGTGTGTTTGGGGGTGCTTGTGCTGCTGACTCCCCCTGCTGGGGCAGCTGCAGGCCCCTTTGGCTGCTGCTGTGTTGCAGGCGGAGCCATTGGTGGGCTGCAGGGCTGGTCCTGGCCCTGTGTCCCTGTGCTGGGGGCTGGGCTGGCAGCAGAGCTGAGCTGTGGGCGGCGCTGTGGGGGCTGCTGTGTGCAGGAGAGGTGGTGGTGAGCGTGGGGTGTGGCTTGCAGCAGAGGCTGCTGGGGGGGTGTGGGGGAGCCCTGGGGGTTGGAGGCTTTGTGCTGGCAGCTGCAGGGCGGTGCTGTGCTGCAGGGCAGCGGCTGGGCTGAGGGCCAGGCGCGGGGGGGAGCTGTGGGAGGCTGTGTGCTGGGTGCCGTGGGGGGGTGTCAGGTGGGTGCTGTGCTGAGCCTGAGCTTTGGAGCGCCTGGGGCTGGTGTCAGCTGTGGGGGGGTTTGGCTGTGCTGGGGGTGGTGGCATCCAAGGCCTCTGTGCTCTGCAATGTCTTGAGGCACAAATCTTCCCTGGGGGGCTGCAGACTGATGTTCAGTTTTTCTCCAGGCCTGCTGAGCACAGAGGGGCTCAGGGCAGGAGGAGCTTTTGCTGTGTGGCTGCAGGCTGAGAGCTGTGCAAAGCTTTTGTCAGCTGTGCTGGCAGGAAGCATGGTCAGAAGCAGACTGCTCTGCTGTTTCCCAGCCCAAAGCTGATGGCATGTCATGCTTTGTCCCCTAGGGGGTGACTCAACAAGACACTGGCAGCTGAATACAGCTGGTGAGGCTGGCTGTCAGGCACAAACAAAGAACCTTCAATGAGGCTTGAACCAATTTTCCCTCACCAGTTATGGCTCAGTGCATTACCTGGGGTGTGCTGCTTTACAACCCACAGGTGACAATGCCTCGTGGGCTGAAGGGCAGGGACTTCAAACAGAACCCAAATAGATGTTAAATGTGTGAGCCCTGAAAAGAGAGAGACAGAATCATAGAATCAGTCAGGGTTGGAAGGGACCACAAGGATCATCTAGTTCCAACCCCAATGCCATGGGCAGGGTCACCTCACACTAGATCAGGCTGGCCAGAGCCTCCTCCAGCCTGGGCTTTAACTTCTTCAGGACAGGCCCTTGACCATCTTCCTGGACAACCCATTCCAGGGCTTCACCACTCTCATGGTGAAGAACTTCCTCCCCATGTCCTGAATCTCCCCACCTCCAGCTTCATTCCGTTCCCCTAGCCCTATCAGTCCCTGAGATCCTAAGAAGTCCCTCCCCAGCCTTCTTGTAGCCCCCTTCAGATACTGGAAGGCCACAATAAGGTCACCTTGGAGCACCTTTTCTCCAGACTGAACAGCCCCAACTCTTCAGTCTGTCCTCATAGGAGAGGTGCTCCAGCCCTCTACTCATCCTCGTGGCCCTTCTCTGGACACCTTCCAGCACCTCCAGATCCCTCTTGGAATAGGGGCTCCAGAACTGGAGGCAGTACTCCAGGTGGGGTCTCACTAGAGCTGTGTAGAACAGGAGAATCGCCTCCCTTGACCTGCTGGCACACTTCTCTTGATGCAGCCCAGGATCTGATTGGATTTCCGGCCGCAGGTGCACATTGACAGCTCATGTTGAGCTTCTTGTGTGCTGGTGGCTGGGCTGGTTGATGCTGGGGAGAGCTGGGTGGGTGCTGTGCTGGCTTCTGGGGGTGCTCCATTCTGGGTGCAGTAGATGCAGCTCTTTCCCTCTGCTGTGGGGGTGTGCCATGGGCTCCTCAGGGTGTGCTGGAGGCTGGTTCACCTGGAGCAGGTTCTCAGGCAGTTCCCTTGGTGCTGCAGCGCTTGCAGGATGCTGTGGGGGAGCAGCTCCCCTGTTTCCACCGGACACAATGTGCGACTGCAGGGTGTGGTGAGCTTCCCATGGCATGCGAGCTACGAGGCTGTCCAGGACACTCCCAGGCGGTCCGGCAGGGCAGGGATGGTGCTGTGGGTCACCCTGGTGCTTGGCTCTCAGGCATGGAGAGATGGGCAGCTCCTTCTCCTGTGACTCAGAAGCCAGCACAGGAGCAGCTGGGCATGGCTCTGGCTTTGTGAGCAGCAGGCGCAGGGACCAGCTTTGGCTCACAGGGCTGCAGCTTTGTGCCTGCAGCAGACATGCTTAGAGCTGCTGAAGGGCTTCAGGGAAGTGCTTCCTGGCTTGGCTTCCCAGGTCTCTGTCCCTTCAAGAGCAGTTAGGCAGCTTCTTCTGCTGGGGGACTGTGGGTGCAATGCTGAGCTGGCTGCAGTTTCAGTGCAGTGATGTGTGAAGGACTCTCTGCTGGTTCCCAGGGAAACTGAGGCACGGCAGCGCTTCCTGGGTAGCCAGGCTTCTGTCTGCACTGCAGAGAAGGGCAGAGCACCTGCATAAGGGCAGAGCATGTGCAAGGGGCAAGAGAGCACAAAAGAGCAAAACAGTGTAAAGAGCACAAAGAATAGAATTAACCAGGTTGGAAAAGACCTTTGAGATCTTTGAGTCCAACCTATCACCCAACACCATCTAACCAACTAAACCATGGCACCAGGTGCCCCATCCAGTCTCTTCCTAAACACCTCCAGTGATGCTGACTCCACCTCCCTGGGCAGCACATCCAATGGCAAATCTCTCTTTCTATGAGGAACTTCTTCCTAACATCCAGCCTAAACCTCCCCTGGCATAGCTTGAGACTGTGTTCTCTTGTTCTGGTGCTGGGTGCCTGGGAGAAGAGGACCAACCCCACCTGGCTACAACCTCCTTCAGGGAGTTGTAGAGAGCAAGAAGGTCTCCCATGAGCCTCCTCTCTCCAGGCTAAACAACCCCAGCTCCCTCAGCTCTCCCTCATAGGGTTTGTGCTCGAGGCCTCCCCCAGCTCATTGCCCTTCTCTGGACACATTCAAGAGTCTCAGTGTCCTAATGCAGCCTTTGCCACATTCCACCCCCTTGACTTTGGGCAGAGAAAGACTCAGGCATAAATTGCCCTGTTAAGGTTTATCCCATGTGGGTTAGGCTGCCTCACACAAGCACAGTGAGTTCCATGTACCACATGCACCGTGTGAACAGCACACAAGCATATAAAGCATACAACCAGACTCTTACCAGTGTCCTGCAAAAGTGGTGTGGGGCAGTGTTTGCTCTGAGCCCAGGATTGGTACTTTTAGTTTCCAGCCCCTGACCACTGATGGGTTTGTCTGCAGTGTGACACTGAAGCAATTAAAGTGTCCCTGGAGCTTTGTCATTTCCTGTCCCCTTGCTGGAGACAGGATCCGTGGCTGTGACATGATTCCCTCAGTAGGGAGGTGAGGGAGGAGCCACTCCCTTGCTGAGTGGAGCTGGTTAAGCTGGAGCTGAAGCTGAAGAAGCTGAAGCAGTGAGGGGAGCAGGAACTGAAGCAGCTGTGAGGGCTGGAGCTGGGCTGCTGTCTCAGCTCTGGCTTCTGTTGAGGCTGCTTTTGTGGAGTTGCTTTTTCTGTTCCAGCTGCCAACACATTCAATATATTCTATCCCTGCTTAGATTATAAGCAGAGGAACCTGGAGGTGCATGTTATTCCTTACTCTTATCCTGCAGCTGGGAGCTTCTAAACAAACACCAGTTATTCCCAGGCAGCCCAGGCAGCTGGGTACTTCTAAACAAACTTCAGTTAACCCTTTCCTGCTGCAGCCCCTCAGTTCAAGAAGGACCTCAGGGAACTGCTTGAAAGAGTTCAGTGCAGAGCCACAAAAATGGTTAAGGGAGTGGAAGATCTTCCTTACAAGGAGAGACTGAAGCAGCTGAGGCTCTTTAGCTTGGAGAGGAGGAGACAAAGGGGTGAGCTCATTGATGTTTCTAAATATGTAAAGGGTGAGTGCCCAGAGGCTGGAGCCAGGCTCTGCTGGGTGATGCCCAAGGCAGCACAAGGGGCAATGAGTGGCAGTTGAGGCAGAGGAAGTTCCATGGAAACAGGAGGAAACAAGAATTGACTGTGAGGGTGACAGAACCCTGGAACAGGCTGTCCAGGAGGGGTGTGGAGTCTCCTTCTCTGGAGATATTGGGGACCTGCCTGGATGAGTTCCTGTGTGATCTGCTCTAGGTGATCCTGCTCTGCAGGGGGGTTGAACTGGACAATTTTTGAGGTCCCTTCCAGCCCCTAACATTCTGTGACTCTGCATAGGAAGCAGTAACAAAGTCAGGCAGTCATTTCTTCACTCCTGACTTTGCATATGAAGGTAGAAATTTGCCATTCCCTTATCTCCATGCTCCTGCTGCCTTTTGGCAACACCCAGTGCTTACCCAAGTGTGATACCACCTCCCACTCCCCACCCCTGGCTGTGAAATCTGGAAGCTTTGTTAACCCTTTTCCTTTTGACAAAACCTTGGGTGTGTCCTTTTAAGCTTCCCATTCTTACCCTTGAAAGTTTCATCTTGTAAAGCATCTTTCAATCTTCCAGCAGGATGAAGCTGCAGCCAAGGCCGGGGAGAGGCTGCCTGGAGTCCCCTCTTTTATGGCCCTGCCCTGCAGATATCTACTGGAGGTTATCTGCTTGACAAGGAGCTGCATCTCCACTGAAGGCATCCATCCCAACTTCAGGAGCACTGCCTGTCTGCTGTGCCTGTGCTGCTGGTCTTTGGAGCTGCCTGCAGCAAGGCCTGGCTCTCCTGTAGGGAGTTCTAAGCCACCCCTTGTAGATCAGTCCTTTTGTCTGAGCCTTTTGCTTCTGTCTGGGTAGGGCCCTGTCATTCCTTCTCCATCACCCCTACCCCTTTGGGATGGGCAAGGGAAGAGTTTGCAGATCTGCCCAGTTGAACAGAGCTCCCCTGCTCTCATCAGTAGAGTTGGGTTGGTGGGAGGGGGTTGGGAGGGTTGGGCTTCTGGGTCAGCACCACCACCTCCTTTATCTGAGGTGGGAGAGATCAGAAGGCAGGTACTGGGCCAAGAACTGGCCTGCCACTGCTGCTGGGCTCAGGAACAAGGTAGATGACCCCCACTAAATAAGTACCAGGGTTTGAGCATAGGAATGAGGTGTCTGACCCCCACGCACACCCAGGCAAGTGTTGGGTGTCAAAGGCTATTTGTCTGTCCACACACAGAGAGAGTCCATCCGTCTGTTCATCTCTCATCACTTTGTCCCCGGGGCCTTGCTCGAGGGCACAGGGGTGCCCCTTCCCCTTCACCATGGCCACCCAGAAAGACCTGGATGAGAGCCTGAAGGAGAAGAATCACTTGGCAAAGTTCGAGGACCTAAAGTGTTGCCTCGAAGAAGAAAAGTTGGAAGACAAAACTGATGAAGACAAAGAGGAGGAGGGAGGAAGAAGAGGAGGAGGAAGAAGAGGAGGAGGAGGAGGAGGGGGAAGATGAGAATGATGACAAGTACAAGAAGGAGCATGATGAGGAAGAGCAGGGGAAGGAGAAAGACAAAGCCACATCAGCCCCGTGTGTGGCATCAAAGCAGCCAAATCGGTGCCCTGAATGTGGACACAGTTCTCCACCAAGCTCAGAGCCGATGAAGCACTGCTGCCCCCACCATGGTGCCCAGCCCTTTGTCTGTGGTGACTGTGGAAGAGCTTCAGGCTTAGCTCCAAGCTCACCCAGCACCACTGTGTCCAGCCCGGGAAGAAGCCCTACATCTGTGCCGGCTGTGGCAAGAGCTTCACTCGCAGCCTGGCACTCATCGCCCACTGGCATGGCCACGCCGGGAAGCAGCCCTTTGCCTGCACTGACTGTGGCAAGAGCTTCCACCGTGGCTCCCACTCCCTCCAGCACCGCCGAGTCCACACCAGCGAGAGCCCACACATCTGTGGTGACTGCGGCAAGAGCTTCCAGGAGAACTCGATGCTCCTGGCTCACTGGGACGTCAAAACCAGGCAGAAAGCCTTCATCTGCACTGACTGCGGCAAGAGCTTCACCATGAGCTGCCAGCTCAACCGACACCGCCGCATCCACACCGGTGAGAAGGCCTACTGCTGTGCTGGCTGTGGCAAGAGCTTCTGCTGGAGCATGACCCTCATTGCCCACTGGCATGCCCATAGTGGCAAGAAGCCCTTCGCCTGTACTGACTGTGCTAAGACCTTCAGCCATGTCTCCCAAGTCTCACAGCACCGCTGTGGCCACACCAGCAAGAGGCCGTCCCATCCAGGCACCTCCAGTGAGAGTTCGAGCCGCAGGTCAGACTACAACCTCAGCAACCACCTCTCCAAGGGTCACAAACTGCCCAGCAGAAAGAAGCCAGCAGCCCCTGAAGTCATCACCAACCCCTGCAGCAAGTGTCAGCAGAGCTTCGCCAGGCGCTCAGACCTGGTGAGGCACATGCGGATCCACACGGGGGAGAAGCCGTATGTCTGTGCCGTCTGTGACAAGAGCTTCAGCCAGGCCTCCAACCTCACCCGACACCGCCGCATGCACACAGGGGAGAGACCATACCGCTGTGCTGACTGCGGCCAGAGCTTCAGCTCCAGCCATGCCCTCACGCAGCACCACCACACCCACAGCGGCAGGAAGCCATACCACTGTGCTGACTGTGGCAAGAGCTTCTCTACGCGCTCCACCCTCCTCCAGCACCACCTCATCCACACTGGGGAGAAGCCTACCGCTGCACTGCCTGTGGCAAGAGCTTCAGACATAGTGCCACCCTCAGAGGGCACCTCCATGTCCACACTGGCAAGAAGGCTTTCACTTGTGCCGACTGCGGCAAGAGCTTCAGCCAGCGCTCCCAGCTACTCTCTCATCGCCGCATCCACGCCGGCCAGAAGCCCTACGTCTGCAGTGACTGCAGCAAGTGTTTCACTCACAGGTCCACCCTCAGGCGGCACCGCCTTGTCCACACAGGTGAGAAGCCCTTCCCCTGCACCACCTGCAGCAAGAGCTTCCGCTGCAGATATAACCTCAGCCGGCACATGCGCATCCATGCCAGTGACCAGCCTGTGCCGGGGATGCAGAAGAGCACTGACCCCAGCACTGCCAGGGTAAACACCACCCCCATGGGGGACCTGTCCCAGCAGATTGAACCAAGATCACCTCATTTGCACCCTGTTTTCTCAGACTCTGGGGGCTCCAGCAGGAACAAATGCCCCACTCTCCCCTAAACACCAATTAGGGATGAGGAGACTAATTAACAGTGATGAGTCAGCACAGCCATCACCACCACTGAAGCTGGACTGAGCTTTGCTGGGCTTTGTATGCTTTCTACCCTGTACTTTGGGTTTCCCTGGGCTAAATGCTCCTTTCCTTTGTCCCTTGCCCAGCTGTAATGCTAACCCCCTCGAATTAACAGAATCTCCTCTTAGTTTGGTTCTCTTTTAGACATTCCTCTCCAAAATGCCTAATTCTTGGGGATATTTCTTTCCTAGGGCTGAGGCTGGAGCTGTGTGCCCAGTTCAGGGAGGGCTTTGGTGAGATTTTCATCAGTCTTGATGGTCTGTTGGGAGCGCCTCAGGGGCATAGCTGTCTTCATGTTTGAGCCCCATCCTGGGTATTTTGTGCTTTTGGGGCACATGTCAGCAGAGGCTCCTCAGCTTCCTGAAGATGGGGGTGTCTGTAGCAGATAGGACATGGAGATGTCCTGCCCTGCAACCACTGCCAGCTCAGCCACGTGTCTCCCAGGGAGTGAAGCATTGTGATGGGGCTGTCACTTCAGAAGGGAACAAATGCCTCGCTGAAATTCTGCAACCACCCCAAAAAGGGAGTGGAGTGGCCCCCAGCCCCAGCATGTGCCCTGCAGTTCCCCTGAGATGAGCCCTGGCCTAAGAGTTATTAAAAAGGAAATAGATTTAGAAGCAGATATTTATAGCTTTACATATTTATCTTGTCCAACCCTCGCACTCTTACCCATTTCTGCTTTTCCATGGGGGTGGAGATGAAGCCACAATCCATAGCCCAAGGGGGATCCAGAGACATCAGGGCCTGGAGAAAGCTGGGGAGGGAGTCTGGAGCACAGGTTCTTTGCTCCTCTCCCTTTCCATCTGCAGGCAGTAACACTGGCAGAAAGAGACAGACCCATGCTGTGAATCCATGGCTCTGTGGCCGGTGTCACTGCCACAGCTCTGGGGTCTAACAATGGGATGGGCAGCACAGCACCAGGTTTGCTGGGGTCAGATTGGATTCATCTTTCTCCAAGGGAGCAGAGGGTCTTAACTCAGGAGCTTTCAGGGCTCACTGGCAGGCCTTTAAACTGGACTTGAAAGCAGAGTGGGACAAAATCAGGCTTGCTGGTGACAAGCTGTGGAGTGACAAGCCATGGCTAGAGGGAGAGAGGGCTAGAGAGTGCCCTTAGGCTCTTGTTCTGACCTGTGCTGGGGACACTGCAGCACATTGGAGTCCTGTGGAGATGAGTCAGGGGGTCCTGGGGATTTGAGTAGGGAAACATTGGTTG
The DNA here is from genome assembly GCA_015227895.2 of Colaptes auratus. Classification (NCBI taxonomy): domain Eukaryota; kingdom Metazoa; phylum Chordata; class Aves; order Piciformes; family Picidae; genus Colaptes; species Colaptes auratus. Next base: position 29,369,685 of record JAAWVA010000030.1, read on the forward strand.
AATCACTGCAGGCCATTAGACTGGAAGACCTGTGAAGGTCCCTCCCTACCCAAACCAGCATTTGATTCTGTGATTGTATGCCATGGAGGTGTCCCAGACATATTTGGACCAGTGCTGTTCAATATTCTCATCAGTGACACAGACAGTGAGGTTGAGGCACACTCGGCAAGTTTGCAGATGACACCAAGCTGAGTGGTGTGGTTGATAAGAAGGAAGGACAGGATGGGTGCCATTCAGAGGATCTGGACAGGCTGGAGAAGTGGCCTCAAGAGGTATTATGTCATAAAAGAGGAATAGTTGAAGCTTGTTATGTTCTCAAATTTTCATTTCATCTGTGGTTTCAGGTCTGATTTAACAAACTTCATGGAGGAGATTAACATTTTGGAGGTTTTAGTCGGAGAAATTTGAAAGAAAAAACAACATTAGGCCAAAGTTAGGATCAATAGGACTCAGTACCTTTCCTTAGCAAAAACAGAGCATCAGCAGATCAGGATGTTAGGGTGAGTAAAAATGGATTAGTGTGTTATGTTTAGTTTTACATTGGGCAGAACCATGAATATTCAGGATGTCATCCCTGACCCAGCCAAGGAGTCTTTGCACTCTTGCTGTTTGCCTGCAAGTATTTTCCTTCTCTGTGGAGATGGAGCCTGGCCAGCTCTACCCTTATGATTGTTGGAGAATGGCTTAAATCTAAGGGACATGATTCTGTGGGACAGCTACTTGAGCAGAATATGTAGGCCGTACCCATCTGTTCAGGTGACAACACTAATAGATGAGGGCGAGCAACTGCTGTCATTTACCTGGACCTGAGCAAAGCCTTTGACACTGTCCCACACCACATCCTGGTCTCCAAGCTGCTGACACATGGGTTTGATGGATGGACCACTAGATGGATAAAGAACTGGCTTGATGGCTGCACCCAAAGAGTGGCTGTCAATGGGTCCATGTCCCAGTGGAGGCCAGGGACAAGCGGAGTCCCTCAGGGATCAGGCCTGGGACCAGGCTTGTTCAACATCTTTGTGGTGACATGGACAGTGGCATTGAGTGCACCCTCAGCAAGTTTGCTGATGACACCAAGCTGTGTGGTGCAGCAGACACGCTGGAGGGAAGGGATGCCATCCAGAGGGACCTTGACAGGCTGGAGAGGTGGGCACAAGCCAACCTCATGAGCTTCAACAAGACCAAGGGCAGGGTCCTGCAGCTGGGTCGAGGCAATTCCAGCACAAATCCAGGCTGGGCAGTGACTGTCTGGAGAGCAGCCCTGAGGAGAGAGACCTGGGGATGCTGGTGGACAAGAAGCTCAACAGGAGCTCTCAATGTGCACTTGCAGCCTGGAAAGCCAATCAGATCCTGGGCTGCATCAGGAGAAGTGTGGCCAGCAGGTCAAGGGAAGTGATTCTCCCCCTCTACTCAGCTCTGGTGAGACCCCACCTGGAGTACTGCGTCCAGTTTTGGAGCCCCTATTCCAAGAGGGATCTGGAGGTGCTGGAAGGTGTCCAGAGAAGGGCCACGAGGGTGATCAGGGGCTGGAGCACCTCTCCTATGAGACAGACTGAAGGAGTTGGGGCTGTTCAGTCTGGAGAAGAGAAGGCTCCCAGGTGACCTCATTGTGGCCTTCCAGTATCTGAAGGGGGCCGACAAGAAGGCTGGGGAGGGACTTTTCAGGCTGTCAGGGAGTGATAGGACTAGGGGGAATGTATGAAGCTGGGGTGGGGAGATTCAGGCTAGATGTGAGGAGGAAGTTCTTCACCGTGAGGGTGGCGAGGCCCTGGAATGGGTTGTCGAGGGAGGTGGTTGAGGCCCCGTCCCTGGAGGTGTTTAAGCCCAGGCTGGATGAGGCTCTGGCCAGCCTGATCTAGTGTGGGGTGTCCCTGCCCATGGCAGGGGGGGTTGGAACTAGATGATCCTTGTGGTCCCTTCCAACCCTGACTGAAACTATGAAACTATGAAACTCAGTGCAGGCCCAGCCTGGCTGCTGTACTTCGTGGTGGTGGTGTTTAATGTCAGCAAGATTCTCCTTGATCCACAGGGTAGAGCTGGCCAGGCTCCATCTCCACAGAGAAGGAAAACACTTGCAGGCAAACAGCAAGAGTGCAAAGGCTCCTTGGCTGGGTCAGGGATGACATCCTGCATATTCATGGTTCTGCCCAATTGTGGTGGGTTAACACCCTTTTCTGGGAACAAAAGAACAAAGCAGGGTGGAGGGCTTGCAGGTACTTTTCACTCCCTGCAGGGCATTTTTCGCCTGGGAAGCTGAGTCTGTTCCACTCCCCCCTCCCTGCCCAGCTAGGGTATAAAAAGCAGGACATCCTAGCTGTTGGCCCCTGCTTTTCTGGCTTCTGCCTCTGCTGGACGAGAGCTACTGCAGCTACCCTCCTGCTCCTCTGCCACGTGGTCGGACCTGCTGCCTCCACGCTTCCTCAGAGAAAGGCTGGTTTTGTATCATTCTCTTGTTTTTTGTCCCACTCCCATCCATCCTTGTTCCTTGCTCTTGTGAACCTTTTTCCTGTTATTGTTATATATATATATATATTGCTTAAAGACAACTCTTTGCCTCTCTACTTCCAAGCCGACTCCAAATTATTGTTTTGTGGATTTGCTCTTTCCTTTTCTCCCCTCTCTGTTGGGAGGGAAGAGGGGGGAGTGGGGGAGAGATTCTCAGCCTTGCCCCCCACCTGAGCTCTTAACTTCCAGTTAAGGCTCAAACAACCACACCAATGTAAAACTGAACATAACACACTAATCCATTTTTACTCATCCTAACATACTGATCTGCTGATGCTTTGTATTTGCTAAGGAAAGGCACTGAGTCCTGTTGATACTGACTCTGGCCTAATGTTGTTTGTTTTCTTTCAAGTTTCTCCTAGGTAAAACTTCCAGAACTCTCATATCCTCCATAAATTTTGTTAAATCACATTTGAAACCACATGTAAAAGGAAAATTTGAGAACATAACATGCTTGAACCATTCTCTTTTGTGACATGATACCTGAATTCCCCTTTTTTGTTTTTTATAACCTAAAATGAAAATGTATTTTGTGCTATAATTAATTTTGACCTTCCCTTTAATCTTTTAAAGTTATGACAGACTGGTGAGTTACCATATCAACCCATGTGAACATACTCCCTAATCACACAACAGTGAAGCAATCATGATACTCAGTCCTAATTCAGATGGGTTTGGGTACATTCTTCTGATTGATGCTTTTGATCTCAGATTATCACAGCAGTCATTGTGATGGGTGTTAGGTAGCTCTGCTGATCTTCAGCTCCATGGGGAGTGTTCTTTGTCCTGTCCTCTTGATTCTTGTGCTGTTGTTTGTTGAGATGATTGCAGTACTGCATTGCAAAGTTGATGTTTCGAGCTGTTGACTTGGGTTAGCTATTTCTTGCTGGTGTCACTAAAGCCTTAGTTATAAAATATGTACAATGTGCATCCCTCTTGCTCTCTCTCTTTGGGGTTTTATATATATATATATATATATATATATATATATATATATATTCTGGCCTGCATTAGGAAAAGTGTGGCCAGCAAGAGCAGGGAGGTCATTCTGCCCCTGTACTCTGCATTAGTTAGGCCACACCTTGAGTCCTGTGTCCAGTTCTGGGCCCCTCAGTTTAAGAAGGACATCGAGACACTTGAAGGTGTCCAGAGAAGGGCAACAAGGCTGGGGAGAGGCATTGAGCACAGCCCTGTGAGGAGAGGCTGAGGGAGCTGGGGTTGTTTAGCCTGGAGAAGAGGAGGCTCAGGGGAGACCTCATTGCTCTCTACAACTCCCTGAAGGGTGGTTGTAGCCAGGAAGGGGTTGGCCTCTTCTCAATAGCAACCAGCACCAGAACAAGAGGACACAGTCTCAAGCTACACCAGGGGAAGTTTAGACTCGAGGTGAGGAGAAAGTTCTTCACCAAGAGAGTGATTCACCACTGGAATGTGCTGCTCAGGGAGGTGGTGCAGTCACCATGACTGGAGGTGTTCAAGAGGGGATTGGACGTGGCACTTGGTCTAGTCATGAGGTCTGTGGTGACAGGTTGGACTCGATGATCTTCAAGGTCTCTTCCAGCCTTTGTGATACTGTGATACTGTGATAATCCTTACCTTCAAGCAAAGGCAAACCTTCCCTAGAGTCTTCTAAAGCTACCCAAAACCAATCCTTCTCCTACACAGAAACATAGAATCACAGAACTGTTGTGGTTGGGAAAGACCTTCAAGGTCACCCAGGGCAGCCTTTACCTAAGCCTACCAAGTCTGCTGGCAAAGCATGGCCAGGGGCTACGGCAAGGCTGAAAGCCCAACAGGACCAAGGTCGTGGTCCCTGGGCTCTGGCAGTTGTCTCTGCCACCCAGGCCTGGGAGCAGATCCTTTATTTTGAGGCTTTCAGGCTCTACTGTCCCCAGGGACTGTGCTCAGGGCTTGGCCTTCCTGCTCCATAACCCAAACCCAGGGTTTTTCAGCATCACAGACTCCTGCACTTTACCATTTTTGCTCTAGAAATCACAGCCTCCAACTACCTGCTCTAAGGAGCCCCTGGGGAGGCTTTGTCAGTAACAAGCCCCAGTGGGGCCAATCAGTGCTTCAAGCTACTTTGGCATTTGCTGCTGACTTCTAGAGCAGTTTCTTCAATCTTCTCTCAGTCCCTGACACCTGGAGTCAGCCCCAAATCCTCCATGGGGCTCATTAGAACACAGAAGTCCCTCAGGAGCTGTGGCTCTGCCTGGGATTTCCTTCAGGTACTGAAGACTTGTCCAGCTCATTGGAGCTTTTTCACAGCTAATTGAAGCTGTCTCAAAGTGCAGTTAATGAGGAAGATTTCCCACTGGGCCTCATAACCCCCTGGATTGTTTTTAAAGGATGTTTTTAATTAGCTGCATTTGAGAGAAGGGAGCTGACAGCAGCACTCTCCATGTCACCTTGATCCACAGAGTCTCCTCAAGAGGCCTGGACTCAAAGGAAACACTCTTCCCCAAGATCTGACACTGTATGAACAACTTTGCTCCTCACCCCCTCCACAACCTTCCCATTGCTGTCATTGCCCACCTGGGACATCCATCACTGTCCCATCAGACTCCTCCACTGCTCTCTGCAGATGCAGGTCACAGCTCCATGGCACCAGCTCCCCCTGCTCTCTGGCTGCACTCAGCCACAGGAGAATTGTCTCTGTTTGGAAGTAAAAAAAAGCAAAATCTGATAAAGTTGCATCAGTGATCAAACCCCTCTAGAAACAGCTGCTCAGCACAAGATGTCTCTCAGTAGGCTGCCTCTCTCCAAGGCATGATCTGAGAAGCAAAGTTGTAGGCAAGTAGATACAAGAAGTGGAGAGGAAAAACAATCACAGAGGTGGCCCAGGGGACAACTGCAGCTTTGCCTCCCTAAAGGTCAAAGCAGCATAGGAGAGAGGAACCTGAATGAACAAAGAATAAGTGCAGAAGCAAATTGGAGAATGATGGAAAGGGCCTTGGGCTGTCCAGTCTGCCCCGGGAAAGGTGACTCCAGAGATGGTCACTGTGTCCTGGAGAGGATGGTACATGACATCTTAATGAAGCAGATGGTCTAAGAGGTAGTCTCCCCCACTCCCCACCCCCCATTTTTCTGGTATGACTCTAGTCCAGCAAAGCTCTGCTCTGATTTAAAGCAACAGTGCTAATTTCATCATTTCTGATTGTAATTTCTTTCAGAGTTCTGTTATTTAGAGTTTTGCTAAGTCTTCCTAGTAAGCATAACAAATAGCAAGCATTTGGTATGTACAAGTACTTAGTAATGAGTTCACATTGTAAGATTTTCTTTTGGTTTGAACCTTCTTAGCTGTGTGCCTCGGCATTGCAAAGGAGCTCCGTGTAATATAGTTAAGGTTAGTAGTAAATAGGTATTCATTCCTAAAAGTATTCCTTAGCTAATGTAACATCTTTCAATTTCATTCTTAGACATTGACTAGAAAATATACAAATAATTGAAAAAAAAAGAAAAAGAAAACAAGTACAAAAGAAAGTTTAAAAATACAAATATATATAACAAAACAAACCATTGCAGCTTAAATACAAAAAGTACAAAAAACTTAGATAAAAAAATAGAGTACAAAACAACAAATAATAATAAAAAATAATAGAAAACAAAAATTTAAAATAAAAACAATTTAACAAGATAATAGTAAACAAAACAGCAATAAAAATAACAACAAACTAAAAAATCATAAGGATTGGTAACAAAAAATAGCTATTAGCAAAAAACATAAGGATTACTAGCAAAAATAACAATAAGAATTAGATTAAAACAAACAAAAAACCCTGTAAAGAAAAATTCAAGAAAATTAAAATGAAAAATAATAATAAAAAATAATTGATAGAAAAGAAGGTTAAAAAATAATTTTAAAAAAGCATAAATCAAAATTAAAATAGAAAATAGGTTAAATAAAACAAGCAAAAAATTTAATTAAAATAAACAATATAAGATTAAAAAATAGAAGATAAAAAATTACATAAAAATAAACAAATGAATTGGAATATAAAACTAAAATTTAAAAAATTAAAATTTGATTACAATAAAAATTAAAATAAAAATTAAAAAATTGCAATAACAAAATAAAAATAATAAAATTTAAAAGTTAAAAAAAATAACAAAAACTAAATTGTAAATAATAACTATATTAAAAGAAATACAAAAATAACAAAAAATTAGAAAAACAAAATACATTAAAATTAACAAAAATTATTTAAAAGTATAGGTAAAAAACATGAAAAAGATACATTAAAACGGTGTAAAAAATAAAACAAAAATGAATTAAAAAATTAACAAAATAAAATAAGAAATAGATTAAAAATAAAAAATATTGAAAACATATATGCAAAAATAATTAATACAAAGTAAAATAAAAATAAAACACCCAAAATTAGAATAAAAAGCAAAATTAAATTAATTAAAAAAAAAATATGAAAAATGAAAGAATAGATTACAAAAAGTAAAATAACAAAAAAGAAAAAATTAAAGAAATTAGAAAAAAATTTAAAAATAAAAAGTAAATTTAAAAGAAATTTTTTAAAAAATCAAAAAAGTGTAAAAATATTGAAAAAAAATTCAAATTAAACTTATGAAAATGAATAATAAAATCAAAACAAATTTATTAAAAATATATTTAAGAAAGTGATAAAAAATTAAATAAAAAATTTAAAAATATATTACAGGATCCCAGGTCTTGGTCTCTGGGCTCTGGCACTTGTCTCTGCCACCCAGGCCTGGGAGCAGATCCTTTGTTTTGAGGCTTTCAGGCTCTACTGTCCCCAGGGACTGTGCTCAGGGCTTGGCCTTCCTGCTCCATAACCCAAACCCAGGTTTTTCAGCATCACAGACTCCTGCATTTTACCTTTTTTTTGCTCGAGAAATCACAGCCTCCAATTACCTGCTCTAAGGAGCCCCTGGGAAGGCTTTGTCAGTAACAAGCCCCAATGGGGTCAATCAGTGCTTCAAGTTACTTTGGCATTTGCTGCTGACTTCTGGAGCAGTTTCTTCAATCCTCTCTTAGTCCCTGATACCTGGAGTCAGCCCCAAATCCTCCATGGGGCTCATTAGAACACAGAAGTCCCTCAGGAGCTGTGGCTCTGCCTGGGATTTCCTTCAGGTACTGAAGACTTGTCCAGCTCATTGGAGCTTTTCCACAGCTAATTGAAGCTGTTTCAGAGTGCAGTTAATGAGGAAGATTTCCCATTGGGCCTCATAACCCCCCGGGTTGTTTTTAAAGGATGTTTTTAATTAGCTGCATTTGAGAGAAGGGAGCTGACAGCAGCACTCTCCATGTCACCTTGATCCACAGAGTCTCCTCAAGAGGCCTGGAGTTGGTGAAAAAGCTCTCCCTTGAGAACTGACACTGTATGAACAGCTTTGTTCCTCACCCACTCCACAACTTCCCCATACCTGTCACTGCCCACCTGGGGCATGCATCATTTCTCCACTGCTCTCTGCATCTACAGGTCACATCTCCATGGCACTAGATTCCCCCTGCTCTCCATAGAGATCTGTCTGCATACAGCCACAGGAGAATTGTTCCTGTTTAGAAGTGAAGAAAAACAAAGTCTGATAAAGTTGCATCAGTAATCCAACCCCTCTGGAACCAGCTGCTCAGCACAAGATGTCTCTCAGTAGTTTGCCTCTCTCCAAGGCATGATCTGAGAAGCAAAGTTTTAGGCAAGTAGATACAAGAAGTGGAGAGGAAAAACAATCACAGAGGTTGCCCAGGGGACAACTGCAGCTTTGCCTCCCTAAAGGTCAAAGCAGCATAGGAGAGAGGAACCTGAATGAACAAAGAATAAGTGCAGAAGCAAATTGGAGAATGATGGAAAGGGCCTTGGGCTGTCCAGTCTGCCCCGGGAAAGGTGACTCCAGAGATGGTCACTGTGTCCTGCAGAGGATGGTACATGACATCTTAATGAAGCAGATGGTCTAAGAGGTAGTCACCCCCACCCCTACCCCCTTTTCTAGAATGATTCCAGTCTACCAAAGCTCTGCTCTGATTTAAAGCAACAGTGCTAATTTCATCATTCCTGATTGCAATGTCTCTCAGAGATTTGTTATTTAGAGGTTTGCTAAGTCTTCCTAGTAAGCATAAGGAATAGTAAGCATTTGTTATTTACAAGTACTTAGTACAGAGTAATTGCAGTAAGGCATAAGCACGTAGTAAGATTTTCTTTTGGTTTGAACCTTCTTAGCTGTGTGCCTCGGCATTGCAAAGGAGCTCCGTGTAATATAGTTAAGGTTTGTTAGGTATTTGCTTTTAAAAGTATTCCTTAGCTAATGTAACATCTTTATATTTCCTTCTTAGACATTGACTAGAAAACATACAAATAATACAAAAAGTAGTAAAAAAGAAAACAAGTAAAAAAAATTTAAAATACAAATATATATAACAAAATAAAACCAAAATATTACAACTTAGATACAAAAAGAACAATAAAACATAACAAAATAGTAACAAAAATTAATGATAGAGAGGAAATTAAAAACAAACAACAAAAAAGTTTAAAATAAAAATGAATTAACAAAGTAAGAATAGAAAAAGAAGAGCAACAATAAAAACAAAACAATGAAAACAAAATATAACAATCTGAAAAATAGCTATTAACAAAAAACATAAGGATTATCAGCAAAAAACTACAAATAAGGACTATCAAGACTACTAGGTTAAAAAAAAAAAACAAACCAAAAAAACCAAACTATTAAAAAATTAAAAAAAGTTAAAATTAAAAATTATAAAAAAAAGAATTAATAGAAAAGAAGGTTTAAAAATAAGAAAAAAGCAAAAATCAAAATTAAAATAGAAAACAGATTAAATAAAACAAAAATGCAAAAGATAAAAAATAATTAACATAAACAATATGAGATCAAAAAAATTTAAAATTGATATGATAAAAAATTTTCAAAAAATATTCAAAAATTGATAAAAAAAAAATTAAATATTTTAAAAAAATTATTAAATTAAAAAATTACAAAAACCTAAATTGAAAATAATTTAAAAATAATTAAAATAAAATACAAAAATAACCCCAAAAAATTAAAAATATTAAAATTAGATTAAAATTAACAAACAAAAAAATTTAAAAATTATAGAAAAAAAAAAACCAAAGAAAATACATTAAAACAGTATAAAAATAATTGAAAAATAAAAATAATAATAAAAAATTAAACAAAATAAAATGAAACTAGGTAAAAAAAAAAATTGAAAACGCAAAAGTATAAAAATAAAAAATACATTAATTCAAAAGAAAGTAAAAATATTTTTTAAATTAATTAAAAAATAAAATTTAAAAATATGAAAAAATAGATTACATACAATAAAATAAAATGGCAAAAAACGATAAAAAATAAAGACATTATAGACAAAAAAATAATTTGAAAAAAATTAAAATAGAAATTTAAACTAAAAATTTCAAAAAGTAATGACAAACAATTATTAAAATTTAACTTAAAATAGTAAAGTCAAAACAAAACAAATTTATCAAAAATAGATTGAAAAAAAATGATAAAAATTTGAATTAAAAAAATTTAATATTAAAAATATATTACATTTTTTAGAAATATAAAAATTAATTTAAAATTATATGGAATCATAGACTCATAGTGCAGTCAGGGTTGGAAGGGACCACAAGGATCAACTAGTTCCAACCCCCCTGCCATGGGCAGGGACACTTCACACTAGATCATTCTGGCCAGAGCCTCATCCAGCCTGGGCTTAAACACTTCCAGGGACAGGGCCTCAACCACCTCCCTGGACAAGCCATTCCAGGGCTTCACCACTCTCATGGGGAAGAACTTCCTCCTCACATCCAGCCTGAATCTCCCCACCTCCAGCTTCATTCCATTCTCCCTAGTCCTGTCACTTCCTGACACCCTAGGAAAACCCATCCCAGCATTCATATAGGCTCTCTTCAGATACTGGATGGCCACAATAAGGTCACCTCGGAGCCTTCTTTTCTGTCAACTGCAATCATCGCAATGAACAACGGCAGAAGGATCAAGACTGTGAGGAAACAGCATTTCCCATGGAGTCAAACATCGATCACAATAACTGTTATGATAATCTGAGTGATCAGAAGAATGTACCACAGCACCATGTGAATTAGGACTGAATATTATGGTGGTTTGATTGTTGTGTGATTAGAGAAAACGTTCATATGGACTTAAATGTTATCTCACCAGTTTGCTGTAATTTTGCACACTTAGAGGGAAAATCAATTTCATTATAACACCACATGCATTGTCATTGTAGGCTGGAAACAACAACAAACAAATAAATACCTAAAAAAACAAAGGGGGAAAAGAGAGAATAGCCCATAGCAAAAAAGTTTTTAATGGCACCAACAAGAGATAGTTAGTTCATGTCAACACCTAGAAACATCAACTGTACTAAGTGCTGCAACCCTCTCACCACAAGACAGCACGAACACAGCACAACTGTCATGAAGATGACAGTCAGCAAACCTGCCTAGCACTGACCTCAGCGACTGTCACAATAATCCAAGATGTCAACAGAAAGCATCTAACTTATGAGTGTCATGACTGCTATTGTATTCTATTCTGTTGCTTAACTGTTGCGTGAACATCAAGAGATCAGTATCACTAGGATGAGCAAAAACACATCATTATGGGTAATTTTCTATTGGGCAAAGCAATGAAGCTCCTTTGCTCTTGCTGTTTGCCTGCAAGTTTTCTGTCTGTAAAGCTAGAGCCTGGCCAGATCGACCTTTACAGATGAAAGAAATCTTGCTACCATTAAACAGTTCATGATTTTTTACCATCCTAGGGAAAAATAAAGATGTAACATACCCCTAAAGCAGATTGTAAAAAACAGTGCTGATATTCATAATGGGGATCACCATCAGCCACCTAATCATCATGAAGATTAATTCCAGAGAGAACTCATGGGTAACATGGGCCAACGGGACAGGCAATAATGAATTTTGTTTGAGCTTAGACTGTGGGTGAACCTTTTCAGACATGTTTAATAGGGATACCCAGATTTGATGTAAATATGTTTGTTACTTACAGTAGCAATAATTGTAGTAATGAGAGTGAAGTGGCAAATTGTAGTGCATTATTAATTAAGGGACTGACTCAGCAGTTACCGCATGATCCATGTTATTTTGCGGACGACACCAAGCTGGGGGCAGTAGTTGATCTGCTGGAGGGCAGAGAGGCTTTGCACAGGGACCTCGACAGGCTGGACAGATGGGCAGAGGCCAAGGGCAGGAGATTGAACACATCCAAGTGCCAGGTGCTGCACATTGGCCACAGCAACCCCAGGCAGTGCTACAGGCTGGGGTCAGAGTGGTTGGAGAGCGGCCAGGCAGAGAGGGACCTGGGGGTGCTGGTTGATTGTAGGCTGAACATGAGCCTGCAGTGTGCCCAGGCAGCCAAGAGGGCCAATGACATCCTAGCCTGCATCAGAAACAGTGTGGCCAGCAGGAGCAGGGAGGTCATTCTGCCCCTGTACACTGCACTGATTAGGCCACACCTTGAGTCCTGTGTCCAGTTCTGGGCCCCTCAGTTTAGGAAAGATGTTGTCTTACTGGAGCGTGTCCAGAGAAGGGCAACAAAGTTGGTGAGGTGTTTGGAAGACAAGCCCTATGAGGAGAGGCTGAGGGAGCTGGGGTTGCTTAGCCTGGAGAAGAGGAGACTCAGGGGTGACCTTCTTGCTCTCTACAACTACCTGAAGGGAGGTTGTAGCCAGGCAGAGGTTGGTCTCTTCTCCCAGGCAGCCAGTACCAGAACAAGAGGACACAGTCTCAGGCTGCGCCAGGGCAGGTTTAGACTGGATGTTAGGAAGAAGTTCTATACCGAGAGAGTGATTGCCCACTGGAATCAGCTGCCTGTGGAAGTGGTGGAGTCACCTTCATTGGAGGTGTTCAAGAAGAGGCTTGATGGGGTGCTTGGTGCCAGGGTTTAGTTTTTTAGTTGTTTAGGTGGGTTGTATTGTACTGTATTGTACTGTATTGTACTGTATTGTATTTAGGTGGGTTGGATTGTTTGATGGGTTGGACGTGATGATCTTGAAGGTCTCTTCCAACCTGGTGTATTGTATTGTATTGTATTGTATTGTATTGTATTGTATTGTATTGTATTGTATTATCTGGGTAGGCTTACCCTATTTGCCCCTTGACATGGGGGTTGGCTAAACATCTCTGCTGCACTGCAACATCGACAAAAACGATCCTTGCTCCATCTGGATGAAGCTGTAAAGATGATCTAGCTTTGTGGTCAGCTACAGCAAATCTCTTTGCTTCTCTCTTTTTTCCTGGTCTTGCTGCTAAGCAGGCTTTAAAGCAAATTGAGAAATTGGCTTGCTGGTCAGCTAAACAGGCTAATGTTACTACTGAAATTTTAGCTCAATTGCTTTTAGATCCAAATAGTTTAAGGCATGCATATTTACAGAATAGAGCTGCTGTTGATTTCTTGCTTTTAGCTCATGGTCATGGCTGTGAGGATTTTGAAGGCATGTGTTGTTTTAATTTGTCTGATCACAGTCAATCAATTTATCAAAGGATTGCTTGGTTGGAAAACCATAATCAAATGTTAAAAATGTGAATCCTTTTGATCAATGGTTTCAATCTTGGTTTGGAAATCTGTCTCTTTGGTTGTTGGGTCTGCTCAAGGAAAGTTTACGCTGGATTGGTATTGTTCTGTTGATATTGCTTGTTTTGCGTATTGCATGTGGATGTATTATGTGGAGTGTAAATGAGGTAACATCTTGAGCTTTCCTTTAAATTTAACTTAATACAATACAATACACCAGGTTGAAAGAGACCTTCAAGATCAACACATTCAACCCATCAACCAATCCAACACACCTGAACAACTAAACCATGGCACCAAGCATGCCATCAAGTCTCCTCCTGAACACCTCCAATGAAGGTGACTCCACCACCTCCACGGGTAGCCGAGTCCAATGGGCAATCACTCTCTCTGTATAGAACTTCTTCCTAACATCCAGCCTAAATCTGCCCTGGCACAGCCTGAGACTGTGTCCTCTTGTTCTGGTACTGGCTGCCTGGGAGAAGAGACCAACCTCTGCCTGGCTACAACCTCCCTTCAGGTAGTTGTAGAGAGCAAGAAGGTCACCCCTGAGTCTCCTCTTCTCCAGGCTAAGCAACCCCAGCTCCCTCAGCCTCTCCTCATAGGGCTTGTCTTCCAAACCCCTCACCAACTTCATTGCCCTTCTCTGGACCCGTTCCAGCAAGTCAGCATCCTTCCTAAACTGAGGGGCCCAGAACTGGACACAGGACTCAAGGTGTGGCCTAACCAGTGCAGTGTACAGGGGCAGAATGACCTCCCTGCTCCTGCTGGCCACACTGTTCCTGATGCAGGATGCAGAAGAAAAAGGGGGGAATTGTTGAGGAATGGCTTGAATCTAAGGAACATGGTTCTGTGGAACAACTATTTGAACAGAATGTGTAGGTCATACTCCATCTTGTGGCTCAGTTGGTAGCACCTAAGACTCTTACTGGGAAGGTCATGAGTTCAAGCCTGCAGTGGGCAGGAGTGCTCTCTCTGGGGAGCAATGTCCTTTAACTTGGTGCCATGGTCTCGATGATCTTTGAGGTCTCTTCCAACCTTAGCAATACTGTAACTCAACCAGGAACAGTTAGCTAAAATGCTGATGCAGCAAGGTCACTGTGGCCTTGTGGCTGTGCTTGCAGCTGTGTTGTAAGATAACAGGATGAGAAACAAAGAACTAGTTAGAAGGGAGTTTTCTGAAATAGCATGTAGACCTAACTGCAAGTAGGCTGGATATTATAATGTGGCCTTCAGCCAGAGACCAATAGAATAATGACATTTGTGCATATTTAGCTGAGATGCTTTATAAGCTGTGTATCCGAACAATACAGATGAAGCGTGCTTATCAATCACATTGATTGCTGCTGTCTTCCCTCGCTGCCTGACAGTACTCTGTGGGGACAATAATACAGCTTATACTGGAAATGGGTCAGGACCCAAGCTGCAGTGCTAGAGGACAGTATGATCCACTTTGTACTGGGATGAGGTCACATCTCCACTGGAAGGGGTTAGAGGAACCATGTTTGGACTGAGTCTATACTGGAAGGGGGTCAAGGTATCCAGTTTGGACTCTGAGTAGGTGCAGTCTGTAATGGGAGGGGGTTGGGGGATGAAGGCATGAGGAGACCTCCTGTTCTGATGGCAGTGCTGCTCTGCAGCACAGCTCTGTCCCACAAGCAGCCCTGGACTCTCCCTGCCTGCAGTCTCAGCACTGCCACCCAGCAGCACAGTTCCCAAGTTGCCAGAGCACTCAGGCCTTGCCCCAGCACAGAGGCTCAGCAGGAGAGGACAGCCTAAGCTCTGGGGCTCTGGGGCTTTCTGCACTGCTGCTGTGATGGGACTCTGCCCCTCCACCTCTGCACTCAGGCACTGCCCTGAAGCTCCACAGAAGCCTCGGAGAAAGCAACTCAGAGAAATAACTCCCTGCAGGGTCCTTTATTATGTTCAGCACACCCAGGGAGCACAGCTCCTCATGTCTGCAGCCTCTGGGTTACACCAGACAGGACAACACTGAACCAGAAATGCTCTGAAGAAAGACATTTGTGTGGCAACAACATTCTCACAAGAGAAACAGCACCAGCAGCAGCCAGAACACCAGCAGCCAGGCTGGGCCTGCACTGAGTGACATCAGAACTGCTCTGCAGCAGAAGACAAAGAGTTTATTACTTCTGAAAGCATCCAGGGATCAGTTGGCACAGGGCAGTCTTCAGCTCCTGGTTCCTCAGGCTGTAGATGAGAGGGTTCACTGCTGGAGGCAACACTGAGTACAGAACTGACATCACCAGGTCCAGGGATGGGGAGGAGATGGAGGAGGGCTTCAGGTAGGCAAAGATGCCAGTGCTGAGAAAGAGGGAGACCACAGCCAGGTGAGGGAGGCAGGTGGCAAAGGCTTTGTGGCGTCCCTGCTGAGAGGGGATCCTCAGCACTGCCCTGAAGATCTGCACATAGGACACCACAATCAACACAAAACAGACAGATGAAAAAGAGACACTGAGCACAAGTAGCCAAAGTTCCCTGAGGTAGGATGTGGAGCAGGAGAGCTTGAGGATCTGGGGGATTTCACAGAAGAACTGCTCCACAGCATTGCCCTGGCAGAGGGGCAGGGAAAATGTATTGGCTGTGTGCAGCAGAGCAGTGAGAAAGCCACAGGCCCAGGCAGCTGCTGCCATTTGGACACAAACTCTGCTGCCCAGGAGGGTCTCATAGTGCAGGGGTCTGCAGATGGCAACGTAGCGATCATAGCACATGGTGGTGAGGAGAAAATATTCACCTACAATCAAGAGGAGAAAGAAAAATACCTGCACAACACATCCTGCATAGGAGATGTCCCTGGTGTCCCTCAGGGAATTGGCCATGGATTTGGGCACAGTGGTGGAGATGGCACCCAGGTCAAGGAGGGCGAGGTTGAGGAGGAAGAAGTACATGGGGGTGTGGAGGTGGTGGTGCCAGGCTATGGTGGTGATGATGAGGCCATTGCCCAGCAGGGCAGCCAGGTAGATGGCCAGGAAGAGGCAGAAGTGCAGGAGCTGCAGCTGCCTTGTGCCTGAGAATGGCAGGAGGAGGAAGTGGGTGATGGAGCTGCTGTTGGACATCTGCTGCCTCTGGCCATGCAGACCTGTGCAAGGAGGGACAGTGACAAGTTAGGACACACTTTTCTCAGCCTCATTGTAACCCCTCTCCCTGAGCTGCATGAGGAATGGATCAGCTCAGTCCCATCACTACCAACCCATGGCAGAGTTCATGAGAAAAAAAGCAGTGGGTTGGACTTAGCCAAGGCCAGCCAAAGCAGGTGATCACTCTCCAGCAAACAAAACAGCTGAGAGCAGAAGAGAAGAGAGAGAATTGTTATGGTACAGCTCCTCTGATTCCCGAGATTTATCCAACGAATTTGTTCAGAAGAATCTTTTCTTTTCCTTTTCACACCCAAGAGTGATCTATTTATTGTGTTTCTACTTTTCTGCTCCAAATCTGTAACTAAATTTTAAAGGCATTGCCTAAAACCACCACACCCATGGAGAGGTGGAGGAACAGGGAGCAGGCCTGCAGTGCTGCAGAGACAGTGAAGGGAAGAGAGAAAGGTAGAGGGGCTGGGGGTGAAGCCTTCTCCTTCCCCAGCTCTGCTCACTGCTGCTCACAGGATGGAACTGAAGGGCTTTGCTCCTCCTTCTGTCTGCACACTCCAGGAGCCTTCAGCTGAGCATCAGCTGCCGAGATGGAGATGCCTCCAGGAGCTACAGCTCCAGTGTCCTGCCCCCACAGCCTCACTGTGTCAGTGAATACAGTGACTTCTCCTCCAGTTTGCTCTCAGCATCCTCCCAGTCCTGGCTTCCTCGAAGCTCTCTCTGCCTTCCTTATGTCCCTGAGATCCTCTGGTAGTGTCCTCAGCCCTGCTGTGCTGTGCAGAGGAGCTGCTCCTGGCCAGAGCTGTCTCTCTGCAGCACTGCCTGCTTGCCAGCAGCTCTCTCCAGCCCAAGAGTTAGGCCCAATAGAGCAGCAGAGGACCAGCCCAAGGTGTTTTAATAACTCCTCTGTTGGCTTTTGGTGTCCTGTAAACCTCAGGGACTGAGAGAAAGCTGATGAAACCTCTCCAGAAGTCAAAGTCAGATTCAAACTCTGAAGTTTCTTCTACTCTTAATGGGTCCCAGTGAAGCATACTGGGAAAGGGTCCCCAGGGTCTGCTTAGAGCAGAAGGAGACAGTGGATGCAAGGGAAGCATCACTGGGGGCACTGAAGCATCTCCAGGCTGTGGGGAGAGCAGAGAACTGAGGCAGTGCTGAGAGGTCAGGACAAGCAGCTCAAGGTGGCTCTGCTGCTGAGCAAACCTGGAGGGGTTTCAGTGATCCAAAGGGCCAAGGCCTGACCCCCAGCCCCTGGCAAGGCAGATCCTGTCCCTCACCTGTGGCTCTGGGCTCTGCTGGGGACAAAGGGGAGTGAGGATGAGCAGTGACCAGAGTAGGACCTTGTCAGGTGTTCCTGTGGTTTCTTGCAGAGAGACAACTCCTGCTGAAAAGGAATGAAATGTACCTTTAAAAATACTTTTTATCAGATGCTTTGTGCAATAAAAGCCTCTCCAATTAGCTGCAGAAACCTTGGCAAGAATGAGAGGTTCAGCAGTATTTAATGAGCCCCATGGAGTATTTGGGACTGATTCCATCATCCTCAGGTACTGCCAGGAGACTCTGCCAAGGTACTGCCAAGAAGCCTCTCAACAAGTCCAAGG
Organism: Colaptes auratus; assembly: GCA_015227895.2. Taxonomy (NCBI): domain Eukaryota; kingdom Metazoa; phylum Chordata; class Aves; order Piciformes; family Picidae; genus Colaptes; species Colaptes auratus. The sequence goes on from JAAWVA010000030.1 coordinate 29,387,440, forward strand.
CAGAAGGAAACTCTAAAGTACCATGAAGCACTGATTGGCCTCACTGAGGCTTGTTCCTGACAAAGGCTCCCCAGGGACTCCTTAGAGCAGCTTGTTAGAGGCCAGGATTGCAGGGAGACAAAGGCAAAGTGGAGGGGAGAAAAACTTGCCTTTGTTCTGTGAAGCAGAAAGGCCAAGCCCTGAGCACTGCCCTTGCAATAGAAGAACCTCAAAGCCTCAAAGCCAAGTTTCTCCTCACAGGCCTTGGTGGCAGAGGCAACTGCCAGAGCCAAAGGGTCAAAGACCTTGGTCCTGTTGGGCCACTCAGCCTTGCCAGAGCCCTGGGCCATGAGATACTCCCCCACCATTACCCAATAGGGAGCATCTCCCATGGGAGCAGAGAGGGAAGAAAGAGGAAGAGAAGGACTTTGCAGATGGATTTATGGGGTGTAGGATAATTATGGGTATGAAATAGGCTGTTTCCTGTGTCCACCTTAGTGGGTTGGACCCTCTGGACACAGGAAGTGTAGCTTATGTGGCAGGAATAGAAGGCACCCAGCCTGAACTGCCACAGAAGGTGAAGAGGAAAGTCTGAACAGCTGGTGACCAAACCAATGTCTTGTGACAAAAGCAAGAGATTCCAAAACAGGCAGTGAAAGGTGAGGAGAACTTCTCCTGGCTAGCTGATGGAAGGGAAAACTCAAGGTTCTCCAAACAACAGGAAGAAGTGACTCAAAGAACTGGAAAAACTCAACAGCTAAGGCTGTGCAGTGTTGGCAGCCAGGAAAAAGGATGACCCCAAGATGTGCTCAAGCACCAGCCAGCAGCAGAGGCCACTTGATTAATGCACATCATGGCTTAGATCTTTTCCTTTCTGTGTCCCTGTGCCCTTTGTACTTAAGTGATTAGTTTAGGCTTGGTGTCCAGGCACCTCTCTCCCCCTTTTGGTAGCCTGGGGAAGTCTCTCTGTTTCTTCCTTTGCTATTCACAGATCTTTCCTGGAGTTGTTTACATTCCTGATTCAAGGGCAGAGCTCTGTTTAGTTCAAGGTTAAAGCTGCCCATGACCACCTGCTTTAGCTACAATTCCTCCTTTTTGCCCACGGCTCATTCTCTTCTGCAGGGCCCTTTGCAGACATGAGAATGAACAGGGCACTGCCAACACCAGGAGTGATCCAATCAGCAATATTCACAACCCAGTTTGTAACATTCTTGTGTCTATGTTTAGAATGATCACTTCAGTGTGTACAGCACAGACCATCACATTCTCTCCAGCCCTGACCGGGAGCTGATAACAAAGAACCAACAGCAGCTGGATTTTGCAGGCTGCCATGGCTGACACTCTCCACATCAGTGGCTAATTCAAGCAACACTTTAGATGTTTCCTTGTCTTGTTTTGCAACCCAAGATGCCAGTTCCCTTAGCTGAGCTGCTGCTTTGCTGCAGCAATTTGAAGCAAGATTCTCCTGGCTGCTATGTGTTCAGCAAACCTCCATGATCATCTCCTTCAGCTGTTAGGCTAAGCCTGCATGACTCTAAGGCAAAGTGAGTGTGATTAAAGATCATAGTACTGTATCAGCTCCAGCTCTATGCTGCAGGTACACACAGCTTTGTTTCCATTGGTCATGCTCTGGAGCAGGCCAAACACAATAAGGAAAGACCTGCTGGACCCTTGTGAGAAAACACAAGCATAGCCATGGCCCCAGGTCACAAGATCCCAGGGGCCTTCCCAATCAAGGGTCTGTAAATTGCAGAGCCACACTGGGGCCTTTTTTGCCAAAGGATTGCTCACAGACTGCAATGACATGACATGAGTTCCTGTGACAGGGCTCATACCACTCTGAGAGATGGTTAAATGATTCAGGGTATAGACAGATTTCCATAACCTGCTGTGTGGTGTCTCCCCCAACATCCCCCCTTTCTGTTTTTCAAGCATAGTTTTAAGTGTGATGGGCAGGTTCAGTTATGGCCTGGTGTGGTGGTGAGAGAAAGTTCTCCTCCCACACACAAAGAAACCACAGCTAACTCAGTCGGAGAAGCAGATGAAATAAGCTGTATTTACAAGCATAAATGGAATGCAGTGAACATGTACACAATATACAGTATTTACAATATATACAGAAATATAAAGCAATGAATGTAATACAGAAGACCTCCAGCCAGAGGAGGGTGTCCCCGCCGGCCCTTGTACCCCCTCTCCTTCTCTACCTCCCTTTTTTCCCAAAAAGGGTTAGAGAGAGAGAAAGGCAATTAAGAAGGAAACTCTGTTAGCTCAAAGCGTGTGCAGGAATTAGTTTTCTTATCTGGTTAGATTCTGTCCAGCAAAGCTGTTGCTTCAGAGGGAGAAACAGGCCCACACGAACAGAGAGAAAAATACAGACTGAACTCAGACTGAACTGACAGAACTTAAAGTTGCATTCTACCAATCTACCAAAGAAATTAGTTTAGACTATCTTAGTTTTCATTTAAATATCAAAAACATTCAGCCAGTGTGTTCCAGCAATTGTCCCTTTTCTTAAAGGCACAGCCTAAACTGGTCACGATGCACCCCTGATAAACAATTTCATTGACTGTTCATACTGTCCATTCAATCTAAAACAATATCTACAGTTTGTAAGTCCACTCCGGCTATCCTCAGGTGCAGATGATTCAGAAGTCCAAGAAAACCAGAAAAAAAGAAAAATGGAAAACAGTTTGTCTCTTCGCAGATGAAGCGAAGAAAAGGGAAACAGGGAAACAGGGACACAGGGACTCTCGGTTGACTCAGGGCTCTCAGGGTTCTCAGGGTTTGTGCACCGTGGATTCCTCAAGGATTCTTCCTTTGGGCGCGATGTAGCTGTACAACACTCTGAAATTAAACTCTTTCAGCTAAAGTTAGATTTCTTTGTGGAATACACTGAATTTCACCATTCTCTTGCATTACCCAATAAGTGTGACCCAGACCTTCAGCTGAAACCACCCCTCGGACAGGTTTAGCCTCTCCTGAGGGAGAAAATACCCAAACAGATTCTTTTCCCTAACAACAGGAACTCTATCACCTTCTACTTTCTGCAGCAGATTTGAGTGTGCAGGTCCAGCTCGGTTCACTGAACCTCTACTATTTACCAGCCAGGTTGCTTGTGCTAAATGCTTTTCCCAGTTTTTCAAAGATCCACCCGCCATGTCACAGTCATGGATGACTTGTGTGATAGCATCCATGGAAATGTCTATGGATCTGTCACGAGCCCACTGGTAGGTTGCATCTCTGCCTTGATGTCCTGACGAATCGTGAGCCCACCGAGCTAAGAATATCTCACCTCGGTGTTTCCAGTCGAGATCAAGATCAGAGTCCATGTCTACTTGAGAAACTCTTGCAGCTAGATCTGCCTGATGGTTGTGTTGCTGTTCCTCAGTAGCTTTGCTCTTAGGAATGTGAGCATCAATGTGTCTCACCTTCACTGGAATTCTCTCGATTCGATCAGCAATGTCCTGCCACAGGTCAGCTGCCCAAATAGGCTTTCCTTTTCTCTGCCAACCACTCTTCTTCCAGTTCTTTAGCCAACCCCACAGAGCATTGGCTACCATCCATGAGTCGGTGTAGAGATAAAGCTTTGGCCACCTCTCATGTTCAGCTATGTCCAGAGCTAGCTGGACAGCTTTTACCTCTGCGAACTGACTGGATTCTCCTTCTCCATCCTTTGCCTCTGCAACTCGGCGTGTTGGACTCCACACTGCAGACTTCCACCTTCGCTTGTTCCCGACCAGCCGACAGGAACCGTCTGTGAACAAAGCATACTTCTTTTCATCATCAGAAAGGTCATTGTAAGGAGGAGCTTCCTCAGCACGAGTTACTCTCTCCTCTGGAGGTTTAGTGCAGTTGATACCTTCAGGCCAACTTGAGATCACCTCCACCAGACCAGGTCTTTCAAGATTTCCCATTCGAGCTCTCTGTGTTATCAGAGCCATCCACTTAGACCAGGTGGAATCTGTTGCATGATGTGGTGTGGAACCTTTGCCTTTGAACATCCAATTCAAAACTGGTAATCTGGGAGCTAAGAGAAGTTGTGATTCAGTTCCAATCACTTCAGAAGCTGCTTTTACTCCTTCATAGGCAGCTAGAATCTCTTTCTCTGTTGGAGTATAATTAGCCTCTGAACCTCTGTAACCTCTACTCCAGAAACCAAGAGGTCGTCCACGTGTCTCACCTGGAGCTCTCTGCCACAAGCACCAGGTTGGACCATTGTCACTTGCAGCCGTGTACAAAATATTCTTAATGTCTGGACCATCTCGGACAGGTCCCAGACCCATTGCTTGAACCACCTCTTGCTTTATCTGGTCAAAAGCTGCTGCTTGTTCAGGTCCCCAGTGGAAATTGTTTCTCTTTCGAGTCACATCATACAGAGGTTTCACAATCTGACTGTATCCAGGAATGTGCAGTCTCCACAATCCCACTATCCCCAAGAAACGTAGAGTTTCTTGCTTGTTCATGGGATTGGCCATGGTAGAGACTCTATTTACCACATCCACTGGAATGTGTCGGCGTCCATCCTGCCACCGCACTCCCAGAAACTGGATCTCTCTGGTAGGTCCTTTCACCTTGTCTCGCTTGATGGCAAAACCTGCATTCAGAAGAATGTCAATGATTTTGTTACCTTTCCTGAAGACTTCTTCAGCAGTTTTACCCCAGACAATGATATCATCGATGAACTGGATGTGTTCTGGAGCACCACCTTTCTCCAGAGCCTCGTGGATCACTGCATGACAGATGCTGGAGCTGTGGATCCAGCCCATTGGCAATCTGTTGAAAGTGTACTGGATTCCTCTCCAGGTGAAGGCAAAATGAGGCCTGCATTCCTCAGCTAAGGGAATAGAGAAGAAGGCATTAGCAATGTCTATGGTAGCATACCGTTTGGCCTCTTTGGATTCCAGCTCATACTGGAGTTCCATCATGTCTGGTACTGCTGCACTCATAGGTGGAGTTACTTCATTCAGAGCTCGGTAGTCGACTGTCAGACGCCAGTCTCCATTCTGCTTTTGCACAGGCCACACTGGACTGTTGAAAGGGGAATGAGTTTTGCTGATGACTTTCTGACTCTCCAACTGACGAATCAGATTCTGAATGGGCAACAAAGAGTCAGGGTTGGTTCTGTATTGTCTGTGATGCACAGTCTGAGAAGCAACCGGCAATTTAATGTCCTGAATTTTGTGTTGTCCCACAACTGCAGATTCATCAGAAAGATCAGGTCTAACAAACAGCTTCAGCTTTTGTCCATCAATTTCTACAGATGCTACTCCAAAAGCCCATTTGTAACCTCTAGGGTCTTTGAAACGCCCTTCTCTCAGAAAATCAATTCCCAGAATACAAGGTGCGTCAGGTCTGGCCACCACTGTATGCTTCCTCCACTGTTTACCAGTTAAACTTATATCAACCTCCACCTTAGTTAACTCTTGAGATCCACCAGTGACTCCCAGAATAGTTATAGCTTCTGATCCCTGATAATTTGATGGCATTATGGTGCACTGAGCCCCTGTGTCAACCAAGGCCCTGTACTTCTGAAATTGGGAAGTGCCAGGCCACTGGATTTACACATCCCAATAGATTCTGTTATCTCTGTTACCCCTCTCCTCCCCCTGGCGGGAGGCAGGGCACCCCTAGTTATGGGGAACATGCCCACATGTGCAATGAGCACAGTGTGCAGTGTTAGAACTGGAGCCACTGTTGGAGCTACTAGAGTTGTCCTGGGGATCTGTGGAAGTAACAGCTACCCTTCTGGTATTGATAACTCGGGTTCTGCCACTTTGCAGTTCTCTCAGTCTCCTGAAAAGATTAGCAGTTGGTTGACCATCCCATCTGTTCATGTTCTCACCAAACTGATCACGCAGAGTTATCCAAATACTTCCACGTGACTGCCTTGGTGGTCTGTTTTGGTTGGATCTGTTTTGGAATGACCTGTTTTGGAATGACATCCTTGGAGGACGTCTATTCCTCACAGAGGAAACCTGTATCCATCTGGAGGAAGAATTGGAATTATCTCTCTGTGTCAATTGGGAGATGGTATTTTTAAATTCATCCTTCAGCTCTTTCATGCAATTCTTTATTTCACCAGACAGAGTTTCAATGGCTGAAACCAAAGAAACACGTGTCATGCTATCCTCCTCATCTGATCAGTGAATTGGCCAACCGTAGGAGAAGCTCCGCCATAATTTCTTGCCACAATTCTGCTTGCCAGAATATTTGCATAATTAGGAGGAGCAAGTTTGATGAGCTTTTTAGCAAGACCAGTTCCTACAGGAATTTCATCAGGATTCAGAGTCTCATGGTCACCATAGAGTACCTCTCTGACAGCAAATTCTCTCAGACGCTTAATTCCTTCCTCTATGGTAGTCCAGGGCTTAGGATTCCATGGGAGATCATCTCGGGAAGGATATCTCATGAGGGTTGCCATTGAAAGGCGTATCCACAGAGTCACCTTACCGAGAGTCCTGCCTAGATGTCTATCTATTCCATTATCCTTTGAGAGAGTTCCTAGCTGAGCTGCTGACTTGTCTCCAACCATTAGAGCTGGAGCACCTGTATCATAGCATCTACCAAGCCAAGCTAGGATTGGCTCCTTCTCTGCTCTGGTGTAATCTTTACGCACATTCTTCAGCTCTTCTCTTGGGGAAGAACAGTCCAGAATGTCATCTGACTCCTCCTCTTCCTCCTCTTCCTGAACTTGTTGCCCCATTAATCTTATTGTCACTCTCCTAAGAATCTCTTTAAGGTCAGGAGTACCACCTCTAGTTGTTCTGCTGTCAGCAATTTGCCTTGCATCTCCATCCAGTGATGTTCTCAATAACTCAGCTATATCTTTAAGACAAACCTTCTCCTCCTCCTCAGCAGGGTCTCTTAAAGCAGAAGTTCCCTCACCAGCATCAGCTTCTGAATCAGCTTTGCTCTTTCCACCTCTCGTCTTTAAAACAGCTACCTGCTTAACTTGAGCTGTGTTTGAATCTACAGCTGGCTTAACAGAAGCTGACAGGTTCTGAGACGGATCAGCTGCTGCGGAGGACACTTCTGGTCCTACTTAAGAAGAAGGAGGAAATGGCTTTGCCGCGCTAATGGCTGCCAAGGACGTGGGAGCCGCCATGTTAGGCGCTGCCGCTGCCACTGCAGCTGGCTGATTGCCAGAACCACCAACAGCACCGTTCAGAGCAGCCTTTCCGATGGAGTTTTTAGCTTTATCTTTAACTGATACAGATCCTCCATTCTCCTCATCACTAGATATTTCTGGGGTCGAGTTAGAGCTGTTCTTTCTCCTCTTGGGTCTACGCCTAATTACAAAACAGGCCCTAGATACTTTTCTCTCCCAGTGCAGCGTATATAACAAGTACTCATTGCTTATCACCAACAGCAGGATTGCACACATAAAATAAATCACCTTCGGATCCCAGCCATCACTTAAAACGACCCTTTCACCTACTGGGATCTTAAACTTCTTTATGTCTATGGGCAGAGTGGTCGATGTCACATTCCTGTATCTATTAAGCCAAAAGAATCCCAGGCACCGCTCATAGAGAAGCTGAATCTTATACTTAAACCATAAATACAATTTATACATCAAGTATCTGCCTAAGCGATCGAAAATCAATCCCAGGACATGCTTATAGATAAGGACCCCAAAGATTGAAAAAAACAGACGCTCTAAAAGCCAAAACACTTTCATCCTTGCAACTCCGACTTGACCAGACAATAAATCAAGCAACTTTTGCTCTGCTTCTGGACAGCAACTATCCACAAGCCGCACATTGGGCGCCAATTAAAATATGTGATGGGGTGAGAAAGTTCCCTCCCCACACACAAAAGGAAGAAACCACAGCTAGCTCAGTCGGAAAAGCAGATGAAAGCTCTATTTACAGGCAGAAATGGAATGCAATGAATATGTACACAAATATACAATATTTACAATATATACAGACAATGCAGAAAAACCTTTTCCCTCCAGCCAGCCAGGGGGTTCCCTGAACCCCCCTCTCTCCCTCCCCACCTCCCCTTTTTCCCAAAAAGGGTTAGAGAGAGAGAGAAAGGCAATTAAGGAAGAAAAATTCTGTTAGCTCAAAAGCACATGCAAGAATTAGTTTTCTTATCTGGTTAGCTGTTAACTCAAGGCCGTTCCTGCTTCAGAAAGAGAGAAGCCGTCCAGCCCACAGGACAGAGAAGCACAGACTGCACCCAGCCTGAACCCAGACCAGACTGAACTAATGGAACCCAAACTTAAAATTGCATTCTACAATCTACCAATGAAATTAGTTTAGACTATCTTGTTTTTGTTCAAATAGCAAAAACATTCAGCCAGAGTGTTCAGCAACTGTCTCTTTCTTAAAGGCACAGCCTAAACCAGTCACAGTGTGGCCAGCAGGAGCAGGGAGGTCATTGTGCCCCTGTACTCTGCATTAATTAGGCCACACCTTGAATCCTGTGTCCAGTTCTGGGCCCCTCAGTTTAAGAAGGGCATAGAGACACTTGAAGGTGTCCAGAGAAGGGCAACAAGGCTGGGGAGAGGCCTTGAGCACAGCCCTGTGAGGAGAGGCTGAGGGAGCTGGGGTTGTTTAGCCTGGAGAAGAGGAGGCTCAGGGGTGACCTCATTGCTCTCCACAACTACCTGAAGGGTGGATGTAGCCAGGAAGGGGTTGGCCTCTTCTCTCTAGCAACCAGCACCAGAACAAGGGGACACAGTCTCAAGCTGTGCCAGGGGAATTTTAGGCTCGAGGTGAGGAGAAAGGTCTTCACCGAGAGAGTCATTCACCATTGGAATGGGCTGCCCAGGGAGGTGGTGGAGTCACCATCCCTGGAGGTGTTCAAGAGGGGATTGGACGTGGCACTTAGTACCATGGTTTAGTCCTGAGGTCTGTGGTGACAGGTTGGACTTGATGATCCTCAAGGTCTCTTCCAACCTTAGTGATACTGTGATAATCCTCATCTTCAAGCAAAGGAAAAACTTCCCTAGAGTCTTCTAAAGCTATCCAAACCCAATCCTTCTCCTACACAGAAACATAGAATCACAGAACTGTTGTGGTTGGGAAAGAGCTTCAAGGTCATCCAGGGCAGCCATTACCTAAGCCTACCAAGTCTGCTGGCAAAGCATGGCCAGGGGCTCTGGCAAGGCTGAAAGCCCAACAGGACCAAGGTCTTGGTCCCTGGAGTCTGGCAGTTGTCTCTGCCACCCAGGATCTGGGAGCAGATCCTTTATTTTGAAGCTTTCAGGCTCTACTGTCCCCAGGGACTGTGCTCAGGGCTTGGCCTTCCTGCTCCATAACCCAAACCCAGGGTTTTTCAGCATCACAGACTCCTGCATTTTACCATTTTTGTGGTCTATAAATCACAGCCTCCAATTACCTGCTCTAAGGAGCCCCTGGGGAGGCTTTGTCAGTAACAAGCCCCAGTGGGGCCAATCAGTGCTTCAAGCTGCTTTGGCATTTGCTGCTGACTTCTAGAGCAGTTTCTTCAATCTTCTCAGTCCCTGACACCTGGAGTCAGCCCCAAATCCTCCATGGGGCTCATTAGAACACAGAAGTCCCTCAGGAGCTGTGGCTCTGCCTGGGATTTCCTTCAGGTACTGAAGACTTGTCCAGCTCATTGGAGCTTTTTCACAGCTAATTGAAGCTTTTTCAGAGTGCAGTTAATGAGGAAGATTTCCCACTGCGCCTCATAACCCCCTGGGTTGTTTTTAAAGGATGTTTTTAATTAGCTGCATTTGAGAGAAGGGAGCTGACAGCAGCACTCTCCATGTCACCTTGATCCACAGAGTCTCCTCAAGAGGCCTGGACTCAAAGGAAAAACTCTTCCCCAAGATCTGACACTATATGAACAACTTTGCTCCTCACCCCCTCCACAACTTTTCCATTGCTGTCATTGCCCACCTGGGGCTTACATCACTGTCCCATCAGACTCCTCCACTGCTCTCTGCAGCTGCAGGTCATAGTTCCATGGCACCAGCACCCCCCTGCTCTCCATAGAGATCTGTCTGCATACAGCCACAGGAAAATTGTTCCTGTTTAGAAGTAAAGAAAAATAAAGTCTGATAAAGTTGCATCAGTAATCCAACCCCTCTGGAACCAGCTGCTCAGCACAAGATGTCTCTCAGTAGGCTGCCTCTCTCCAAGGCATGATCTGAGAAGCAAAATTTTAGGCAAGTAGATACAAGAGGTGGAGAGCAAAACAATCGCAGAGGTGGCCCAGGGGACAACTGCAGCTTTGCCTCCCGAAAGGTCAAAGCAGCATAGGAGAGAGGAACCTGAATGAACAAAGAATAAGTGCAGAAGCAAATTGGAGAATGATGGAAAGGGCCTTGGGCTGTCCAGTCTGCCCCGGGAAAGGTGACTCCAGAGATGGTCACTGTGTCCTGGAGAGGATGGTACATGACATCTTAATGAAGCAGATGGTCTAAGAGGTAGTCACCCCCACCCCCCCCACACTCCCATTTTCTGGTATGACTCTAGTCTACCAAAGCTCTGCTCTGATTTAAAGCAACAGTGCTAATTTCATCATTCCTGATTGTAATGTCTCTCTGAGATTCGTTATTTAGAGGTTTGCTAAGTCTTCCTAGTAAGCATAATGAATAGTAAGCATTTGGTATCTACAGGTACTCAGTACATAGTAATTGCAGTAAGGCATAAGCATTTAGTAATGAGTTCACACTGTAAGTTCTTCTTTTGGTTCGAACCTTCTTAGCTGTGTGCCTCGGCATTGCAAAGGAGCTCCGTGTAATATAGTTAAGGTTTGTAGTAAATAGGTATTTGCTTTTAAAAGTATTCCTTAGCTAATGTAACATCTTTCTATTTCCTACTTAAACTTTGACTAGAAAACATACAAATAATACAAAAAATAGTAAAAAAGAAAACAAAATTTAAAAAAAATTAAAATACAAATATATGTAACAAAACAAACCCAAAATACTACAACTTAGATACAAAAAGAACAATAAAACATAACAAAATAATAACAAAAATTAATGATAGAGAGCAAATTAAAAACAAACAACAAAAAAGGTTAAAATAAGAATGAATTAACAAAATAAGAATAGAAAAAGAAGAGCAACAATAAAAACAAAACAATGAAAACAAAATATAACAAACTGAAAAATAGTTATTAACAAAAACCATAAGGATTATCAGCAAAAAATACAAATAAGGACTATCAAGACTACTAGATTTAAAAAAACAAACAAAAAGTATTAAAAAATTCAAAAGAGTGAATATTAAAAATGATAATAAAAAAGAATTAATAGAAAAGAAGGTTAAAAAATAATAAAAAAGCAAAAATCAAAATTAAAATAGAAAATAGATAAAACAAACATATAAGATCAAGAAATTAAAAATGGAAACCTAGATAAAAATAATTTTAAAATAATTAAAATAAAATTAAAATAAAATAAAAATTAAATTTAAAAAAATTAAAATTAAATTAAAAAATAACAAAAAATGGTTTAAAATATTAATATTAAAATTAACAGACAAAAATAATTTAAAATTATAGACAAAAAAATAAATACAAAGAAAGTACATTAAAACAGTATAAAAATAATTGAAAACTAAAACTAAAAAATAAATAAAAAATTAAACAAAATAAAATGAAACAAGATTTAAAAAATAAAAATAGAAAATGTAAAAAGTATAAAATAAAAAATAAATTAAAAATATATATTTAAAAAATTAATTAAAAAATAAAATTTAAAAATATGAAAAAAGATTGCAAAAAATAAAATAAAATAACAAAAAAGATAAAAAATAAAGACATTAGAGACAAAAAAAATTGAAAAAAAATTAAAATACAAAATAAATTAAAAATAAAAAAAGACAAAAATTAAAATTTAATTTATAAAAATAATAAAAAGTCAAAACAAAACAAATTTATTAAAAATACATTGACAAAAAAAATTAAAATTTGAATTAAAAATTTAAAATTAAAAATACATTACATTTTAAAAAAAATCAAAATTATTTAAAAATTATATGGAATCATAGACTCATAGAATCAGTCAGGGTTGGAAGGGACCACGAGGGTCAGCTAGTTCCAATCCCACTGCCATGGGCAGGGACACCCCACACTAGATCAGGCTGGCCAGAGCCTCATCCAGCCTGGGCTTAAACACCTCCAGGGACAGGGCCTCAACCACCTCCCTGGACAACCCATTCCAGGGCTTCACCACTCTCATGGGGAAGAACTACTTCCTCACATCCAGCCTGAATCTCCCCCCCCTCCAGCTCCATTCCATTCTACTTAGTCCTTTCACTTCCTGACACCCTAGGAATTCCCTCCCCAGCATTCTTGTAGGCTGTCTTCAGATACTGGTTGGCCACAATAAGGTCACCTCGAGCCTTCGCTTCTGTCAACTGCAATCATCGCAATGAACAACGGCAGAAGAATCAAGACTATGAAGGAACACCATTTCCCATGAAGTCAAACATTGATCACAATAACTGTTACGATAATCTGAGATCAAAAGCATCAATCAAGAATGTACCACAGCACCATGTGAATTAGACCTCAAAAGTATGGTTGTTTGACTGTTGTGTGATTAGAGAAAATGTTCATATGGACTTAGATGTTATCTCACCAGTTTGCTGCAATTTTAAACACTTAGAGGGAAAAATTCATTATAACACCACATGCATTGTCATTGTAGGCTGGAAACAAAAACAAACAAATACCTGAAAAAAAGGGAGGGAAAGAGGGAATACCCCATAGCAAAAATAGTTTTTAATGGTACCAACAAGAGATAGTTAGCTCATGTCAACACCTAGAAACATCAAACTTGCAAAGTGCTGCAACCCTCTCACCACAAGACAGCACAAACATGGCACAACTGTCATGAAGATGACAGTCAGCAAACCTGCCTAGCGCTGACCTCAATGACTGTCACGATGATCCAAGATGTCAACAGAAAGCAGCTAACTTATAACTGAGTGTCATGACTGCTTAACTGTTGTGTGAACATTAAGAGGTCAGTATCACTAGGATGAGCAAAACCACATTATTATGGGTAATTTTATACTGGGCAAAGCAATGAAGCTCCTTTGTTCTTGCTGTTTGCCTGCAAGTTTTCTGACTGTGAAGCTAGAGCCTGGCCAGATCTACCTTGACAGATGGAAGAAATCTTGCTGCCATTAAACAATTCATGATTTTTGACCATCCGAGAGAAAAATAAAGATGCAACATACCCCTAAAGCAGATTGTAAAAGACAGTGCTGAGGATTGGATTTGTGTCTGAATCTCTGTGTGCAATGTGTTCAGGCACAATCAAGTCTTCTCTGTCAATAAGAGGAGTGACATGTAAAGATCGGAACTATTAAGATCTAAGTTCTTCTTTACAAGGTTTGCTATCTTTGACCATGTGTTATGCCAGCTCTGTTAGAACATTCTAACTAGCTCAACTTAAGCATTGTGCCTTGTATGGGTTACATCAGTCTGTCAGACATGCTGCGCTACAGGACTTTTGCTTTTGCTATCCAGCTTAGCTTTAACTCGCTTGCTTCTGTGTATGCAAAGAGTATCTTGTATGGGATGGGAACAACTCCCATGAGCAGATTGCTCCCAAAAACAAAAAGGGGATTTGTGGCAATGCCAGCGACAAGCAGTGTGAGCAATCTGGCAGTGTAGGCTTAGAGCCTGACATGGTGGTAGGCCATGCTCAGCATAAGTGCAGGAGTGGCTAGCAGTGTAGCAAAGCAGTGCTGTGCCTGCAGCATGTAACAGAAGCAGGGCACTGGTAGCTATGAACACAGAGAGTTATCTGGGAATAACAGGACACACACCTGCATCAACAACCTCGCGTGGTGTTAGTAGTGTGACCAATAATCTATACCAGTGCGATGTGTGGTCACTGGTGGGGAGCCAATGAAGCTGTGCCAACGATGCTCCCTGAGGTTGCTGTAGAGGATGCTGTAGAGGTTCCCTTAAAAAAGAACAAAGCCAGATCATATTGGTCATTCGTATTGACTCTGTTCCCTGTTGCCAACAGCAAGGAACTGCAGAGACAATACAATACAATAGAATAAAATACACCAGGTTGAAAGAGACTTTCAAGATCATCATGTCCAACCCATCAACCAATCCAACCCACCTAAACAACTAAACCATGCAGCCAAGCACCCCATCAAGTCTCCTCCTGAACACCTCCAATGAAGGTGACTCCACCACCTACACAGGTAGTCGATTCCAATGGGCAATCACTCTCTCGGTATAGAACTTCTTCCTAACATCCAGTCTAAACCTCCCCTAGTGCAGCCTGAGACTGTGTCCTCTTGTTCTGGTAGTGGCTGCCTGGGAGAAGAGACCAACCTCTGCCTGGCTACAACCTCCCTTCAGGGAGTTGTAGAGAGCAATAAGGTCACCCCTGAGTCTCCTCTTCTCCAGGCTAAGCAACCCCAGCTCCCTCTGCCTTTCCTCAGAGGGCTTGTCTTCCAAACCCCTCACCAACTTTGTTGCCCTTCTCTGGACATGTTCCAGCAAGTCAACATCCTTCCTAAACTGAGGGGCCCAGAACTGGACACAGCACTCAAGGTGTGGCCTAACCAGTGCAGTGTACAGGGGCAGAATGACCTCCCTGCTCCTGCTGGCCACACTGTTCCTGATGCAGGCCAGGATGCCATTGGCCCTCTTGGCTGCCTGGGCACACTGCAGGCTCGTGTTCAGCCTACCATCAACCAGTACCCCCATGTCCCTCTCTGCCTGGCCACTCTCCAGCCACTCTGACCCCAGCCTGTAGCACTGCTGTGGCCAATGTGCAGAACCCGGCACTTGGATGTGTTCAATCTCCTGTCCTTGGACTCTGCCCATCTGTTCAGCCTGTCGAGGTCCCTCTGCAAAGCCTCTCTGCCCTCCAGCAGATCAACTCCTGCCCCCAGCTTGGTGTCTTCCGCAATCTTACTGATGATGGACTCAATGCCCTCATCCAGATCATCAATAAAGATGTTGAAGAGCATGGGGCCAGCACCGATCCCTGGGGCACACCACTAGTGCCTGGCCACCAGCTGGATGTAGCACCATTCACCACCACTCTCCGGGCTCGGCCCTCCAGCCACTTCCTAACTGGAGAGGAGGAGATCAGGCTGGTCAGGCAGGACCTGCCCTTCCTAAAGCCATGCTGGCTGGGCCTGATCCCTTGGCCATCCTGTAAGTGCTGTGTGATCGCACTCAAGATGAGCTGTTCCATAATCTTGCCTGGCACTGAGGTCAGGCTGACAGGCCTATCATTCCCTGGCTCTTCCAACTGGCCCTTCTTGTGGATGGGCACCACGTTGGCAGCTTCCAGTCTTCTGGGACCTCTCCAGTGAGCCAGGACTGCTGAAAAATGATGGAGAGTGACTTGGCCAGCTCATCTGCCAGCTCTCTCAGCACCCTAGGATGGATCCCATCCGGTCCCATGGACTCAGCCCAAGCAGCTGAGGAGATCTCTAACTGCCTCCCCCTGGAACAGAAGGGACCTATGCTGCTCCCTGGCTCCTTCTGCCAGCTCTGTAGGCCAGCTGTCTGGAAGACATTCTGCTCTGCTAGTAAAAATTGAGGCAAAGAAGGTGTTAAGCACCTCTGCCTTTTCCTCATCCTTTGTTACAACGTTCCCCTCTGTGTCCACCAAGGAGTGGAGGTTGTCCTTGCCCTTCTTCTTGCTATTGATGTATTTATAGAAGGACTTTATGTTGTCCTTCACAGCAGAGGCCAGTCTGAGCTCCAAATGTGCTTTTGCCTCCCTAATTTTCTTCCTACGTGTCACAGCAACATCCTTAAACATTCCATGGGTTGCCTCCCCTTTCTTCCAGAGATGGTACACCCTCTTTTTTCCCCTTAGTTCTATTAGAAGTTCATTACCCATCCAGGCTGGCCGTCTGCCCCGGGGCTCATCTTCCGGCACACTGGCACGGCCTGTTCCTGCACCTTCAAGAGTTCCCACATCACCCACCAGCCCTTCCCTGTTGGGGAGAGATCACCTGCTTTGGCTGCCCTTGGCTAAGTCAAACCCACTGCTTTTTTTCTCTCTCCACTCCTCCTTTCTCTCTTGGAACAGGGGGGTAGGGGCTAGGGGTAGAGGAACAGCTTCACTGGTCTCTGAGCAGGGGGGTTTCATGTGATTTGCTAATTGTAAATACCTGTCTAATATTGTGACTCCTGTATGTTCTGTACCTGTTCATTGTATTCCATTTTAAGTGTCGCTCTTGCTTGTCAATGCAGCTTCATTTGCTTCTAACTGAGCTGCTCTGGCAAAGCTAATGCTGGGGGGAAATTTCAACCCACCACAATGGGACTCTTGTTCTCTGGGATTGGGCTGTTGATCACTTTCTGTTCTGACTCCAGAGGAGCCTTCATGGCAATTCTGGGTCCCTGCTGCATATGAGGCTGTGATGAACTCTGCCATGGGTTGGTAGTGATGGGACTGAGCTGATCCATTCCTCATGAAGCTCAGGGACAGGGGATACAATGAGGCTGAGAGAAATGTGCCCTAACTTGTCACTGTCTCTCCCTCCTTGGACAGGTCTCCATGGCCAGAGGCAGCAGATGGCCAACAGCAGCTCCATCAGCCACTTCCTCCTCCTGCCATTCCCAGGCACAAGGCAGCTGCAGCTCCTGCACTTCTGCCTCTTCCTGGCCATCTACCTGGCTGCCCTGCTGGGCAATGGCCTCATTATCACCACCATAGCCTGGCACCCCCACCTCCACACCCCCATGTACTTCTTCCTCCTCAACCTCGCCCTCCTTGACCTGGGTGCCATCTCCACCACTGTGCCAAAATCCATGGACAATTCCCTGAGGGACACCAGGGACATCTCCTATGCAGGATGTGCTGCACAAATGTTTCTGCTTTTCTTTTTGCTTGGTGCAGAGTATTTTCTCCTCACCACCATGTCCTACGATCGCTACGTTGCCATCTGCAGATCCCTGCACTATGAGACCCTCCTGGGCAGCAGAGTTTGTCTTCACCTGGCAGCAGCTGCCTGGGCCTGTGGGGCTCTCAATGCTCTGCTGCACACAGCCAATACATTTTCCCTGCCCCTCTGCCAGGGCAATGCTCTGCACCACTTCTTCTGTGAAGTCCCCCAGATCCTCAAGCTCTCCTGCTCCACATCTTACCTCAGGGAACTTTGGCTTCTTGTGGCCAGTAGCTGTTTATTCTTTGTCTGCTTCATGTTCATTGTGGTGTCCTATGTGCAGATCTTCAGGGCAGTGCTGAAGATCCCCTCTCAGCAGGGACGCCACAAAGCCTTTGCCACCTGCCTCCCTCACCTGGCTGTGGTCTCCCTGTTTATCACCACTGCCTGCTTTGCCTACCTGAAGCCCTCCTCTCTCTCTTCTCCATCCCTGGACCTGGTGGTGTCAGCTCTGTACTCAGTGTTGCCTCCATCACTGAACCCTCTCATCTACAGTCTGAGGAACCAGGTGCTCAAGGCTGCCCTGAGCCAACTGATCTCTGGATGCTTTCAGAAGCAATAAACTCTTCTGTAGAGCAGTTCTGATGTCACTCAGTGCGGGCCCAGCCTGGCTGCTGTACTTGGTAGTGGTTGTGTTTTACTCTTTATCAAACTTTCATCCCTTTTCTAACATATTCTCTGCTTTGCTGACCAAGAGTTTGTGCAGAAGGACCTCTGCTCTTTCTTTGGTTAAAAAAAAAAGAACATCAGCATTTTCCTTCCTGAGATCCTTCCTCCAGGACTTCTCCAGAGCTTTTAAGCCTGGTCCTGTGCAGATTTGGGGGAGAAAAGAGTCCCAGCACAGCAGCACTGCCAGGGAGCACCAGCATCTGGACTTCCAGGGCTGTTCTCTTGCCACTTCCAGCCTCTCCTGGGGCAGTGCAAGGCCTGAGTGCTGTGGCAGCTTGGTCATTGTCTTGCTGCATGCCAGTCCTCTGAGCACAGGCAGGGACAGGCCAGGGGAACTACTCTGACTGAGCTGGCCCCCAACAGCAGTTCCACAAAGATGATCTGTTCAGGGCAGAGTCTGAAGGCTTAGGGCTTCATCCAAAGTTTCTGTCCAGAGCAGGTCCAAGAAAGTTTCCCAGGGATGCAAACAGCAAGAAAAAGCTGAAATGTGAGTGTGCAGGGCTGGGGCACACAGCAGTGTCCTGACACAGACAGGCCTCCTGCAAGAGCCTGAGGGAGCAGCAGAGCAGGCTCTGATCTCTGCCTGTCTTCTCTGTACACCCTGGCGAAGCTGTCCCAGGGCAATCATCCTGGATGAGCTTCTCACCACCACCATTTCCACCACTGATCTCTCACCACAACTTGCAAAGTTCTTTATCCCCCAGTTGCAGGTCACAGGATCAGGAGGTCAGCAGTGGCTGCTGGCATTGCACAGATGAGATGCAAGCATGGCCATGGTGTGTGGGGTGAGAGGAACCTGAGTGAGCACAAACACCATCAGCTGTTGCTGGGGGGTACCAAGGCACTGGAGGTGTGAGAAGCCTCCCAGCCTCTGGCAGGGGCAGCAGGAGGCCAGGGACACTCTGAGTGCTGAAGTGCAGAGCCTGTGTAAGTGGTAGGGAGAGACTCTGTATGAACATCCTGAGGTGCAGAAGGAGTTCACAATGCCTGGCAGAGCCCTGACAGTGGATGTAGTCTACCTTAACCTTAGTAGTGCTTTTGATACTGTCTCCCATAACATCCTTGTAAGTAACCTCAGGAAGTGTGGGATGGAAGAGCAGAGAGTGAGATGGATCAGGAACTGGTTACAAAATAGAGTCCAAAGAGTGGTGGTCAAAGGTGCCAGGTCCAGCTGGAGAGCTGTAACCAGTGGAGTCCCTCAGGGATCAGTGCTGGTCCTGTCCTGTTCAACATCTGCATCTATGACATTGATGAGGGGACAGACAGAGAGAGTCTGCTCGGCAAGTTTGCTGACAATACCAAACTGGGAGGCTTGGCTGAGATCCCTGAAGGCTGTGCAACCATTCACAGACTTGGACAGACTGAGAGCTGGGCAGAGAGGAACCTAATGAGGTTCAACAAGGATGAGAGCAGAGTCCTGCACCTGGGGAGGAAGAATAAACTGCAGCAGGACAGGCTGGGAGGTGATCTGCTGGAGAGCAGCCCTGTGGAGAAGGACCTGGGAGTGCTGGCAGCAAGTTCTGCATGGGACAGCAATGTGCCCTGGGATCCTGGGGTGCATTAGGAGGAGTGTGTCCAGCAGATCCAGGGAGGTTCTGCTCCCCCTCTACTCTACACTGGTGAGGCCCCAACTAGAATATTGCATCCAGTTCTGGGCTCCCCAGTTCAGGAGGGACAGGGATCTGCTGGAGAGAGTCCAAGGGAGGGCTACAAGGATGATGAAGGGGCTGCAGCACAGCCTGGAGAGGAGAGGCTGAGAGCCCTGGGGCTGTTTGGTCTGGAGAGGAGAAGACTGAGAGGGGATTTAATAAATGTTTATAAATATCTGAGGGCTGGGGGTCAGGAAGGAAGGGACAGGGACAGGCTGCACCCTGGGATAGGACAAAGGGCAACAGCTATAAACTCCAGCACAGGAGGTTCCACCTCAACATGAGGAGGAATTTCTTCATTGTGAGGGTCACAGAGCACTGGAACAGGCTGCGCAAAGGAGTTGTGGAGTCTCCTTCTCTGGAGACTTTCCAGACCCATCTGGATGCCTTCCTGGGCATCCTGTACTAGATTCTATGGTTCTGGTCTGGCAGGGGGGTTGGACTCCTTTGGAGGTCCCTTCCAACCCCTAACATCCTGTGATCCTGTGACATTTCTGTGTGTGAGTGCAGCACAAACCTCAGTGCCCCAGGGAGACTCCTCTCAGGTGTCCTGCACAGGCTCATTGCAAATGTTGCTGTCTGCTCATATCACCCTTCCTGGGCTGTGCCCTGAAATGTGCACAGAGCCAGCAGAGAGGTTCTTGTTCCTTGGAAAAGGCATCTTCAGGAAGGCCAAGAAGGAGGCTGGGGCAAACTCCAGGCTGGTCAACCTCAGCATAGTTGTGGTGCTGGGTCAAAAGTGATAGGTCAGACACTGCAGGCCCTTGCAGGACAAGAGAAAGATCATCGAACCTGTCTGGGGAGGGGCAAGAAGGGCATGTTTTGTGCCTGGACCTTAGCCAGGCCTTTGCCATCATCTCTGTAGAGCCAGACTGGTGATAGCAGGACTGAGGCAATGGATGAGGTGTTGGGTGGGAAGGTGAGTGGTGGATCAAGCCCAAATGTCACCAGGGCAGAGTCCTCCTGGCAGCCACTTCCTGGTGGCATCCCTCAGGGCAAGCCCTTGGGCCAGCACTGTGCAATCTCTTCATCAGCTCCCTGCACCTTCTGACTCAGAGCCACTGCAGCTCCTCTGGAGATGAAGCCAAAGTGGGCACAGGCCTTGAGTGACCTCCTCTGCTTAACCCTGCCCTGAGCAGGGTCATTGGACAAGATGATGTGCAGGGACCTCTTCCACAGATCACCAGGACAGATCCAGCAGCTCCTCTGAGGAAGGTTTCTCCACTCAGACCCTTGGTAGGAAATCTGCCAGATGGATTGGATGAAACTTTGATCTGCTCAGGCTCTGGCCACAGGGAGGGGGATGGTTAGGTGCAGGATCAGGTGGTCAGTTGTGTCTCAAGAGATCTTCATTCAGTAGGAAGCTAATGAGTGTGAGGGGGCTGTGAGGTCACTTCTGCCTGGAGAGGAGATTGGCCAACAGCAGGAACACAGCTGTAAAGGGACTGTGAGGTTTGTTCTGTCTGTGATGAAGAGGTTATTAATTTGTGAATATGAAATATAAAAATAATAATGTTATTAATTATTAAATTGATTAATAGCCAGTGAATCATTATTTTATGTAGATATTCCAGTGCAAGATTGTGAAATACATCCCATCAGTGGTTTAGTATTTATAATTTGGACTCAATCAGGATATTTACAGAGTTAATTTCTATTACTATAAACGCAGGCTGCAATTCCAGTGCTTGTCCACCTCGTGAGCCGTGCGCGCGGCTCGTGAGCCCAGCGCCTTCGGCGGCGGGATTTGAACAGAGGCAGCACGGCTCGCGGGGCTTCCGCTCGGCAGCAGCCCTCGGTACAGCGCCGGGACTGGCAGCCGCTTGGGGGGCTTCCACGGTTTCTCCTCTTCACGCTACGGGATCGGCTGGGAACACGGCGTTCCCTGCACAAGCTGCGAGGCTCGGAGCGGCCCTGAATTCACGTGCGCGCGGCTCGTGAGCCCAGCGCCTTCGGCGGCGGGATTTGAACAGACGCAGCGCGGCTGGCAGGGCTCCACTGGGCAGCAGCTGCCTGCTCTGGTGCTCTCGCGCGCCGCTGCACTTTGTCTAAATTTCTTTGTCCAGTGGGTGCTGTGGCCAGGGGCAGCATGGTTGTAACTCGCAGCAAAATCTTAAAAAAATCAGTTTCCACCCAGACTGAGGTTGAACACAAGCAGGTAGCTGTCCAGGTATCTGGCTGTAATGAGTGCTGGAGCCTGGCTCTTGAGCCTGCTCTTGAGATGCAGGGTAGTGGAAGCATCTCTTGCATTAGGTGTGAGCAGATCGGCTATCTGCTCAACCTGGTGGCCAGACTAAAGGACGAGGTTGCTAGTCTTAGAGATGTATGGGAATGTAGAAAAGAGACGAGCCAGAGGAGGAAAGAGATGAACCAGAGAAAGCAGGCTCTGCAGGATCCCCAGCAGAGGCTGGTTATCCAAAAGGCAGAGGGGAATGGGTGCAGGTTCCTCCCAAAAGACACAAATCAAAACCTCCTTGCCTCCCCCCACCTTCCTCGCTGCCCTTGGAAAACAGGTATGGGGCACTAGAGATCGAGGGTGAGGTGATACTGATGCCGGAGGACACACCAACTGGGGTTTTCCCTGAGGCTAAACAGCCTAAGGTTAAACAGCCTAAGGCAAAGCAGCCTAAGGTTAAACAGCCTAAGGTTAAACAGCCTTCCCTTGGCATCAGAACTTGCTCCCTCAAAAAAAAGAGGAGGGTAATTGTTATTGGTGATTCCCTCCTGAGGGGAACAGAAGGTCCCATATGTCGGCCAGACCCATTTCATAGGGAAGTTATTAGCCTAGTAGGAGCACAAGTTAAGGATGTTACCAGTAGGCTGCCCAGTCTGGTACAGCCCTCTGACTACTATCCCTTATTGGTTCTGCAGTTAGGGAATGATGATGTTGCTACCAGAACTCCCAGGGCTATCAAAAATGACTTCAGGGCCCTGGGAGATCTGGTTGAGGGGTAAGGTGCACAAATAATTTTTACATCGATACCGTTAGCTGCAGGAGGGAATACGATCAGGAACAGGTCGTCAGCTGTAGTCAACAAGTGGCTCAGAGGCTGGTGCAGTCGAAAGAATTTTGGGTTTTTCAATCTTGGAGAACTTTCTACTGCAGCAGGTCAGCTGGCAACAGATGGAGTACATCTGTCCCAGAGGAGGGGGAAGGTCATAGTATACGAGAATGGCCTGTCCCCCAAAGGGAAAAAGATTCTGGGAAGAGAATTGGCAGGTCTCATTGACAGGGCTTTAAACTAGCTTTGAAGGGGGAAGGGGCTGGAACCAGTCCCCTCAGGCAGGAGTCTGGAGGTGATAAGCTAGAGCTAGAGGTGAAACCTGCAGCCCAGCTGCAGTGCATGTACACTAATGCACGAAGCATGGGTAACAAACAAGAGGAGCTAGAAGCCCTGTTGCAGCAGGAAAGTTATGATGTAGTTGCCATCATAGAGACGTGGTGGGACGACTCACATGACTGGAGTGCTGCAATTGATGGCTACAGGCTGTTCAGGAGAGATAGGCAAGGAAGAAGGGGTGGAGGAGTGGCTATATACATCAGGGAGGCACTAGGTGCCGTTGAGATGGAGATCAGGGATGATCGGGTTGAGTGCTTGTCGGGGAGAATTAGAGGGAAGATCGGGAGGGCAGACATCCTGGTTGGAGTCTGTTATAGACCACCCAGCCAGGAGGAAGATGTTGATGAAGCATTCTATAGGCAGCTGAAGGCTGTCTCAAGATCGCCTGACCTCATTCTCATGGGCGACTTCAACCTGCCTGATATCTGCTGGGATCTCAACACAGCAGGGAGGAGGCAGTCTAGGAGGTTCTTAGAGTGCATGGAGGACAGCTTCTTATCCCAGGTGCTGCGTGAACCTACCAGGGGTAAGGCTCTGCTTGACCTCCTCTTCACCAACAGGGAAGGGCTGGTGGGTGATGTGGTGGTCAGAGGGTGTTTAGGCACCAGTGACCAGGAGATAATTGAGTTTTCGGTATTCAGCCAAGCCAAGAGGGGCAGCAAGAAGACCTCCACTCTGGACTTCCGGAGGGCAGACTTCAGGCTACTCAAGGAACTAACTCAGAAGGTTCCTTGGGAAACAGCCCTTAAAAATAAAGGGGTCCAGGAGAGCTGGAGCTGCTTCAAGGAAGAACTCTTGAAGGCACAGGAACAGGCTGTGCCAGTGTCCCGGAAGATGAGCCGCCAGGGCAGACGGCCTGGATGGGCAATGAACTTCTAATAGAACTAAGGGAAAAAAAGAGGGTGTATCATCTTTGGAAGAAAGGGGAGGCAACCCCTGCAATGTTTAGGGATGTTGCTAGGACATGCAGGAAGAAAATTAGGGAGGCAAAAGTCCATTTAGAACTTAGACTGGCCTCTGCTGTGAAGGACAACAAAAAGTCTGTGGTGGGTTGAGAAAGTTCCCTCCCCACACACAGGGAAAGAAACCACAGCTAGCTCAGTCGGAAAAGCAGATGAAAGCTCTATTTACAGGCATAAATGGAATGCAATGAATATGTACACAAATATACAATATTTACAATATATATACAGGAAAATACAGCAATGAACACAATGCAGAAAAAACCTTTTCCCTCCAGCTGGCCAGGGGGGTTCCCTGAACCCCCCTCTCTCCCTCCCTACCTCCCCTTTTTCCCAAAAAGGGTTAGAGAGAGAGAGAAAGGCAATTAAGGAAGGAAAAATCTGTTAGCTAAAAAGCACATGCAAAATTAGTGTTCTTATCTGGTTAGCTGTTAACTCAAGGCCGTTCCTGCTTCAGAAAGAGAGAAGCTGTCCAGCCCACAGGACAGAGAAGCACAGACTGCACCCAGCCTGAACCCAGACCAGACACAGACTGAACTAACAGAACCCAAACTCAAAATTGCATTTCTACAATCCACCAATGAAATTAGTTTAGACTATCTTGGTTTTGTTCAAATATCAAAAACATTCAGCCAGAGTGTTCAGCAACTGTCTCTATCTTAAAGACAAAGCCTCAACCGGTCACATTCTGACAGTTAGTGAGAAAGTTCAGAAGTCTCCTTCCCTCAGCTGTCCTGCTGAGTGTTCTGGGAAGGGCTCAGCTGAGGGCCAGTTCTGAGAGGCAGAGGTTGGGTTGTGGCCTGGAGTTAATGCCCAAGGGTCAATGCCAAGTGTAAAGGCTGGAGCCAGGATGAGCAATGGGGGCAGAGGCAGGGTCAGGAGTGGGCTTGGGAGGGGCTGAACTGTAAGGGGTGAGGTGAGGGATTGACTCAGCTGCACTGCATTGGAGCAGGGGAGTGAGTAGAGAGGATGGGAGGGGCCCAGGCTGGACTGGGAGGGCATTCTAGGATCCAGCCTGTACTGGGAGGTGATAAAAGCATTCAGGGGTGACCATTCCTCTCAGCATCATGGCCTCCCAGAAAGACCTGGACAAGATCTGGGAGGAGAAGAATTTCTTGGAGTATAATCTGAAGGAGCCAAATCTCAGCCTTGAGGAAGAGGAGCAGTGGTTGATGGAGACTTGGCTGAGGACAGCAAGGATGAAGTATATGTGTTTTCTTTGACATTTCTGTCCCAAATGGGGACATTTCTTCCCCAGGACCAGGGATGAAGTCATCTGCCCACTTCAGGGAGGTGTCCTTGAGGGGTTCTGGGAGGGTCTTGAAACTGAAGTGGGGAAATCAAACTCAGTGCCTTTCATAGCCATTCAGCAGTATCCTTCACTAACCTGCATGGACATGGAATGATGGCTCCAAACTACTCCTGTGCTGATCACCCATCACAAAAAACTATCAAAAATTGGTGCCTATTCAATGTGGAGCAATTGCTTGATTAATTAATTGCTGCTCAGACTAAGGAAGCAAAATGAAGCTGTTTTGGGCTTTGTGGCATTTGATATATTCTGCTCTGACTGGGATTCTGTACAGATGGTGTGTGGCCTTGAAGTTGGGTAAGCGAGGAAGATATTTGGCATATAAACTGTCCCTTCGGTTTAAACAGAAGCTGAAAATGCTGCATGAGCACTGCTTGGGATTTTGTGGCTTAACAGCTATGATAATGTGACTGTGACTGTTCCTGCAGGAATACATCAATTCAGCATTCCTGTTGCAGAGAGTTATGTGAGCAGCTGGGACCCCAGAATGATTTTACTGATGGCACTGCACCGAGAGAGATGAGCAGCGAATAGCTGTTCTGCTTTCAGACGCAGCAGACGCAGACGTCGTAGGGCTAGTTCTAACTCAAATGCAGACATTTCCCGTGATGAGGAAGACACAGAAACAGGACAAACAGGGAGAAACAGGAAGACAGGAGTTAATGGGAAAGCAGCTCTGAGTGAGACCGGCAGCAGTTCTGGCATTCAGCCAGCGGGGGGCAGACGCAGCTCACAACAGCAATGACAGGGGCTGTGGCTCCACCGGCAGCCATTAATGAGGCAAAATCTCTTCCACCTGCAGCAGCAGGAATGTAAGCGAGTTCCACAGCAGCCCCTGGGTCCCAAAGTCCACCTGCCAGTGGTGTTCCCTTGCAAACCCCTTCTGCTTCTGCAAAGTCTGCTGTAAACTTAAATGCAGCTCCAGTTCAACAAATCACAGCTGTGGATAAAAGGGGCAGGCACAAGGCAGATGCAGAGGCAGAAGAACAGAAAGAACAGCAAGATCCCTTTGCTGGTCAGGGACCTTCTGCTAAAAAGGATCCTTCTGAAAATGGAGAGAAAGTTTGCCTTAAAGATAGAGCTGAATTGCTGAGGCCCTCAGTGGAGAGTGGAGATGCAGGACAGGATACAGGTTCTGGTAAGTCAGGAGATAATGGAGGTGCTTCTGAACTGAAAGACGTCCTATGGAGGGCAGCAGCAGGATTATGGGGACAGCCACTTCAAGAGGAGGAGATTGATGAAGATAACATCCAAGCAGCTAATGCTCCCAGGCAGGAAATCAGGCATGTAAGAAAGGATTACATTAGAGGAGAGAATGAGCCAATTCTTACATGGCTAGGCAGGTGCCACGATACAGGGACCCCTGCTTCAGTAGTGGGGGACAAGTCAGCCTCTCAGCTTGGAACCCTCTCAAAAGCTAGTGGAATAGATAGGCATCTAGGCAGGTACCTTGGTAAGGTTCCTTTGTGGACACGCCTTTGACTGGCAGCTCTTAGGAGGTGTCCATCCAGAGATGACCTTCCATGGAACCCTAAGCCTTGGAACGCCATAGATGAGGGAATTAAGTGTGCTGACAAGATTAACCATGGTCCTCATCTAGGACTCAGTCACACACAGGCATTAGAAGGATAAAATCTTATTTGATAGAGAAAGTCCTTCCATGTCTTGGTCTTTGCTGCCATCCCCTGTATTTTAGCAGCATTGCAGTCCCCATGTCTTCTTTCTGGTGTTTTGCCTGTTGGTCCTCTGCCAATCCCACAGAACTGTCCCTCCCTTGTCAGTGAGGCCCAGGGGTGTGAGAACCCAGCCTGCTCTCCAGACCCAGCCTTATCTCTCTCTCTGTCTAGAGCTGCCATCTGCTGCTCTATCTCCATTTGCTCTCCCAAGCTCCAGGATTACTTGATTGATGTCAGAAAGCTAAGCTCTGAACTAGTGGGAGAGTTTCTAACAGTTAGTGAGAAAGTTCAGAAGTGTCCTTCCCTCAGCTGTCCTGCTGAGTGTTCTGGGAAGGGCTCAGCTGAGGGCCAGATCTGAGAGGCAGAGGTTGGGTTGTGGCTGGGTTGAGGCCTGGGGTTAACACCCAAGGGTCAATGCCAAGGGTAAAGGCTGGATCCAGGATGAGCAATGGGGGCAGAATCAGGGTCAGGAGTGGGTTTGGGAGGGGCTGAACTGTAAGGGGTGAGGTTAGGGATTGGCTCAGCTGCACTGCATTGGAGCAGGGGACTGAGTAGAGAGTATGGGAGGGGCCCAGGCTGGACTGGGAGGGCATCCTAGGATCCAGCCTGGACTGGGAGGTGCTAAAAGCATTCAGTCTGTCATGGGAGGTGTGAGAGTTTCAATTCAGACCCCGAGGAGACCCCCAGACACCAGGGGAGAGTTGGCTGGGGAGAGAAGAATACACTTCCCTGCCAAGGAGCCCTGCACCCATGCCTGGTGAAGGCAGACAAGGACCCCCTGATGAGAAGCAAGCTCCAGAGCTGGCCAGGAATGGATCTTGATCAGACTCCTGATGTCTTCTTTTTGCCTTGTCTTTCTTGGCTGCAATGCTGCTCATTGGACACTCACTGGAAAATGAAAAAGGCTCCAGCAAAAGTTTCCAACCTACCACAGCCTGGGACTGCAGACACAGTGCTGTTAGGCCTGCCCTATGAACTGTCTGCAACTAAGGCAGCAGCTGAGCTGACCACAGACTCAAGTGCAGGAGGAGTGTGGTACTCAGCTGCATCCACCCACTGTGTGGGATGCAAATGGCAACAGAAAGCTGCAGTGCTGGAGGCTGGCACTGGGAAGACTGTGGCAGAGGAAGGTGGTGCACAGGTAGGAGGATTGCCCTGCACTCATGCTGTCAGCAGAGAATGGTGCCCCTGCTATTCACACTGATGCCTGTGCAGCCTCCAAGGGTGCCACTGAATGGATGTGTCAGGGGGAATCAATCTGGAGAGCTGGAGACTGGCAATGACTCTGAGAAACAGGTCCCTCAAGACCCTCAAAGGCAGGAGGGGTCAAAGGCCATGCACAGAAGGGAAGAGCTGCTGCACAATGGAACCAGCAGGCAGATCACCCAGCAAGAATTCCTGTGGTGAACAATGAAGGGGAAGATTGAGCAAGATTGGCTGAGTGGCTGCACATGAGAAGAGGCCACCCAGGGAAGGCCAACCTCTATTCTGAGTATCAGAGTTGAGTGAGGTCAGTTTGAAACACTTGAAACAATTCTTGCAGCTTGTCCACAATGTTGGGTAAGGCTTAAGGCCAACCACCCAGACCAAGCCTCTGCCCAACAGATCAGACACAACAAGCCTCTGTGGAGTCCCTGGCAAGTTGATTATGTTGGCCCTTGGAAAACCTCTCCTGGGAAAATTTATATCCTGGTAGGAGCAGAAGTGGTTCCAGGCTGAGCCATGGCCACAACTCTCAGCACTGCCACAGGAGCTCAAAGGATTGAAGCTCTGGAGAAATGGTTCAGCATTCTCCCTGTGCCTGAGTGTGTCCAAAGTGCCAATGGATCACACTTCACAGTGAGCACAGTGCAAGGAGAATTAATTAAAGGAGTGTTCCCTAGCCCATATTATCCTCAGGCTAATGGTGTAGCTGAACAGACCTATGGTCTTCTTGCAAGTCATGCTGATAGCTCAAGGCACAGCTGGGACTCATGGTTGGCACAAGCAGTTTTTACTGCCAACAGCTGATGAGGAATATATGGAAGCCCCAAAATTCAAACATTTAGTCCCATGGAACTAGTGATGGCTGCTGCCCTTGGCCCTGATGGACAAAGGAGTGAATCCCTACCACAGATACAGATAGCCCAACCTGTACTACTGAAGCTACTGTCCATTGGCATTGTGCCCATGATATGGGCAAAACCCAGAGGCTTCTATACCTGGGAAGCCTTGGATGGGATTGGGCAGGGACAGCAATGGGGAGGTTGGGGAGGGTGAGGAGCAAAGTTGTCCCTTCAATGTCCAACCTGAGGGACAGATTTCCCTGCAAGTGCAGATGTCCTGGTGAGACAGCCTGGGTCAGTGTCACTTGGGGAATTATCATCACTGCTCTGAAATGAAAGCTAACAGAATATTCTAACTTTGATATGAAAGAAATACTAAAGGAGCTTTGTGAGGAGCACTTTGAAACCTTGAAGAAAACTACAGAGACACAAAGAGCTCTTAGGGCACTTGGGGATCATTGCCTGAGCCTCACACACTGAGAGGAGACTGAAGGAATCTGCTCAAGAAGTCAGAAGCAGAACAAAAATTCCCTCAAGTACTAATTGGCCTCACTGAGGGCCATTAGCAACAAAGCCTCCCAGGGGTGCTTAGAGAAGCTCCATGGAGGCCATGATTGAAGGCAGACAAAGGCAAAGTGCAGCTGAACAAACCCTGGCCTTGGTTTCTGAAAGAGAAAGGCCAAGCTCTGAGCCTCAGGCCTTGCAAAGGCAGATCCTGAGAGCCTCTAACTAAAACTTCATCCCAGCAGCCATGGTGGCAGAAGCTGCTGCCAGAAGGAACAGGATCAAGACCTTGTCCCTCTTGAGCCTTGTAGCCCTGCCAGAGCCCTTGGCCATCCCTCCTGCAGGCTGTGCTACACTGTCCCATGCCTGCAGCTCTTTCCCTTCAGGCTGTTGACATCCATCTGGCTTCCCCAGCCAGCTCTCCCCCTGACATTTCCACACCTTCCCTCAAGCCTCTCCACTCTAGCTACCTGTTCCTTGACACACAAAGGATCTCCAGATTCCTTCTGGGTCACCTCTGGCACCACAGCTCTACACTTGGAGTGACATTTCTTAGTCCTGGCCTCCAGTCTGAACCTTTCAGTTGCACTTTCTGAAGGCTTCCTTCTGTGTCCACAACCAAGAAAAGCTCCATCAGCTGACACCCCCCTTCAAGCAGGTGCACATCACCCCTGAGCCTTCACTTCCCCAGGCTAAAGAAGCTCAGCAGCTTCAGGTTCTAGATAGAGACTCCAAACTCCATCCAGGCAGATCTCCTCTGGAGCTTCTCCAGTACCTCTGCATTCCTCCAGACTAAGGAACTCCACAGCCAGACACCAATGTTGCAGATGTGGTCACAGCAGTGCTGAGTGCAGGGGAGGACAATCTCTCTGTGTCTGGGTGGCCACACTCCTCCTACCACAGCCCAGCTGCACTTGGCCTTCTGCACTCTTCTCAGCCTCTGCTCCATCCCAGGCCATTGGGAATGGTCTCTGCCAGAGGTCTGCAGCTGGCCAGTGGCACAAAGGGATTGGAGTTTGCAGTGACCTCACACTCACCTCCTGGCCATGTGGCTCCTCCTGACCTAGGAGCTTCTCAGCTTCTCATTGATGTCCCAATGCTGGCCCAAGGCCTCAGCCTGCTTGTGGCCTGGCAGCTCAGCAGCCACAAGAAACCTCTGCAGGGCCTTCCAAGGCAAGTCCCTGCTGCTGCCTCTCAGCTTCTCCAGCAGCCACAGCCAAGCCCTGTCCCTGCTGCTGTCCCCTCAGGCCCTCAGGTGGCAGGGAAGTGACAACCCAGCTCCAAGGCTCTTCCTGAAGGGGTCACCAGGTGCTTAGGGACAGGGAGTCACACAAGTCCCTTGCCCACCACAGGCCTTCTGCTGCCTGCTGGGGACTCTGGCAGCTGGGAGGCCAAAAGCACAGAGCCCAGGCAGGAGTCAGGGGCTGCTCTCTCAGCTGCTGCAGCAAGAAGTGACCTCCCAGTCCCTTTCCTGCCCTCTTCCTGCTGCTGCCCTCTCAGCTGCTGAGCCAGCTGTGACCTCCCAGCCCCTGCCCAGCCTTGTGGCTGCTGCTGTGCAGGAGATCCTGAGGCACAGCTGAGCTGCCCATGGCATTGCCACTCACCTGCTCCTGGTGTCCATCAGCTGCTCAGCCACAGTTCACTTCCTGCTCCTCTTCCAAGGCCATGAAGCTGCTCTGGGAGCTCCCAGCTCCTGCCCTGTGCCAGGGGCCAAGTAGAGTCCCTCAAGGGTAGGAAGGGATATAAAAGAGGGGTCAGAGCAGCACAGGACAGAGGTTTGGGCCTGAAGTCTCCAGGGGAGAGCTGAGGGATAAGAGATGCCTTTCAAGGCTGGGGCTCAGGCCAGGCCTGAGGAGAGGCTTTGGTGTCCTGATGAGCCCAGTCTAAACTGGGAGGGCTTAAATCACAGAATACGAGGGGTTGGAAGGGACCTCCAGAGATCCTCCAGTCCAACCCCACTGCCAAAGCAGGTTCACTCAGGGCAGGTCACATAGGAATGCATCCAGGTAGGTCTGAAAGTCTCCAGAGAAGGAGACTCCACAACCTCTCTGGCAGCCTGCTCCAGGGCTCCAGCACCCTCACAGCACAGAAGAGTCTCTTCATGCTCAGGTGGAACTTGCTGTGTTCCATCTTGCACCCATTGCTCCTTGTCCTGTCACTGGGCACCACTGCCAAGAGCCTGGCACCTTCCTCTGGAGGAGCACAAAACATGCCACAACACTCAAGGTGTGGCCTCCCCATGCTGAGTCCCAGGGGACAGTCACCTCCCTGCTCCTGCTGGACACAACATTGCTGATCCCAGCCATGATGCCTTTGGCTCTCTTGGCCACCTGAGCACACTGCTGCCTCCTATTCTGCTGCTTGTCCATCAGCACCCCCAGGTCCCTTTCTGCCAGACAGCTCTCCAGCCACACTGCCTCTGGAGCACTGCTTGGGGTTGTTGTGCCCCAAGTGCAGGACCTGGCACTTGGCCTTCTTGAAGCTCCTCCTGGTAATGTTGGCCATGCATCCAATCTGTCCAAGTCTCTCTGCAGAGCTTCCCTACCCTCATGCAGATCAACTCTGCCACCTAACTGGGTGTCATCTGCTGACTCACTGCTGACTCACTCTGTGTCTTCATCAAGGTCATCAATAAAGATACCAAACAGAAGTGGTCCCAGCACTGAACCCTGAGGAACACCACTTGTGCCCTGCCACCAGCTGGATTGAACTCCACTGAGCACCACTCTTTGAGCCCTTTCAGCCAGCCAGGGCTGTATCCAGCAGAGCATTGCTCATCCAAGCCAGGAGCAGCCACTTTGCCCAGGAGAATTCTGTGGGCAGCGGTGCCAAAGGCTTTTGGGAAGTCTAGGGAGACAATAGCCACAGCCTTGCCCTCCTCCAACAGTCACTCATCCTATCAGAGAAGGAGATCAGGTGGGTCAGGCAGGACCCTGTCATGGTACAGGGATGTTTTTAGTGGGACCACAACCCACCCAGGTGCCCCCTGGCAGGGATGGCAGCGCCAGGCCACATGGAGTCTTCATCCCCATCTGTCACCAAGGGCCAGACCCTGCACCTTGACTGCATGGTGGCAGGACCTGGCTCCAGCACCATCACCTGGTACAGGTGTGGTGACTCCTTGCCTGCCAGGCACCAGGTAGGGCTGGGGCAGCACAAGCAGCACCCCAAGCCCTGCCCTGTCCCCCACCCTGTGACACTGATGGCTGTCCCCAACCCCAGGTCTCAGGCTCCTGGCTGCATGTGACCTACGTCATGGCAGCTGACTCCAGTGAGTCCATGTGCAGGGCCAGCCTGGACACTGGTGCCTGTGAGGCCTCAGTCATTGTCACTGTGGTTCCCAGCTCCAGCTCATCCTATGGTGAGAGCAGGCTGGGTGGCACTGCTGGGGATGTGCTGGGCCCAGCCAGGTGACCACAGCTCCATCCAGATTATAATATGTGGAAACCAGGCTGTACTGGAATGGGTCAGGGAATGCAGCTTGAACTGGAAGAGGGGCCAGGCTGTACTGGGTGGGGATAAGGGGATCCACTATTTATTGAGATAAGCCCCAATGTGTACCAGGAGGGATGAAAGGGATCCTTATTAAACTGGGACAGGGTCCAGGTTGCACTGGGAGAGCATGAGGATGTGCAGTTTGCACTGGGATGGATGCAGATGGTACTGGGAAGGGAGCCAGGGGATAGATTCGGGGCTGGGATGGAACCCAGGCTACAGTGCTAGAGGACAGTGGGATCCAGTTTGTACTGTGATGAAAACACCTCTGTACTGGGAGGGGTTAAAAGATCCATGTTTGGACTGAGTCTATACTGGAAGGGGATCAGGGTATACACATTGGACTCTGAATAGGTGCAGTGTGTAAAGGGAGGGGGTTGGGGTATGAAGGCATGAGGAGACCTCCTGTTCTGATGGCAGTGCTGCTCTGGAGCACAGCTCTGTCCCACAAGCAGCCCTGGACTCTCCCTGCCTGCAGTCCCAGCACTGTCACACAGCAGCACAGGCTGGGCCTGAGTGACATCAGAACTGCTCTGCAGGTGAAGACAGAGAGTTTATTGCTTCTGAAAGCATCCAGGGCTCAGTTGGCTCAGGGCAGCCTTCAGCTCCTGGTTCCTCAGGCTGTAGATGAGAGGGTTCACTGCTGGAGGCACCACTGAGTACAGAACTGACACCACCAGGTCCAGGGATGTAGAGGAGATGGAGGAAGGCTTCAGATAGGCAAAGAAGGCAGTGCTGAGAAAGAGTGAGACCACAGCCAGGTGAGGGAGGCAGGTGGCAAAGGCTTTGTGGCGTCCCTGCTGAGAGGGGATCCTCAGCACTGCCCTGAAGATCTGCACATAGGACACCACAATCAACACAAAATAAATAAAGAATAAACAGGCACTGGCCACAAGAAGCCAAAGTTCCCTGAGGTAGGATGTGGAGCAGGAGAGCTTGAGGATCTGGGGGATTTCACAGAAGAACTGGTCCAGAGCATTGCCCTGGCAGAGGGGCAGGGAAAATGTATTGGTTGTGTGCAGCAGAGCATAAAGAACCCCAGAGGCCCAGGCAGCTGCTGCCAGGTGGAGACAAACTCTGCTGCCCAGGAGGGTCTCATAGTGCAGGGGTCTGCAGATGGCAACGTAGCGATCGTAGGACATGGTGGTGAGGAGAGAAAACTCTGCACCAATTAGGAATACGAAAAAGAAGACCTGGAGAACACATCCTGCATAGGAGATGTCCCTGGTGTCCCACAGGGAATTGGCCATGGATTTGGGCACAGTGGTGGAGATGGCACCCAGGTCAAGGAGGGCGAGGTTGAGGAGGAAGAAGTACATGGGGGTGTGGAGGTGGTGGTCCCAGGCTATGGTGGTGATGATGAGGCCATTGCCCAGCAGGGCAGCCAGGTAGGTGGCCAGGAAGAGGCAGAAGTGCAGGAGCTGCAGCTGCCTTGTGCCTGGGAATGGCAGGAGGAGGAAGTGGGTGCTGGAGCTGCTGTTGGCCATCTGCTGCCTGTGGCCATGGATCCCTGTGCATGGAGGGAAAGGCAGTGACAAGTTAGTGACACTTCTCTCTGAGTACAAAGATTGCCTGAGCTGCATTCATCATCACTCCCAACCTGTGGGATTTTCAGCACAACTTCAAATGCAGCTTGGACTCTTAGTTTCCATGGAGTCAGTGTCATAACACAGAGTGACCACATCCCAACAGCAGTGCCACAGAGCAAAAGTCCTGTGGATCAATGGGGAACCAGAGATGGAGTGATGGAGCTGCTGTTGGCCATCTGCCGCCTCTGGCCATGGAGACCTGTGCAAGGAGGGAAAGGCAGTGACAAGTTAGGGCACACTTCCCTCAGCCTCATCATAACCTCCCTCCCAGAGATTCATGAGGAATGGATCAGCTCAGTCCCATCACTACCAACCCACGGCAGAGTTCCTCACAGCTTCAAATGCAGCAGGGACCCAGAAGTGCCATGAAGATTCCTCTGGAGTCAGAACAGAAAGTGACCAACAGCCTAAACCAAGAGAACAAGAGTCCCATTGTTGGGGTGAAAAATTTCCCCCATCATTAGCTTTGCAGAGCAGCTCAGTTAGAAGCAAATGAAGCTGTATTGACAAGCAAGAACTACACTCTAAAATGGAATGCAATGAACAGGTACAGAACATACAGGAGTGACAATATGAGACAGGTATTTACAATTACCAAATGACATGAAACCCCCTGGTCAGAGACCAGGGAAGCTGTTCCACTGCCTCCACTCCCTACCCCCTTGTTCCAAGAGAGAAAGGAGGAGTGGAGAGAGAAAAAAAGCAGTGGGTTAGACTTAGCCAAGGGCAGCCAAAGCAGGTGATCTCTCCCCAGCAAAGCAAAACAGCTGAGATGAGAAAAGGAGAGAATTGTTATGGTACAGCTCCTCTGATTCCAGAGATTTATCCAATGAATTTGTACAAAAGAATCTTTTCTTTTCCTTTCTACACCCAAGAGTGATCTATTTATTTTGTTTCTACTTTTCTTCTCAAAATCTGCAACTAAATTTTAAAGGCATTGCCTAAAACCACCACACACATGGAGAAGTGAAGAACCAGGGAGCAGGCCTGCAGTGCTGCAGAGACAGTGAAAGGAAGAGAGAAATGCAGAGGGGCTGAGGGTAAAGCCTTCTCCTTCCCCAGCTCTGCTCACTGGTGCTCACAGGATGGAACTGAAGGGCTTTGGTCCTCCTTCTGTGTGCACACTCCAGGAGCCTTCAGCTGAGCATCAGCTGCCGAGATGGAGATGCCTCCAGGAGCTACAGCTCCAGTGTCCTGCACTCACAGCCTCACTGTGTCAGTGACGGCAGTGACTTCTCCTCCTGTGAGCTCTCAGTCACCCTTCCAGTCCTGGCCACCTTGAAGCTCTCTCTGCCTTCCTCATTTCACTGAGATCCTCTGGCAGTGTCCTCAGCCCTGCTGTGCTGTGCAGAGGAGCAGCTCCTGGCCAGA
The DNA here is from genome assembly GCA_015227895.2 of Colaptes auratus. Lineage (NCBI taxonomy): Eukaryota > Metazoa > Chordata > Aves > Piciformes > Picidae > Colaptes > Colaptes auratus. Next base: position 29,422,912 of record JAAWVA010000030.1, read on the forward strand.
GCTGTCTCCTGCAGTGCTGCCTGCTTGCCAGCAGCTCCTTCCAGCACAGGAGCCTGGCCCAATAGGACAGCAGAGGACAAGCCCAAGGTGTTTTAATAACTCCTCTGCTGGCTTTGGTGCCCTGTAAACCTCAGGGACTGAGGAGAAGCTGATGAAACCTCTCCAGAAGTCAAAGTCAGATTCCAACTCTGAAGTTTCTTCTACTCTTAATGGGTCCCAGTGAAGCATACTGGGAAAGGGTCCCCAGGGTCTGCTTAGAGCAGAAGGAGACAGTGGATGCAAGGGAAGCATCACTGGAGGCACTGAAGCATCTCCAGGCTGTGGGGAGAGCAGAGAACTGAGGCAGTGCTGACAGGTCAGGACAAGCAGCTCAAGGTGGCTCTGCTGCTGAGCAAACCTGGAGGGGTTTCATTGATCCAAAGGGCCAAGCCCTGACCCCAGCCCCTGGCAAGGCAGATCCTGTCCCTCACCTGTGGCTCAGGGCTCAGCTGGGGGCAGTGGGCAGTGAGGGGGAGCAGGGAGCAGGGTAGGACGTTGTCAGGTTTTGCTGTGGTTTGCTTGCAAAGAGACAACTCCTGCTGAAAAGGAATGAAAAGTACCTTTAAAAATTCTTTTTATCAGATGCTTTGTGCAATAAAAACCTCTCCAATTAGCTGCAGAAACCTTGGCAATAATGAGAGGTTCAGCAGTATTTAATGAGCCCCATGGAGTATTTGGGGCTGATGACATCATCCTTAGGTACTGCCAGGAGACTCTACCAAGGTACTGCCAAGAAGCCTCTCCAGAAGTCCAAGTCAGAAGAAAACTCCAAAGTCCCTTGAAGCACTGATTGGCCTCCCTGAGGCTTGTTGTTGACAAAGGCTCCCAGGGACTCCTTAGAGCAGCTTGTTAGAGGCCAGGATTGCAGGGAGACAAAGGCAAAGTGCAGGGCAGAAAAACTTGCCTTTGGTGTAGGAAGCAAAAAGGCCAAGCCCTGTCCACTCTCTGTGGAACAGAAGAACCTCAAAGCCTTCAAGCCAAGTTTCTCCTCACAAGCCTTGTTGGCAGAGGCAACTGCCAGAGCCAAGGGGACAGAGGCCTTGGTCCTGTTGGGCCTCTCAGCCTTGCCAGAGCCCCTGGCTGTCCCTACTGCAGCCTGCCCTACACTGTCCCATGCCTACAACAATTATCCTTCAGGCTACTGATACCAATCTTGCTTCCCCACCCAGCTCTCCCCCTGCCATTTCCATCCCTTCCCTGAGCTGTCTCAGCTCTCCCTGCCATTTCCTGACGTTTCTGGATGGCCTCATGGATAGCAGCTCTGCTCTTTGAGGGGCATTTCTTTGGCCTCCTCTCCACTCTGAACCTTCCAAGCTGCATTTTGTGGAGGTTTTGGTCTCTTCCCACTCCCCAGAAGAGCTCCATCCTCTCTGAAACAACCCTTCATCCATGTGCACACTGCTCTGGCAGTGCCCTGAGCCTCCATTCAGCAGGCTGCAGCAGCCCAGCTCCCTCAGCCTCTCCACAGAGATGTCAACCCCATCCTGGCAGATCTCCTCTGCAGCCTCCTCAGTTCCTGCCTACTCTTCTAGACTGGGGAATGCTTCATCCAGAGAACAATCATCCAGCTGTGGCCACAGCAGTGCTGTGTCTGAGGGATGACAACTCCTGTGTCTGGGTGGCCACACTCCTGCCACAGCCTGCTGCAGTTGGTGTTCTGTGTGCAGGGTTTGCTCCATCCCAGGGTATTTGGAATGGTTCCTCCCAGATGCTGTGGTGTCTTTCTGACTGGGAATGGGACACACCAGAACCTCCAGCTCCAAAGAACAGGCAGAGAGTTCGTACTGTGGTGGGGCCCAGTCTGTCAGGGAGTGGGAAAGGGGATGTAGGTTGTATAGGAAAGAGACACGGATGAGTGTTTGGAAGGCTTCAGGTGGTGCATCCTTTCCTGGGTGTGGGCACCATCTGTCCTGGGAAGGAGTCCTGTTAGGGCTGTTATTAATATTTAATAGCTGGCTGTTGGTGACAGAGAATGGAGTCAATATGGATGACCAATATGATCCAGTGTTGTTCATTTGTTAAGGGAACCTCTACAGCTTATATAGACTCGGGGAGCATCGTTGGCACAGCTTCATTGGCTCCCCACCAGTGACCACACATCGCACTGTTATAGATTATTGGTCACACTGCTAATACCACGCCAGGTTGTTGATGCAGCTGTGTGTCCTGTTATTCCCAGATAACTCTCTGTGTTTATAGCTACCAGTGCCCTGCTTTAGTTACATGCTGCAGGCACAGCACTGCTTTGCTACACTGCTAGCCACTTCTGCACTTATGCTGAGCATGGCCTACCACCATGTCAGGCTCTAGGCCTACATTGCCAGATTGCTCACACTGCTCGTTGCTGCCATTGCCACAAATCCCCCTTTTTTGTTTTTGGGAGCAATCTGCTCATGGGAGTTGTTCCCATCCCATGCAAGATATTCTTTGCATACACAGAAGCAAGTGACTTAAAGCTAAGCTGGATAGCAAAAGCAAAAGTCCTGTAGCACAGCATGTCCGACAGACTGATGTAACCCATACAAGGCACAATGCTTAAGTTGAGCTAGTTAGAATGTTCTAACAGAGCTGGCATAATACATGGTCAGAGATAGCAAACCTTGTAAAGAAGAACTTAGATCTCAATAGTTCCGATCTTTACATTTCACTCTTCTTATTGCCAGAGAAGACTTGATTATGGCTGAACACATTGCACACAGAGATTCAGACACAAATCCAATCCTCAGCACTGTCTTTTACAATCTGCTTTAGGGGTATGTTGCATCTTTATTTTTCTCTAGGATGGTCAAAAATCATGAATTGTTTAATGGCAGCAAGATTTCTTTAATCTGTAAAGGTCGATCTGGCCAGGCTCTAGCTTCACAGACAGAAAACTTGCAGGCAAACAGCAAGAGCAAAGGAGCTTCCTTGCTTTGCCCAGTAGAAAATTACCCATAATAATGTGTTTTTGCTCACCCTAGTGATACTGATCTCTTAATGTTCACACAACAGTTAAGCAGTCATGACACTCAGTTATGTTAGATACTTTCTGTTGACCTCTTGGATTACAGTGACAGTCATTGAGGTCAGTGCTAGGCAGGTTTGCTGATTGTCATCTTCATGACAGTTGTGCCGTGTTTGTGCTGTCTTGTGGTGAGAGGGTTGCAGCACTTTGCAAAGTTGATGTTTCTAGGTGTTGACATGAGCTAACTATCTCTTGTTGGTACCATTTTTTTTGCTATGGGGTATTCTCTCTTTTCCCCCTCCCTTTTTTTTCCCTAGTATTTATTTGTTTGTTGTTGTTTCCAGCCTACAATGACAATGCATGTGGTGTTATAATGAATTGTGATTTTTCCCTCTAAGTGTTAAAATTACAGCAAACTGGTGAGATAACATCTAAGTCCATATGAACATTTCTCTAATCACACAACAATCAAACCACCATATATTCAGGTCTAATTCACATGGTGCTGTGGTACATTCTTCTGATTGATGCTTTTGATCTCAGATTATCGTAACAGTTATTGTGATCAATGTTTGACTTCATGGGAAATGGTGTTCCTTCATAGTCTTGATTCTTCTGCCGTTGTTCATTGCAATGATTGCAGATGACAGAAGCGAAGGCTCGAGGTGACCTTATGGTGGCCATCCAGTATCTGAAGACAGCCTACAAGAATGCTGGGGAGGGACTTCCTAGGGTGTCAGGAAGTGAAAGGACTAAGTAGAATGGAATGGAGCTGGAGGTGGGGAGATTCAGGCTAGATGTGAGGAGGAAGTTCTTCCCCATGAGAGTGGTGAAGCCCTGGAATGGGTTGTCCAGGGAGGTGGTTGAGGCCCCGTCCCTGGAGGTGTTTAAGCCCAGGCTGGATGAGGCTCTGGCCAGCCTGATCTATTGTGAAGTGTCCCTGCCCATGGCAGCGGGGTTGGAACCAGATGATCCTTGTGGTCCCTTCTAACCCTGACTGATTCTATGAGTTTAAGATTCCATATAATTTTAATTAATTTTGAATTTTTTTTTGTTTCTAATGTAATCTATTTTTTACTTTGTAAATTCTTTTATTTTTTTGTCAAATTTTTTTCAATATATTGTTAATAAATTGTTTTGTTTTGATTTTATTATATATTTTATTATATTTTTTAAGTTTAATTTTATTCTTTTCCCATTATTTTTACACTTTTTTTTGATTTTTAAAAATTCCTTTTTATTTTCTTCCTGTAATTTTTTTTCTAATGTCTTTAATTTATTTTTCCTGTTTTTTATGATTTTTTCCAATCTCTGTATTTTTATTTTTAAAAAATTAATTTAAGTTTTATTTATTGTAATTTTGGTTGTTTTATTTTTTATTTATTGTAAATGTATTTTTAAATTATTTTTATATTTTTTAATATTTTTATTTTTAATCTAGGGGTTTTGTTTAATTTTGAATTAATTTTTCATTTTTAGTTTTTAACTTTTTTTGTACAGTTTTAATGTATTTTTATGTGTATTTGTCTTGATCTAGAATTTTTAAATTTTTGTTAATTTTGATCTAATTTTTATATATTATTTTAAATTTTTTGGGGTTTTGTATTTTATATTAATTAATTCTTATTTAATTTTAAATTATTTTAATTTATTTTGTTATTTTTTAATTTATTTTTTCTTTAAATTTTAAAAATTATTATTTTTATTTTGTTATTGTAATTTTAAATTTTTTTATTTTATTTTTTATTTTAATCACAATTTAAAAATATTTTTAATCTATTTTATATTTTTATTTTAATTACTTTTTTATTTTTGCATATTTGTTGTAGTTAATCTATTTTCTATTTTAATTTTGATTTTTGCTTTTTTAAATTACTTTTTAACCCTTTTCTTAATTTTTATTATTATTATTTTTCATTTTAATTTTCTTGACTTTTCCCTATAGGGTTTTTGTTTGTTTTAATCTAGTAGTCTTGATAATCCTTATTGTTTTTTTGCTAATAATCCTTATGTTTTTTTGCTAATAGCTTTTTTTGTTACTAATCCTTATGATTTTTACTTTGTTATTATTTTTTATTGCTGTTTTTGTTTATTATTATCTTGTGAAATGTTTTTATTTTAAATTTTTGGTTTCTATTTTTTTAATTGTTTGGTTTTTTGTACTCTATTTTTTGTATCTAAGTTTTTGTACTTTTTGTGTCTAAGTTGTAATGGTTTGTCTTGTTATAGATATTTGTATTTTCAATCTTTCTTTTGTACTTGTTTTCCTTTTTACTTTTCTTTTTATTATTCATGTATTTTCTGGTCAATGTCTAAGAAGGAAATAGAAAGATGTTACATTAGCTAAGGAATACTTTAAAAGCAAATACCTATTTACTACAAACCTTAACTCTATTACACGGAGCTCCTTTGCAATGCTGAGGCACACAGCTAAGAAGGTTCGAACCAAAAAAAAATCTTACAATATGAACTCATTCCTAAGTGCTTATGCCTTGCTGCAATTACTATGTACCAAGTACCTGTAAATACCAAATGCTTACTAGTCATTATGCTTACTAGGAAGACTTAGCAAAACTCTAAATAGCCGAACTCTGAAAGATATTACAATCGGAAATGATGAAATTAGCTCTGCTGCTTTAAATCAGAGCAGAGCTTTGGTAGAACAGAGTTGTACCAGAAGAGGGGGGGAAGCAGGGGGGAGCATGGGAAGGGGAAAGGAGTGGCTAGCAAGGTGTGCCCTAGTTGCAGCTGTTTCTACAGTAGGGTCTTAACAACTTGCAGCCTATCTTGTCTGAGCGACCATTGCTCCACCCATACTGGATTAGCTGTTGTCCATTTTAATGTGAGGGTTGGTTGCTGACCAGTAGCCGCTACAGAAAAGGATCAGTAACAAGTTTTGCTCCTAGCTACCTTAAGGCATCTCAGGCCAATAGGGCAACTGGAAGGGTTAACACGTACGGTCTTAGTGATTGATTTGCTGCCTGCAAAAGCTAATTGCACTGGCTCTTTGCTGACCCAGGTTGTTTGGATAACTTTTAAACCCATGACTCCAGAGTTTGCCATCAGCAATGGCTAGGGACCATTCCATTTATGGCAAGGTATAATAGTGACATTGTCTCCAGTATCCACAATCTTTGAAAGTCATACAGTTTGTCCACAAGGGTGTCTGATAGTTGCAATCTCTTCTGGTTTTCCCTTTTGGATTTCTAGGGCCAATGAGATATTAGGCATACTGGTGGGACCAAAGCCTTCTCTCCCTCAAATTCTGTTAGAAGTTTTAGGCACTCGGGACTCAAATGGTATTAGCTGAGCAATTTTTGTCCCAACAGGAGTGCTAACAGGAGGGGTAATGCTATAGAGCATAATCTTCATAGCCCAGAACATCCAACATTTTTACCTTCATATCGTGAGTCAAATCTGAATTAGTATTTAATGCCATATGTAAGGTATCGGCAAAGGAACCAAATGGCCCTGTTAGACCCTGACGAGTAGTGAGAAGCACAGGATCAGATTCAGGGTCCTGGATTCTCGACCACTCTTTGATCGCTAAATCCTGACTTAATTGTAAAGCCTCATCTGGAAGTTGCATTTGCTGATGTGATCTAGCAAAAGTCTCATCCCAAGGAGGTGATCCGCAGTGACACCTTGTGAAGAGTCTGCCGGGGCGTGGCTTCCATGGCATTGCAAGCCAAGTGCCACTTATTGAGAAGTTGCAAGGTCTGATGTGGTGTTATTTCCAACCCTCTGCTCGCTAACATGGGTTGAAGCTCAGACAGTATTGTCTTAGGATCTAACTTTTTGTAATCAGAATATCATCCATAGAATTATAGATGAGGCAGTCATGATAAGTCTGTCTAAATGGGAACAAAGACCAAGCCACATATATTTGGCACAGGGTGGGAGAATTCTGCATGCCTTGAGGCAAGGTTACCCATTGATATCATTGGGCGGGTTCTGCCTTATTAATTGATGGCCCAGTAAATGCAAACTTTTCTGAATCATCTGTATGTCTTTCACAATAGCTCTCCACTGACGCAGCGGTGAATCGGTTCCCCATCCTCCCACCTCCCGCTCCCTTATACTATCATCCCTTTGGAATTCGATTGTATTCCCCATCGCAGTGATATTGTCTGCTGATAATGTCTGGGATTTAAGAGGCAGGGAGGGTAGTGGAGCCGGAGCTGCTGGGGCTGCTGGGGCTGCTGGGGCTGCTTCTGTGGCCACAGCTGGGGCTGCTGCCATGGGGACGGCCGCTGGGACTGTGTCCTGAATGGACATAAAAAGCCTTAAAATGGCTTTTTACCAGACAATGAGGCAGAAGCTAGTAGATCTGCTTCTTTAGGCTTGCCTGGACATGTTTCAGAGCCAGAATGAGCCAGCTGGGTGTGCTTTTGGCCACATTTGGAAGAAGGCTTTTTATAGGTTGCAATACCAGGGTTTACCCTAGACTTGTGTTGCTACTGGCCATTATTGTCTCGGGAAATCTATGAGTATCGGCCCAAAGGGCCAGAGCTTTGTCTTGCCATTGTCCACGCTCTGGAAGGAACCACAAGCTTCCCTTGGAAGCCGAACTGTGTTTCAGTTTACCCAGACAAGAAAGCAAAGACCCCTCGCTATTCTCAGCGTTGTAAAGCCCAGAGGACAGATACGTGTCTTGCCGGGTCAAGAGGCGAAACCCCAGAGGAGCTGAGTCCCCGGGACAGTTTCGTTTGATTGGAGCAAGGAGTGATGTGGTGAAGGCACATTCTGCCTATCTGGTCCCTGCATGTGGACAAGTTTCCCCTCCTTGCGGAGGAAGACAAAAGCCAAGGCATTAGCCAGGCCAGCACGCACCCAGCGCATGGAGTGCTTGTGTGATCACCAAGTATGGGCATAATTCCAGCTTCACGCTTTCTATAGGCTGAAGCCAGTCACCTATGAGAGTGCCCATTGGCCAAACCCAGCCTCGAGGAATCTATAAATATTACCCCTGGTGGTAAACAACTGGCCCCCCTCGTTCACTTTGTCTCTGTACTCGCTCGAGAGAGGAGCTCTCGAGCCACAGCCTCTGCCATTGAGCTTATTGTTGTTAGCTTCTATCACACATGCACGCATACTGAAGCCTCTGCATCGTGAGAAGCACTTTGATCGTGAGGATCATCCCAGAGGGAGGACCTTCACTGAGCCCAAGAAGCCAGCGTCGCCACAGCCAGTCGTACCGACCGGGAAAGCCCACTGTGCTACCGGAGGACTGGACCAGACCCCGAGGGTAAGATCTGCCCAGCTGTCGGGGAGAAGGGACTTACTAGAGACTAAGTCTGCATATACCTAGCCCGCCATAGCGGGAGAAGAGCCGCCACGTCTGCCGCTCCAAGCCCTGCAACCGCAGGGAAGACTAAAGCATTGGTCGTTCCTATACCGCACCAAACCCGGGACTGCCCCGATCGTCCCGCTGTGCCTTTAAGGCCAGTAACTGAGAAGCTGCAGCTAGGCGCAGCCGCATTCTCTCTCCGAGGCTGTTTACCTCAGCCCCTAGATCCGTCGCCACGAGGCCGACCCCATAGCTATTGTTGTCCGACCGGGAACCTCTGACCCGCCTACCGGCAACCGTCGCCCCGCCCTGCCGTGCGAGCCGACTCCCAGGGCCGACCCGACCAGGACCTATCCCTATTGTCTGGAGGGAACCGACCGAGTCCTGAAGGGAACCTGCTTCCAAGCCAAGCCCAGGTTCCAGCATTCCTTCTCCACTGCTGCGGAGAGAGGAGATAATACCCAACACCACCATTTCAAGTCTACTAGGAACCAGTCCAGCGGCAGTCGTCAGCCGGACCCCCACCTTACTACAAACAACAGCTACAGAGTATCTTCCACGTGCTTTCCACCCACTAGCACTCAGTTCAAACCATCCGCGTGTAGCAGTCATCGCTGACGCACAGAAAGATTGCAATATTGTTGTATGTAGGCAAAAGCCGCCCGCGTTCCGCCGCGTCACCATCTAGTGGCCAAGCGGTGGAACTGCACTCTTCATTATATAAACATACAAATAGTCTGTAGATAGTTTAATTAAGTTCTAATCATAATACTAAGTCATTTATGGAATGTATTTCACGAACGTGCACTAGAACATATATATAAGTTGTTGATTCATCAGTTATTAATAATTTGATAATTAATAAAAATAATATTTTCATAATTCGTATTTCATATTCATTAAATTTAATAACCTCTTCACAACACTGTCCTGATCCATACCTGACTTACCCTGGGCTAGCTCATGGCCTAAGCAAGGGGGGAGGGGGAATCACATCAGGTCTTGAGTAGGTTCCCAGTGACAGGGGGACTGTGCCACCTTATGTGGTGAAGGCACATTATGCCCAGAATTATGCCCAGATATTGAAACCTCTCCCAGCATATGGACAAGTTCCCCCTCCTTTCATGAGGGAAACAAAGGCCAAGGTAACACAGACCCCTGCACACCCCCATGGCATGGGATGCTGGTGCTGATGCCAAGCATGGCATAATTCCAGCTTCACGCCTCCCATAGGCTGCAGCCGGTTGTTTACAAGAGTGCCCATTGGCCACATCCAGCCTCCAGGAACCTATCAGTATTGCCCAGCTTGTAAATACATTGCCCTCTTTACTGTGTTTTCTATCCTTGCTTGAGACTGAGCTCATGCCATAGCCTCTGCCATTGAGCTCATTGCTATTAAGTCTCTCTCCTATATGCAAGCAAACTAGTGGCCTTCCACGATGAGGAGAAGCCAGCAGCCAGGCAGGCCTGTTGAGCCTTAGCCCTGAGAGGATCTCCAGAGGAGAGACCAATGCAGCAGACTGACAAGAGGCACAACCCTGTGTGTGTCAGCTTGGAGAGCAGGAGCAGTGTCAGCCTCATGCCTGTGTAACCCTGCCATCACAGGAGAGGAGTTGCTACTTCTGCCACTCTGTGCCTTGTGAACCCCAGGGGAATCCAGAGCACAGTTCATGTACTGTGCCCCAAAGCCAGGACCGCTCCGATAAGGGTCCTGCCGCTCCTTCGAGCCAAGCAAAGGGGAAGCTGCTGCTTCATGCACCTGTGCCTCTTCCCAGGGGCCATCCATGCCAGTCCCAAAGTCTGTTGCCATTAGGCTGATCTCTGCCAGGTCCAGGCCCGTCTGCCACCATGCCAGATCAGAAATCTCCAAGCCTGCCTACTGGGAACCGTGGCCCTGCCCTGCTGTGCAGGCTGACTCTGTGAGGGCCGACCCCATCCCGGGACCAGCCCTACCGGCCCTGCCAAGCCAACCTCTCAGGACAGCTCCCTGCCATCCAGAGAGAGCCACCTGAGTCCTGCGAAGGGAACCTGCTGCACAGCTAGGCTAAGGTCCATTCCCTCTGCTGCCACAGAAGGGAGAATTCATCACTGTCCAGACCAGCCAGGAGTCAGCCCAGCAACAGCAGCCTGCCAGAACCGAACCTTGCTGCAAACAAAGGACACAGCAGTCTGCTGGAACCTATCCACCTGCTTTCCACTCACTAACACTCAGTTCAAAGCACCCGAGTCTAGCAGGATGTTCTTTCCAGTCCAATCCTCTGATGGACTATGTAATATATCTGTATATAGTTAGCAGTCGCCAGAGTCCTGTCGAGTCGCCACCTGCTGGACAAGCACTGGAATTGCAGCCTGCGTTATAGTAATAGAAATTAACTCTGTAAATATCCTGATTGAGTCCAAATTATAAATAATAAACCACTTATGGGATGGATTTCACAATCATGCACTAGAATACCGATAATAAAATACTGATTAATACGGATTGATTAATACTACTTAATACTGAGTAATAAAATACTAATTAAACATTTATTAATAATTGTAATAATTAATAAAATTAATATATTTCATATTCATAAATTTATAACCTCTTCATCACAGACAGAACAAACCTCACAGTCCCTTTCCAGCTGTGTTCCTCCTTTTGGCCAATCCCATTCCCAGGCAGAAGTGACCTCATACTCCCCTCACACTCATTGGCTTCCTACTGAATGATGAGCTCCTGAGACACAACTGACCACATGATCCCGCACCAACCATCAGCCTCCCTGTGGCCAGAGCCTGAGCAGATCAAACTTTCATCCAATCCATTTGGCAGATTTCCTACCAAGCCTCTGAGTGGAGAAACCTCCCTCAGAGGAGCTGCTGGCTCTCTCCTGGTGATCTGTGGAAGAGGTCCCTGCACATCATCTTGTCCAATGACCCTGCTCAGGTCAGGGTTAAGCAGATGAGGTCCCTCAAGGCCTGAGGACAGTTTGGCCTCATCCCCAAAGGAGCTGCAGAAGCCCTGGGTCAGAAGGTGCAGGGAGCTGATGAAGAGATTGCACAGTGCTGGCCCAAGGGCTTGCCCTGAGGGATGCCACCGGGAAGTGGCTGCCAGGAGGACTCTGCCCTAGCGACTTTTGGGCTTGATCCAACACTCACCTTCCCACCCAACACCTCATCCATTCCTTCAGTCCTGCTATCACCAGTCTGGCTCTACAGAGATGATGGCAAAGGCTTGGCTAAGGTCCAGGCACAAAACATCCCCTTCTTGCCCCTGCCCAGACAGGTTTGATGATCTCTCTCTTGTCCTTCAAGGGCCTGCAGTGTCTGACCTATCACTTTGACCCAGCACCACGACTATGCTGAGGGTGACCAGCCTGGAGTTTGCCCCAGCCTCCTTCTTGGCCTTCCTGAAGAGGCCTTTGCCAAAGAGCAAGAACCTCTCTGCTGGCTCTGTGCACATTTCAGGGCACAGCCCAGGAAGGCTGATGTGAGCAGACAGCAACATTTGCAATGAGCCCGTGCAGGACACCTGAGAGGAATCTCCCTGGGGCACTGAGGTTTGTGCTGCACTCACACAGAAATGTCACAGCATCACAGGATGTTAGGGGAGTTTGAAGGGACCTCCAAAGGAGTCCAACCCCCCTGCCAGACCAGGACCATAGAATCTAGTACAGGATGCACAGGAAGGCATCCAGATGGGTCTGGAAAGTCTCCAGAGAAGGAGACTCCACAATCTCTCTGGACAGCCTGTTCCAGTGCTCTGTCACCCTCACAGTTAAGAAGTTCCTCCTCCTGTTGAGGTGGAACCTCCTGTGCTGGAGTTTATAGCCGTTGCCCTTTGTCCTATCCCAGGGTGCCACTGAGCAGAGCCTGTCCCTGTCCCTTCCTTCCTGATCCCCAGCCCTCAGATATTTATTAAATCTCCTCTCAGTCTTCTCCTCTCCAGACTAAACAGCCCCATCCTCTCCTCTCCAGGCAGTGCTGCAGTCCCTTCATCATCCTGGAAGGCCTCCCTTGGACTCTCTCCAGCAGATCCTTGTCTCTCTTGAACTGGGGAGAACTGGATGCAATATGCTAGGTGGAGTCTCACCAGAGCAGAGTAGAGGGGAAGGAGAGCCTCCCTGGATGTGGTGGGCACACTCCTCCTAATGCACCCCAGGACCCCATTGGCCTTCTTGGCCCCCAGGGCACATTTCTGTCCCATGCAGAACTTGCTGCCCACCAGCACTCCCAGCTCCTTCTCCACAGGGCTGCTCTCCAGCAGATCACCTCCCAGCCTGTCCTGCTGCAGTTTATTCTTCCTCCCCAGGAGCAGGACTCTGCACTTGTCCTTGTTGAACCTCATTTGGTTCCTCTCTGCCCAGCTCTCAGTCTGTCCAAGTCTGTGAATGGTTGCACAGCCTTCAGGGGGCTCAGCCAAGCCTTCCAGTTTGGTATTGTCAGCAAACTTGCTGAGCAGACTCTGCCTGTCCCCTCATCAATGTCATAGATGCAGATGTTGAACAGGACAGGACCCAGCACTGATCCTGAGGGACTCCACTGGTTACAGCTCTCCAGCTGGATTTGGCACCTTTGACCACCACTCTTTGGACTCTATTTGTAATCAGTTCTGATCCATCTCACTCTCTGCTCTTCCATCCCACACTTCCTGAGCTTACTGACAAGGATGTTATGGGAGACAGAGTCAAAAGCATTACTAAGGTCAAGGAAGACTACATCCACTGTCAGGGCTCTGCCAGGCATTGTCAACTCCTTCTGCACCTCAGGAAGTTCAGAGACAGAGTCTTTCCCCATCACTCACACAGGCTCTGCACTGCAGCAGGCAGAGTGTCCCTGGCCTCCTGATGCCCCTGCCAGAGGCTGGGAGGCTCCTCACACCTCCAGTGCCTTAGTACCTCAGCCACAGCTGATGGTGTTTGTGCTCACTCAGGTTCTCCTCACCTCATGTGCATGGTGTCCACGCAACATCTCATCTGTGCAATGCCAGCAGGCAAACTGACCTCCTCATTCTCTGTCCTCCCATGGAGGGACACAGGACCTCTCCAAGCTCTGGTGAGAGACCAGTGACGGAAATGGTGGCAGTGAGTGGCTAGACAGCTTCCCCAGGCTGTCCAGTGAACAGAGACACAGATCAGAGCCTGCTCTGCTGCTCCTTCAGGCCTCTGGCAGGAGGCCTGTCTGTGTCAGGACACTGCTGTGTGCCCCAGCCCTGCACACACACTTGAGCTGTTCCCTGCTGTTTGCATCCCTGGGACACTTTCTTGGGCCTGCTCTGGACAGAAATTTTGGATGAAGCCCTAAGCCTTCAGACTCTGCCCTGAGCAGATCATCTGTCTTTGTGAAACTCTTCTTGGGGGCCAGCTCAGTCAGAGTAGTTCCCATGGCCTGTCCCTGCCTGTGCTCACAGGGCTGGCATGCAGCAGAACAATGACCAAGCTGCCACAGCACTCAGGCCTTACACTGACCCAGGAGAGGCTGGAAGTGGCAAGAGAACAGCCCTGGAAGTCCAGGTGCTGGTGCTCCCTGGCAGTGCTGTGCTGGGACTCTTTGCCCTCTGCCTCTGCACACAGGACCTGTCGCTGGAGCTCCAGAGGAGGCTTGGAGGAAGGTACTCAGGAAATAAAATTGTTACTGTAAGGCTCTTTATTTATTTCCCTCCCCCAGATCTGCACATGACCTGGCCTAAAAGCTCTGGAAATGTTCTGGAGGAAGGATCTCAGGAAGAAAATGTTACAGAAAGGTTCTTTATTTTTCGACCAAAGAGCAGAGGTCCTGCTGCACAAACTCTAGGTCAGCAAAGCAGGGAATGTGTTAGAAAAGGGATGACAGTTTGATAAAGAGTAAAACACCACCACCACCAAGTACAGAAGCCAGGCTGGTCCTGTACTGAGTGACATCAGAACTGCTCTGCAGAAGAGTTATTGCTTCTGAAAGCATCCAGGGATCAGTTGGCTCGGGGCAGCCTTGAGCTCCTGGTTCCTCAGGCTGTAGATGAGAGGGTTCACTGCTGGAGGCACCACTGAGTACAGAACAGACACCACCAGGTCCAGGGATGGGGAGGAGGTGGAGGAGTGCTGCGATTAAGAGACAGGACTCAGCCTGATGCAGGCCAGGTGTCCAGTTTATTACACAAAATCCTTCTTTATAAAAGTTTATACAATACAAAAGCAGCCTACTACTGGAACAGGGACCCCGTTATAACAATCTGGTCTGTCTCAAGTCTTACACACTCCAGTCACAGCAACCATTCGTCATCAAATGTATGCCCTCCTCCAACCACACTGCTGGACCATAATTCACAAGCCATCAAGGCCAACACTATCCCCTCTTATCAGGCCAGCAGTGCTTGGAGCTCGGCTCTCCAAATTTAACCCTTCAATTTCCCCTTCTGTTATATAACAAGAATCCCTTTAACAAAGCAACTAATCAAACTCTATAAGCATTACAATAAACAAGGCAAAAAAGGTAGGAAAAAGAATAAAGCAGCAAAAGCATACATAATCGTTCTAAGAAAACTACAAATCTGGAGAAAAAGTCCCCAGTTACCAAGCAATTTAAAAGATGAAGAAACTAGACACTTATCCAAAGACAGTCCTACTAAACAAGTAGAAAAAAGGGGTTCTCGGAAGATTGACCAGAAATCTGCAGCTCGCTCTCTCAGAGCTTTCTGCAATCTTTCCTCTGATGTTGTATTTCCCATTCCCCCTTTCTGTTGACAAATTGTAGGACTATTTTTCATTCCTTGTGGAAGCACAACCCAATGGTATCTCTGCAAAGGTTGTTGCATGTTGATGTTTGGAACTGAGAAAGCAAATTTAGGAGCATCATTTGGCTGTAAAGGAATGCTAAAGAAGCAGTCTTTTAGGTCAATAACAGTTAAATGCCAATATCGTGGTATCATTGTGGGTGAGGGTAGCCCTGATTGAAGGCTCCCCATATCCTCCATAACGTCATTAATCTTTCTGAGATCATGGAGCAAGCGCCACTTGCCTGTTTGTGTTTTGATGACAAAAATAGGAGAATTCCCAGGACTTGTGGAGGGTACAATATGCCCTTTTCCCAATTGCTCTGTGACCTGTCTTGAGGTGCGTGAAGCTTTTCCAATGACAGGGGCCACTGATCCACCCAGACAGGGGCATTTGCTTTCCAAGTTAACTGAAGGGTGTCGCGCTCCGCAATGGCCCCCTCTAAAAATGGGTGTTCATGGTCATCCCCTGTTGTAGAATGGCTTAAATCTAAGGGACATGTCTCTGTGGAACAGCTGCTTGAGCAGGATATGTAGGCCTTGCTCCATCTTGTTGTTTACCGCTCATAGCTAGCTGCCTTGCTGAAGCAGCAAGGTCACTATGGCCTCGTGGCTGTTCTTGCAGCTGTGTGTTTGCAAGATAACTGGATGGGAAAGGGACAGCTAGGTAAGATAATTGGATGGGAAAGGAAGAGCTAGTAAGAAGGGAGTTTTCTTGGAATGTACACAGAGCCTTTGATATTGTACACAGACCTAATTACAGGTGGGCTGGATATTATAATGTTGCCTTCAGTCAGAGACCAATAGAAGAGTGACGCTTGTGCATATTTAGCTGAGATGCTCTATAAGCTGTGTATCCGGGCAATAAAGTTGAAGCGTGCTTATCAATCACATTGATTGCTGCTGTCTTCCCTCGCCGCTCCCCGACATCTGGTGCCCGAACAGCGGACGATCTACTGGGGTAAGGGAGAGAACCCCCGACGCGGGATAGGAGGCCTGCGGAGACCTTCTTGCGGTCGGGGTGGTGGCGAGCCCGGAAAAGCATCGATTAGCAGCGAATCGAGGGGCAAAAGTGCGACTCAACGCTGGCGTAGGGAGCTCGTACCGTGCCTGAGCTGGGTTTCCTGAATTGGAATTAAGCTCGCCGTCCGGGTAAGGGTTGCTACTCGACTTCCACGGGTTTTGAAGGCTGCACTAAGGGATGGAAAGCGAAGTAGCCCTTAACTTATTTTTAAGTTTCCTTGAGAAACGCAGTGTAGAGGATGTGGATTTAAAGAAGCATCCTGAACGTTTATTGCAGTTTGGTAGGGAGAATTGTTTTTTCAAGTCGTCAGAAGATGTGTTTAGTGTTGATGTATTGGAGAGAATATGGAAACAAACTGTGGGACTTGATCATAGATGGTGACAAAAGTGCCGTAAAGCTGCAAAAGCGGCCGGGGAGAGGCACGGCGAAGTACTCAGCGAAACAGAAGAGCTGTGCTAAACGCCCTCCAAACTGTCCTCTCCGAGAGAGGTATTCCTGACAATTCTGGCATTTTGAACGGGCTAACTATCCTCTCCGTGAGAGGTATTACTGAGATTACTGGGATTTTGAAAGGGCTCTTAGCATGGGCCCGGAATCATGATTTTATCCCCAGAGCAACTGAAGCTTTTACTACCGAAGCACGGGACAAACTGGAGCCTAGCTGTGGGATGAGGTGCTAAACACCAGCCACCATCCCAGCAGGGAGGAAGCGATAAAAAGGCAGCGAAACTTGTGGTTCAGCGTGTTTGATCCCATTCATCAACATCTCCTAATATCGCCAACGACAGCTCGGATTCGGAAGAGACAACACCGACGCTGAGAAATCAAACAGTGCCAACTTTGTTTCACAGTCCCTCTCAGAAAAAATGGAGCGCTTGGAGGCTCGCGGTTACGGCATTCTTACGACCGCACCCCTTCCGCGAGCCCCGACGGCCCCCACGGGCACCGACGGCTCCGACCGAGGCGGCACCGACCGACGCACCACCGACACCGGCAGCACGGACTGTAGCGGCACCCGCGGTGGCCCCCACGGCAGCAGCCACGGCAGCGGCCCCAGCGGCCGTCCCCGTGGAGGCGGCACGGCGGCGGCCCGGCAGCGGCCAGCACCAGCGATCACCTCACCATCCCCCCGCCTCCTACGCCCCAGACATTGTCAGCAGAAAACATCACTACGACGGAGGCTACAATCGAATTCCGAAGGGACGATAGTGTAAGGGATCGGGAGGTGGGAGGGACGGGGAACTGTCCCGCTGCGCCGCTGGAAAGGTATTGTGAGAAATGCAGTAATAGAAGGGAAAATTAGAACAGACTGTGACTATCAGGAGCTGATATCACTATTGTATCTCGTCATAAATGAAATGGTCTTGAGTTTAAAAGGTTTAAAGGGTTTTAAATGTATTCAAACAACCTGGGTCAGCAAAGAGCCAGTGCGATTAGCTTTTACGACGGCAAATCAATCACTGTAAGACCGTACGTGTTAACCCTTCCAGTTACTCTATTGGGTTGAGACACCTTAAGTTAGCTAGGAGCAAAACTTGTTTCTGTTCCTTTTCTGTGGCGGCTACTGGTCAGCAACCAATCCTCAAATTAAAATGGAAAACAGCTAATGCAGGATGGGTGGAGCAGTGGTCGCTCAGGCATGATAGGCTGCAAGTTGTTAGGACCCTTACCGCAGAAACAATTATAACTACTGCACACCTTGCCCCCCCCTCGTCTCTTTTCTGGTACGACTAGTCTACCAAAGGTCTGTTCTGATTTAAAGCAACAGTGCTAATTTCATAATTTCTGATTGTAATGTCTTTCAGAGTCTGGTTATTTAGAGTTTTGTTTAGTTTTCCTAGTAAGCATAATGAATAGTAAGCATTTGGTATTTACAGGTACTTAGTACATAGTAACTGTAGCAAGGTATAAGGACTTAGTAATGAGTTCACATTGTAAGATTTGTTATGGTTCGAACCTTCTTAGTTGTGTGCCGGCATTTCAAAGGAGCTCCATGTAATATAGTTAAGGTTTGTAGTAAATAGTAATATAGTTAAGGTTTGTAGTAAATAGTAATATAGTTAAGGTTTGTAGTAAATAGCTATTAATTTTTAAAAGTATTCCTTAGCTAATGTGTAGAACAATCAAGACTGTGAGGAACGAGTATTTCCCATGAAGTTGAACATCGATCACAATAACTGTTATGATAATCTGGGATCAAAAGCATCGATCAGAAGAATGTATCACAGCACCATGGGAATTTGGACGGAATATTATGGTTGGTTGATTGTTGTGTGATTAGAGAAAATATTCATATGAACTTATATGTTATCTCACCAGTTTGTTATAATATTACGCACTTACAGGGAAAATCAAAATTCATTACAACGCAACATGCATTTTCATTTTAGGTTGGAGACTGCAACAAACACATGCATGCCAAAAAGGAAAAAAAAGAGGAAAAAAAAAAGGAAAAAAAAAAAGGGAAAAAAAAAAGGAAAAAAAAAAAGGAAAAAAAAAAGAAAAAAAAAGGGAAAAAGGGGGAAAGAAAGAACACCCCATAGCAAAGAAGTTTTTTAATGGTACCAACAAGAAATAGTTAGTTCATGTCAACACCTAGAAACATAAACTTTGCAAAGTGCTGCAACCCTCCCACCACAAGACAGCGCGAATGTGGCACGGCTGTCATGAAGTGATGGTCAGCAGGGCTGCCTAGCGCTGACCTCAACACCTGTCACAATAATCCAAGGTGTCAACAGAAAGTATCTGATTTATAACTGAGTGTCATGACTGCTTAACTGTTGTGTGAACATTAAGAGATCAGTGTTACTAGGATGAGCAAAAACACATTATTATGTGTAATTTTCTATTGGGTAAAGCAATGAAGCCATTTTGCTTTTGCTGTTTGCCCGCAAGTTTTCTGTCTGTGAAGCTAGAGCCTGGCCAGATCTACCTTTACAGATTAAAGAAGTCTTGCTACCATTAAACAATTCATGATTTTTGACCATCCTAGAGAAAATAAAGATGCAACATACCACTAAAGCAGATTGTAAAAGACAGTGGTAAGGATTGCATTTGTGTCTTAATCTCTGTGTGTATTGTGTTCAGGCATAATCAGGTCTTCTCTGTCAATAAGAAGAGTGAAATGTGAAGATCAGAACTATTACGACCTGAGTTCTTTACAATGTTTGCTATTTTTTGACCACGTATTATGCCAACTCTGTTAGAATATTTTTAATTAGCTGAACTTAAGCATTGTGCCTTGTATGGGTTACATCAGTCTGTTAGACATGCTGTGTTATGAAACTTTTGCTTTTGCTGTACAGCTTAGCTTTAACTCGCTTGCTTCTGTGTATGCAAAGAGTATCTTGTATGGGATGAGAACAACTCCCATGAGCAGAGTGCTCACAAAAACAAAAAGGGGAATTTGTGGCAATGCCGGTGACGAGCAGTGTGAGCAATCTGGCAGTGTAGGCTTTGAGCCTGACATGGTGGTAGGCCATGCTCAGCCTAAGTGCAAAAGTTGCTAGCAGTGTAGCAAAACAGCGCTGTGCCTGCAGCGTGTAACTAAAGCAGGACACTGGTAGCTACAAACACAACAAGTTATCTTGTTGGTCAGCTAAACAGGCTAATGTTACTACTGTAATTTTAGATCAACTGTTTTTAGATCAAAATAGTTTAGCTTTTAGATCAAAATAGTTTAAGGCATGCATATTTACAGAATAGAGCTGCTGTTGATTTTTGCTTTTAACTAATGGTCATGACTGTGAGGATTTTGAAGGCATGTGTTGTTTTAATTTGTCCGATGGCAGTCAATCAATTTATAAAAGGATTGCTTGGGTGGAAAATCATGCTCAATCAATTGTTAAAAATGTAAATCCTTTAGATCAATGGTTTCAATCTTGGTTTGGAAATATGTCTCCTTGGTTATTAGGTCTGCTTAAAGAAGGTTTACGCTGGATTGGTATTGTTCTGTTGATATTGCTTGTTTTGCGTATTGCATATGGATGTCTTATGAGAAGTGTAAATGAGGTAACATCTCGAGCTTTTCTTGTACAAAAGAAAAAGGGGGGAATTGTTGTAGAATGGCTTAAATCTAAGGGACATGTCTCTGTGGAACAGCTGCTTGAGCAGGATATGTAGGCCTTGCTCCATCTTGTTGTTTACCGCTCATAGCTAGCTGCCTTGCTGAAGCAGCAAGGTCACTATGGCCTCGTGGCTGTTCTTGCAGCTGTGTGTTTGCAAGATAACTGGATGGGAAAGGGACAGCTAGGTAAGATAATTGGATGGGAAAGGAAGAGCTAGTAAGAAGGGAGTTTTCTTGGAATGTACACAGAGCCTTTGATATTGTACACAGACCTAATTACAGGTGGGCTGGATATTATAATGTTGCCTTCAGTCAGAGACCAATAGAAGAGTGACGCTTGTGCATATTTAGCTGAGATGCTCTATAAGCTGTGTATCCCGGGCAATAAAGTTGAAGCGTGCTTATCAATCACATTGATTGCTGCTGTCTTCCCTCGCCGCTCCCCGACAATCCCCCATTGTGAAAGCACATCATGACCCCATAGCACCATAGGCACAGATAAAACAAAGGGTTTCACAGAAGTTATGTGTCCCTCTGGTCCCTGAATCTGAATGAAATTCAGGCTCTGATGACTTTCTCCAGCTCCCCCCTATGCCTGCCAGCGCCTGAGATGCACTAGCTACAGGCCAGCGGGGGGGCCATTTAGCTTTAGAAATCACTGTGACGTCTGCTCCAGTATCAATAATACCACTAAGCACTATGTTCTGCTGACCATACAGCAGGACACACTGACAGATAGGACGTTTTTGAGAGATAGTCTGTACCCACAGAATCTGTGGGTCCCCACTAGACCCGAATCCTCCTTTATTTCTTAAAGGTCCCTTTGCAGGGGGACGTTCCAATCCCAAGGGAAGCAATAACAGCTGTGCAATATGACTTCCCTTCGGTACCGTGCAGGGAGGAAACGGAGTCCCTGCCATGATCTGAATCTTATCTGTGCTGTCAGAATCAACAACCCCAGGAAGCACACAAAGTCCTGAGATCGTTGTTGATGATCTACCTAATATTAGTGCCTGAGTTTTTGCTGGGAGAGGACCTGACACACCTGTTGGCAACAAATGTACCGTGGTATCAAGTAAAGTTACTGTGCCGGAGGTTGCCAGGTCCAGTCCTGCGCTGCCTGTTGTTGCTGGGCGGAGGTCAGAGACGCGCGTGCTGCCGGCACCTGGCTGGCCGGTGCCGGCTGGGTGATTTGTGTCTGTGCGCGGCGCCGTCCTGTGCTCCGCATCCAGTTTCCCTGTGCAAGGGGCTGCCCTTGAGAATTATACTTAGCTCGACATTGGTTAGCATAATGCCTCCCCTTCTGGCACTTAGGGCAAATCCCGGGTGCCTTAGGTTTGGCTCTGCTATTAGCTACCAAACAATTCTTTCTGAGATGACCCAGTTTCCCACAGCCATAACAAACTCCTGTATTCATTGGACCATTCAGAGCTGCAAAAGCTGCAGCCATAGCTTCATACTTATATTCCATCGTACCTATCTTATTACATGCTTCGATCATTTCTAGCAAGGTGAGATTTTGATTAGGCAAATATTTTAACAGCTTCTTACAATCTGCATTTGCATTCTCCACAGCTATTTCAACAGTAATATTTCCCTTGCCTCCCCATTATCAATTTGGCGTTCTAAGGCCAATTTAAGCCTCTCTATGAATTGCATATAAGGTTCCCACGGTTCCTGAACGATATTCGTAAAAGCTTTTTGCGGCTTTTGAAAGTCCGGGACTTTAAGAGAAGCCTTTCGTGCCTCTTCTCGCGATGCTTCCAGGGCTTCCACGGACAGTCGCGGGCTTGTGCTGCCGGGTCGGTGTGCTGACCTGTGCCCATGAGGTGATACAGTACAGGGGCCACAATTCTTGCGGCAACCTCAGTGTCTTAAGCTTGACGCTTAATAGAAGCCCACACATTGTGAGGATCCCAGGGTAAAAGGTCTGGTTCCCGTTCAGGATCGACAGGACCTGGATCTAGAAGGTCATCCTCGGGGGGTTGTTCTGCTGTGTATGTACCCAGAGTCTTAGTCCGCAGCTTCGGCTTTGGTGGCAGCTTAGAGGGTAACGGAGGAAGAGTCTGAGCTCCCTCAATACTCTGTTCCAAATTCCCTTCTTGCACTCTAAGCATCTCGAATATAATTCGCCACCACGGGAGCATACGCTGCGCTTCAACATTCCCTGTGGTAGCAGCATCCCATAACTTCACCCCCGCTTGGTCCCAGATTTTACTCGTAAACATTCTAGATATTGTAACTGTCGGGATGTTCTCCTGCACCCACTCCAGCATCTCCTTAAGATCACGGCCACAGGTAACTTTGCCATGCTTTCTAAGGAGTTCTTGCATTAATTCATAAACGTCTCTTCCCGAGGAACTCTCCTGGTTCCCCATGTTTCCCACGACTCACCTCTCGTCCAGCGGGAGGGATTGCTCTGGCCAACCGGCTTTTCCTGCTTCCTTTCAGCAGCTCATTCAAAGTTCCGAGGGAATATGTGGCAGGACGCAGCTCAGCGTTTCATCGCCCCTATCACGTTGGGGATCACCATTTGCCACGATTAAGAGACGGGACTCAGCCTGATGCAGGCCAGGTGTCCAGTTTATTACACAAAATCCTTTATAAAAGCTTATACAATACAAAAAAGGCAACTTACTACTGGAGCAGGGACCCCGTTACAACAATCTGGTATGTCTCAAGTCTTACTCCAGTCATAACAACCGTTCGTCATCAAATGTATGCCCTCCTCCAACCACACTGCTGGACCGTAATTCACAAGCCATCAAGGCCAACACTATCCCCTCTTATCATGCCAGCAGTGCTTGGAGCTCGACTCTCCAAGCTTTAACCCTTCACACACCCCCATGGCATGGGATGCTGGTGCTGATGCCAAGCATGGCATAATTCCAGCTTCACGCCTCCCATAGGCTGCAGCCGGTTGTTTAGGAGAGTGTCCATTGGCCACATCCAGCCTCCAGACACCTATCAGTATTAGCCCAGCTTGTAAATACGTTGCCCTCTTTCACTGTGTTCTATCTCCTTGCTGGAGACTGAGCTCATGCCATAGCCTCTGCCATTGAGCTCATTGCTATTAAGTCTCTCTCATATATGCAAGCAAACTAGTGGCCTTCCCACGATGAGGAGAAGCCAGCAGCCGGGCAGGCCTGTTGAGCCTTAGCCCTGAGAGTATGTCCAGAGGAGAGACCAATGCTGAGAGCCTGAGAAGCTGCAGCATTGTGTTGCCAGCCTCACTGGTCGGAAGAGCCTAATGTGCCTTCAGGAAGACTGGACCCCCAGTTGCCCTGTTGCCAGGAAGGGACTTAGCTGAGTCCAGCAGTGACAACATCTGCCTCAGCCTGAAGCAGCAGGCTGAGGAGCTGCACAACCCTGTGTGTGTCAGCTCAGAGAGCAGGACCAGCACTGCCCACATGACCCTGCCATTGCGGGAGAGAAGAGGAGTCGTCGCTTCTGCTGCTCTGTGCCCTGTGAACCCCAGGGGAATCCAGAGCACCGTTCATGCCCTGTGCTCCAAAGCCAGGACTGCTCTGATAGGTTCCTGCCTGTTCCTTCAAGGCAACAAAGGGGAAGTTGCCACTCTGCGCAGCTGTGCTTCTTACAATAATACAATACAGCAGGTTGAAAAAGACCTTCAAGATCATCACTTCCAACCCATCAACCAATCCAACCCACCTAAACAACTAAACCATGGCACCAAGCAACCCATCAAGTCTCCTCCTGAACACCTGTAGGTACAGAATAGGTATGAGGCTCTGCAGGAGGAACAGGTCATAGGTGAGGACGAGGACTCAAGGAAGGCAGAAGCTGCACCAATGACAGGTTGCCTCAGGCCAGCTATCAAAACTAGACCGGAAAAGAAACCTCGCAGGGTCATCGTTATAGGAGACTCCCTACTGAAGGGAGCAGAGGGTCCAATATGCAGACCAGACCCCTTTCATAGGGAGATCTGCTGCCTCCCTGGTGCCCAAGTAAAGGACATTATAGGCAAAATTCCCAACCTCCTGAGTCCTTCAGACTACTACCCACTGCTGGTCTTTCAGGTGGGTAGTGACGATGCAACAACAAGAGGCTCGCAATCAATTAAAAGTGATTTCAGAACCTTGGGGCACCTGCTAAAGGGATCAGGAGCTCAGGTTGTGTTCTCTGCTATCCCTCTAATGTCAGCGATGGATGAGGGAACACTGAGGAAGAGCCAACAGGTCAATTCATGGCTCCGGGGCTGGTGCCATCGACAGGGATTTGGGTTCTACAATCATGGCTTGGTTTACAAGGCACCAGAGCTGCAAACAACTAATGGGGCACACTTGTCCCAGAGGGGAAAAGGATCCTGGGGCAGGAATTGGCAGGGCTCATTGACAGGGTTTTAAACTAGATTTGAAGGGGGAAGGGGTTAATAGTCTCCTGCTGGCCTGTGAGAAGCAGAGGGGCAGCTCACCAGAGGCAGTGGGATGGAGAGCTGCTAAGGGCTCTCAACTTGCCACCCTGGGGCAAGAGACAAATGGCACACCAAGACACCCTGTGGAAACCAAGGGGAATTGGCACAAGAGGACGACAGGGCCAGCCCAGCTGAAGTGCTTCTATGCAAATGCACGCAGCTTGGGCAACAAACAGGATGAATTAATGGCCACCGTGCTGCTGGGAGGCCATGACATAGTGGGCATTACTGACACTTGGTGGGATGATTCCCATGACTGGAATGTAGGGATAGATGGGTACAAGCCTTTTAGGAAGGATAGGCAGGGAAGGAGAGGAGGAGGTGTTGCCCTCTATGTCAAGAACCAGCTGGAATCAGCAGAACTCCACCTGGGGAGGGATGATGAGATGGTTGAGAGTGTATGGGTTAGAATTAAAGGCAAGACAGGGGAAGGAGATATTACTGTGGGGGTCTCCTACAGGCCACCTGACCAGCAGAACCAAGCAGATGAGGCCCTCCACAGGCAAATAGAAGTGGCTTCCAGGTCACAAGCCCTGGTCCTCATGGGGGATTTCAACCACCCTGACATCTGCTGGAGGGACAACACAGCAAGGCACCAGCAATCCAGGATGTTCCTGGACCGCATAGAAGACAACTTCCTCCTCCAAATGGTAGAGGAACCAACAAGAAAAGGTGCTCTTCTGGACCTTGTTCTCACCAACAGGGAAGGGCTGGTAACCAGTGTGAGGCTCAGAGACAGCCTTGGCTGCAGTGACCATGAAGCAGTTGAATTTAATCTCCTCAGGGCTATCAGGAGGACCTATTCTAAGCTTATGACCCCAGACTTTAGGCGTGAAGACTTCGATCGCTTCAGGAATCTGCTAGCCACAGTGTCGTGGGACGAAGCCCTGGAGGGAAGAGGGACCCAGGACAGCTGGTCAGTATTCAAGGACCACCTCCTCTGTGTCCAGGAGCTATGTATACCAACAAAGAGAAAAGCAGGGAAGAACGCTAGCAGGCCTGCCTGGATGAACAAGGAGCTGCTGGACACACTATTACTTAAAAAGAAACTCTACAGGAAGTGGAGGGAAGGACAGCTAGAACAGGGGGGATATAAGGAAGCTGCCCGAGCAGCAAGAGGCCTGGTTAGGAAAGCCAAAGCAGAGTTGGAATTGAATCTAGCCAGGGAGGTTAAAGGGAGCACTAAGAACTTCTACAGGTATATTAATGGCAAGAAGAAGAGTAGGGAAGGTGTGGGCCCCCTCAGAAAGGAAAGTGGTGAATTAGTCACAAGTGATGTGGAAAAGGCTGAGGTACTCAATAACTTCTTTACCTCAGTCTCCACCGCAAGGGCCTCCAGCCACACTCCTGGAGTCATGGCAGACGATGCCAGGGACGGGGAGGAAGAACTGCCCTTCATAAGTGAAGCTCAGGTTGGTGATCACCTGAAGAACCTGAAAGTGTTCAAGTCCATGGGACCCGACGGGATACACCCACGGGTGCTGAGAGAACTGGCAGATGAGGTTGCTAAGCCCCTCTCTATTATATTCCAAAAGTCATGGCAGACTGGGGAAGTCCCCACAGATTGGAAAAGGGCAAATATTGCTCCCATTTTCAAAAAGGGTAAGAAGGAGGAACCAGGGAACTCCAGGCCGGTCAGTCTCACCTCTGTGCCCGGAAAGATCATGGAGCAGATCCTCCTGGAGGCACTACTGACTCAGAAGAGTAGTGAAGAGGTGATTGGGAGCAGTCAGCATGGCTTTGCCAAGGGCAAATCCTGCCTGACAAACCTGGTGGCCTTCTATGAACAGGTGACAGCATTAATAGATGAGGGGCGAGCAACTGATGTCGTTTACCTGGACCTGAGCAAAGCCTTTGACACTGTCCCACACCACATCCTGGTCTCCAAGCTGGTGACACACGGGTTTGATGGATGGACCACCAGATGGATAAGGAACTGGCTTGATGGCCGCACCCAAAGAGTGGCTGTCAATGGGTCCATGTCCCAGTGGAGGCCAGTGACAAGCGGAGTCCCTCAGGGATCAGTCCTGGGACCAGTCTTGTTCAACATCTTTGTGGGTGACATGGACAGTGGCATTGAGTGCACCCTCAGCAAGTTTGCTGATGACACCAAGCTGTGTGGTGCAGCAGACACGCTGGAGGGAAGGGATGCCATCCAGAGGGACCTTGACAGGCTGGAGAGGTGGGCACAGGCCAACCTCATGAGCTTCAACAAGACCAAGTGCAGGGTCCTGCATCTGGGTCGAGGCAATCCCAGGCACAAATCCAGGCTGGGCAGGGACTGGCTGGGGAGCAGCCCAGAGGAGAGAGACTTGGGGGTGCTGGTGGACGAGAAGCTCAAC
The DNA here is from genome assembly GCA_015227895.2 of Colaptes auratus. NCBI lineage: Eukaryota > Metazoa > Chordata > Aves > Piciformes > Picidae > Colaptes > Colaptes auratus. Next base: position 29,449,785 of record JAAWVA010000030.1, read on the forward strand.
ATGAGCTCTCAGTGTGCACTTGCAGCCCGGAAAGCCAATCAGATCCTGGGCTGCATCAGGAGAAGTGTGGCCAGCAGGTCAAGGGAGGTGATTCTCCCCCTCTACTCAGCTCTGGTGAGACCCCACCTGGAGTACTGCGTCCAGTTCTGGAGCCCCTATTACAAGAGGGATCTGGAGGTGCTGGAGCGTGTCCAGAGAAGGGCCACGAGGATGATCAGAGGGCTGGAGCACCTCTCCTATGAGGACAGACTGAAGGAGTTGGGGCTGTTCAGTCTGGAGAAGAGAAGGCTCCGAGGTGACCTCATTGTGGCCTTCCAGTATCTGAAGGGGGCCTACAAGAAGGCTGGGGAGGGACTTTTCAGACTATCAGGGAGTGATAGGACTAGGGGGAATGGGATGAAGCTGGAGGTGGGGAGATTCAGGCTAGATGTGAGGAGGAAGTTCTTCACCGTGAGAGTGGTGAAGCCCTGGAATGGGTTGTCCAGGGAGGTGGTTGAGGCCCCGTCCCTTGCGGTGTTTAAGACCAGGCTGGACGAGGCTCTGTCCAGCCTGATCTAGGGTAGAGTGTCCCTGCCCATGGCAGGGGGGTTGGAACTAGATGATCCTTGTGGTCCCTTCCAACCCTAACTGAAACTATGAAACTATGAAACTCATGTAGCAGAGGGCACCCAGCCCAAACTACAAAAAGGCCAGAAGGTAAGAACCCAACTATAGACAGCAGCAAGATCCCAGAATAACTGCTGACCCCTGAGCACCTCTCAATCCTCTGCAGACCCTTCTCCCAAACAACACTTCACCACTTGTGGAGCTTTGAGGGTCATTGTCTGTGATGGGAATACAGGAGTTCACCTGCCTGAGCTCCAGGTGGTCAGGTATCAGTTGCATGGCCAGAGGGGAATGGTTGGGATGGCTACATCCTGGGGTGTCAGCCCCATCAGCACTACAACCAGGGGACTCAGCACAGGAGTTAGGGCTCTGATCCCTCCATTGCAAGAAGTCACACACAGTGTCCTTATTCTCAGTCACTTGGTCCCTCTGGAAGGAGAAGAATCACCTGAAGAATAATTTGGAGGAGCCAAAGCTCTGCCTTGAGGAATAGCAGAAGTGGTTGATGGAGACATGGATGAGGACAGCAAGGATGAAGTGTATGAGGATTAGGAGGAAGGGGATGACAATAATTATGTGGAAGATAAAGGGGATGATGTGTAAGAAGAGAATGATGATATGGAGTAGGAGAAGTAGAAAGAGAAGGAGGAAGAAGATGAACAGGAGGAAGAGGTCAAACCCATATCAGCCCCTCTGTGCCACCCAAGCAGCCACATTAGTGCCCTGAGGGTGGGCAGAGCTTCCTTCTCACCCAGCTTGGAGCTGGTGAAGCCCCACTGCCCCCAGCCCAGTGCCCAGTCCTCTGTCAGTGGTGACTACGGCAACAGCTTCACCCTCAGCTCCAACCTCAGCCGGCACTGCTGCGTCCACAGCCAGCAGCAGCTGCACCTCTGAGCTGCCTGAGGCAAGAGCTGCACTCAGCTGTCCACCCTCAGCCAGCACTGCTGCACCCACACCGGTGCCAGCGCTTTACCTGCACAGGCTGCAGCAAGGGCTTCATCCGCAGCTCCTCCCTCACCTGGCATAGTCACCCCCATGCCGGTGACCAGCGTGCCCCAGGGGACACAGCAATACACCGACCCTGGCACTGCCAGGCCAAACGTGACCCACCTGGGGGGACCTTCTCCAGCAGCTCGAGCTGCGATCTCCTCTTTTACACCTTCTTTCCTCAGAAGCAAATGTGCCCCTGCCCTTCTCTGCACCAGCCAGTGCTGAGGAGAGGAATGACAGTGCTGAGTCAGCACAGCCAGTGCCACCAATGCAGTTGGGCTGGGATTTGGCTGCTTTCCTCCCAACACTTTGGGTTTCCAAGAGGTAAAAGAAAAACCTTATCCCAAGCATAATGCCTAAATAGAATGGAAAACCCAACCCTAATAAAGTATTGTCTCTTTTGCTGCTTTTTCTCTAACATTTCTTTCCAAAAAGATCACTTTTGGGGGCATTTCTTCCCAGGGCCAGGGCTGGAGCCATGTGCTCAGTTCAGGGAGGTGTCCTTGAGGGGTCTGGGGAGAGTCTTGAAGGTCAAGTGAGGAAATCAGAACAAATTGTTGCCATTGAACAGGATCCTTTAATAACCTGCATGGACACGGAATGGATCACTCCAAAGCTTACACGTGCTTGTCCTGGAGGCACCAGTCTGAACATGCCCAAACACAAACCCCCTTGCACCCCCTCCCCTTGGAGCTGGGGTGCTCAGAACAATACTAGACAGAAGGCAAGGTGCTGGTAAATCTGTAAAGCTGGACAGGCCCAGGCTTGTCTAGGCAGGTCCTGTGGTCAAGGGAAACTCTCCTTTGTTCTACCAAGAAGCCCTGGGGTTCCCCAGAGCCTATTTTGTCCATATGAACCTGGAACACGCTGTAGCTGCAGCTGGTGAATGCTGCTGGACTGGAAAGCAGCCTCTGCATGCCTGCTGCCTGAGTCTGCAGCCAGAAAGATGCTCTGCTCCACCTGTGACACCTGAGGTGTTGGTGCAAGCTGCTGGAGCCGTGGCAAGGTGAATGAGAACCACTCGTCCCACACTCTGAGCCAGTAGCTACTCACTCAGAGCCCCAACAAGCTGCTGCAGCCCGAGCTGAGAGCAGCTGCCTGTTCACTCACAGAGAAATTCCTCTCCAGGGGGATACTGCTTCTCCCCTCCACACACACACTCTGCACAGCTCCTCTGCTGAGCACCATCTTCTCTGCTTTGTTTCACTTGTGCAGGCTGCACTCTGTGCTTTGGAGCATAATTGCAGTGTCCAAAAAGGTCTTAGGTGGCAGTGCCCTGAGCACACAAACTGATTCCTATCAAGTTTCTTTGTACAGCTCTGTGCCAGCCGCCTCTGTAGCAGCCATAGATTCCCCTTGCAGGTGAACTGCCCTTGAGGCATTAGCTCTTTCCTAAGCTGAATCAATGTTTAAAAGATTCTAGCTTGATTCAACTGTTAAAGTTGCATTGAATGTGTATGTTGTGAAATACATTAACCACAACCAAACAGCTGTACCTGTGTGGGCGGTATCACAGTATCACATTAGAGGTTGGAAGGGACCTCAAGAGACCATCAGGTCTGACCCCCCTGCCAAAGCAGGATCACTTAGGGTAGTCCACACAGGAGTGTACCCAGGTGGGTTTGAAAGTCTCCAGAGAAGGAAACTCCACCAGCTCTCTGGGCAGCCTGCTCTAGTGCTCTGTCACCTGCACTGCAGAGAAGTTGCTCCTCATGTTGAGGTGAAATCTTCTATGTTCAAGCTTGAACCTGTTGCTTCTTACCTTAGATTGCCCCCTCCACTTGACACCCACCCCTCAGATATTTATACACATTGATGAGATTTGATATTAATGCATGGATTTAAATTAAAAGAATTAATATATTTGTATTAATATATTTGAATAAATATTAATATTGATAGCAGTGCTGAACAAGGTTAACCATATGCCTCATATAGTATTAGTAATACAGATGCATTAGAATGATAACAACTTCTTTGAAGAGCTAAAATCCTTCCATTCCTTGCTCTTTGCTGCCATCTGCTGTCCTTGTGTCAACATTGTAGTCACTGTGTCATCCTCTTGTATTTTTCCTGTTGGTCTTCTGCCAATCCCACAGGACTGTTCTCATCTTGTTACTGAGGCCCAGGTGTGTGAGGCCCCATCCTGTTTTCCAGACTCAGCCTTACCTCTCTCTTTGATGTCTGGGGCTGTGGTTTGCTGCCTTATGTCCCTTTGCGCTACCAAGCTCAATAGTTCCTTAATTGATGGCTGAAGGCTACTCTAATGAGTGGGAAAGTTTCTAACAATTAGTCAGGAGTTAATGAGTCTCCTTCCTTCAGCTGTCCTGCTGAGAGTGCTGGACAGGGCTCAGGTGAGAGCCAGCTCTGTGGGGCAGGGATTGTGTTGGGTCTAGGTTGAGGCTGGGGTTAAGGTGAAAGGACCAATGCTTAACAAAGGGTAAAGGCTGGGGCCAAGATGAGCAATGGTGGCAGAGTCAGGGTCAGGAGTGGGTTTGGGAGGGGATGAGCTGTAAGGTTGTGAGGTACAGGGAGGCTTTCAACTCCACTGTGTTAGAGCAGGGGACTGAGTAGAGAGGATGGGAGGGGCCCAGTCTGTATTGTGAGGTGTGGTATTTTCAACGCAGACCCCAGTAAGACTCCCCCGCTGCAGGGGGCTGGGCTGGGAGAGAGGGAGACACTTCCCTTCCTATAAGCCCACCAAGAGTGGGTTAGACATTCCACTTTCCAAATGTCAAGGTCCAGGACAAGAGATTAAATTTCTTGGTGTGATGAAGAGGTTATTAATTTATGAATATGAAATATGAGTTATAAAAATATTAATTTGTATTAATTATTGAAAATATCACTAACCAATGAGTCACTATTTTATATCCATATTCTAGTGCACGACTGTGAAATACATCCCAGAAGTGGTTCAGTATTTATAATTTGCACTCAATTAGAATATTTGCAGAATTAATTTCTATTAATATAACTCAGACTGCAATTCCACTACTTGTCCAGCAGGTGGAGACTCGACGAGACGCCGACAGCTGCTTAACTCTATAAAGAGGTATTACAATGTATCAGAGGCTTGGACAAGTAATGTGCTACTCGGCACAGGTGTTTTGAACTGAGCATCAGTGAGTGGGAAGCAGGTGGAAGATTCACTGTGTCCTTTGTTTGTAGCAAGTTTAGGTTCCGGCAGGCTGCTGTCCCCGGGGCTGGCTCCTGGGTTGGTCTGGATGGTGACAGTGGAGGCAACCTTCTCCCTCCCATGGCAGCAGAGAGGGGATGGAACGTAGGCTAGCCGGTAGGCAGGCTCCCTTAGCAGGACTCAGGTGGCTCCCTATGGATGACAGGAAGTGGACCTGCAGTGTCAGCCTGGCAGGGCTGATAGGGCTGGTCCTGGGACTGGGTCAGCCCTCATGGCAATGACCTTCAGGACCAGTGAGGGCAGCCCTAGGGAAGAAGTGCAGCTGTGCAGAGTGGCAACTTCCCCTTTGTTGCCTTGAAGGAGCAGGCAGGAGCCTCTTGGAGCAGTCCTGGTTTTGGAGCACAGGGCATGAACGGTGCTCTGGATTCCCCTGGGGTTCACAGGGCACAGAGCGGCAGAAGCGGCGACTCCTCATCCCACAATGGCAGGGTCATGTGGGCAGTGCTGCTCCTGCTTTCTGAGCTGACACACACAGGGTTGTGCAGCTCCTCAGTCTGCTGCTTCAGGCTGAGGCAGACGTTTGCACTGCCAGACTTGGCTAAGTCCCTTCCTGGCAGCTGGGCAGATCTTACCCTCGGGGGTCCAGTCCTCTTGAAGGCACATTGGGCTTTTCCAACCGGTGAGGCTGGCAATGCAATGCTGCAGCTTCCCAGGCTCTCAGCATTGGTGTCTCCTCTGTAGATACTCTCAGAGCTGAAGCTCAACAGGCCTGCCTGGATCCTGGCTTAATAGCAAGGCTGTGGCATGAGCTCAGACTCGAGCAAGGAGAGACAATCAGATGAAAGAGGGCAACATATTTACAAGCTGGGGCAATACTGATAGGTTCCTGGAGGCTGGATGTGGCCAATGGGCACTCTCGTAAACAACCGGCTGCAGCCTATGGGAGGCATGAAGCTGGAATTATGCCATGCTTGGCATCAGCACCAGCATCCCATGCCATGGGGGTGTGCAGGCCTCAGTGCCACCTTGGTCTTTGTTCCCCTCATGAAAGGAGGGGGAACTTGTCCATGTGCTGGGACAAGTTTCAGTATCTGGGCATAATGTGCCTTCACCACAGCAGACCCAGTCTGTACTGGGAGAGCTCAGAGAGGTTCATTTTGTACCTGGAGGGGGCCCCAGTCTGAACTGGGAGGGCATTGGGGGATCAGTTTGCAGGGATGGGTCCTGGTCTGTGCTGGGATGGAATCAGGGTTCCAGGAGATGCACTTTGTCCTGGGATGAGACTCAGACTGTGTTGGGAGATGGCAATGGGATCCCATTGGTACCAGGATCAGACCACAGCTGCCCTGGGATCAGGATATCCACTTTGTCCTGTGCTGGGTGTAGCTGGGACTGGGAAGGGGATCAACATTGCCAGTGCTGCCTTCTCAATTCCATTGGCAGCAGAATGCAGGCCACAATTTGCTATCACCTGGAGGGGTGTGCAATACACCTGGAATCAACTGCCCCAAGGGTAGAAGCAAAGCTCCACCATTTGTCATGGACTAATCCAAACTGCACTGGGAAGGCTGATGCCCCTGAACATCTCCAGTACACCCATGACATCATTGTGTGGGGCCACAAGGCAGAAGAAGTGTTGGAGAAGGGAGAAAAAAATTATTCAGATACTTCTGAAGGCTGAATTTGCCATGAGGAAAAGCAAGGTCAAAGGACCTGCACAGGAAATTCAGTTCTGGGCAAGAAAGTGGCAGGCTGGATGCTGTCATGCACCTATGGACATGGTCAGCAGGATAGCAACCAAGTCTCCACCATCCAACAAGAAGGAGACACAGTCTGTCCTAGGCCTTGTGGGGCTCTGCAGAGTGCAGGTCCCAGGCTGCAGTCAGCTTGTGAGCCCTCTCTATCGAGTGACCTGAAAGCAGAATCATTGTGAGTGGGGCAGTGAGCAACAAGGCTTTGAGCAGATCAAACAGGAGGGAGCTGTGCAGTGGCACTTGGGCCTATCTGAATGGCACCAGTGGTGCAAAATATCCTCCACAGTGCAGCCAGGGAGCATGGAGCACTTGGAGTCTCTGGCAGAAGACATCAGGTGAAAGCCGAGGTCAGCCACTGGGGTTTTGGAGTAGGAATAAGGAGTGGAGATTGTATTTGGTTTGTGTTGAGCTGGAGTTAATTCTCCTCTGAGCATCCTGCTAGTGCTGCAGGGCTGTAGCTGGGTGTTGGTAACACAGCAGTGTTTTGGCTGCTGCTCAGCTGAGCACTCAGGCTGTGCTTTTCCAATATTTCCCTGCCCCAAGAGTATGCTGAGGGGGGGCAAGATCTTGGGAGGGGACACAGCCAGGCCAGCTGACCCAAAGTGGCCAAAGGAGTGCTCCATGCCATGTGTGGTCAGCTCAGCTATAAGAGCAAAGTGGGAAGGAGATTGGTCCATGGAGTTTGTCCTGCAGTGAACCACTCTGCACAGAGTCCTGCTGCCTGAGACCAACCTCCCCATGCTGCTGGGCAGTAGAGATTCACTTCTCTCTCTGCTTCACCCTGTGTGTCTATTGCTTGTGCCTATCCTGAGTGTTAAATTGCTTCTATCTTCCACTGCCTTTTGACATCTTTCCCCTCTCCCCTGTCCATCTAAGAAGCGCAGTGATAGAGTGGTTTTGGTGGGCATTAAGACCCCAGCCAGGGCCAAACCACCACACAGGCCCAGTCCAAAAGGCACCACAGAGTCTGGGAGGAACCATTTCCAATGTCCTGGGATGAAGCAAACCCTGCACAGAGTGAAGAAGGCCAACTGCAGCTGGGCTGTGGCAGGAGTGTGGCCACCCAGACAGAGGAGTTGTCCTCCCACAGACTCAGCACTGCTGTGGTCACACCTGGATGCTTGGTGTCTGGGTGTGGAGCTCTGCAGTCTGATGGAGAAGGGAATAACTGAGGATGCTAAAGAGGAGATCTGCCAGAATGGGGGTTGACATCTCTGTAGAGAAGCTGAGGGACCTCACCTGCTTCAGCCAGGTGAATGGAGGTTCAGGGCACTGCCATGGCAGTGTGAACACAGCTGAAGGGTGGTTTCAGAGAGGATGGAGCTCTTCTGGGGAGTGGGAAGAGACAAAAACCTTCACAAAGTGCATCTTGGAAGGTTCAGAGTGGAGATGAGGCCAAAGAAATCCCCTTGAAAGGGCAGAGCTGCTATGCATGAGGCCATCCAGAGGGGTCAGGAAATGGCAGGGAGAGCTGAGACAGCTCAGGGAAGGGATGGAAATGGCAGGGGGAGAGCTGGGAGGGGAAGCAAGATTGGTGTCAGTAGCCTGAAGGGAAAGAGCTGCAGGCATGGGACAGTGGAGGAGAGGCTGCAGTAGGGATGGCCAAGGGCTCCGGCAAGGCTGAGAGGCCCAACAGGACCAAGGTCTTTGTTCCCTTGGCTCTGGCAGTTGCCTCTGCCACCAAGGCCTGGGAGGAGAAACTGTGCTTTGAGGCTTTGAGGTTCTTCTATTGCAAGGGCAGTGGTCAGGGCTTGGCCTTTCTGCTTCCTACACCAAAGGCCAGGTCTTCTCCCTGTACTTTGCCTTTGTCTCCCTGCAATCCTGGCCTCTAACAAGCTGCTCTAAGGAGTCCCTGGGGAGCCTTTGTCAGCAACAAGCCTCAGTGAGGGCAATCACTGCTTCAAGGCACTTTGGAGTTTTCTTCTGACTTGGATTTGTTGAGAGGCTTCTTGTTAATACCTTGGCAGAGTCTCCTGGCAGTACCTAAGGATGATGTCATCAGCCCCAAATACTCCATGGGGCTCATTAAATCCTGCTGAACCTCTCATTCTTGCCAAGGTTTCTGAAGCTAATTGGAGAGGTTTTTATTGCACAAAGCATCTGATTTTTAAAGGTACCTTTCATTCCTTTTCAGCAGGAGTTGTCTCTTTGCAAGCAAACCACAGCAAAACCTGACAAGGTCCTACCCTGGGCACTGCTCACCCTCAATCCCCACTGCCCCCAGCAGAGCCCTGAGCCACAGGTGAGGGACAGGATCTGCCTTGCCAGGGGCTGGGGGTCAGGGCTTAGGCTTTTGGATCAATGAAACCCCTCCAGGTTTGCTGAGCAGCAGAGCCACCTTGAGCTGCTTGTCCTGACCTGTCAGCACTGCCTCAGCTCTCTGCTCTCCCCACAGCCTGGAGATGCTTCAGTGCCTCCAGTGAAGCTTCCCTTGTAGCCACTGTCTCCTTCTGCTCTAACCAGCCCCAGGGGACCCTTTCCCAGTATGCTTCACTGGGACCCATTAAGAGCAGAAGAAACTTCAGAGTTTGAATCTGACTTTGACTTCTGGAGAGGTTTCATCAGCTTCCTCTCAGTCCCTGAGGTTCATGGACTTGGCAACAAAGCCATCAGAGGGCGCCTTTATATGCCTTGGGCTGCTCCCCTGTTGTGCTGAGCCAGGCCAGGCTTCTGGTCTGGAAGGTGCTGCTGGCAAGCAGGGAGCACTGCAGAGAGACAGCTCTGGCCAGGAGCAGCTCCTCTGCACAGCACAGCAGGGCTGAGGACACTGCCAGAGGATGTCAAGAACATAAGGAAGGCAGAGAGAGCTTCAAGGTGGCCAGGACTGGGAGGATAGTGAGAGCAAACTGGAGGAGAAGTCACTGCAGTCACTGACACAGTGAGGCTGTGGGGGCAGGACACTGCAGCTGGAGCTCCTGGAGGCATCTCCATCTCGGCAGCTGATGCTCAGCTGAAGGCTCCTGGAGTGTGCACACAGAAGGAGGACCAAAGCCCTTCAGCTCCATCCTGTCAGCAGCAGTGAGCAGAGCTGGGGAAGGAGAAGGCTTCACCCCCAGCCCCTCCGCCTTTCTCTCTTCCCTTCACTCTCTCTGCAGCACTGCAGGCCTGCTCCCTGTTCCTTCACCTCTCCATGGGTGTGGTGGTTTTAGGCAATGCCTTTGAAATTTAGTTACAGATTTTGAGCAGAAAAGTTGAAACACAATAAATAGATCACTCTTGGGTGTGAAAAGGAAAAGAACTGATTCTTCTAAACAAATTCATTGGATAAATATCTGGCATCAGAGGAGCTGTACCATAACAATTCTCTCTCTTCTCTTCTGATCTCAGCTGTTTTGCTTTGCTGGGGAGAGATCACCTGCTTTGGCTGCCCTTGGCTAAGTCTACCCCACTGCTTTTTTTCTCTCTCCACTCCTCCTTTCTCTCTAGGAACAGGGAGCTACGCGTTAGGGGCTGTGGAACAGCTTCCCTGGTCTCTGACCAGGGGTTTTCTGTGTTGTTTGCTAATTGTAAATACCTGTCTAATATTGTCACTCCTGTATGTTCTGTACCTGTTCATTGCATTCCATTGTAGAGTGTAGCTCTTGCTTGTCCATACAGCTTCATTTGCTTCTAACTGAGCTGCTCTGGCAAAGCTAATGCTGGGGGAATTTCAACCTACCACAATGGGACTCTTGTTCCCTGGGACTGGGCTGTTGGTGACTTTATGCTCTGACACCAGAGGAATCTTCATGGCAATTCTGGGTCCCTGCTGCACATGAAGCTGTGATGAACTCTGCCGTGGGTTGGTAGTGATGGGAACTGAGCTGATCCATTCCTCATGCAGCTCAGGGAAAGGGCTTACAATGAACATGAGAGAAGTGTGCCCTAACTTGTCACTGCCTTTCCCTCCTTGCACAGGTCTCCATGGCCACAGGCAGCAGATGCCCAACAGCAGCTCCATCAGCCACTTCCTCCTCCTGCCATTCTCAGGCACAAGGCAGCTGCAGCTCCTGCACTTCTGCCTCTTCCTGGCCATCTACCTGGCTGCCCTGCTGGGCAATGGCTTCATCGTCTCCACCATAGCCTGGGACCACCACCTCCACACCCCCATGTACTTCTTCCTCCTCAACCTTGCCCTCACTGACCTGGGTGCCATCTCCACCACTGTGCCCAAATCCATGGCCAATTCCCTGAGGGACACCAGGGACATCTCCTATGCAGGATGTGTTCTCCAGGTCTTCTTTTTCATATTCCTAATGTCAGCAGAGTATTTTCTCCTCACCACCATGTCCTACGATCGCTACGTTGCCATCTGCAGACCCCTGCACTATGAGACCCTCCTGGGCAGCAGACTTTGTCTCCACCTGGCAGCAGCTGCCTGGGGCTGTGGGGCTCTCAATGCTCTGCTGCACACAGCCAATACATTTTCCCTGCCCCTCTGCCAGGGCAATGCTGTGGAGCAGTTCTTCTGTGAAATCCCCCAGATCCTCAAGCTCTCCTGCTCCACATCCTACCTCAGGGAAATTTGGCTTCTTGTGGCCAGTGTCTGTTTATCATTTGTCTGCTTTGTGTTGATTGTGGTGTCCTATGTGCAGATCTTCAGGGCAGTGCTGAGGATCCCCTCTCAGCAGGGACGCCACAAAGCCTTTGCCACCTGCCTCCCTCACCTGGCTGTCGTCTCCCTGTTTCTCAGCACTGGCATCTTTGCCTACCTGAAGCCCTCCTCCATCTCCTCCGCATCCCTGGACCTGGTGGTGTCAGTTCTGTACTCAGTGGTGCCTCCAGCAGTGAACCCTCTCATCTACAGCCTGAGGAACCAGGAGCTCAAGGCTGCCCTGAGCCAACTGATCCCTGGATGCTGTCAGAAGCAATAAACTCTTTGTCTTCTCCTGCAGAGCAGTTCTGATGTCACTCAGTGCAGGCCCAGCCTGGCTGCTGGACTTCTGGCTGATGCTGGTGTTGTTGCACTTGGGGGAATGTTGTTCCCACACTAATGTCTTTCTTTAGACCATTTCTGGTTCAGTGTTGTCCTGTCTGCTGTGACCCAGAGGCTGCAGACATGAGGAGCTGTGCTCCCTGGGTGTTCAACACAATAAAGGACCCTGCAGGGAGTTGTTTCTCTGAGTTCGTTCTTCCAAGGCTTCTGTGGAGCTGCAGGGCAGTGCCTGTGTGCAGAGGTGGAGGGGCAGAGTCCCAGCACAGCAGCAGTGCCAGGCAGCCCCACAGCTTGAGCTGTCCTCAGCTGCTCTTTTTGCCCTTCCACCCTCTCCTGCTGAGTCTCTGTGCTGGGGCAAGGCCTGAGTGCTCTGGCAGCTTGGGCACTGTGCTGCTGGGTGGCAGTGCTGGGACTGCAGGCAGGGACAGGCCAGGGTTGCTTGTGGGACAGAGCTGTGCTCCAGAGCAGCATTGCCATCAGAACAGGAGGTCTCCCCATGCCTTCATACCCCAACCCCCTCCCATTACAGACTGCACCTACTCAGAGTCCAACCTGGATACCCTGACCCCCTTCCAGTATAGACTCAGTCCAAACATCATTCCTGTATCCCCTCCCAGTACAGATGTGGCCTTATCCCAGCACAAACTGCATCCTACTGTCCTCTAGCACTGCAGCCTGGGTCCCATCCCAGCACAGAATGTATCCCCTGGCTCCCTTCCCAGTACTGAATGCATCCATCCCAGTACAAACTGCACACCCTCATGCCCTCCCAGTACAGTCTGTGCCCTGTCCCAGTCCAAACAGCATCCCTTTCATACCTGCAGTTACCCATTAGGCCTTGTCCCAGTAAAAAGTGAATCACCTTATGCCCTTCCAGTGCAGCCTGGACCCTGTTCCAGTACAAGCTCTCTTCCCTGGGCACATTCCAGTACAGTCTGGTCTCCACATAGTACAATTGGGAACCATTTATCCCCTCCCAGTACAGACCTGGTCATATCTCAGGACAAAATGCATCTCCTCAACCCCTCCCAGCTCAGATGTGCTCTTATCCCAGTACAAACTGCATCACTTTGCCATCTCCCATACAGGTTCCTGTGCCAGTACAAAGTGCATCCCTTGGACCCCTTCCCTGTTCCTACTGCATTGCTCCACATGTTAACTGTGTACTCTGGTTCCAATCCAATACAGACTGGGCCCACTCCCAGTACAAACTGCATCTCCTGACTCCCTCCCAGTACAGACTAGGCCCTGTCCAAGGACAAACTACTGCCCTGATCCCATCCCAGTAAAGTGCAGGTCCTGTCCCGGAGGAAATGGATCCAAAGGCATCACCCAGTACAGACTGGGGACCATCCCAGTGCAAACTGCATCTCCTGATCTCTTCCCAGTACAGACAGGGTCTCATCCCACAGCAAGGTTGAAGCCCTGGCCCCCTCCAACTACCAAGTGCTTTGCTCTCAGTGCAAACCAGATGTCAGGACTCCTTCCCAGTATGGACTGTGCCTGCTCCCAGGAAAGGCTGCACCACCTGAACCCTTCCCAGGACAAGACTGGAACCACTCCCAGTACAAGCTGTATTCCTTAGCCACCTCCCAGGCAGACTGGGAACCATCCCAGTACAACCTGAGTCCCCTGGACCCATCCCAGTACAGTCGGGGACTCGTCCCAGTTCATATTGGGGTCATAATACCCTCCCACCACAGGCTGGGTCTTGTCACACTCACAATTCCATACCCTAAGCACACCAGATTCCAGTCTGGACCATCTCCCATTTCAGACTGGGTCCCATTAGCATTTCTAAGTACAGCCCAGGCCTTGTCCCAGGAAAAACTGATTCCACTCATCCCATCCTGTGCTGTTTCATATTTTTATCAGTGCTATAGGCAGAGAGATGGAGACACCATCAGCAAGGGTGCAGATGGCACCAAGCTGAGTGGTGCTGTTGAGATGCCAGAGGGACAGGATGACATCCAGAGGGCCCTGGAGAAGCTGGAGAGGTGGTGCCCAGGTGACCCTCATGAGGTTCAACAGCAGCAAGATCAGGGTCCTGCAGCTGGGCTGGAACAATCCTTACCAGCAATACAGGCTAGGGGAGGAGATAGAAAGCAGCCCTGCGGAAAAGGACTTTGGGATGTTGGTGAGGGAGAAGCTGGCCAGTCACCAAGTCAAGTGGCAGAGTTGATCTGCATGAGGGTAGGGAGGTTCTGCAGAGGGACTTGGATAGATTGGATCCATGACCAACGTTACCAGGAGGAGCTTCAACAAGGCCAAGTGCCAGGTCCTGCACTTGGGGCACAACAACCCCAAGCAATGCTCCAGAGGTAGTGTGGCTGGAGAGCTGTCGGGCAGAAAGGGACCTGGGGGTTCTAATGGACAAGCAACTGAATAGGAGGCAGCAATGTCCCCAGGTGGCCAAGAGAGCCAAAGGCATCCTGGCTGGGATCAGCAATGCTGTGTCCAGCAGCAGCAGGGAGGTGACTGTCCCCTGGGACTCAGCTCAGGGGAGGCCACACCTTGAGTGCTGTGTCCAGTTTTGGGCACCTCCCTGCAAGAGAGATGTGGAGGTGCTGGAGCCAGGGCAGAGGAGGGCAAGGAGCTGGGGAAGGGCCTGGAGAAGAAATCTGATGAAGAGCAACTGAAGGAGCTGGGGCTGGTTAGTTTGGAGAAGAGGAGGCTGAAGGGAGACCTCATGGCTCTCTACAACTACCTGACAGGAGATTGTGGAGAGGCTGCTGCTGGTCTCTCCTCACAGGTCATTAGTGACAGAACAAGAGGGAATGGCCTCAAGCTAGGACTGGGTAGGTTCAGACTGGACAGTAGGAAAAAAATTCTCCCATTCAGCGTGTTCAGGGAGTGGAATGTGCTGCCCAGGGAGGTGGTGGAGTCACCAGGCCTGGAAGTGTTTCAAGGTGGTTTGGATGTGGTGCTTGGGGATATGGTTTAGGGGTGACCCTTGTAGAGTATGGTTAATGGTTGGACTTGGTGCTCCTGAGAGTCTTCTCCAACCTGAATGTTTCTGTGATTCTGTGACAGACTGAGCCCTGGGGCTGTTTAGTGTGGAGAGGAGAAGCCTGAGAGGGGATCTGATCAAGGGCTATCAATGTCGGGGGGGGGGCAGAGGCAGGTGCCAGTCTCTTGGCAGTGGTGCCCAGTGATAGGACAAGGAGCAATGGGTGCATGATGGGACACAGGAGGTTCCACCTCAGCATGAAGAGACTCTTCTGTGCTGTGAGGGTGCTGGAGCCCTGGAGCAGGCTGCCAGAGAGGTTGTGGAGTCTCCTTCTCTGGAGGTTTTCAAAGCTACCTGGATATGTCCCTGTGTGACCTGCTCTGGGTGATCTTGCTCTGGTAGTGGGGTTGGACTGGATGATCTCTGGAGGTCCCTTCCAACCCCTCATATTCTCTGATTCTGTGATTTAAGCCCTCCCAGTTCAGACTGGGCTCATCAGGACACCAAAGCCTCTCCTCAGCCCTGGCCTTATCCCCAGATCTCAAAGGCATCTCTGAACCCTGAGCCTTCCCCTGGACACTTCAGCCACAAACCTCCTTCCTGTGCTCTGACTCCTCTTTTATCCCCTCCTATCCTGGAGTGACTCTGCTTGGCCCCTGGCACAGGTTAGGGGCTGGGAACTCCCAGAGCAGCCTCATGGCCTTGGAAGAGGAGCAGGAGGTGAACTGTGGCTGAGCAGCTGATGGACACCAGGAGCAGGTGAGTGGCAATGCCATGGGCAGCTCAGCTGTGCCTCAGGATCTCCTGCACAGCAGCAGCCACAAGGCTGGGCAGGGGCTGGGAGGTCACTGCTGACTCAGCAGCTGAGAGGGCAGCAGCAAGGAGAGGGCAGGAAAGGGACTGGGAGGTCACTTCTTGTTGCAGCAGCTGAGAGAGCAACCCCTGACTCCTGGCTGGCCTCTGTACTTTTGGCTTCCCAGCTGCCAGAGTCCCCAGCAGGCAGCAGAATGCATGTGGAGGGCAAGGGACTTGTGTGACTCCCTGTCCCTGAACACCTGGTGGGCCCTGCAGGAAGAGCCTTGGAGCTGGGTTGTCACTTCCCTGCCACCTGAGGGCCTGAGGGGACAGCAGCAGGGACAAAGCTTGGCTGTGGCTGCTGGAGAAGCTGAAAGGCAGCAGCAGGGACCTGCCTTGGAAGGCCCTGCAGAGGTTTCTTGGGGCTGCTCAGCTGCCAGGCCACAAGCAGGCTGAGGCCTTGGGGCAGCATTGGGACATGAGGGATGGCTGAGAAGCTCCTAGGGCAGAAGGAGCCACATGGCCAGGAGGTGAGTGTGAGCTCACTGCAAACTCCAATCCCTTTGTGTCATTGGCCCTCAGCAGGCCCAGGTCGGGTCTGGGGACTGTGCCATCCCTTGTGCCTGCCAAGCTTAGAGGCAGCCGCAAGGCGGTGCCTTAGGTGTTGCTTTGGAGCTGGAGGTTCTGCTGTGTGCCTAGGCAGAAAGGCCTCTAGCAGGGACCATTGCCAATGGCCTGGGATGGAGCAGAGGCTGAGCAGAGTGCAGAAGGCCAAGTGGTAGGAGGAGTGTGGTCACTCAGACACAGAGGTTGTGCTCCCCTGCACTCAGCACTGCTGTGGCCACATCTGCACTATTGGTGTCTGGCTGTGGAGTTCCTTAGTCTGGAGGAATGGAGAGGTACTGGAGAAGCTCCAGAGGAGATCTGCCTGGATGGAGTTTGGAGTCTCTATCTAGCAGCTGAAGCTGCTGAGCTTCTTTAGCCTGGTGAGGTGAAGGCTCAGGGGGGATGTGCACCTGCTTGAAGGGGGGTGTCAGCTGATGGAGCTTTTCTTGCTTGTGGACACAGAAGGAAGCCTTCAGAAAGTGCAACTGAAAGGTTCAGACTGGAGGCCAGGACAAAGAAATATCACTCAAAGTGTAGAGCTGTGGTGCAAGAGGTGACCCAGAAGGAGTCTGGACAGCCTATGTCTGCCTTTTTCTGTCAAGGAACAGGCAGCAAGAGTGGAGAGGCCTGAGGGAAGGTGTGGAAATGTCAGGGGGAGAGCTGGCTGGGAAAGCCAGTTGGATGTCAAGAGCCTGAAGGGAAAGAGCTGCAGGCATGGGACAGTGTAGCACAGCCTGCAGGAGGGATGGCCAAGGGCTCTGGCAGGGCTGCAAGGCTCAACAGGGACAAGGTCTTGATCCTGATCCTTCTGGCAGCAACTTCTGCCACTATGGCTGCTGAGATGATGTTTTTGTTGGAGGCTCTCAGGATCTGCCTTTCCAAGGCCTGAGCCTCAGGGCTTTCCTAGACCAAGGCCAGGGTTTGTTCAGCTGCACTTTGCCTTTGTCTGCCTTCAATCATGGCCTCCATGGAGCTTCTCTAAGCACCCCTGGGAGGCTTTGTTGCTAATGGCCCTCAGTGAGGCCAATTCATACTTGAAGGAATTTTTGTTATGCTTCTGTCTTCTTGAGCAGATTCCTTCAGTCTCCTCTCAGTGTGTGAGGCTCAGGCAATGATCCCCAAGTGCCCTAAGAGCTCTTTGTGTCTCTGTAGTTTTCTTCAGGGTTTCAAAGTGCTCCTCACAAAGCTCCTTTAGTATTTCTTTCCTATCAAAGGGAGAATATTCTGTTAGCTTTCAGCTCAGAGTAGAGATGATAATTCCCCAAGTGACACTGACCCAGGCTGTCTCAGCAGGACAGCTGCACTTGCAGGGAAATCTGTCCTTCAGCTCTTACATTGAAGGGACAACTTTGCTCCTCACCCTCCCCAACCTCCCCATTGCTGTCCCTGCCCAATCTCAATCCCATCCAAAGCTTCGCAGGCATAGAAGCCTCTGGGTTTGCCCATATCATGGGCACAATGCCAATGGACAGTAGTGTGACTGGTTTAGGCTGTGCCTTTAAGGAAGGCACAATTGCTGAACACTCTGGCTGAGTGTTTTTGATATTTAAATGACAACAAGATAGTCTAAACTAATTTCATTGGTGGATTGGTGGAGTGCAGCTTTGGGCTTGGGTTCTGTCAGTTCAGACTGGGTTCAGGCTGGGTGCAGTCTATTCTCTCTCTGTTTGTGTGGGCCTGTTTCTCTCTCTGAAGCAACAGCTTTGCTGGACAGGAGTGACCTTGAATTAACAAAGCTAACCAGATAAGAAAACTAATTCTTGCATTCGCTTTGAGCTAACAGAATTTTTCTCCTTAATTGCCTTTCTCTCTCTCTCTAACACTTTTTGGGAAAAAGGGGAGGTGGGGAGGGAGAGAGGGGGGTTCAGGGAACGCCCCTGGCCAGCTGGAGGGAAAAGGCTTTTCTTCATTACGTTCATTGCTGTGTATTTCTGTATATATTGTAAATATTGTATATTTGTGTACATATTCATTGCATTCCATTTCTGCCTGTAAATAGAGCTTTCATCTGCTTTTCTGACTGAGTTAGCTGTGGTTTCTTTCTTTGTGTGTGGGGAGGGAACTTTCTCACCCCACCACATATTTTAATTGGCGCCCAACGTGGGGCTTGTGGATAGTTGCTGTCCAGAAGCAGAGCAAAAGTTGCTTGATTTCTTGTCTGCTCAGGTCGGAGTTGCAAGGATGAAAGTGTTTTGGATTTTAGAGTGTTTGGTCTTTTCAATTTTTTTCAGTACTGGTCTACAAGTACTTCCTGGGATTGATTTTCGATCCCTTAAGCAGATACTTGATGTATAAATTGTATTTATGGTTTAAGTATAAGATTCAGCTTCTCTATGAGCGGTGCCTGGGATTCTTTTGGCTTAAGAGATACAGGAATGTGACCTCAACCACTCTGCCCATAGAGATAAAGGAGTTTAGGATCCCAGTAGGTGAAAGGGTCATTTTAAGTGATAGCTGGGATCCAAAGGGGATTTATTTGATGTGCTTGAATCTGCTGCTGGTGATGGTGATTGCGTACTTGTTATATACGCTGTACCGGGAGAAGAAAGTATCTAAGGCCTGTTTTGTAATTAGGCGTAGACCCAAGAGGAGAAAGAACAGCTCTAACTCGACCCCAGAAATATCTAGTGATGAGGAGAATGGAGGATCTGTATCAGTTAAAGATAAAGCTAAAAATTCCATCGGAAAGGCTGCTCTGAACGGTGCTGTTGGTGGTTCTGGCAATCAGCCAGCTGCAGCGGCAGCGGCAGCGCCTAACATGGCGGCTCCCACGTCCTCGGCAGCCATTAGTGAGGCAAAGCCATTTCCTCCTTCTTCTTCAGCAGGACCGGAAGTGTCCTCCACAGCAGCTGATCCATCTCAAAACCTGTCAGCTTCTGTTAAGCCAGCTGTAAATTCAAACACAGCTCCAGTTCAGCAGGTAGCTGTTTTAAAGACGAGAGGTGGAAAGAGCAAAGCTGACCCAGGAGCTGATGCTGGTGAGGGAACTTCTGCTTTAAGAGACCCTGCTGAGGAGGAGGAGAAGGTTTGTCTTAAAGATATAGCTGAGTTATTGAGAACATCACTGGATGGAGATGCAGGGCAAATTGCTGACAGCAGAACAACTAGAGGTGGTACTCCTGACCTTAAAGAGATTCTTAGGAGAGTGACAATAAGATTAATGGGGCAACAAGTTCAGGGAGAGGAGGCACAGGAAGAGGAGGAGACAGATGACATTCTGGACTGTTCTTCCCCAAGAGAAGAGCTAAGGAATGTGCGTAAAGGTTACATCAGAGCAGATAAGGAGCCAATCCTAGCTTGGCTTGGTAGATGCTATGATACAGGTGCTCCAGCTCTAATGGTTGGAGACAAGTCAGCAGCTCAACTAGGAACTCTCTCAAAGGATAATGGAATAGATAGACATCTAGGCAGGACTCTCAATAAGGTTACTCTGTGGATACACCTTTTAATGGCAACCCTCATGAGATATCCTTCCCGAGATGATCTCCCATGGAATCCTAAGCCCTGGACTACCATAGAGGAAGGAATTAAGCGTCTGAGAGAATTTGCTGTTAGAGAGGTACTCTATGGTGGCCATGAGACTCTGAATCCTGATGAAATTCCTGTAGGAACTGGTCTTGCTAAAAAGCTCATCAAACTTGCTCCTCCTAATTATGCAAATATTCTGGCAAGCAGGATAGTGGCAAGAAACTATGGCGGAGCTTCTCCTACGGTTGGCCAATTCACTGATCAGATGAGACAATTGGAGGATAGCATGACACGTGTTTCTTTGGTTTCAGCCATTGAAACTCTGTCTGGAAAAATTGAGAATTGCATGAAAGAGCTGAAGGATGAATTTAAAAATACCATCTCCCAGTTGACACAGAGAGATAATTCCAATTCTTCCTCCAGATGGATACAGGTTTCCTCTGTGAGGAATAGACGTCCTCCAAGGAGGTCATTCCAAAATAGGTCATTCCAAAACAGATCCAACCAAAACAGACCACCAAGGCAGTCACGTGGAAGTATTTGGATAACTCTGCATGATCAGTTTGGTGAGAACATGAACAGATGGGATGGTCAACCAACTGCTAATCTTTTCAGGAGACTGAGGGAACTGCAAAGTGGCAGAGCCCGAGGTAGCAATACCAGAAGGGTAGCTGTTACTTCTACAGTTTCCCAGGACAACTCTAATAGCTCCAACAGTGACTCCAGTTCTAACACTGCACACTGTGCTCATTGCACATGTGGGCATGTTCCCCATAACTAGGGGTGCCCTGCCTCCCGCCAGGGGGAGGAGAGGGGTAACAGAGATAACAGAATCTATTGGGATGTGTCCATCCAGTGGCTGGGCACTTCCCAATTTCAGAAGTACAGGGCCTTGGTTGACACAGGGGCTCAGTGCACCATAATGCCATCAAATTATCAGGGATCAGAAGCTATAACTATTCTGGGAGTCACTGGTGGATCTCAAGAGTTAACTAAGGTGGAGGTTGATATAAGTTTAACTGGTAAACAGTGGAGGAAGCATACAGTGGTGACCGGACCTGACGCACCTTGTATTCTGGGAATTGATTTTCTGAGAGAAGGGCGTTTCAAAGACCCTAAAGGTTACAAATGGGCTTTTGGAGTAGCATCTGTAGAAATTGATGGACAAAAACTGAAGCTTTCTGTTAGACCTGAGCTTTCTGATGAATCTGCAGTTGTGGGACAGCACAAGATTGAGGACATTAAATTGCCGGTTGCTTCTCAGACTGTGCATCACAGACAATACAGAACCAGCCCTGACTCTTTGTTGCCCATTCAGAATCTGATTCGTCAGCTGGAGAGTCAGAAAGTCATCAGCAAAACTCATTCCCCTTTCAACAGTCCAGTGTGGCCTGTGCGAAAGCAGAATGGAGACTGGCGTCTGACAGTCGACTACCGAGCTCTGAATGAAGTAACTCCACCTATGAGTGCAGCAGTGCCAGACATGATGGAACTCCAATATGAGCTGGAATCCAAAGAGGCCAAATGGTATGCTACCATAGACATTGCTAATGCCTTCTTCTCTATTCCCATAGCAGAGGAATGCAGGCCTCAGTTTGCTTTCACCTGGAGAGGAATCCAGTACACTTTCAACAGATTGCCAATGGGCTGGATCCACAGCTCCAGCATCTGTCATGCAGTGATCCACGATGCTCTGGAGAAAGGTGGTGCTCCAGAACACATCCAGTTCATCGACGATATCATCGTCTGGGGTAAAACTGCTGAGGAAGTCTTCGAGAAAGGTAACAAAGTCATTGACATTCTTCTGAATGCAGGTTTTGCCATCAAGCGAGACAAGGTGAAAGGACCTACCAGAGAGATCCAGTTTCTGGGAGTGCGGTGGCAGGATGGACGCCGACACATTCCAGTGGATGTGGTAAATAGAGTCTCTACCATGGCCAATCCCATGAACAAGCAAGAAACTCTACGTTTCTTAGGGATAGTGGGATTTTGGAGACTGCACATTCCTGGTTACAGTCAGATTGTAAAACCTCTGTATGATGTGACTCGAAAGAGAAACAATTTCCACTGGGGACCTGAACAACAAGCAGCTTTTGACCAGATAAAGCAAGAGGTGGTTCAAGCAATGGGTCTGGGACCTGTCCGAGATGGTCCAGACATTAAGAACATTTTGTACACAGCTGCAAGTGACAATGGTCCAACCTGGTGCTTGTGGCAGAGAGCTCCAGGTGAGACACGTGGACGACCTCTTGGTTTCTGGAGTCGAGGTTACAGAGGTTCAGAGGCTAATTATACTCCAACAGAGAAAGAGATTCTAGCTGCCTATGAAGGAGTAAAAGCAGCTTCGGAAGTGATTGGAACTGAATCACAACTTCTCTTAGCTCCCAGATTACCAGTTTTGAATTGGATGTTCAAAGGCAAGGGTTCCACACCACATCATGCAACAGACTCCACCTGGTCTAAGTGGATGGCTCTGATAACACAGAGAGCTCGAATGGGAAATCTTGAAAGACCTGGTCTGGTGGAGGTGATCTCAAGTTGGCCTGAAGGTACCAACTGCACTAAACCTCCAGAGGAGAGAGTAACTCATGCTGAGGAAGCTCCTCCTTACAATGACCTTTCTGATGATGAAAAGAAATATGCTTTGTTCACAGACGGTTCCTGTCGGCTGGTCGGGAACAAACGAAGGTGGAAGTCTGCAGTGTGGAGTCCAACATGCTGAGTTGCAGAGGCAAAGGATGGAGAAGGAGAATCCAGTCAGTTGGCAGAGGTAAAAGCTGTCCAGCTAGCTCTCGACGTAGCTGAACGTGAGAGGTGGCCAAAGCTTTATCTCTACACCGACTCATGGATGGTAGCCAATGCTCTGTGGGGTTGGCTAAAGAACTGGAAGAAGAATGGTTGGCAGAGAAAAGGAAAGCCTATATGGGCAGCTGACATATGGCAGGACATTGCTGATCGAATCGAGAGAATTCCAGTGAAGGTGAGACACATTGATGCTCACATCCCTAAGAGCAAAGCTACTGAGGAACAGCAACACAACCATCAGGCAGATCTAGCTGCAAGAGTTTCTCAAGTAGACATGGAATCTGATCTTGATCTTGACTGGAAACACCGAGGGGGAGATATTCTTAGCTCGGTGGGCTCACGATTCATCAGGACATCAAGGCAGAGATGCAACCTACCAGTGGGCACGTGACAGATCCATAGACATTTCCATGGATGCTATCACCCAAGTCATCCATGACTGTGACATTTGTGCTGCTATTAAGCAGGCAAAGCGACTTAAGCCCTTATGGTATGGTGACAGATGGTCCAAGTACAAGTATGGTGAGGCTTGGCAGATTGACTACATCACTCTACCACGTTCTCGTTCTGGTAAGCAGTATGTGCTTACTATGGTAGAGGCAAACACTGGCTGGTTGGAAACTTATCCAGTTCCACATGCAACTGCACGCAACACCATTCTGGGTCTGGAGAGACAAATCTTGTGGAGACACGGAACTCCAGAGAGGATCGAGTCAGACAACGGAACTCATTTCAAAACAACCTTGTAAAGAGCTGGGCCAAAGAGCACGGCATTGAGTGGATATTCCACATCCCCTACTATGCTCCAGCTGCAGGGAAGATTGAACGCTACAACGGTTTGCTGAAGACCACTCTTAAAGCCATGGGGGGTGGATCTTTGAAAAACTGGGAAAGCATTTAGCACAAGCAACCTGGCTGGTAATAGTAGAGGTTCAGTGAACCGAGCTGGACCGGCACACTCAGATCTGCTGCAGAAAGTAGAAGGTGATAGAGTTCCTGTTGTTAGAGAAAAGAATCTGTTAGGTAAAACTGTTTGGGTGTTTTCTCCCTCAGGAGAGGCTAAACCTGTCCGAGGGGTGGTTTCAGCTGAAGGTCCGGGTCACACTTATTGGGTAATGCAAGAGAATGGTGAAATTCAGTGTATTCCACAAAGAAATCTAACTTTAGCTGAAAGAGTTTAATTTCAGAGTGTTGTACAGCTACATCGCGCCCAAAGGAAGAATCCTTGAGGAAATCCACGGTGCACAAACCCTGAGAACCCTGAGAGCCCTGAGTCAACTGAGAGTCCCTGTTTCCCTGTTTCCCTGTTTCCCTTTTCTTCGCTTCGTCTGCGAAGAGACAAACTGTTTTCCATTTTTCTTGTTTCTTGGACTTCTGAATCATCTACACCTGAGGATAGCCGGAATGGACTATGGACTTCACTTACAAATTGTAGATATTGTTTTAGATTGGATGGACAGTATGAACAGCCAATGAAATTGTTTAGAAGAGGTGGATTGTGACCGGTTGATGCTATGCCTTTAAGAAAGGGACAGTTGCTGAACACTCTGGCTGAATGTTTTTGATATTTGAACAAAAAACAAGATAGTCTAAACTAATTTCATTGGTGCTTATGGGGTGCAGTTTGGAGTTTGGGTTCTGTTGGTTCAGTCTGTGTCTGGTCTGGGTGCAGGCTGGGTGCAGTCTGTGCTTTCTCTCTTTCTGAAGCAGGAACGGCCTTGAGTTAACAGCTAACCAGATAAGAACACTAATTTTGCATGTGCTTTTTAGCTAACAGCATTTTCCTTCCCTAATTGCCTTTCTCTCTCTCTCTAACCCTTTTTGGGAAAAAGGGGAGGTGGGGAGGGAGAGAGGGAGGGGTTCAGGGAACCCCCCTGGCCGGCTGGAGGGAAAAGGTTTTTCTGCATTGTGTTCATTGTTATATTTTTTCCTGTATATATTGTAAATATTGTATATTTGTGTACATATTCATTGCATTCCATTTCTGCCTGTAAATATAGCTTTCATCTGCTTTTCCGACTGAGCTAGCTGTGGTTTCTTTCCCTGTGTGTGGGGAGGGAACTTTCTCACCCCACCACAGTATGAGGGAAGGGCCTGGGAATGGCCAGGCAGGAATTAGGCCTTGTCCCCCCAAAAAGGGGAGAGGATCCAAGGCCCAGGTGGCAAATGTGTGTGCAGGAAATGGCAGAATCTGGCAGCATTTGAGGAGGTGAAAGGAGTGAATTGTGCTGCAGCTCTGCATGTGTCAGCTGGGAGAAGAACAGCAGCCCCTGGGCACTGTGCCCTCCCATCCAACCTCCTTTTCTCTTGGGGCTATGGAGTGGCAGCTCCAGGAGAACTGCAAAGAGCAAGCTGAGAGAAATGGTCAGGGAGAGAAGTAAAACCCTTTCCAGTGAGTCTCTTTGGGCTGCAGGTGTGTGAAGGGTGCTGGAGGTGTGAGGTTTGGGCAGGAGCCAGAGACTCCTGCAGCATCCCAGTGAGGGCTGAAGAGATTTAGCAAGAAGCTGCCCAAGTCCCTTCCCCCTTTGCTGCATCTGCAGAGATCATGAAGCTCCCTTTGTGTGTGTCCTGAGGGCTGCTCTGATCTTCCCTTGGGGAGTGGGCAGCAGAGGTGTGTGTGCAGGGCAGAGGTGAGCACAGAGTGTATGTGGTGGGGGCAGGGCCCAGGGAGGAGAGGTGGGTCCAGAGCAAGATCTGCTGGCAAATGCAGCTGCAGGCAGCAGAGGCCTGGGCAGGCAGTGGGAGGAAGCTTTAGGCAAGGCCTGGGAGAGGCTGTGTGGAGGCAGCTGTGTTGTGGTGCTGTCCTGCAGCTGTGTGCTGTGTGCTGTGTGCTGGGCAAGGAGCTGAGTGTGCAGTTGTTGAGGCCTCCCATCTTGATCAGCCCTGGCTGTGTGCTGTGGCTGTGCTGCTGTGCTTGGGAGCTGCCCCCAGCAAGGTTGAGCTGTGCTGCCTGGTTGGAGGCAGTGCTGAGCCATCCCTTGCAGGTCAGTGCTCTCCTCTGAGCCCTTTGCCTCTCTCTTGCAGGAGCTGTTTCCCTCTCTCTCCCATCAGCCCTTCCCCTGTGTGCTGGGGGAGAGCAGAGTTTGCAGATCTGCCCCTTGGTGCAGGCCAGCAGGTAAGGAACCCAGAGTGGGGCACAGCAGGACCCCAGGTCCCAGGGCACCTCTCAGTCTCCTCCAGCTCCTCCTGCCCCGCACATTTCACCTCTCCAGGGTCTCTGAGGCACATCAGGTATCATGGGAGTCTGGGAACTCTCCAGGCTGGTGTGGGGGTCTGTTGTGTGCAGTTGGTGATGTTTGGGGTTTGGATGTGAAGGGTGTTGAGAAAAGGTTGGAGTTGATTTGGTGTTCCTTGGTCAGTGCTGCTGCCTCCATTGTCTGAGCTAGGAGAGATCGAAGGACAGGGCCTGGGCCTGGAACCACCCTGCCAATGCCACCAGGCATGAAGAGAGTGGGACAAGGCCACTGTTAAGCCCCAGGCTACCTGAGGCCGCTGATCACAGGAACCTGGGCTCTCAGCTCAGGTATTAGAGGTCTGAGCCCACAGTGTGGCAAAAACTGAAGGTTTGAGGTCCCCTCTGCATTCTTTCCTCCAGCTGGGTGTTGGGTGGTGTTGGGAGTCAGGGACTGTCATGACCCCATCAGCATCTGAGGGTTTGAGCTTCTTGGCTCAGGTGCTTCCATCTTCCCTATTGCAGAGCTGTGACCCCTTCCTGCCACAGTATGGCCTCACAGAAGGACCCAGCCAAGAAGCAGCACCCAGAGATCAAGTTGGAGCAGCCAATGTGCAGCCCCAAGGGAGAGGAGAAGGTGAAGGAAGAAGAGGATAGGATGGAAGATGATGCTGAGAATGGTGGCTCTGAGAAGGATAATGATGAGTATGAAAGTGACCAGGATGAAGAGAAGGCATGTATGGAGGATGAAGCCAGAGCAGGTCCCTCAGTGCCACCCAAACAGCTGAATCAGTGCCCAGAGTGTGGGCCGCGCTTCACACCTGGCTCAGAGCTGGTGAAGCACCACTGCCCCCACCCTGGCACCCGGCCCTTCATCTGTGGGGACTGTGGCAAGAGTCTCAGCAGCAGCGCTGTGCTCATCCAGCACTGCCTCACCCACAGTGGAGAGAAGTCTTTCACCTGTGCCGCTTGCGGCCAGAGCTTCTCTCAGAGCTGTCATCTCCGGCGCCATTGCCTCACCCACACTGGAGAGAGGCCCTTCACCTGTGACATCTGTGGCAAGAGATTCAGCCAGCGCTCTCATCTAAGCCAGCACCACCTCACCCACACCAGTGAAAAGTCATTTAACTGTAGGGACTGCGGCAAGAGCTTCAAAACCAGCT
This sequence comes from Colaptes auratus, assembly GCA_015227895.2. Lineage (NCBI taxonomy): Eukaryota > Metazoa > Chordata > Aves > Piciformes > Picidae > Colaptes > Colaptes auratus. The sequence goes on from JAAWVA010000030.1 coordinate 29,476,148, forward strand.
CCAGTCTCACCATCCACTGCCGCATCCACACTGGCGAGGAGCTGTTCCCCTGTGCTGAGTGCGACAAGAGCTTCACCATGAGCGCCAAACTCATCCGACACCAACTCACCCATAGCCGTGACAAACCCTACAGCTGTGCCGACTGCGGCCAGAGCTTCCCCTACAGCTCCGGGCTATCCCAGCACCGTCGTGTGCACACCGGTGAGAAGGCCTTCAGCTGTAATGCCTGTGGCAAGAGCTTCACTCACAAGTCTACCCTCAGGCAGCACCAGAGTGTGCACAGCACTGGGAAGTCCTTCACCTGCAGGGACTGCAACAAAACCTTCAAAACCAGCGCCAGTCTCACCATCCACCGCCGCATCCACACTGGAGAGAAACTGTTCCCCTGCGCTGAGTGCGGCAAGAGCTTCACGACGAGCACTGCATTCATCCGGCACCAACTCATCCACAGCGGTGAAACACCCTACAGCTGTGCCACCTGCGGCAAGAGCTTTGCCTGCAGCTCTACTCTCGCTCAGCACCTTCGCACCCACACCGGTGAGAGGCCATACAGCTGTGCCGACTGCGGCAAGACCTTCACTCACAAGTCTTCCCTCACCTGGCACCGCAGTGTGCACAGCACTGAGAAGCCCTTCACCTGCAGAGACTGTGGCAAGAGCTTCAAAAACAGCTCCACCCTCACCATCCACCGCCGCATCCACAGCGGAGAGCTGTTCCCCTGTGCTGAGTGCGGCAAGAGCTTCACCAACAGCTCGAAACTCCTCCAACACCAACTCATCCACAGCGGTGACAAACCCTACAGCTGTACTGACTGCGGCAAGAGATTTAGATCCATCGCTAACCTCACCCAGCACCGTCCTGTGCACACCAGAGAGAAGGCTTTCACCTGTGCCGACTGTGGCAAGAGCTTCACTCGGAAGCTACAACTCACCCAGCACTGTCTGCTGCACACTGGCGAGAAGTCATTCACCTGTGCTGACTGCGGGAAGGGATTCGCCCAGAAGAGATACCTGACAGGCACCGTCGTGTGCACACCAGAGAGCATCTGTCACCTGTGCTGACTGCGGGAAGGGATTCACCCAGAAGAGATACCTGAACCGGCACCGTCGTGTGCACACCAGAGAGCAGTCTGTCACCTGTGCTGACTGCGGGAAGGGATTCACCCAGAAGAGATACCTGAACCGGCACTGTTGTGTGCACACCAGAGAGCAGTCTGTCATCTGTGCTGACTGCGGGAAGGGTTTCACCCCGAAGGGACACCTCACCAATCACTGCTGCAGCCACACGGGTGAGCAGGCCACAGTGTAGAGGAGCTGCAAATAGATCCACCCAGGGTCGATTGGCATAATCTTAACCTGCCTGAGAGCCTTTCCAGCAGATGGAACCAAAAATCTCCTCTTTTTCCTCTGCATTTCTGAAATGCTGGGGACCTGGCAGGAACAAACACCTCCTGCCCTTCTGAACACCAATTAGTGCTGATGAGAACAATTAAAGTGCTGAGTCAGCACAGCCAGAGCTGCCATTGGAGCTGGCTTGAGCTTTGCCAGTTTTTTTTTTTTTTTTTTTTTTGGCATTTCCCCAATCCGTTGTGTCTCTCTGGGGTGAAAACTCTCTGTCCCTTGCCCAGTTGTGTCCATACAAGACCACAGTTACCCAAATCCTGTCTGTTTGCTTTTATTTCAGACAGTCCTGCCCACAATGCCCAAATGTTGAGGGTATTTATTCCCTAGGAATGGTCTGGAGCTGTGTGCCCAGTTCAGGGAGGTGAAGTGAGGTTGTCAGAAGAGTCTTGAGAGTGTCCTGCTGGGAGCAGTCTCAGGGACATCTCAGAGTGTTTTTTTCATTGTGTCAAGGGATGTTAGTGTTTTGGGGGGGCTGGAGAGTTCTAGGATTGATTTTCAGAACCTTTTGACAGTGTAGAGGGGATCTCAGGGAGGTGTTTGAAAGCCCTTGAAAAGCTTCCATCAGCTTTCCACTAAAGGGCTCTGCTGCTTTCCAGCAGGCCTGTGGCTTCCAAAAGCCTTCTCCTTAGCTCAGCAGTGTTCCTGATGCATTCCTACTGAGCTGGGGCTTCCCTCAGGCTTGCCACCCACTGTCACTGCAGGTGGGGACTGGGAAACTCTCAACCTGTGAGAGTAACTTGGGTGTGTGGAGCTGCCCCACTGTGGGAAGCCTTTAGGGCTGGTGAGCCAGCGCCGGATGCCAGGTGCTGCTGATCCCTTGCTTTAGAATTCCCTGCTTCTCCTTTCCTATCCTGCAGCTGCTGTTCTGCAAACAAGGGCAGCTGCTGGGCCGTGTGTAGAGCCTCTGATTCTCTGCTGACCAACTCCAAGCTGCAAAGGTGTTTTCCTGTGTGAGCCAAGAACAAGATCCTGCATGAGCCAGAGGTGCTGGCACCAATGATTGGAGCATGCTTTAGTTTGTAGACAGGGCTGGATTCTACTGGTGCCAGGATTCCCTTGCTTTAGAATTCCCTGCTTCTCCTCCTTTCCTATGCTTCTAACTTTTCCCTTGGTACTCAGAAGCAAAGATAAGGTTAAAGTGTGTCTGACAACAGCTCCTTGGTTCCATCTCAGTTTTATTTGAGGGGATCCTTAAGGGGAACCTTCTCTGCTGTCACAGAAGGTTGAGATGGAATACATTTAAAGTTTGACTTGCATACCTCACACTCCCTGGAATAACTGAAGGGCACTGGTGGGGCAGCAGAATTCCTATTGGAAGCACAGAGTCCAGAGTAAACAGCAAAGCCACTGCTGGGGCACTGGAAAGCCCCTTGGTGTAGTAACACACAGGGTCAGTTTGTGGTGGCACAAGGTCACCACAAGCACAGCTTCCAAGCCTAGATGCTTCCAAGTGAAGACCTTTATTGCAAAGCCCAGCAAAGCCATTTCTTGTGTTACAGTTAACTTACAGATTCTTCTCATGCAGTGTTGCCACACTCTGGTTACTTTTCTACTGCCATGCACTTAAGCAAAGCATACATTAGGTTAGTGCTAGCAAACAAGCTTCTGCCTGGTCTTTCTTTTCAGTTCCTGATAAGGTCTACATCCCTGGACTCAAGACCAAACATAGCTGTCCCAAAGCTACCTGAAAACAACCCTTCTCCTGCATCTCCGCTTTTCCTTTTGCTAATAAGACCACACTGTTGCTTGACCTCTCTCACATTCTCTGCATACATAAAAACAAGCAAGGTAAAATTAACTACACAGCAAAAGCAATCAATGAAATCAACAATCCAGTTTTGATAAGAGGTTGTATCCACCCTGGTAACAACACAGCCCATCAAAGTCTTCATACCCATGTCCATGGATGAGGGACAAGGAATCTATAGCTTCCCCTCTTCTGTCCTCAGCATCTCGACACTGATGGTCAGTAGCTAAATCACTCAATGCTGCTGCCCTGAGATTGCTTTGTTTTGCCAACAGCAACTCACTTGGTTGGACTCCAATATGAAAATTGAAGACATTTATGAGAGCATCTGAGGGTCCTCTTACACCTGCCTGAAAATGGGTGATGTAACACATCAAAGATACAAAGCCCAGAGCTGCAGCAATTAGCTCATTCTAACACAACTGGCATCATCTATGGGTCAAGAGAACAAGCCTTGCAGCTGCACTACAATAACAAGCATGCATTCCTTCCACTTATCTTACCAGGTCAAGGCACCAACAGGACAGTTGCCTCTTTCAGACAGAGAGGTTTCATCCCCCAGTTTTGGACTTACAAGCACAACACTCCTCTGTTTCCTGCCTGAGCTCTTAAAAAAAGAACCTAGATTTTGCCAGTTCCAATCCCTACATTTCCCTTTTCCTATTAATAAAGAATCACAGAATCAGTCAGGGTTGGAAGGGACCACAAGGATCATCTAGTTCCAACTCGCATGCCATGGGCAGCGACACCTCACACTAGAACAGGCTGGCCAAAGCCTCATCCAGCCTGGGCTTAAACACCTCCAGGGATGGGGCCTCAACCACCTCCCTGGACAACCCATTCCAGGGCTTCACCACTCTCATGGGGAAGAACTTCCTCCTCATGTTCAGCCTGAATCTCCCCACCTCTAGCTTCATTCCATTCCCCCTAGTCCTATCACTCCCTGAGATCCTGAGAAGTCCCTCCCCAGCCTTCTTGTAGGCCTCCTTCAGATACTGGAAGGCCACAATGAGGTCACCTCGGAGCCTTCTCTTCTCCAGACTGAACAGCCCCAACTCCTTCAGTCTGTCCCCATAGGAGAGGTGCTCCAGCCCTCTGCTCATCCTTGTGGCCCTGCTCTGGACACCTTTCAGCACGTCTGTATCCCTTATGTAATAGGGGGCTCCAGAACTGGACTCCAGGTGTGGTCCTCACCAGAGCTGAGTAGAGGGGGAGAATCACACCAAGACGACTTGATTGACCATAGCAGTTCTACCCTGAACACATTGCACACAGGGATTGAGATACACAGACCTACAAATGCAGCAAACCCAATCTGCAGCATTGTCTTTTGCAATCTGCTTCAGGGGCATGAATGTCACACCTTTGCCTTTTCCTAAGATGGTCAAACATCATAGAAGTGTTGAGTGTCAGCAAGGTCCTCCCTTGACCCATGAGGGTAGGGCTGGCCAGGCTCTGTCTCCACAGATAAGGAAATTACCTGTGGGCAGACAGCAAGAGTGAGAAGGCCTCTTGGCTGGGTGGGAGATGCCATCCTGAATATTCATAGTTCTGCCCAGTGTGAAATTAAACACAGCACAATAATCCATGATCACTCTGCCTACCACACTGATCTCTTGATGCTCTGTTTTGCTAAGGAAAGGTACTGAGGCCTATTGTTCCTGCTCCTGTTTTTTTTTCTTTCAAATTTCTCTCAAGCAAAGCCTCCAACATCTTTATATCCTCAATAAATTTTATTAAACCACACTAAAAACCACATATGAAATGAAAATTTGAGACCATCACATGCTTTAACTTTTCTTTCTTGTGACATAATACCTACAATTCCCCCTTGTTTGTTTTTTATCTCATAGAATGGAAATATCTTTTGTGCTATAATCCATTTTGACCTTCACCAGTAGCACCGCCACAGTATTGTGCTTATTCCTTAGGGAACATGCCTTAACACAACCACTAAAGATTTATAAGCACTCCTTCTTGCCTATATTTTGACATTCTTACCTAGACCCAACACAAGATGTTTCCAGGTGAAGACCTTTATTGCATCACACCGTTGACATATTTTTCTAATGCAGTGTTCCCACACTCTGATTGGTTACATTTCTACTGCCATGCACTTAAGCAAATCACAGAGACATGGTGGGATGACTCACATGACTGGAGCGCTGCAATTGACAGCTACAGGCTGTTCAGGAGGGACAGGCAAGGAAGAAGGGTGGAGGGGTGGCCCTGTACATCAGGAGGCACTAGATGCTGTTGAGATGGAGATCAGGGATGACCGGGTTGAGTGCTTGTGGGTAAGAATTAGAGGGAAGTTCGGGAGGGCAGACATCCTGGTTGGAGTCTGTTATAGACCACCCAGCCAGGAGGAAGATGTAGATGAGGCATTCTATAGGCAGCTTAAGGCTGTCTCAAGGTCACCTGACCTCATTCTCATGGGCGACTTCAACCTGCCTGATATCTGCTGGGATCTCAACACAGCAGAAAGAAGGCAGTCTAGAAGGTTTCTGGAGTGTACGGAGGACAGCTTCTTATCCCAGGTGCTGCGTGAACCTACCAGGGGTAAGGCCATGCTTGACCTCCTCTTCACCAGCAGGGAAGGGCTGGTGGGGGATGTGGTGGTCGGAGGGTGTTTAGGCACCAGTGACCACGAGATAATTAAGTTTTCGGTATTCAGCCAAGCCAAGAGGGGCAGCAAGAAGACCTCCACTCTGGACTTCAGGAGGGCAGACTTCAGGCTACTCAGGAACTAACTCAGAAGGTTCCCTGGGATACAGCCCTTAAAAACAAAGGGGTCCAGGAGAGCTGGAGCTGCTTCAAAGAAGAACTCTTGAAGGCGCAGGAACAGGCTGTGCCAGTGTCCCGGAAGATGAGCCGCCGGGGCAGACGGCCAGCCTGGTTGGTCAATGAACTCTTATAGAACTAAGGGAAAAAAAGAGGGTGTACCATCTCTGGAAGAAGGGGAGGCAACCTACAGATTTAGGGATGTTGCTAGGACTGCAGAAGAAATTAGGGAGGCAAAAGCCCATTTAGAACTTAGACTGGCCTCTGCTGTGAAGGACAACAAAAAGTCCTTCTATAAATACATCAATAGCAAGAGGAAGGGCAAGGACAACCTCCACTCCCTTGGTTGACATGGAGGGGAACGTTGTAACAAAGGATGAGGAAAAGCAGAGGTACTTAACACCTTCTTTGCTTCAATTCTATCCTAGCATGCAGAATCTTCTCTTCCAGACAGCTGGCCTGCAGAGCTGGCAGAAGGAGCCAGGGAGCTGCATGGTTTCCCGCTGCTCCAGGAGGCAGTTAGAGATCTTCTGAGCCGCTTGGACCCCCACAAGGCCATGGGACCGGATGGGATCCATCCTAGGGTGCTGAGAGAGTTGGCAGATGAGCTGGCCAAGCCGCTCTCCATCATTTTTCAGCAGTCCTGGCTCACTGGAGAGGTCCCAGAAGACTGGAAGCTGGCCAACGTGGTGCCCATCCACAAGAAGGGCCGGTTGGATGAGCCAGGGAATGATAGGCCTGTCAGCCTGACCTCAGTGCCAGGCAAGATTATGGAACAGCTCATCTTGAGTGCGATCATGCAGCACTTACAGGATGGCCAAGGGATCAGGCCTAGCCAGCATGGCTTTAGGAAGGGCAGGTCCCGCTTGACCAACCTGATCTCCTTCTATGATCAGGTGACCCGCCTGGTTGATGTGGGGAGGCCTGTGGATGTGGTCTACCTGGACCTCAGCAAGGCCTTTGACACCGTCCCCCACAGCAAACTCCTGGCCAAGCTGGCAGCCCATGGCTTGGATGGGAGCACACTGCCTTGGGTTAGGAACTGGCTGGAGGGCCGAGCCCAGAGAGTGGTGGTGAATGGTGCCACAGCCAGCTGGCGGCCAGTCACTAGTGGTGTGCCCCAGGGATCGGTGCTGGGCCCCATGCTCTTCAGCATCTTTATTGATGATCTGGATGAGGGCATTGAGTCCATCATCAGTAAATTTGTGGACGACACCAAGCTGGGGCAGGAGTTGATCTGCTGGAGGGCAGAGAGGCTTTGCAGGGGACCCGACAGGCTGGCAGATGGGCAGAATCCACGCATGAGATTGAACACATCCAAGTGCCGGGTTCTGCACATTGGCCACAACAACCCCAGCAGTGCTAGGCTGGGGTCAGAGTGGTTGGAGAGCGCCAGGCAGAGAGGGACCTGGGGGTGCTGGTTGATTGTAGTTGAACATGAGCCTGCAGTGTGCCAGGCAGCCAAGAAGGCCAATGGCATCCTAGCCTGCATCAGAAACAGTGTGGCCAGCAGAGCAGGGAGGTGATTCTGCCCCTGTACACTGCACTGGTTAGGCTGCACCTTGAGTCCTGTGTCCAGTTCTGGCCCCTCAGTTAGGAAAGTGTTGTCTACTGGAGCGGTCCAGAGAAGGGCAACAAAGTTGGTGAGGGGTTTGGAAGACAAGCCCTATGAGGAGAGGCTGAGGGAGCTGGGGTTGCTTTACCTGGAGAAGAGGAGACTGAGGGTGACCTTATTGCTCTCTACAACTACCTGAAGGGAGGTTGTAGCCAGGCAGAGGTTGGTCTCTTCTCCCGGCAGCCAGTACCAGAACAAGAGGAACCAGTCTCAGGCTGCGCCAGGGCAGGTTTAGAGTGGATGTTAGGAAGAAGTTCTATACAGAGAGAGTGATTGCCCACTGGAATCACTGCCTGTGGAAGTGTGGTCACCTTCATTGGGGTGTTCAGGAGAGGCTTGATGGGGTGCTTGGTGCCAGGGTTTAGTTTTTTAGTTGTTTAGGTGGTTGTATTGTACTGTATTGTACTGTGTTGTACAGTATTGTACTGTATTGTACTGTATGGTACTGGCTTGTATTTAGGTGGGTTTGGATTGGTTGGACGTGATGTCTTGAAGTCTCTTC